>CM036768.1:39506788-40706788 GCA_020796225.1 Arion vulgaris
TGTTTTCTTGAGAAATATGATTAACGTTAAAACCGGCAGAGAAAAATAGGGCGCCATAAATGTAAATGAGGCGCCATATGTTTGACACAGGCGCCTGCTGACACCGCTTTTACAGACAGTGCTGTCCTAAAGCAACCTCATTTATAAATAATAAAGCCATCAGCGACCTGCCTTAGGCACTTACAGATGAAGTTTTAGAGATGAGACATCAACTGTTGTATTGACATCAAATGATATTGATCAATTCTCTAGAGGAAAGGCTTCAGGTTTAGAATAAATTAATGCTGAAGTAAATAAAGAATGATTGAAAAATAATGAACATAAAATGGAACGAAATCAGAAGTGATGAAATCAGAGAAATGTTTGGTCAACCAGTAGTGACAACTGTTATAAGAAGGAGAAGATGGAGATATGTTGGGTACACCTTGAGAAGAAATGATCAAAGAATATCAAAGCAGGCATTGGAAGTGGTATGCAAGAGTTCAAGAAAGAGAGGACGAACTAGGGTGAACGTGAAACGAACTTTACTGAGAGAGGCAAGAAATATCGGTCTCAGTTCCATGAAGGAAATTGAGCAGAGTTGCCCAGGATAGAGCGGTATGGATAAATTACTTGCAGGCCCTATGTAACGTTTAACGGTACGAGATACATTATTATTATTATTATACAGAAGGCGGAACAGTTCTATGAGATAAGATTCTTATAATCTTTTAATAAATTCGCATAACTTCATGCACCGAATACATCGAAAGACAACCAATGCAGTGTTGGCATAACTTCATGCACCGAATACATCGAAAGACAACAAATGCAGTGTTGGCATAACTTCATGCACCGAATACATTGAAGATAACAAATGCAGTGTTGGTATAACTCATGACCGAATACATCGAAAGACAACAAATGCAGTGTTGGCATAACTTCATGCACCGAATACATTGAAAGACAACAAATGCAGTGTTGGCATAACTTCATGCACCGAATACATCGAAAGACAACCAATGCAGTGTTGGCATAACTTCATGCACCGAATACATCGAAAGACAACCAATGCAGTGTTGGCATAACTTCATGCACCGAATACATCGAAAGACAATAAATGCAGTGTTGGCATAACTTCATGCACCAAATACATCGAAAGACAACAAATGCAGTGTTGGCATAACTTCATGCACCGAATACATCGAAAGACAATAAATGCAGTGTTGGCATAACTTCATGCACCGAATACATCGAAAGACAACAAATGAAGTGTTGGCATAACTTCATGCACCGAATACATTGAAAGACAACCAATGCAGTGTTGGCATAACTTCATGCACCGAATACATCGAAAGACAATAAATGCAGTGTTGGCATAACTTCATGCACCAAATACATCGAAAGACAACAAATGAAGTGTTGGCATAACTTCATGCACCGAATACATCGAAAGACAACAAATGAAGTGTTGGCATAACTTCATGCACAATACATTGAAAGACAACCAATGCAGTGTTGGCACTCATGCACCGAATACATCGAAAGACAACCAATGCAGTGTTGGCATAACTTCATGCACCGAATACATTGAAAGACAACAAATGCAGTGTTGGCATAACTTCATGCACCGAATACATCGAAAGATAACAAATGCAGTGTTGGTATAACTTCATGCACCGAATACATCGAAAGACAACAAATGCAGTGTTGGCATAACTTCATGCACCGAATACATTGAAAGACAACAAATGCAGTGTTGCATAACTTCATGCACCGAATACATCGAAAGATAACAAATGCAGTGTTGGCATAACTTCAAGCACCGAATACATCGAAAGACAACCAATGCAGTGTTGGCATAACTTCAAGCACCGAATACATCGAAAGACAACCAATGCAGTGTTGGCATAACTTCATGCACCGAATACATCGAAAGATAACAAATGCAGTGGTTTGGACATTTAATTAGAATGAAATACAACCAATTCATGAAATCATGAGGAATGTAAAGACGATGCCAACTATGTGAATTACGACCCTCTCACTATAGGCGGCAATTCATACAGAGCTTAGATATGCAGATGAATAGTATTATTATCCACCAGCAAAGAAGGTTTGGAAAACCTAATCATGACGACCGAAACATAGTGAAGACCAACATCTATATTTGAATCACAAAAAACAAAATCATGTCAACTGACAAAGCAAAGGCTCACCTAACATCCAAGTAAACAATGAAGAACTCCAATGTGTAGAGAGCTACGAATATCTGGGCTCAATAATTAACAATAACGGTGACTGCTCCAGAGAAATCTCAAGAAGATTAATATAATCAAAAAGTTAAACACAATGAAGAACATGTGGCAAAGCACCAGCAAAATATTAAAATTAAAAATATTGAGAGCATGCATTTTCCCAGTGGCTACTTATGGTTGTGAAATATGGCCCCAAATTTGGGCCCAGTAACCACTCGGGCGCCATTGCTTTCTGAACAGTGATGTTTACTTTTACCTTTGTAAAAATCCCACGGAAACTAATTTGCTTCAAATTCACCGTGGGGTTTGAACCAGGTACGCTTGGTCTGTGATCAAGCTCACTAGCGCTTGAGCTACAACGCTCAAAGTGTCAATAGTTAACATAGGAAACTATTATCCAACATGTGATTTTATTACACACATTATGTTTGGGGATTATTTAATTTGATACGGTTGTATTTAAGTGTGAAAATTATGAAAATTACAGCACGTTAATTCAATGAAACTAGTAGGGTATCTTTGTCAATTGGATGATCTTCATTGCAATGCTGGTGCTACAAACATATATTAATATGTCATAAATATATATATATATATATATATATATATATATATATATATATATATATATATATATATATATATATGCAGTGAGCTCTGTAGTTTTGTTGGTAGGGTCAGACATTTTTTCCCGGATAAATCATGGTTTTGGTTGCTATACTTTAATTTATAAAATAATAAATACACGTTATACATTATTTTTGGTGAGACCTGGCCCCACTGGCCCTTAATGACGAGCCGCCACTATATATGTGAACTTGTTTGTCTTAACAGATGGTTAATTGGCAAGTGTTTTACTGTGACATCCTCTGAGTTTGGACTTATCTTTCAGATCATCCCAAATATCTTACGAAAATATTCAAAAAAGGGTGGAGACTGCAGTAAAACTTGGAAAAATAGGTAAAAACGTAAACACAAAGTACTACAGTTTACAAAATACAGAAATAGTGACGATAAACAGCAACGTTTCGACCAAAAAGGGCCCTTTTTCACAAACAATACAACAAGAATGACGAATTTCGAGGAACACTACAAATGGACGATTACATGTGGAAACATAAACCTATCTGATGAAAATCTGGGAATAAAACGAACAACGAAATGAGTGCAACACAAAAACGAAAGTGGAAAAGAGAGGAACAATAAACAATATAGTGGATAAATGACACATATATGGAGCAAACACACATATAGATAACAAGGCACGAGATAGACAGTACTAAGAAGCATAGGAATGTAATGCGTTGAGTCCAAGAGGTCGCAAAGTGCCATAGAATGAAATAAAACGGTTCTCCAGGGCGAATCGACTGCGATCATCGGAGGAACTATGAGGGTGGAAAGTTAAGATAAGTTTAACCCTGTCAGACTTGGGGATTCTAAGTATGTGAGAGAGGGCCTCCTGGCGAGCAATTAGCTGAACCCGATGCATGGCAGATGTAAGCACATTCTCCGGGTATAGGCGCTGGCGGAAGAAATCAAGCATCTCGCAGGCTCTATCAAGAAAATCGTCGTCCTCGCTGCAGAGGCGACGAAGGCGTAAGTTGAGAGAAGGTAAAGAGTCACGCATAGTTCCCTGGTGAAAAAGGTCTTATTCCATCATCTCCTATTCTTCAGTCTGATCCTGAGACACGTTCAGTCTTCCAACACTATCCTTTGGTGGCGTACAGACGGGACAGAAGCCTCAAGGATTTGTTGGTACACAGTCGCCTCAAGCCTAACATCCAGAGTCACTTTGGCACCATCAATGTGGCCGTCGGCGCTTAATACATGTGCATATGTAATACAGACCCGTACTGTCTCTTTTCAAAAGCTACCTATACCATTCAAGACAGTTTCACGTGTGAGTCCCGCAATCATCTATGCTATCACCTGCAAACGATGCCATAAGGCCTATATTGGTGAAACCGGTAAGAGGCTCAGTGACCGATTCGCCCAACACTTACGCGATATTCGCCAATGCTCTGTGACTCATGTGGCCACTCATTTCAATGATACTGGCCATTCAGGAGTTGACGATGTCAGGTCACAGCCATCCGATCATGTTCCTCCGATGATCGCAGTCGATTCGCCCTGGAGAACCGTTTTATTTCATTCTATGGCACTTTGCGACCTCTTGGACTCAACGCATTACATTCCTATGCTTCTTAGTACTGTCTTATCTCGTGCCTTGTTATCTATATGTGTGTTTGCTCCATATATGTGTCATTTATCCACTATATTGTTTATTGTTCCTCTCTTTTTCCACTTTCGGTTTTTGTGTTGCACTCATTTCGTTGTTCGTTTTTATTCCCAGATTTTCATCAGATAGGTTTATGTTTCCACATGTAATCGTCCATTTGTAGTGTTCCTCGAAATTCGTCATTCCTGTTGTATTGTTTGCTTGATAAAGGCCTTTTGGTCGAAACGTTGCTGTTTATCGTCACTGTTTATGTATTTTGTAAAACTGTAGTACTTTGTTTTTACGTGTTTACCTATTAAAAATATTCAGTACCTTTGCGAAATGTTGTTCACATAACGTGATCACCAGCAGTTTTGTTCTCCATTTGTTGGAACCAATAGAACATTGTTTTTATTGATGCCTTGCAAATATCTTTATATCTGAGCAGTGATGTGCCTTAGAGTCTCTATTCTTCCGAAAGTTCACCGAACAACACTTGTTGGGGTATGTGACTATTGTCCGTTCTTCTCACATGCCCCAACCATCTTAGTCTTCTACTGCTGAGCATGCCCATGATGGAAGACACGTTTGCATGTTACAGTACTTCAGAGTTGGTTATCTTATCGTACCACCTGATGTTACCCATCTTAGTCGTCTACTGCTGAGCATGCCCATGATGGAAGACACGTTTGAATGTTGCAATACTTCAGAGTTGGTTATCTTATCGTACCACCTGATGTTCATAATCTTGCGGAGGCATCGAAAGTGACAGATGTTATTGGTTATTGGTTAATAAACTGACGTCATTGCACTCCGGCAGACCCATAGGTGCTCAGTCTCCCCAAACAGATACCGAAAAGCATGTATATTGATGGTTCCTAATTTTCTTGTCTGAATCTGCTGGAGGACCAGTCAACGGTGCACGAACCCCGTAGCACCGGCTTTATTTCTGTCAATGGATATATCAGATAATAGTTCAGACATTGTCTAATATCCAGTGATAGAGGCAGATGTTACTTCTTCTCTCATATACATACAACATAAACATTAAAAAAGTAAAGGAACCCTTTCATACCTCGTGGTATATAGGTCAATACAGTGTTAGGCCTGTATTTTTCATTGACCGTCGGCACACGATGGGTGATGTGGTCAGCATCACGCCGGCCGCCTTTACTTTCCCAGGCATGTCTGGTACCCAGTTGAGGCTGGGTCGACCTGAGAGCCGTCGTGGTCGGGATTCCACGCGCATTGCGGGAGCTGAACCCAGACCACCAGCCCTGCGAAGCGAGTTCACTAACAACTACGCTACAGCGGCTTTCAACATAAACATAATTACATATAAATAAACATATTTTTTTTTAAAACAAACAAAATCATTTAAAAAAAAAAAAAATCTAAAGATGAATGTTCTGAAAGAGAAGAAACATACTTAGAATCAAATATATTGAATGAATAAGTTTGTTGTTTAACCCTTTACATCACAAACCATCACCTCTTTCCCCAGCTTAATATGAAGATGATGATGATGATGTTGTTCTCCAGTATGAAAATAACACAACAAGTAATAAGAACAAAGAACAAAAACTTTGAAAATCTCCAGAATCATGAGATCACTACAGACAGATATCATCATTAGGTGTCATGCCGGCTGGCGTAGGCAATCATGGATCTCCACAAATCTCCGTTCCTGGTGTTTGCTATCATCTCAGATGTTGACGCTCGTCCGTGCCATACAGTCAGGCTATCAACAATGTTCTCTCTCTGTCTTAATCTGTCCCATCTCACCTCAATTTTACCTGTTGTCACAATGTGTCTCCCAAACAGACACACACTTGAAATACTATCACCAACAAATATAACAAAGTCAAATAAAATAACCCACAAGTTTCTATTACGAATATTCAATATTAACATTATGATGAAAAACACCCATTAACTAAAGCTGTAGTGTACGGCCACAGACTGCCTAACATACGGGTATAATAATATATATTCAGTTATTGTAAATGTGATCCTAACCAACTGATATCATGAAACACATAAATATCGAAAGTTAATATTTTAAGTGTGTCAATATAGATGGAGACTGCAGACAAACTAAGTAGAATGGCGAAACACGTAATAACAAAGTACTGTAGTTTTACAAAATACAAAAACAATGACAATACACAGCAACGTTTCGACCAAAGGCCTTTATCAAGCAAACGATACAACAAAAGTAACGAATGTCACAGAGCACTACGTATAGACTTTGACAAAGATATTACAGCGGTAAAAAATGAATGAAAATATGTGACTAAAAACGAATAATGTATTTCTATACTTCTTCTTCATATGCTTCTTAGTTTCTATGATATATTCATATGCTTCTTAGCTATTATGCTATATTCATATGCTTCTTAGCTATTATGCTATATTCATATGCTTCTTAGCTCCTATGCTATATTCATATGCTTCTTAGCTATTATGCTATATTCATATGCTTCTTAGCTTCTATGATATATTTATATGCTTCTTAGTTTCTATGATATATTCATATGCTTCTTAGCTATTATGCTATATTCATATGCTTCTTAGCTCCTATGCTATATTCATATGCTTCTTATCTATTATGCTATATTCATATGCTTCTTAGTTTCTATGCTATATTCATATGCTTCTTAGTTTCTATGATATATTCATATGCTTCTTAGTACTTTCTCTTCTCATGCTTTATATTTTTTTTTATAGATGTTATATGGTGGCGTCTGTTAACTTGGTCTATTAATCCCGACGTTCTGAGTTCGAATCACGCTGCAGACAATTTGGTTGCAAAATTGTTTCGTGGATTTTTACAAAAGGACGATGTTCATCCGTTCAGAAAGCAATGGCAATCTACTGATGCCTAGAAAAATCACAAACAGCGTTAAAAGCTGGGGTTGATTCGCAAAGTCCTGTAAAGGATATGCAATTAACTTTTTTAGATGTTAGATGAGTCATATATTTACTTGATATTTTATTGTTTCTCTTCTTTTTCCACTTCTAGTTTTTCTGTATTTATTTCGTTATTCGTTTTTAGTCACATATTTTCATTCATTTTTTACCGTTAATATCTTTGTCAAAGTCTATATGTAGTGTTCTGTGACATTCGTTACTTCTGTTGTATTATTTACTTGATAAAGGCCTTTCTGGTCGAAACGTTGCTGTGTATTGTCATTGTTTTTGTATTTTGTAAAACTACAGTACTTTGTTATTACGTGTTTCGCTATTTTAAGTGTGCAATATTAAGGTTGACTACTCCTGACGCCGGCCAACTTGCACAGAACAGAGAGATTTTCAGGACTGCTGTCATGGGGGTCAAGTTCCAGTAAGAACAAGCTACTTGATGATGATGATGACGAATGTTTATTTGGTTGAAATAATTATATCTTAGTCTTAACCCTGCTACATATATTTTGCTAGATCAATTTTCTACTTTTTCTTTAAGGTTTCCTCTGTAATGGGAGGTCCACGTGGCTAAATACTCAAGCCGTTTTTCTTGAGTTCTGAAAGTTTGGGATTCGAATCGGGACCGCATCGTTCGGTTCCCAATTGCATTTTGTTTCCACGGAGAGCATGTGACTAATGTCGCAGCTATGGCGTTTCGTGTTTTATACAATACTCTCAATAGATGACCTGCCACATCATCTGCCAAAAGTGTTGCACAACAGCACGAACTTCGAAGCTCCAGCAACATTAAAGATATCTTCAGAAAGAAACATGCACCCGCGAACCGAACGACGTAGTCTGGATTCAAAGCCAAAACCTTTAGAATGTCAAATAATAATAGTCCATCACAAGCAACGATGACAGCAGCTTCAATTAAACTTGTACTGTTTCGTCACCTTTATTTTTGTGTAGTAGCAAATGTCGATTTCAATAAATATTTATAACAACATGGTGACACATACACATGTGTACTGGTTACTGGTCATTTGTTAATAAACTGTCGTCATGGCACTCCGGGCAGACCCATATGTGCTCATTCTCTCCCAACAGATATCGAAGAGTATGCACACTGATGGTTTCTGTGGTTCGTTGTTAAACACACTCCTCACTCTGCCCTTCAGGTATACAGTTCTACTTGTACAACGGGTAACTTCAAACTGATTAAATCGCTTGATCGATTCAACATCTACTTTAGTGTCTTCATCCAATAGACAGTCCTGAAGGGACCGAAGAACATCCCCCTTATCTATCTTCAACTTCCCAACAATCGATGCTGTTGATGCAAGCATGTCCGCTCTCTCATTACCGCAAACACCCGCATACCAAGGACAGTAGATCCACGTATAGTAACATAACAAAAGTACACATTCATAGTAACTTAGAAACACATACAAATTTATAGTAAAGCAACAACAAGGTATACCACTTATAGAAGAACAAAAAAAAACAAATCAACAAGATACATGTATA
Organism: Arion vulgaris; assembly: GCA_020796225.1. Classification (NCBI taxonomy): domain Eukaryota; kingdom Metazoa; phylum Mollusca; class Gastropoda; order Stylommatophora; family Arionidae; genus Arion; species Arion vulgaris. Next base: position 39,515,681 of record CM036768.1, read on the forward strand.
CCTATTATGCAGGTCTTGTAAAAAGAATCCCAATGAGACAGCACTAGAGGAATTCTGTTTGGTCTAAGTGGCGGAGATCCTGACCCTGGCGTTTGTTGGGCACGTGATTTGACGTGTGTATGTAACTCAGTGGCCATATCAACATAGAACAACAACTATATATGTCATGCTATCTGGTCCAGTTAACGGAGCATCTTCACCTTTAACACATCAGCTTATCGTATTAAACTCTGCTTAAACAGTCGTCGGTTAATATTTCTCTAGAAAAGGTAAGTTTATTTTAAGAACTATATGGCATTTATAGTAAATCGAAATCTTTTCCAGTGACATGATAGCAGTGAGCTGGGTTCTTGTACCAGTCAGTATACAACATTGGTTATACACAATACTGTTAAGTTTTCTAGCAACATCGCCGGAGCTAACATGTAAGGGCACTAAAGCTGACACTTTAAGTTAAAGAGACCGAGCAGATATTGGACTATGCGTGCATAAACATCTTCTGTTCTATTCAGTTTCTTCTATTATATTTCACAACTGATTAATATTTGATAGAAGAAGATTATAATTGTGTTTCTTCGTCTTCTTGAAATATCTGGCGGTACCTAGGCTCTTGCCCATCAGCTCAATCATATCTAATGCATATATAAAGTCTAAAAAAGGGTGGGGTGGGGGTGGGGAGGAGGGGGTCTAAAGGTGAATGGTTGACTTCATTGCACCGGTTAACCCATACGGCTCGGTTACACTTTGCAGTATTGGCAAGCCGCTGCCTGACGAAAGTACTACACAAATAATGGACTCCACAGCTTCATCATCAACACTAAGAAGAAATTTCCTGAAATAAATGCACTCTTGAATCAACTAATGCGGTCCAGTTTCGAACCCACGAATTTCAAAACGCAAAGCAAACTTCTTATTCACCTCGCCACAGAGATCGCCTCCGCCCCACCCCTTCTAATTTCTATTTGCAAGTGTATGTTAGTTTCATTTATCCGGCCTTGAAGTACAGTAGAACCCACTTATCTCGACCTCGGTTAACTCGCCAACCCTATTAAGTCGACGCTTTTGAAGTGGAACCTCCAAATTCTCTCTTTGTCTTAGCATTTTCTCATCAGATATCTCGATTCTTTTATGTCGCGAACCCTAATATCTCGAGCACAAAAGAGGGCCAAATTTGCCACTTAACGTTGGTTATCTCGATCCCCATGACCATGGGTGTTAACTTATGCTACAGTAATATATACAGTCCAATATTGGCAGATGTTGACTCATGTAAGTTTCTTTCGTGGGAATGAAGATCCCATTTTGCAAGAACACGGTATTTTGATTTTTTAATTTACCGTACTTGGTTCACTGCGCATGTGCTGAGTTCACGTGAGTTCCTTGTCTGAAGGATAATATGCTGTAGCTATTCTGTTTATTTTTCCATTCTAAAAATGTCTGGAGGTGTTAAGAGAAACTGGAGAATCAGTCAACAGAGAAAAAGTATGAAATCATACTGCAGCTAGAAAAAGGAACAAAACCGGCAGACCGCAGTCGTCAGCATGGCATTCCAGCAAACACCATTTCGGGATGGAAAAAAAGGCAGACGTGATAAAGCAAATATACGAGAAGTCTGTCTTTGATGGAGCAAGAAAAAACTTAGAGTGGCTGAGCACAAAGATGTCGACGATGCAGTGTTTCAATGGTTCACAAATACGTGAGCAACAAACCTTCCCGTCAATGGTCCCTTGCTGATGGAGAAGGCGGACATCCTTGCTGCAAAGCTAGGACACTCTGACTTTAAAGCAAGTCAGGGGTGGCTGGATCGTTTCAAAAAGAGGCACAACATTGTCTTCAAAGCAATTTGTGGAGAGAGCGCTGCGGTTCAACAGAAACAAGTGGATTCATGGCTGAAGACTCAAATGCGCACAATTTTGGATACCTATGAGACTCGGAACATTTTTAATGCTGATGAAACTGGGGTGTTTTGGAAATGCCTTCCAGACAAGACTATGGCGATTCGTGGGGAGGCTTGTCACGGCTGGAAAAAGTCGAAGGACCGACTTACAGTGCTAGTTGCTGCTAACATGGATGGAAGCCAAAACTCCCGCTCTACGTTATAGGAAAGTCCAAGAATCCCATATGCTTTAAGCAGACCAAAGTTCTTCAATGTGATTACGATGGCCAGCCAAGCGCCTGGATCACAGGAGATCTATTCAGTGCATGGGTGAAAAAGTGGGACAGGAAGTTCCAAGCAGAGAAAAGGAAGGTGGCACTGATCGTGGACAACTGTAGAGCTCATCCGGATGTTCCTGATCTCAAGGCCATTAAGATCTTTTACCTCCCACCTAACACAACGAGTAAGCTCCAACCAATGGACCAGGGGATAATCCAAGTGCTTAAGGTGTACTACAGGTAAATGTTGATGCGCCAATACCTACTCCATGATGAAAAGAAGGCACAGTACATCCCTTCCCTTCTAGATGCAATGAACTTCCTGAGATCAGCCTGGAATGACGTGAAGAAGGAAACAATCTCAAACTGCTGGATGCACTGCGTCATTCAGGATATTTCCGATGATGAGTTTCAGGCACAGTTCCGTGCAGCCGCAGAAGAACTCGCGGAAGTGGCAGAAAAATCAAGCCTTACATATGCTATCTTGGAAGAGGAGGCACAGGAGTTAGTCATCACTGTCCAGGAATTCCGAGATTACATAGAAATCGACAAAGACGTCGTTACTGATGGCGTGATCACCGATGAAGACATTGTATCAAGTGTGCAGTCAGCACTGGCAAGCACATCTGCATGCGGCAATGACAAAGAAGATGAAGAAGATGCGGACGAAGATTTGGAACCAATTCCCTCAGCTGGTGAGGTGGTAGAAATGCTACAGAAAATTCGACGGTATGGTTCTTTTGTAGGAGATGAAACTGTTTTAGACAGCATAAATAATATTGAAGCATTTGTTTTCAAGCAGACTGTTAAAGGCAAAAAGCAACAAAGCATTTTAGACTTTGTAAAGAAACCATAGTAACCGCGTGTACGATACTTTTCAGAGCTGTGTCAGTTTGTATAAATAAAGGTTTGTATCGAGAATCGACGGTGGTTTTTATTTTATATTGGTAAATTTCTGCTGTTAGTTGGTGCACATATGCCTTTTGTTGTTAGCAAACATGTATGTACATTTTTTTATAGCATGCCGATCGCTTCATCAAACAAATAACACGTGCATGTACATTCTCATTTATTAACGCACATCGTGTACATAAAGAAATTTCAAGCACATGTTAATATTTTGCCGCCATATTGGGTTTCGTTTATCTCGATCATCGGTTATCCCGACGCTTTTTGGCAAACCCCTAGGCCGGCAACATAACCGGGTTCTACTGTATAAAGAAACTTTCTAACATCATCCAAACATTTGACATATTCTTCGATATCTGTTGGGGGAGACTGAGCACCTATGGGTCAGCCCAGAGTGCAATAACGTCAGTTTAGTAACCAACAACCAACATTTGACACACCCAAAGTGACAGATCAATAATTTCATGATGATATGTACACACCTGACACTCTAGACAGAGGACAACCACAAATAGAGAAGAATGGTGTGAATATTTTGCTGCCATAAGCACAACGACGGTACATGCAAGAGAACGAGAGAGAGAGAGAGAGAGAGAGTATTCAACATACGAATATAATTTTAGCTGTCACGGTTTTTTTACGTGCTCAACTGAAACATGGGAACTAAGTCTTATCGTCCGTCTCCGATAAAACTAGGAACTCGATCTCACCTACAATGAGATCAGGGCCTCTGGGAAAAAATATCCAAATCACTCCACGCGGAAAACAAGCCAAGTACCTTTCGAAAGAGAGCCGAGCAGCTTACCTCCACGTCACAGAGATCTCAACATAAGCACAGGTATTACAGATCTACACTCGTATCAAGATTATATTCGTCAAGACTGAACTATTATCTAATATATCATCCATTGTCAGAAAATATAGGTTCCATATCATATTTCTTTGAAACAACACCGCACACAGTACATCCACTATTTATCAAGTTGAAACACAACAATTTGGGCAGAAAACTCTAGATATAGTATAAGTACATATACAACAACATTGTATAATGTACTCGCGTGCAACAAATTGTGCAACAAATCATGAACAGTGGTTTATAACTGAGTTATACTACACCAAATAAAGATATATATACCTGGTAACAGATTGATTTCTAAAGCTATGTATACAAAGCACGGTAATGGATAACTTTGTTCGTATATACTGAGGTTAAATATTGAGCATGTAACAGGTGAACTTATGATCAACATTACAGATTAGAAGTCATTGGAGGATGAGAACAGAGGAAAGGGGAACACTTTAATATCAAATTTATTTAGTATTGTAAAATCTATCATCATCATCAAGGTACGTATCCTTTATAGGACGTTGCTCTCTTTGCAGCGCATCAGAAATTAACTCTGTCTCTTGCCAGTTCACCCACTTCGTCGATGGTCATATTCATGGTTTCTTTAATACCTTGTAGCCATCTTGTTCTTGGTCTGCCTCTGCGTCCTGGGACCCTGCCCTCTAATATTGTTCTCTCCAGGCTTGATGTGACAAAAGTATCTAATTTTCTGTATAGTATATAGTTTAACAGTCAAATGTCTTTAACATTCATTTCTTTCAGGACATCAGTGTTCTTCCTTTTTTCTGTCCATGGTATTCGTAGGATATTTCTGTAGCATTTAGTTTCGAAGGACTGGATTTTCGTTCTTGTTGTTTGTGTAATGGACCATAATTCACAACCATAAGTAGCCACTGAAAAAATGTCTGTTCTCAGTATTTTTAAAAGCTATATTACCATTAATTACCACCATCATGAAAGTTGATAGAATACATTTGCTAGTGTATAATGTTAGGGGTTTATTGTTTGACTATATATGTTATGTCTGCAGTTCAAGAAGTCGGAATCTCTTCGCTTCTGTTTTATCCTTTGCTTGATAAAGGTCTTTTGGTGGAAACGTCGGTGTATGTTGTTTTACGTACTTTGTAAAACTACAGTGTGTGTTTCGCCGCAGCTACATAGTTTTACTGCAGTCTTCCCTTGTAAGGGTATAATAAACATAGTTTTATTGCAGTCTTCCCTTGTAAGGGTATAATAAACATAGTTTTACTGCAGTCTTCCCTTGTAAGGGTATAATAAACATAGTTTTATTGCAGTCTTCCCTTGTAAGGGTATAATAAACATAGTTTTACTGCAGTCTTCCCTTGTAAGGGTATAATAAATATAGTTTTACTGCAGTCTTCCCTTGTAAGAAAATGCAGTGTGTGTTTCGCCGCTGCTACATAGTTTTACTGCAGTCTTCCCTTGTAAGGGTATAATAAAAACATGGAGTTTGTTGTGTGTATTCAGAAAATGGCGGACAGCGGTTATGACGAACACGCTCAATCTGCCATATGCAGTTATATTGCGAGTGCAGAAAGTTGGATTTTGTCATGATTGATGTTCCTTCGACAAGAATTGCAATTCAAGTGATGAACAGTTGTGGCCTGACAAGGGAAACAATTTGTAGAAAGAAAGTTGAAAGGTTGTGACCTGACAAGGGAAACAATTTGTAGAAAGAAAGTTGAAAGGTTGTGTCCTGACAAGGGAAACAATTTGTAGAAAGAAAGTTGAAAGGTTGTGACCTGACAAGGGAAACAATTTGTAGAAAGAAAGTTGAAAGGTTGTGACCTGACAAGGAAACAATTTGTAGAAAGTTGAAAGGTTGTGACCTGACAAGGAAACAATTTGTAGAAAGTTGAAAGGTTGTGGCCTGACAAGGAAACAATTTGTAGAAAGAAAGTTGAAAGGTTGTGGCCTGACAAGGGAAACAATTTGTAGAAAGAAAGTTGAAAGGTTGTGACCTGACAAGGGAAACAATTTGTAGAAAGAAAGTTGAAAGGTTGTGACCTGACAAGGGAAACAATTTGTAGAAAGAAAGTTGAAAGGTTGTGACCTGACAAGGGAAACAATTTGTAGAAAGAAAGTTGAAAGGTTGTGACCTGACAAGGGAAACAATTTGTAGAAAGAAAGTTGAAAGGTTGTGACCTGACAAGGAAACAATTTGTAGAAAGAAAGTTGAAAAGTTGTGACCTGACAAGGGAAACAATTTGTAGAAAGGCGGCAAGGGGTCTCTTTGGCGTAGAGGTTAGGTGCTCATCTCTCGTGCTAAAGGTACCATGTTCGCTCCCTCGTGGAGCCATCTGGATATTTTTCCAGAGATCCCTTATCTCAGTGTATGTGTAATCGAGTTCCTAGTCCTATCGGAGACGGACGATAAAACGTAGGCCTCGTGTTCAATTTGAGAACGTAAAAGAACTCTTGGCAGTTCAAAATTGAGAAGAGCAGACTGGAAAGTTGCTGCTCGATCAAAATTCATTAAACAAAATTAAAAATAAAATTTCTACAAAAATATCTTCACCATCTTCAAAATGACATCAGGAACCCTCTCTAGTGCTACGGGAGTTTGTGCACTGCAGCTGAGATCTTCCTGTGTAAGAAAGAGATCGGAACACACATGGTTACTCACTGAAGTACAATGATGATGATCCTATCAATCAATCAATCAATCAATCAGAAAGGCGGCATAACGGCTGCAATAGAAATCTCTTATAGAAGCTGTATGTATCAGACGGGAGACACAAAGAGGATGTAGATAAGATATAACTTCTATTTCTATTTCTATTTCATTTGTACAATTTCTATTGACTTTCAACATCAATGTGGATCATTTTGAATTTTTAAAAAAATTCGATTCTCAAAATTAACATTTAATGTTTCCATCTTGAACTCTTGAGGTTGGTTAAGAGACACAGTTTTAGAATCACTGAGACCAGTTATCTCTATTCTGTATATATATATATATATATATATATATATATATCAATGCAGCTTAAGAGCATGTCAATGTGGAATCTAGTCTCTAATTACCGTGTATCATTTCAAGCCCGTATCGGGCTCGCTAGTCATCTACGCACACACAGACAAACATAACGCAACTACATTCCCTTGGATGAAAATTGTGTGGTCATCATCACCCGTGATGGACGAGCGTCATCAAACGAAAGCTTATAATTACAAACATCTATCCTTGCATTAAATGTTTGTTTACGGCTACATGACGCTTGCTATTAGAAGTATTGAACAATGACAAAGTTAGCACAGAACCAAGCTTGAATTACATTGAGAAACAAAGAACGAAGTGGTTTGGCCACTTAATAAGAATACATCCAAACTCCACAGACTACAGAGTCTTCTACAACAGAACATTAGGAAAGCAGGCGAGACAACGAAATAGATGGTTAGATGGCATAGCAGAATCCTGTCAAAGAGCAAAAATAACAATGACCCAAGCCACCAGAACATCACAAGTCAAAAGAAAAATCACGACACTGGGCAACAAGCCGGTAGCAGTGTGACGACACTGGGTCGCAACAAGCCGGTAGCAGTGTGACGACACTGAGCAACAAGCCGGTAGCAGTGTGACGACACTGGGTCGCAACAAGCCGGTAGCAGTGTGACGACACTGGGTAACAACAAGCCGGTAGCAGTGTGACGACACTGGGTCGCAACAAGCCGGTAGCAGTGTGACGACACTGGGTAACAACAAGCCGGTAGCAGGTGACGACACTGGGTAACAACAAACCGGTAGCAGTGTGACGACACTGGGTAACAACAAGCCGGTAGCAGTGTGACGACACTGGGTCGCAACAAGCCGGTAGCAGTGTGACGACACTGAGCAACAAGCCGGTAGCAGTGTGACGACACTGGGTCGCAACAAGCCGGTAGCAGTGTGACGACACTGGGTAACAACAAGCCGGTAGCAGTGTGACGACACTGGGTAACAACAAGCCGGTAGCAGTGTGACGACACTGGGTCGCAACAAGCCGGTAGCAGTGTGACGACACTGGGTCGCAACACGCCGGTAGCAGTGTGACGACACTGGGTAACAACAAGCCGGTAGCAGTGTGACGACACTGGGTCGCAACAAGCCGGTAGCAGTGTGACGACACTGAGCAACAAGCCGGTAGCAGTGTGACGACACTGAGCAACAAGCCGGTAGCAGTGTGACGACACTGAGCAACAAGCCGGTAGCAGTGTGACGACACTGAGCAACAAGCCGGTAGCAGTGTGACGACACTGAGCAACAAGCCGGTAGCAGTGTGACGACACTGGGTAACAACAAGCCGGTAGCAGTGTGACGACACTGGGTCGCAACAAGCCGGTAGCAGTGTGAGGACACTGGGTAACAACAAACCGGTAGCAGTGTGACGACACTGGGTAACAACAAGCCGGTAGCAGTGTGAGGACACTGGGTAACAACAAGCCGGTAGCAGTGTGGGACACTGGTAACAACAAACCGGTAGCAGTGTGACGACACTGGGTAACAACAAGCCGGTAGCAGTGTGACGACACTGGGTAACAACAAGCCGGTAGCAGTGTGAGGACACTGGGTAACAACAAACCGGTAGCAGTGTGACGACACTGGGTAACAACAAGCCGGTAGCAGTGTGAGGACACTGGGTAACAACAAGCCGGTAGCAGTGTGAGGACACTGGGTAACAACAAGCCGGTAGCAGTGTGAGGACACTGGGTAACAACACGCCGGTAGCAGTGTGAGGACACTGGGTAACAACAAGCCGGTAGCAGTGTGACGACACTGGGTAACAACAAGCCGGTAGCAGTGTGACGACACTGGGTAACAACAAGCCGGTAGCAGTGTGAGGACACTGGGTAACAACACGCCGGTAGCAGTGTGAGGACACTGGGTAACAACAAGCCGGTAGCAGTGTGAGGACACTGGGTAACAACAAGCCGGTAGCAGTGTGACGACACTGGGTAACAACAAGCCGGTAGCAGTGTGACGACACTGGGTAACAACAAGCCGGTAGCAGTGTGAGGACACTGGGTAACAACAAGCCGGTAGCAGTGTGAGGACACTGGGTAACAACACGCCGGTAGCAGTGTGAGGACACTGGGTAACAACAAGCCGGTAGCAGTGTGAGGACACTGGGTAACAACACGCCGGTAGCAGTGTGAGGACACTGGGTAACAACAAGCCGGTAGCAGTGTGACGACACTGGGTAACAACAAGCCGGTAGCAGTGTGACGACACTGGGTAACAACAAGCCGGTAGCAGTGTGAGGACACTGGGTAACAACACGCCGGTAGCAGTGTGAGGACACTGGGCAACAACAAGCCGGTAGCAGTGTGAGGACACTGGCAACAACAAGCCGGTAGCAGTGTGACGACACTGGGTAACAACAAGCCGGTAGCAGTGTGACGACACTGGGTCGCAACAAGCCGGTAGCAGTGTGACGACACTGGGTAACAACACGCCGGTAGCAGTGTGAGGACACTGGGTAACAACACGCCGGTAGCAGTGTGAGGACACTGGGTAACAACAAGCCGGTAGCAGTGTGACGACACTGGGTAACAACAAGCCGGTAGCAGTGTGACGACACTGGGTCGCAACAAGCCGGTAGCAGTGTGACGACACTGGGTAACAACACGCCGGTAGCAGTGTGAGGACACTGGGTAACAACACGCCGGTAGCAGTGTGAGGACACTGGGTAACAACAAGCCGGTAGCAGTGTGACGACACTGGGTCGCAACAAGCCGGTAGCAGTGTGACGACACTGGGTCGCAACAAGCCGGTAGCAGTGTGAGGACACTGGGTAACAACACGCCGGTAGCAGTGTGAGGACACTGGGTAACAACAAGCCGGTAGCAGTGTGAGGACACTGGGTAACAACACGCCGGTAGCAGTGTGAGGACACTGGGTAACAACAAGCCGGTAGCAGTGTGAGGACACTGGGTAACAACAAGCCGGTAGCAGTGTGACGACACTGGGTAACAACAAGCCGGTAGCAGTGTGACGACACTGGGTCGCAACAAGCCGGTAGCAGTGTGACGACACTGGGTAACAACACGCCGGTAGCAGTGTGAGGACACTGGGTAACAACACGCCGGTAGCAGTGTGAGGACACTGGGTAACAACAAGCCGGTAGCAGTGTGACGACACTGGGTAACAACAAGCCGGTAGCAGTGTGACGACACTGGGTCGCAACAAGCCGGTAGCAGTGTGACGACACTGGGTAACAACACGCCGGTAGCAGTGTGAGGACACTGGGTAACAACACGCCGGTAGCAGTGTGAGGACACTGGGTAACAACAAGCCGGTAGCAGTGTGACGACACTGGGTCGCAACAAGCCGGTAGCAGTGTGACGACACTGGGTAACAACAAGCCGGTAGCAGTGTGAGGACACTGGGTCGCAACAAGCCGGTAGCAGTGTGAGGACACTGGGTAACAACAAGCCGGTAGCAGTGTGAGGACACTGGGTAACAACACGCCGGTAGCAGTGTGAGGACACTGGGTAACAACACGCCGGTAGCAGTGTGAGGACACTGGGTAACAACACGCCGGTAGCAGTGTGAGGACACTGGGTAACAACAAGCCGGTAGCAGTGTGAGGACACTGGGTCGCAACAAGCCGGTAGCAGTGTGAGGACACTGGGTAACAACAAGCCGGTAGCAGTGTGAGGACACTGGGTCGCAACAAGCCGGTAGCAGTGTGAGGACACTGGGTAACAACAAGCCGGTAGCAGTGTGAGGACACTGGGTCGCAACAAGCCGGTAGCAGTGTGAGGACACTGGGTAACAACAAGCCGGTAGCAGTGTGAGGACACTGGGTAACAACAAGCCGGTAGCAGTGTGAGGACACTGGGTCGCAACAAGCCGGTAGCAGTGTGAGGACACTGGGTCGCAACAAGCCGGTAGCAGTGTGACGACACTGGGTAACAACAAGCCGGTAGCAGTGTGACGACACTGGGTAACAACAAGCCGGTAGCAGTGTGATGACACTGGGTAACAACAAGCCGGTAGCAGTGTGACGACACTGGGTCGCAACAAGCCGGTAGCAGTGTGACGACAAAAGAAGAAGAAGAAGAAGGATATCACTATCTTTCCTTCTAGCTAGAAACTCAACATAGAATGTACATCAAATGTAGATTATATGCTTATATATATATTTCTAGAAGAATTATTCACTTCATTGTATCGGGTTTTACAATACAGCTAGATCCCTGGCACAATAAATGTCACGCCAGCGCCGAGATTATTTCAATAAGCACGAACACCTTAGTTCCAACAATAATCCAATTGGTATCTGAAAATATGCACCTCGTGAACCGCACAACGTTGTTCGGAATCAAACCCCCGACCTTCAGAACGTAACACAAACGGTTTAACCACTTTGCCACGGAGAATCCTGAGATTACACTTATATATATATATATATGTATGCACACACACACACACATGGTAATAGAATCATAACCACACGTTAAAAACTGACTTTCACGTTGCAAACTCTAAATGATATTCATGTAGAAGCTAGTCCTTGAAATGTTGTGAACATTTAGCGCACATAACTACACTATCACATGTATCGCAAGATGGTAAACATTATGGATTGATACATGATCGCATACACAATAATATCTTTATCACTGAGAAACAATATATTTGATTTAGACTAAACTCGACATCCTATTATACGCACATGCTACCCCCTATATTTTCTCACTGTTTAGTTTGAAACGCCTGTTTTGTTTTTCCGCGTAGACTCTCAGCCGCCTACTTCAGTATGATCACACTAAACAGGGATGAGCCAGAGGCTTTAAGTGTTTTTAATAAGTTTATCCTGGAATGGTATCTCTGATAGTCACGCACGTTTATGTCTCTCATATCTAGGTCACATTTGTAGCAGATGATTAGCCGACATTTTGTTTGTCTTTCACTCGTTTGAAATTCTAATCTACAGTTTGTTAAACAGATGGTACATCACTATACATATTTAGTTTGTTAAACAGATGGTACATCACTATTTATCTTTAGTTTGTTAAACAGATGGTACATCACTATACACATTTAGTTTGTTAAACAGATGGTACATCACTATTCATATTTAGTTTGTTAAACAGATGGTACATCACTATTCATATTTAGTTTGTTAAACAGATGGTACATCACTATTCATATTTAGTTTGTTAAACAGATGGTACATCACTATTTATCTTTAGTTTGTTAAACAGATGGTAAATCACTATTTATCTTTAGTTTGTTAAACAGATGGTACATCACTATTCATATTTAGTTTGTTAAACAGATGGTACATCACTATTTATCTTTAGTTTGTTAAACAGATGGTACATCACTATACATATTTAGTTTGTTAAACAGATGGTAAATCACTATTTATCTTTAGTTTGTTAAACAGATGGTACATCACTATAGATATTTAGTTTTTTAAACAGATGGTACATCACTATTTATCTTTAGTTTGTTAAACAGATGGTACATCATTATTCATATTTAGTTTGTTAAACAGATGGTACATCACTATTCATATTTAGTTTGTTAAACAGATGGTACATCACTATTCATATTTAGTTTGTTAAACAGATGGTACATCACTATTTATCTTTAGTTTGTTAAACAGATGGTAAACCACTATTTATCTTTAGTTTGTTAAACAGATGGTACATCACTATACATATTTAGTTTGTTAAACAGATGGTACATCACTATTTATCTTTAGTTTGTTAAACAGATGGTACATCACTATACATATTTAGTTTGTTAAACAGATGGTAAATCACTATTTATCTTTAGTTTGTTAAACAGATGGTACATCACTATACATATTTAGTTTGTTAAACAGATGGTACATCACTATTTATCTTTAGTTTGTTAAACAGATGGTACACCACTATACATATTTAGTTTGTTAAACAGATGGTACATCACTATTTATCTTTAGTTTGTTAAACAGATGGTACATCACTATACATATTTAGTTTGTTAAACAGATGGTACATCACTATTTATCTTTAGTTTGCTAAACAGATGGTACATCACTATACATATTTAGTTTGTTAAACAGATGGTACATCACTATTTATCTTTAGTTTGTTAAACAGATGGTACATCACTGTACATATTTAGTTTGTTGAAGAGATGGTACATCACTATTTATCTTTAGTTTGTTAAACAGATGGTACATCACTATTCATATTTAGTTTGTTAAACAGATGGTACATCACTATTCATCTTTAGTTTATTAAACAGATGGTACATCACTATTCATATTTAGTTTGTTAAACAGATGGTACATCACTATTCATATTTAGTTTGTTAAACAGATGGTACATCACTATTTATCTTTAGTTTGTTAAACAGATGGTACATCACTATTCATATTTAGTTTATTAAACAGATGGTACATCACTATTCATCTTTAGTTTGTTGAGCAAAACTATCTGTCTATATCCACTTCGCGCCCGTGTGGTGTCGGGGCCCGCAAGGGAAGCAAAGAATAGTACCACTGCGACCTACAATGCGTGTTGTAAGAGTCGACTGATGTAGGCCCTAGGGATGCTACCTAGTAAATAAAAAGCAGCTCAGAAATCGGATGTTCTGGACTACTTGTAGGCGCATAACTGGCACAACATACAATCGCTCTTAGGCTCAGATCACATACAAATCACACAGAATGGTTAACAAGTGGTCAATATGGAGCGTTCAAAGAAGAAGATATCTACTTAGTGTCCCCGTTTGATACATCAAGTTTTCACAAGAGGTTTCCATTGCTGTCGTTCTGCCACCTTTCTGTTCATTAATTGTCTCATATGTAATGTTACTCCAACTTTTTTTTTCCCACAGTTTTTCTCCATGTTTCTTGTGGAATTCCAGGTCCTATTCTCCATCAGCTGTCCATCTAAAAGCTGTCCTAACTAATGACCCTACCGGTATACCACAAGCATACACAATCTATCTACATCCGGGTAGTTTAATCATGTTCTTCAATGATACACAATTTGTTTCTCTAAAGCATAGATTCCCTAACTTTTTCGGCCCACCGCCCACTTTGCACAACATAAACTTTGTAACGCCCCACCTCTCACTTTGCACAACATAAACTTTGTAACGCCCCCTCCACATTATAACAGTTTGCCAACGATTCCCTCTCACATATATATACATGCTCTATTTTCTCTTTGACATAGAAAATTGATATATATTTCTGTAATACATGATCAATTTTCAAATGATTATATGCATGAAATAGAAAATTGATGACAAAAATGGATCGTGTAAGACGGACGTAAGATAAAATAAAATGCAGAATTCAAATGCTAAATGATTATTCAATCTCAAAATCACGACAATAATTTATTTTAACATATTTATTATTAATTTCTTCTTTAAGAAGCCACCTACCCTAATCGCTTAAGCACCCCCAATTCTTCAAAACCCACAATCGCCCCCTTATAGAACGCTTCAGCGCCCACTGGGGCAGTACCGCCCACTTTGGGAAACACTACTGTAAAGCATAGTTCTTTACTTGCTATAGTATTTGTCTAGAAGATATAAAGGTCAAACGTCTTACTAAAGAAACCACCACAATAGTATCACAACAGAAGCTTTGGCGCAGGTGTATTGAAAATAACGTTACGGGTCTGAAAGCTCATATAGAATAATGATTCATGGATGGTAGAATCTACACAGAAGCTCACAGCTGACATCTGCTGCATATCTAGTTCACATGGATCGATAAGTATGTCAAGCTTGATATACAACTTCACGGTTGACTTCACACATGTATGTATCAACTATTCTCTTGTTTATTGTCTAATTGCGATACAAGATAACAAGCAAATATTACACCTGTTGTTATACACTATTTCTTGGTGGATCACAAACACAGTAGGTAAGTATACATAACTCAACAGTTGAATAAATTCACGTGAACACAAACACAGTAGGTAAGTATACATAACTCAAGAGTTGAATAAATTCACGTGGATCACAAACACAGTAAGTAAGTATACATAGCTCAAGAGTTGAATAAATTCACGTGGATCACAAACACAGTAAGTAGGTATACATAACTCAACAGTTGAATAAATTCACGTGGATCACAAACACAGTAGGTAAGTATACATAACTGAACAGTTGAATAAATTCACGTGAACACAAACACAGTAGGTAAGTATACATAGCTCAAGAGTTGAATAAATTCACGTGGATCACAAACACAGTAAGTAAGTATACATAGCTCAAGAGTTGAATAAATTCACGTGAACACAAACAATGTTATATATAACAAATATGAAGACTATTTAGAATTGTTTCCTTACAATTATTTTTTTTACTTGAACTCGTTTCGTTTTCTCTAATCCTGTTTAGCATCACAGCGTCAGAAAAAGAAGAGATTTATAGAACGGGCTTTTGTGTGCGCTTCATAAATAGTGTTTTCACCACCTCTGTTATTTCTGAGGTCCACCTTTTGTGTGAAAGGCCTTTTGCTTTTTTTATCCGCTGTATCGGAGTAACATTGCTCTTTGAGACGCACTGTCTGTTGGTAATCTGCTTATGTGGCTGAACCATTCGTTGTTTCTTGATGAAGTTCAGTACTGATGGTGTATACACTTTTTCCCCGATTTCTTCATTTCTAAACAGGCCTCTTCTTGATACTGCCAGCATTTTGCGTAGACACTTCATCTCTGTCGTGACTACTGTGTTGATACTGCCAGCATTCTGTGTAGACACTTCATCTCTGTCGTGACTACAGTGTTGATACTGCCAGCATTCTGTGTAGACACTTCATCTCTGTCGTGACTACAGTGTTGATACTGCCAGCATTCTGCGTAAACACTTCATCTCTGTCGTGACTACTGTGTTGATACTGCCAGCATTCTGCGTAGACACTTCATCTCTGTCGTGACTACAGTGTTGATACTGCCAGCATTCTGCGTAGACACTTCATCTCTGTCGTGACTACTGTGTTGATACTGCCAGCATTCTGCGTAGACACTTCATCTCTGTCGTGACTACAGTGTTGATACTGCCAGCATTCTGCGTAGACACTTCATCTCTGTCGTGACTACAGTGTTGATACTGCCAGCATTCTGCGTAGACACTTCATCTCTGTCGTGACTACAGTGTTGATACTGCCAGCATTCTGCGTAAACACTTCATCTCTGTCGTGACTACTGTGTTGATACTGCCAGCATTCTGCGTAAACACTTCATCTCTGTCGTGACTAGTGTGTTGGTTAGTATACTCTGATATAACTCAAAAAAAAAAAGGAAGTTCGTGTGTTGAAAGCTGCGTGACTCAGCCTATAGCGACTTGAATTCCCCCCCCTAAAATTGTAATATAAGAACATGTAGAATAGAAATAATTGGTTAATGAGTTGTTCTCACGAAACTTCTAGCAGATCATTAGATATGCTCAGTCTGGGTCCAGCAGTTGTAGAAAGGTAAACATGCCGACTGCAACTGTTGCTCTATAGTTGTTGTTTTTGGGGTTTTTTCCGATCCAGAAACACTTTTCGGCTCGGTACCATGGACATCGTAACCCTTCGATTCGGTGCCACGAACACCGTAAATCTGTGGAACCTGTAGCTTTTTCTGCCAGTCCGCGGAATTGAACCCGCACTCACAGAGGCTTGTCCCCGCAGTCCAACGCGCTACGAACACGCTGGGCACGCGGGCATTTTGCTCTATAGTTAAACATCATCATCCAGTTGCTTGTTCTGAGCCAAACTAATAGTCCTTCGGAATTTCTTCCTATCATAAGACAGATGTCCCGTCCCGCCTCCATAGCAGTTTTGCTTAAATTATCTATGACATTCTTATTCCATCTTACCCGTCGTCCTATCTTCTCCTCTTTACGGTGATGTCTCCCTCTCTCTTTACCGGGATGACTCCCTCCATAATGGTCTTTTCCAACTCCTTCATGTCTTTCTACGTGCTCAAATTATTTAAATTTTCTCATTCTTATACGCAGCCTCAGCCAGTTTTCTTTAATTGTAATGTCTTCTGGACATATATATTTGTTGTCTTCTCTGTCCATGGTATAGGCTGGTCTCCTTTGTAACATTTATTGTCTAAAGCATATATATATACTTGCTCTGCCCATGGTATAGGCTGATCTCCTTTGTAACATTTATTGTCTAAAGCATATATATATACTTGCTCTGCCAATGGTATAGGCTGATCTCCTTTGTAACATTTATTGTCTAAAGCATATATATATATGCTTGCTCTGCCCATGGTATAGGCTGGTCTCCTTTGTAACATTTATTGTCTAAAGCATATATATATACTTGCTCTGCCCATGGTATAGGCTGATCTCCTTTGTAACATTTATTGTCTAAAGCACATATATATATACTTGCTCTGCCCATGGTATAGGCTGATCTCCTTTGTAACATTTATTGTCTAAAGCACATATATATATACTTGCTCTGCCCATGGTATAGGCTGATCTCCTTTGTAACATTTATTGTCTAAAGCATATATATATAGCTTGCTCTGCCATGGTATAGGCTGGTCTCCTTTGTAACATTTATTGTCTAAAGCATATATATATATACTTGCTCTGCCCATGGTATAGGCTGGTCTCCTTTGTAACATTTATTGTCTAAAGCATATATATATGCTTGCTCTGCCCATGGTATAGGCTGATCTCCTTTGTAACATTTATTGTCTAAAGCATATATATATATATACTTGCTCTGCCCATGGTATAGGCTGATCTCCTTTGTAACATTTATTGTCTAAAGCATATATATATGCTTGCTCTGCCCATGGTATAGGCTGATCTCCTTTGTAACATTTATTGTCTAAAGCATATATATATGCTTGCTCTGCCCATGGTATAGGCTGATCTCCTTTGTAACATTTATTGTCTAAAGCATATATATATACTTGCTCTGCCAATGGTATAGGCTGATCTCCTTTGTAACATTTATTGTCTAAAGCATATATATATATATATATGCTTGCTCTGAATATTTTCATCTTTATTGTCCTATTAGTTCCATTTCCTTCCGTTTTTAGTTGTTTATATTTTCTCTGTCTATGTGAACACAATCCTAATTCTTTCATACCTCAAGCAGAAAATGAATATCAGCTTACAAAGTGCCTTAAGACAAGCACATACAAGATCACTACGTCCCCCTCTCTCCCAACACTTCAATAAAGAAGTGAATGGTGGAAGAGAAGGATATATATATATACACACACACACACAATACTTAATGAACGGTGTAGACTGGGAAACTTTGACCGTGAGGTCAAAGGTTAACAGGGCAATGGCTCGCCTAGGGAGATGGACTTCCTAGGTCAGGATTTAAAAAAATGTCCTTGGGGAGTTAACCCGACAAAAATCTCGGTGGAGGTCTGCCCCCTCTCCTCACCCGTGATATCAGTGGATTTACCCTGATATCCAAGATTCAGACCCCCAGCTATGGGCAAATAGCCCCACTGCCTTGTGGGAGCCTCGGCAGAAGCAAAGTCTATGGGAGTAAACCAAACAGAAAATCCGGAGCGGAGCCCCTAAGACGGACATGCATCAAGTGATGTCCTACCGGCAGCTCCTGCAACCGAACTGATACCAGATGTAGTGCTTGCACTCCTCTGGATTCTATCAGCGAGGTCGAGAGGGGGCAGTTGACGCTTGGGCAACTCAGCTACTCCATAAAAATATCCCAGGCATGCCTCACGGAGAGGTCACTTCGTGGTCGACTTTAAACGTTGTGATTCAGCGCAGAACATACTACGTGACGCAAGACCTATTCTCTCCTGAGACAAAGAGGCCAATGACTTAATGAGCTATTGAGAACAAGAAATGGAATAGCTGTCACCTAGCAAGAGAAAGTAACACGTAACAGCGTACTCAGTGACTTATTCAACTCAAACAATGAAGTCGACCGATATATTTGATATTCTACAGCATCTGCGCAATATACATTTATCATATTGTTATATTGTAATACCATCCAACACACACACACACAAACGGCAATGACTTGATAAAAACATCCATTTGATATTGCAATCAACCCAGCATGTCTTATATCAATAAGGGTATCAGTTTTATTTAATACAAAAACAAAGCAGATCATTAAAAACTACTAGTGGTTGTATTATTATGATGTTGTTTGTTGATTGCAGTAATTCCTTCTTTGTTTCAATACAGTTGAAGTTTCATGAATAGCTAGATAGCATAACAGCTATAGAATGTTATCTTACGCACAGCTTTAGTACATCTGGTTTTTATTAGTTTATTACAAATAAAATTGCACATCAAAATTGGAAATTAAATAGTTTGATTAACTTTCTTTCTTTTGTCCTTCTCTGCTTTTGCCGCTAGGCGTAGCAGGTTTAACTGATGATCAGTTTCCGAGATAGTGTACGCTCGGTCGCTTGATATGTTGTGGTATTGTGGAGTTTTAATATGTCTGTAACTCCATCAACCCATCTTTTCTTGGTCTGTCCCTTCCTCTTGATGATTCCATTTTCAGGTTGTACTCTTGCAACTGGTGTATTCGCGTTCATTCTGACCAAGTGGCCAAACCATTTGAGTCTCTGTTGTTTGATTAACATGAGTCTATAATACAAATGATATCCGACCTTCTTCTCGACATTGTTGCCCAAGTTCAAAGTGTAGCACCACTGATCGCGGCCAAAGGGTGGGAGCCGTCATAGAGCCAATAGGCAACTTAATACATTTAAACAAATTTCGAGCAGCTCTAATTTGAAAGAATGACGACGCTAGGAATATACACGTTCAACCGTAGCTGCGTCCACCCATTGCGGCAATGTAGAGTGAAGGTTCAATAAATAAATTAATAAAAACTTTAATTCAGATCTAAGGTCATTAGTGAATCGACCGCTTAAATACAAGAGAACATCATACAGTTATATTATGCCATCGCCGTCATGGCACATTGGGCATTCTCATGCGTGCTCCGTCCTGCGCTGGTGCAGCCATCCCAAAGTTCATTTGCTCACAGTACCCATGAGAAGTTGATTAGTATATCTTCTCTCTACCACGAAGACGACACTGTCTGGCATGTCCAAACTTGTACCCATGAGAAGTTGATTAGTATATCTTCTCTCTCTACCACGAAGACGACACTGTCTAGCATGTCCAAACTTGTACCATGAGAAGTTGATTAGTATATCTTTCTCTCTACCATGAAGACGACACAGTCTGGCATGTTCAAACCTGTACCCAAGAGAAGTTGATTAGTATATCTTCTCTCTACCACGAAGACGACACTGTCTGGCATGTTCAAACTTGTACCCAAGAGAAGTTAATTAGCATATCTTCTCTCTACATGAAGAAAACACTGTCTAGCATGTCCAAACTTCTAATTCTGGCACTCATTGCAGTGTCTGAGACTTCCTCATATAAATAAATAATGCGTACCGCATTGATGACATCGGCTCTGTCCATACTTCTGCACGCATGACTCAGGGCATTGTGTACAAGAAAGTCAGCACGCTGATGATCCTGTACTCCAGCATGTCCATGTGTGTACAGTCAAGTCAGTGTCTTGAGATAGTGATCTCCGAATGATATCCACCCATTACGAGCGCAGACTTGCAGATTCAATCCGTTGAAGTATATTTATAGAGTCTGATCTGATAATCTTATGCAAGGCCTGTTGCTAAGCCACCCACGAGAGAGAGAGAGAGAAAGAGAGAGAGAGAGAGTGAGAGAGAGTTCTATATAGTATTGATCAGTTTCGAAACTGATCTGGCAGTTTAGTTGAAAAAAGGTGATTGTTTCTAGATTATAAAACGCTACTACTAAATGTCTGATCTAGCTATATATATATACTGTATATACATTTCTATATCTATATAGAAAGCAAGTTGAATGCATTGAAAATAGATGTCTGCGAAAATAATGAACATAAAATGCGAAGAATTCAGCAGTGATGAAATCAGAGAAATGTCTGGTCAGCTACTAGTTACAACTGTTATAAGAAGGGGAAGATGGAAATATGTTGGATATTGGCCTCGATAACATATGGCCGGTGGCTCATGTAAATTCACAGAAATCAGACCACAATCGTCGCGTGAAATTGCAGCATTCCAGTATTGTTAGATATAGAGAAATTCATTTTAAAAACAACACAACTTGTTACATCAAGGTTATATGATGTTACAAGTTAAGTTGAACAATAAGAAATGCCAGTATTATTAATATTTTGTCATCAAGGTTATATGATGTTACAAGTTCAGTTTAACAATAAGGAATGTCAATATTATTAAGATATTGTCATCAATAAATAACCATAGACTCGTAGAATTGTGCAAAGTTTACAGAAAACCTTTCAGTGTTCTATCAAACACATATAAAAACCAGTCCACATTAAACAGGTATTTTTCCCGTCTGAGCTAGTCGGCCTTCTGTTACCGGGGGTACGGTTGGACACATCTTGAGAAGAAATGATCAAAGAATATCACAGCAGGCATTGAAGTGGGATGCAAAGGGTTGAAGAAAGAGAGGAAGGAAGACCTAGGGAGACCCTGAAACGAACTTTGCTGAGAGAGGGAAGAAAGTTCTCAGTTCCATGGAGGAGACTGAGCAAGTTGTCCAGACTAGAGCGGTATAGAGAAATTTCTTACTGACCATATGTAACGTATAACGGTACAAGAGGAATTATTATTATTTATATATTAGATAATGTGTGTGTGTGTTTATATGTAATTTTCTGAACACATCTTCTTTAGACAAAACATTGCTTTTCTTGTGCCCCAACAGTTCATTCGGAATCTAAATTGATTTTTGCTAACTTTCTTGTCTATGATTTTTTTTCCCTGCATCATCTCAAATCTCTTTGACATGTTACTCAATCACACTAATTGTTCTTTAATATACACATTCCACTGCGTTTTGTTTTCTTCAGGGAAAAATCTTTACAAATATTACATGTTTTTCAAATCTCTTGATATGTGTTCCGTACTCTTCAATTCATTTCACCAATCCGTAATTATATATATATATATATATAGCTCAATTCTCAAAGGGTTTCTATCCTTTCAATGTTGATATTATCTAGCCTTGCAGCTTTTTCTATTTTCAAGATTTTTTATTGATTTTTCTACTTCTGTTTTGATAACGCTTGGGCCCTCATTATTATGCGCTCTTGATGTTATTGCTATCGTCGAATAGTTATTGTCCATATTCTGTGCATTTATTTGATCTTTTTCCTTTTAAATATAATTTCTCATGTTTTTGTCTGATACATCTGCCATGTTTTCATAATTCTTATTCATAATTTACATGACTTCTTTAAGCATACATCATATGTCTTGTTTCTTCTTCATGTCTTTTATTTTCTGTCATTCGGTTTATAACCAGCTTTCGTTTGCTTGTCTGCAGTGGCGGCTCGTCATTAGGGGCAAATGGGGCCGGGCCTCACCAAAAATAATATGCAACGTATATTTGTTTTAGGAATTAAAATATAACCTAACCCAAAATCATGTTTTTTCCGCAAATTTTGTCTGGCCCCACCAACAAAAATGATCACGAGCCGACACTGCTTGTCTGTATATCTTTCTTAACCCCCTTTCATCTTTCCGAGACGATATACTGGCTCGCGTACATAAAAAAAAAAACCGCAAAGTCAGTATACTGGTTAGTTTTAGTTTCAGTTTAGAATATCTTCATTGTACTCCGGACATGTCCATAGGGGCTCCGATCTCCTTCGCAATATCTCCAATAGCGTCCAGCGACTGACCATACCAGTTCAATTTTGATTGATGAGCCTACTCATATACCTGTTATGCTGTTCTTTTCTTGCTACTCCAATCTTCAAACCCAGCTCCTGCAATTTAGTAGTTGACGTGGATTGGTTTAAATGAAAATCTTCTTTGCGGCCACACTCTATGATGGCATTCAAAATATCAACTCTATCCATTGGCTGACCCTCTGATATGGTGGCAGAGCCTGTCTGCTCTCTCATTGCTGACACCCATGTGCCCGGAACGAAGATAAGTATGATTCTGCAAATTGTTGACGCTTGTAGTGATTCAGTCCATTGCCTGCGCACCGAACCAGACTCTACCTTGCGGAACATACTCAATGAATCACTCAGAATGCATGCATGAGTGTAGTTTTGTGACTCCAGCCAACGTAAAGCATTAATTACCGCCAGTGTTTGTATTTATACTGGTTAGGTGCGTATAAATGCCCCGGAGGTAAACACAATAATTACGGAGAGAAAAGGTTACTACTTTGACTGTTGTTTCAATTCTGGTTGATGCTTTATCCTACTAATAGTTTTATGATTTCATCATTGATCAATATTCTATTTGTTTCTATTCTCTCTTGTTGGCAGATCCTCGTTCCTTGTTTGTATGTTTCATCTGAAGCAATTCTATTTATTAGCTACTTTCTCAATTCAACTGTTTTCATGTCGTGTCTATCCTTTTAATATCCGTCTCCAGCTAACTTCTCCATATATTTCTAGGCATTCCCATACTCCTATTTCCCTGCGGATTCCACAACAGTGCTTGTCGTGCAATGCTTCCGGTCGGCCTTCTAAATGTGTGGCGGTCAGAACTCGGTAAAATTAATTGTATGGAAAGGGTTAATAGAGAGATCAATGTCACAAATATGTACACATTCTAAATAGGAATAAGAAGCTATGAATACAAATGTGTTTACATTCTAAATAGAAATAAAAAGCTATGAATACAAATGTGTACACATTTTAAATAGGAATAAAAAGCTATGAATACAAATGTGTATACATTCTAAATAGAAATAAAAAGCTATGAATACAAATGTGTATACATTCTAAATAGAAATAAAAAGCTATGAATACAAATGTGTATACACTCTAAATAGGAATAAGAAGCTATGAATACAAATGTGTACACATTCTAAATAGAAATAAAAAGCTATGAATACAAATGTGTATACATTCTAAATAGAAATAAAAAGCTATGAATACAAATGTGTACACATTCTAAATAGGAATAAAAAGCTATGAATACAAATGTGTATACATTCTAAATAGAAATAAAAAGCTATGAATACAAATGTGTATACATTCTAAATAGGAATAAGAAGCTATGAATACAAATTGTACACATTCTAAATAGAAATAAAAGCTATGAATACAAATTTTATACATTCTAAATAGGAATAAGAAGCTATGAATACAAATGTGTACACATTCTAAATAGAAATAAAAAGCTATGAATACAAATGTGTATACATTCTAAATAGGAACAAGAAGCTATGAATACAAATATGTATACATTCTAAATAGGAACAAGAAGCTATGAATACAAATATGTATACATTCTAAATAGGAACAAGAAGCTATGAATACAAATATGTATACATTCTAAATAGGAACAAGAAGCTATTAATACAAATGTACAACAACGTAAAAGACAAACAGGTACACAATCAAGCATTATACAAATGCAATAAATATCATGGGCGTTTGTTTATATTGAAACAAATGTGAATTTCTTGACATTATTCGCCTGTTCATTCACTTAACAATAGCAATAGGAAGAATTAATAAATAACAAACATTGGAAAACTCTGAGCCCCCAACTCACGAGATTTAATCATCAGGTTTGTATTTAGAGATTAATAGTTCCGCCAAGTTGATTGTGCTATTCAGTGGGGAATATCAGGCAATTGATGAATGTCTGACAGGTAGATCAAGGAAGAGCAAGCGACAATAGGGAAAATGGGGAAACCATTCTGATGTCAGAAAAGTGAGTTATTGTAACTTGGAGTTTATACAGGCCGTACACATATTTCATAATAATAATATTATAATAATCAGACAGAGAGAGAACACACACACAGAGAGAGAGAGAGAGAGAGAGAGAGAGAGAGGGAGAGAAGGATAGATACAATACAGAAAAAGAGCAGGCAAAATAATGTCGACAGCGAATAAATAGCACCGCTGAAATTGATGATTATAAAAGGCAAAAGCCCTTCGTTCCCCCTCTCCCAAAATGTTACGGTGACCAAAATCTCAAGCATTTCAATCTGTTTATAATTGATTAGTACTGGTGAAACACTTTGATACACAGTTTGTGAAACGCTTTGTGAAACGGTTTAAGTGCACACTTTGTGAAACAGTTTGTGAAACTTAGTTTGTGAAACACTTTGTGACACAGTTTGTGAAACACTTTATGAAAACGTTTAAGTGACACTTTTGAAACTTTGTGCACACTTTATGAAACGCTTTGTGACACAGTTTGTGAAACGCTTTGTGAAACGGTTTAAATGCACACTTTATGAAACAGCTTAGGAACGCCCTCTGTAAAGCAGTTTAAGAACACACTTTGAGAAACAGTTTAGAAACACCTTTGTGAAACAGTTTAAGAACACACTTTTGAAACTGTTGTAAAGACACCCTTGTGAAACACTTTGTGAAACAGTTTAAGAAAACACTTTGTGAAACAGTTTAAGAAACACTTTTGAAACTGTTTAAGAACACTCAAACACTTTGTGAAACAGTTTAAGAAAACACTTCGTGAAACAGTTTAAGAACACACGTTTAGAAACACTTTATGAAACAGTTTAAGAACACTCTCTGTGAAACGTTTAGAAACAGTTTAAGAACACACTTTGAAACACTTTGAAACGTTTAAGAACACCTCTGTGAAACAGTTTAAGAAACACTTTGTGAAACAGTTTAAGAAAACACTTTGTGAAACACTTTAAAGTTAAAAACACACTTTTTGAAACTGTTTAAGAACACCCTCTGTGAAACAGTTTAAGAAAACACTTTGTGAAACAGTTTAAGAACACACTTTGTGAAACAGTTTAAGAACACACTTTTGAAACTGTTTTTCCGATCAGAAGCACTGACTTTCAGCTCTTCGGCTCAGTGCCATGGACATCGTAACCCTTCGGTTCAGTGCCACGAACACCGTGAATCTGGGAATCTGGCTTTCTGCCTGCCCACGGAATTGAACCCTGTCACACAGAGGCAGTCACCCAGTCAACCTACGAACACGTGGGCACCGGCTTTGAAACTGTTTAAGAACACCCTCTGTGAAACACTTTGTGAAACAGTTTAAGAACACACTTTGTGAAACAGTTTAAGAACACACTTTGTGAAACAGTTTAAGAACACACTTTGTGAAACAGTTTAAGAACACACTTTGTGAAATGGTTTAAGAACACACTTTGGAAACACTTTATGAAACAGTTTAAGAACACTCTCTGTGAAACACTTTGTGAAACAGTTTAAGAACACACTTTTTGAAACTGTTTAAGAACACCCTCTGTGAAACAGTTTAAGAAAACACTTTGTGAAACAGTTTAAGAAAACACTTTGTGAAACAGTTTAAGAACACACTTTTTGAAACTGTTTAAGAACACCCTCTGTGAAACAGTTTAAGAAAACACTTTGTGAAACAGTTTAAGAACACACTTTTGAAACTGTTTTTTCCGATCCAGAAGCACTTGAGCTTTCAGCTCTTCGGCTCGTGCCATGGACATCGTAACCCTTCGGTTCAGTGCCACGAACACCGTGAATCTGGGGAATCTGTGGCTTTTCTGCCTGCCCACGGAATTGAACCCGTACACACAGAGGGCTAGTCACCCACAGTCCAACGCGCTACGAACACGCTGGGCACGCGGGCTTTGAAACTGTTTAAGAACACCCTCTGTGAAACACTTTGTGAAACAGTTTAAGAACACACTTTGTGAAACAGTTTAAGAACACACTTTGTGAAACAGTTTAAGAACACACTTTGTGAAACAGTTTAAGAACACACTTTGTGAAATGGTTTAAGAACACACTTTGGAAACACTTTATGAAACAGTTTAAGAACACACTTTGTGAAACAGTTTAAGAACACACTTTGTGAAACAGTTTAAGAACACACTTTGTGAAACAGTTTAAGAACACACTTTGTGAAACAGTTTAAGAACACACTTTGTGAAACAGTTTAAGAACACACTTTGTGAAACAGTTTAAGAACACACTTTGTGAAACAGTTTAAGAACACACTTTGTGAAATGGTTTAAGAACACACTTTGTGAAATAGTTTATGAAACAGTTTATGAACACACTTTGTAAAAAACTTTGTGAAACACTATGAGAAACACCTTGAGAACCATCGATTAAGGTTTAATGAATAGTACAGTTAGTCATATGTATCTACTAGCTAGGTAAACAGCACACTTGCATACATTTGCTCGACAAATCAGATAGAATTCTACAACTCTACCATAGGAAAATAAAAGGTAAAAATAAACTCGGTCAAATATGTCCTACTTGTTAGCTTAGAAATATATCGTGTAACACAGAATATAACATGGCCAAACTGTATGCAGATATTCACAATCACATGCATCATTTATCTATCTAGCGGCTAGCGTGGAGTAATAATTAGCATGTACATACCACATGAGATAAACAACAAACATGACCAGGCCACACCAGAGACAGACAGAGAGAGAGCGAGAGATAGAGAGAAAGACAGAGAGAGAGAGAGAGATAGAGAGAGAGACAGAGAGACAGAGAGAGAGACAGAGAGAGATAGAGAGAGAGACAGAGAGACAGACAGAGAGACAGAGACAGAGAGAGAGACAGACAGAGAGACAGAGAAAAGAGAAAGAGAGACAGACAGAGAGAGAGAGAGACAGAGAGAGAGAGAGACAGAGAGAGACGGAAGAGCTAGAAATTGTATAAGACACCTGTGTATCATTGGAGAGCATCAATCAACGACAAAGATGAAGATTAAACATGTTAGATCAGATGTTGTAATCCGGTGTACCGTGCCTCGTCATCAAATAGCAGCTTACTTGTCAGGAATAGAACTTTGTTACACTAACAGTCCTTCGGAAGTTCTCTCTCACAATGCTCAGATGTCTCAGATGTCAATGCTCAGTCTCAGATGTCAATGCTCAGATGTCAATGCTCAGATGTCTCAGATGTCAATGCTCAGATAATGCTCAGATGTCTCATATGTCAATGCTCAGATGTCCTGCCTCTGCAACAGTCATGCTCAACTCATCAGTTACATCATGAATCCATCTTTTCCGTGGTATCATGAATCCATCTTTTCCGTGGTCTTCCTCCCCTCTTCTTTGCCCAGATTCCTCCTTCCATAATGGTCTTCAACCCTTCGTGTATTTCTTTTTGTGGTCCATAATATTACATTTTTCTCATTTTTGTTTGTAAGCATCAACCAGTCTTCTATGATTTTCAATTATTTGTTTTCTTCTCTGTCCATGATATACGTAGGACTCTTCTGTTAAACTTCTATTCAACAATATCAAGCACATATATGTTTTATACCACTGCCTTGTTCAATAGTTATGTGCATACAGGCACACAATATGACAGCTTATCTGCTGTAAACCACGGCGCAACGTACTTACGCTGATTGGCGCTAATCATATACATATCATAGAGTGGTCAACAAGTTGTTATTCTAGAGCCATGTTTTTCAACCTAGGGCATAAGTCTCACGGGGTTGCAATTTAAATAAATGGCAGGAGAGGGAGTAATTAGAGAATGATAATATCACCGATACTACGGACAAAAATCATCGTTGTGGCAGATCAATTATAGATGTTGCATAGAGAATGATAATAGCATCGATACTACGGACAAAAATCTCATCGTTGTGGCAGATCAATTATAGATGTTGCATAGAGAATGATAATAGCATCGATACTACGGACAAAAATCTCATCGTTGTGGCAGATCAATTATAGATGTTGCATAGAGAATGATAATAGCATCGGTACCACGGACAAAAATCTCATCGTTGTGACAGATAAATTATAGATGTTGCATAGAGAATGATAATAGCATCGATACCACGGACAAAAATCTCATCGTTGTGACAGATAAATTATAGATGTTGCATAGAGAATGATAATAGCATCGATACCACGGACAAAAATCTCATCGTTGTGACAGATAAATTATAGATGTTGCAATCCTAACTTTCCGATGGGATAAAAAAATGCTAGCTACACTAGTATCATCGTTGTGACAGATCAATTATAGATGTTGTAATCCTAACTTTCCGATGGGATAAAACAAAAAAAAAAGCTAGCTACACTAGTATCATCGTTGTGACAGATCAATTATAGATGTTGTAATCCTAACTTTCCGATGGGATAAAACAAAAAAAAAAGTTAGCTACACTAGTATCATCGTTGTGACAGATCAATTATAGATGTTGTAATCCTAACTTTCCGATGGGATAAAACAAACAAAAAAAGTTAGCTACATCGACTACATACTAGTATCATCGTGACATATCGTTTACAGGACTCCGTCATCAACAACAGTAAACGAGTCGTCTATTTTCTAGGCACCACTTATACATTCAGTAATTTGCCATTGCTTTCTGAACGGTGGGGTCCGTTTTTACCGCTCGTAAAAGTCCACTCGAACACATTTACTTCTAAACCTGCCTGTCGTGGAGTTTGAACCACATACTTTTGGGTTGTGATTGAGTTCACTAACGCTTAAGCTACAGACTCCCACACACTAATATTACAGGCAATGTAAATACTTGACGACGTTTAGAAACTTAAGCTACAGACTCCCACACACTAGTATAACAGGCAATGTAAAAACTTGACGTTTAGAAACTTACATAGCTACAGACCCCCACACACTAGTATAACGGACAATGTAAATACTTGACGATGTTTAGAAACTTAAGCTACAGACTACCATACGCTAGTATAACAGACAATGTAAATACTTGACAACGTTTAGAAACTTAAGCTACAGACTCCCACACACTAGTATAACAGACAATGTAAACACTTGACAACGTTTAGAAACTTAAGCTACAGACTACCATACGCTAGTATAACGGACAATGTAAATACTTGACAACGTTTAGAAACTTAAGCTACAGACTACCATACGCTAGTATAACAGGCAATGTAAATACTTGACAACGTTTAGAAACTTACATAGAAAATAAATCGTCTGGGTGTTACAAATTGTAGAAGTTGGAAACTGCAAATGAACTAAATTAGTACTTCAGATAAGAACTGTTGTACAGTCAACATCAAGAACAAGGATGACATTCACTTGGTTTTTTGTCATCAGAGTTCAGTTCCATTTATGTTTGATATTTATAATCAGGGGCGGCTCGTCATTAAGGGCCAGTGGAGCCCGGCCCCACCAATAATCGAAAGGGGAATAACTTCCCCGAATAGACAAATAATAGTAAATACTTCAAAACTCATGATTTTTCCGAAAATTTGTGTCTGGCCCCACCAAGAAAAATGACCACGAGCCGCCACTGTTTATAATATACTAAAACAAAGGGCGTACAGGCGACGGATTAACTTCATTGCACCGCGTTTCTTCATGTGTCTACGACACTGTCGGCAGAAGTGACATGTAATCTACCCAGAGCGTTGCAAAAAAGCACTAACTCCGTTGCTACAGCAATAATCCTAGGGATTTTATGAATAAATTACACATATGACTCGGTCCGGATTCGAACTCTCAATCTTCACAACGACAAACAAACGTCTTAAACACTCACCATAAAGACGTCCTAAGACAAACAAACGTCTTAAACACTCACCATAAAGACGTCCTAAGACAAACAAACGTATTAAACACTCACCATAAAGACGTCCTGAGACAAACAAACGTCTTAAACACTCACCATAAAGACGTCCTGAGACAAACAAACGTCTTAAACACTCACCATAAAGACGTCCTAAGACAAACAAACGTCTTAAACACTCACCATAAAGACGTCCTGAGACAAACGTCTTAAACACTCACCATAAAGACGTCCTAAGACAAACAAACGTCTTAAACACTCACCATAAAGACGTCCTGAGACAAACGTCTTAAACACTCACCATAAAGACGTCCTAAGACAAACAAACGTCTTAAACACTCACCATAAAGACGTCCTAAGACAAACAAACGTCTTAAACACTCACCATAAAGACGTCCTGAGACAAACAAACGTCTTAAACACTCACCATAAAGACGTCATGAGACAAACAAACGTCTTAAACACTCACCATAAAGACGTCCTGAGACAAACAAACGTCTTAAACACTCACCATAAAGACGTCCTAAGAATATACTAAGTGTACTAAACAGTTTCTATTACTAAAACAAGTCAGATTAAAAACAGTTTTACATATACATAAAAAGATATGTGTGAATACTAAAGCTAATCGATGTTTAAAGAACGATTTTTGGGTCAATATTTTACTGACAATATCCAACATGGTCACTCTCATCACCTAATGAGCGGCAAGTCATAACAACAGAGTGTCTCACATTATCTAATTAGTGGCAAGTCATAACAACAGAGTGTCTCACATTATCTAATTAGTGGCAAGTCATAACAACAGAGTGTCTCACATTATCTAATTAGTGACAAGTCATAACAACAGAGTGTCTCACATTATCTAATTAGTGGCAAGTCATAACAACAGAGTGTCTCACATTATCTAATTAGTGGCAAGTCATAACAACAGAGTGGCTCACATTATCTAATTAGCGGCAAGTCATAACAACAGAGATGAGATGTCTTAGAAGAGATGAAGGGGAAACAATGAGAGATACAACTAGAAATGTAGAAATTAGAAGAAAGCTATGGATGAAGCCAGTCATTCATTTCATAAAGGAACAACATATATTTACATATGTCTCCGCCGCAGACTCCGTATCGGATGACCCGAAGTGATAACAAATACAGAATTGTGGGTGTGAAAAAGTTAATTGCATATCCTTTACAGGACTTTGCGAATCAATCCCAGCTTTTTAACGCTGTTTGTGATTTTTCTAGGCATTATTACGTTCAGTAGTTTGCCATTGCTTTCTGAACGGGCGGTGCCATCGTCCTTTTGTAAAAATCCAAATTTTGCAACCAAATTGTCCGCAGCGTGATTCGTAGTCAGAACGTCGAGGTTAATAGACCGAGTCACTATCCCCTAAGCCACAGACGCCACCGTGGGTGTGAACAGGATAGAAATAAATACAACTCGACATTAAAGACAGAAAGCGACTATAGATTAAAGAAATTATCAGGAAACAAGTGAATAACATAAGCAGTGATGCACTTGTCTGGAACCCACAGTACAAGAGGTGGGAAACCTAAAAATATCTGGCAAAAATTAGTGGAACCGGAGGTTAGAGCGATTAGAGTCTCGTGGGTACAACTAAAAACGACTGCCCATAATAGAGTTAAGTGAACAACGATAGCTGCAGTCCCATATTCCAATGGGAACACGAGGACTTAATGGTAGTAGCTTTGCTGTCTAAAAAAGCAGACAGTAATAGCGCGTATGTCTGTAATGTGTTTCTTGGGACTAGTCATTACTCATATACCATGCAATGTGCATATAGATTGCTCAACAATTGGTTTTCTCTTCTGTTTTTTTCTCTAATCATGATTTGCCTCACAGCATCAGGACACAAGAAGAGGCTTCTAGAACGGCCTCTTGTGTGCGTTTCGTACATGGAGCCTTTCGCTGCCTCTGCTATTTATGTCATCCAGTTTTTGCGTGGCACTTGTTTTCATTGTATCTCAGTAGCATTGAACTTTGAGACACACTGTCTGTTGGTAATGTGACCAAAGCATTTTATGTGATCCAGTTTTTGCGTGGCGCTTGTTTTCATTGTATCTCAGTAGCATTGAACTGTGAGGTACACTGTCTGTTGGTAATGTGACCAAAGCATTTTAATTTGTTGTGTCTTGATGAAGTTCAGTACTGATGATGTACTATTTTATTTTTCCTGATGTCTTCCTTTCTAAACCAGTCTTTTTTTTATACTCCCAGAACTATGCGTAGACACCTCATCTCTGTCGTGACTAGTTTTCTTCTAACGTTTGATGTCAGCGTCCGGATTTGATATTAACAGCAACATTTTAGGAGAAAGATTGTGTTGAACAATGCTGTTTTAGTGTTCATGGTCGGTCACATGCTTACATTTCAACATTGGTGCCATTTGTCTTACGATTTGATTGCCTTTATTGCATCTGTTTTGGATGTCACTAGTTATTTTTCCATTTGCTGACAAATGCACACCAGATTTGTAAAGTCTTCAAATTGTTTTAACTGATATTTGCCGATGGATGTTATGTTATGTTATGCGATCGACGTCATGGCACATTGGGCATTCCCATTTGTGCTCTGTCCTCCGTTGCAGCAGCCATCCTAAAGTCCATTTGTTCACAGTACCCATGAGAAGTTGATTACTATATCTTCTCTCTCTACCACAAAGACGACACTGTCTGGCATGTCCAAACTTAACGCCTAATTCTCGAACTCGTTCCAGTGTCTGAGACCCGCCCATGTCACACAATTGAGAGCGTACCGCATTGATGATATCGGCTCTATCCATGCTTCTGCCCACTTGAGTCGGGGCACTGTTTGCAAGAGAGTCAGCACGCTCGTTACCCCGCACTCCAGCATGTCCAGGCGTGTACAGCCAAGTCATTTTCTTGAGATGTGATCTCCGAATGATGTCCACCCATTCCACACGCATACTTCCAGATTCAATCAGTTGAAGCATATTCATCGAGTCTGATATGATGATCGTATGGGTAACATGTTGCTCAGCAACCCATGACAGAGCCCTGGAGGCAGCGGTGATCTCCATAGTAATGCTCGATGTCGTTGTCTCAAAAGCCCCGCAGTCCTCATGAAGTGTGCGACCGTTTCGTTGTGCTGAGTAAGCCCACGATGATCTGGTGCCACGCTTGACAGAGCCATCGGTGTAGATAATTTGCCGATGGAGATATTGGTAGCGTTTTCCTCTCTAACGAATGTCATTACTTCAGTTTTGCCAATGTTGATTTTTATGTTGTAGCCATGACATGTTAAATGGAGTCTGTTAATGTGTTGTTGTATCTGTTTTTCTGTTGATGATCGTTGTTTGATTGTTGGCCAAAAAAAAAACCAACCCACAAATTATTTACTTCGCCAAGGCTGTCGTATTCCCTATTGTGAGCTCGTAATTTACAGATTTGGTTGACATATATGATGATCAAAAGCTGTGATAGTACGCATCCTTTTCTTACTCCAGATGTAACGAGAACCTTTCTACGAGATATCCCATTGCAGAAGAAGAAGAAGAAAAGAGGGTGTCTGAGACAAAGTAGTTAGGATGTTTGCAGTGCCGGATTAGCCTAGTAGCAAAAGTAGCAAATGCTACGGGCCCCGCGCTTCTAGGGGCCCCGCGCCTATGTGACAGAGATGAAAAGGGAAAAAAATAACCAGATGTTATTTAAAAACACGCATTCTGTCTGAATTTTTAATGTCGTATGTGATGGTGCCGAATCCAAAGAAATCGAAGCAGAAAATACAGAAGACGTGTCCCACTGTGTAGTGGATGAAAGCAGTGCTATAGAAGAATCATCATTACCAATACTACCATTAAGATCAGTAACTCTTCACGATTTAGCCACATTTTTCACAAGACAAACTGAAATCGAATGTACAGAAAGTCCTCCCAATTTAGCCATATCAACTTCAAGCCAAAGAGAGGCAGAAAGCACAGCACATGCTTCTAATGAAGCAACATCTTCTACAAGCCAAAAACACTACGAAAGTAAAATGTACTCCAACGATATTGGTGAATGGCCAAACAATTTCAATCGAGATTATTGGATTGTGAAAGAAAGTAGAGAAGTGCAACATATGAACAGTGATTTCTTGTCTTAAAAAAAAACAACATACAATAAAGAAAACAATCCACGATTTTGTCGAAAGTCGTTTTTCACATACACACATACACAACAAATAAAACTCACGTGAGAGATTGGTTGTGTTATACAGAAACTAAAGGACAACTGTTCTGTTTTGTTTGCAAAGTTATTGATTTAGGCTGTACCATAGAGTGACTGGTGTATTTGGAATACTCCGGCAGTTAAAATCTATTACAGCAGAAGAGGTCTTGAAAAGAACTCCAAATATTGTCAGCTCTTACCAAGAGGATTTGGAAGAAAGCCTAGGCGACGAACTTATGCAGTTCACTGAACTTCTTAAAACTAATGTAGCTGCTGCTATTAGCAACGAAAAGCATGAGGCTCTTGAACTGCAATTTTATAAACTTATAATGGAAAATTCATTAGAGTCGTGTTTCCCAAATGTAGAAATAGTCTTACGAATTTACTTGTTTTTAATGATTACTAACTGCAGCGAAGAAAGTTCTTTTTCGACATATAAAAGCGTATTCGAGCGTATAAAAAGTGAGTTCAGGAACATGATGGGACAAGAATATAAAAATAACCTCACCTTAATGAACATTGAATGTAATTTACTTAGAGAAATTAATTTGTCTAGTATTATCTCTAAATTTGCTCACATTAAATCGAGACAAGTTTGTTTGTAAAAGTTGTGTTTTATTTTATTATCATACAAAACCTGGGGCCCCGCGCTAAAATTTGCTACGGGCCCCGCGCTAGCCTAATCCGGCACTGGATGTTTGCCTTGCGTTCTGAAGGTTGTGAGTTAGAATCAGGATCTCGGCGTTAGGTTCATAACTGCATTCCCCCCAGAGATTCTAGGATTGCTGTTGGACCTACGGAATTCCTGTTTTGTCCAACACTCTTGGCAGGTGGTGTGTCATTTCTGTAGAGAGGAGGTTAGAAGGAACTGGTTCAGTCATTGTTTGACTTTAGAATAAGATGGAAGTACAATATCAATAAGAGGTACGGAGTTATAGGTAACTTGCAGAAGTCATTGCTTTGACTTTAGAATAAGATGGAAGTACACATATCAATGAGAGGTACAGAGTTATAAGGGTAAACCTGGTGCGAGAAGTCATTGCTTTGACTTTAGAATAAGATGGAAGTACACATATCAATGAGAGGTACAGAGTTATAAGGGTAAACTTGGTGCGAGAAGTCATTGCTTTGACTTTAGAATAAGATGGAAGTACACATATCAATGAGAGGTACAGAGTTATAAGGGTAAACCTGGTGCGAGAAGTCATTGCTTTGACTTTAGAATAAGATGGAAGTACACATATCAATGAGAGGTACAGAGTTATAAGGGTAAACTTGGTGCGAGAAGTCATTACTTTGACTTTAGAATAAGATGGAAGTACACATATCAATGAGAGGTACAGAGTTATAAGGGAGAGAAACCTGGTGCGAGAAGTCATTGCTTTGACTTTAGAATAAGATGGTAGTACACATATCAATATAAGGCCAAAAGTAAGAAGGTTTATTATTAGAAGTTAACTACTACAATGTTTGTCAACATATAGTCATTGTAGGAGGATTCTTACGTAGATCTAGATCAAGTTACTGGAGAAATACTGCCAGAGAAGATAATAGGAAGAAAATGCTGAGGAAAAACTTCCTGCATGAATGCTGCTCGACTGTGTCTTCCGTAGTGTATGGCCAACCAGGCGAAGAATTGACTTCAGCGCATCGGATTTTCCCATATGGCTCCGTCCATGTCTGCAGAAATGGCACGTCATCTGCTTATAGTGTTGCACAAAGCACGACCTAAGTAGCTCCAGCAACGATCGTAGAGAGCTCAGAAACAAATTGCACACGTGACTAGGTCCGGATTCAAACCAATAACCTTGCGAACGACACGCAAGCGTCTTAAACACTTCGCGATAGAGATCTCCTCTAACGTAACTATAAAACTGACTTGAAAAAGCCTATTTTACAGATTGGTGCTAAGTGAATAACACATTGTGTAAGAGCTTGTAGTCTCTGTAGCCTGGAGGCAAGTTGCTCGCATCTCGTTTCAGTTACTTGCTTCGTTTAACCGCGTGGGGCGATTGCCATAGTTTTCCAGAGATCCCTGATTTCAATGTAGGTGAGATCAAGTTCCTAGTCCTATCTGAGACGGAGGATAAAACGTATGTCTCAGGTCCAATGTTAATACGTAAAGAACCTCTGTGAAGTTGAAAATCAATAAGAGTAGGATGGAAGATCGCTGTCCGGGCAAAATTCATCAAAAAAATATTGAAATAAAATTTCCGATAAAGAATTTCAGTCTTCAAAATGACATATGGACGCTCGCCGGTGATACGTAGTTAGTGCGCTGCCGCTGAGATGCTCTTATGTAATAAAGAGTTGGGGCACACATGGTTATTTCGTTTTTGTTAACGGTCTAAAGCAGAAGGATTGACTTCATTGCACCGGGTTTTACTCAATATGTCTCAGTCCCTCTCTGCAGAAATAACATGCCACATGTCGAAAGTATTGCACAAAGCAAGAACTTCTATTGCCCGTAACAATGCTATTGGTCTCTGGGAGAAAATGCATTGTTAAACAGAAAATGCGCGGATTCCAACTTCGAACCTCAAGGCATTGACTTAATTACTTAGTCACATAGAGCCCTCAAAATGGTTATTTACCGAAGTACAATGATAATGTTTCCATAATTCTGTAAATCACACAATGTGTCAACAATAAGAACAGGCTAAGGAACTAACATCTTAACAGCATTAGAGTACAAGCGGGGCTGCCTCAATGACTTTGTGCTAGATACACGTTTCAAAGAAAGATCATCGGTAACGAACAGCATTAGAGTACAAGCGGGGCTGCCTCAATGACTTTGTGCTAGATACACGTTTCAAAGAAAGATCATCAGTAACGATTACTAAATGTTTATCAACTCATCAATTTCTGGTAACCATTTCCAGTTAAGTCTTCTTCTTCTTCTTTGCGTTCGTTCTTTACGACCAATTTTAATCACTCTTTGTGATATGTTTGATCTTTGCCAAGAACGTGTATACGTTGCACATTGGTTTGGTAGGCCCCTAAACGCATAGACTTCTACACATTTAGGACACATGCATTCGATTTCAGTCAAACCTTCTTTGTCGCCTCTTACGACATGCGTGGCAGGTAACAGTGGTTCTATTCTTTACACTCTAAATTTGGGCCCATGTAACCACTCGGGCGTTCCAGTTAAGTAACTAGGGAGTGGAACCTGCAAGGAAAACGGGAAAATGAGCGTTCTAAACAGATCTGAAGATGGAATCTTCTTTGGGGAACTGAAGAATGCTGAACTATCTCTCTCTCTTGCGATCCCGTTGCTGGACTATCGTAGAAGCCATAACGAAAACAACTAGAGACCGGAAAAAAGTGACGAACAACTGTTGAGGCCAATGCTACATGAGAACTGGAGAGGAATAAGTCAAGTCCAGCTACGTGACTATGAAGTGATCTGTACCGGGAACTGAACACCCTACATTGGTGTAGTAAAACAACTAACTGTCGCTGTGTTACGACTACTCACCAGTAAACGCAGCTCATTAAGGGTATCGATTAATACTGCTAGGCCGTAAAAATAGTTTTGTTTTTTATACCACCTATACAAAGGTAAACGTAAAATTACTATCACTATTGAAGCTTCTGTCCGAATATTAACTCCAACTATACGACAATCCACTCGGCAAACCGTTCTAGCGGTGACAACTTTACGAAAAGCTATCTCACAAACTGAAACAATAAAAAGAAACTCAATTGTCACAAGGTTTGTTCGACATCATTTATGTATAATTATTTGTAGAATATCGCAGGTACATTATATAAAACACATCTTTCGCCTTGCTGGTTCTGAACATAAGAATGGAACTTTGTTCTGAATTGTGTAACTCTTGTTCTGAACATAAGAAATTGTGCAACTCTTGTTCTGAACATAAGAAATTGCAACTTGTTCAACATAAATTTGCAACTTGTTCTGAACATAAGAAATTGTGCAACTCTTGTTCTGAACATAAGAAATTGTGCAACTCTTGTTCTGAACATAAGAAATTGTGCAACTCTTGTTCTGAACATAAGAAATTGTGCAACTCTTGTTCTGAACATAAGCAATTGTGCAACTCTTGTTCTGAACATAAGAAATTGTGCAACTCTTGTTCTGAACATAAGAAATTGTGCAACTCTTGTTCTGAACATAAGAAATTGTGCAACTCTTGTTCTGAACATAAGAAATTGTGCAACTCTTGTTCTGAACATAAGCAACTGCTAATAAATGTAGTAAGATCACCATCCATTAACAATGTTATCCTCAAATTAAAAAAACCTGTAAAAACCTGGTTTTAGTATGCGTATGAATGAATGAGCATCTGTAGCTCAAGCGGTAGTGAGCTCGATAACCACCCAAGCGTACCTGGTTCAAACTCCACGGCAGGCAGTGTGAAAAAATCGTTTCCTGGGATTTTACGAAAGGTAAAAATAGACATCACGTTCAGAAAGCAATGGCAAACTACCGAACGTATAAGTGGCGCCTAGAAAATCAACGACTCGTTTATTGTGGTTGATAGTTACATCCTGTAAAGGATATGCCACGACTTGTCCTGAATGAATGAAACTTATGACATATCCTTGGCAGTACCTCACCACCAACCACAGTAAACGAGTTATTGACTTTTCTAGGCACCACTTATACGTTCAGTAGTTTGCCATTACTTTATGTACGTTGATTTTTATTTTAACTGTTCGTAAAAATCTACGTAAAATATTTTGGGTTGTGATCAAGTTCACTATCGCTTCAGCCACAGACTCCCGATAGTATGCGTATACTAAGAGTTAAATAGTAATCTCATATGATCATTGTTACAACCTATCCCAAAAGAATGTACATCTTGAAGTAACATAAATTCATCCAGTATAACAACATTTGGATAACAACAGCTAAGCATGTTGATATTAGAATAGAATCACCGTTTCCAACTCATCGTTAGATAACACGGTCTTCTTAAGCAGAATTTATCCCATCGCTAACATCTAAGAAATCATGTATGTAAAATTACTGAAAACAGTCGATATAGTATTAGCTAAACAGCACAATTAGAGGCCAGCATTATCTCACAGTTGCGGGTAATGTCTTAATCTATCTCCAGCTACAAAACTTGCAACAACAGAGTCAAATGCAGGGTCAACTACCACTGGATACAAGTCAAGTCAGCATAGCTGATAAACACGGATGTTTAGCAAAGAATGATCAATTGTCTAGTCCCTGGGATGGAGCAAGTCAGACATATAAAACCAGTTTATCACCCTCGCTCTCATGTGCACGTCAAGTATACGTATGCGTGTGAGCAAGGGGCTAGCAACAATGATATATGACGGATGTACGGTCTGGTATGCTGGACAAGCAGGCAGACATATACTTCTGAAAAATTAAGGATTAACAGCTTTGGGCCGTCGGGCGTGTATACAAGAAGATAAAGAAATGTCATGACCTATTTTATACCATACACTTCATTACGCCATACAGTAACAAACACTTTTCCTGAACAAATTTTATTTACTTTACTTGTTTTCTCTTAGCATTACTTTTCCATACATTTTGCCAAATATTACTTTTCCGTACATTTTCCTAAACATTACTTTTCCATACATTTTCCAAAACATTATTTTATCATACATTTTTCCAAACGTTACTTTTCCATACATTATCCAAAATATTACTTTTCCATACATTTTCCGAAACATTACTTTTCCTTAATATAACTTTCCAACAAATTCAACAACTTTCCCAAAACAACACTTTCCTTAATATAACTTTTCGCCCGCCTATCCAGCGTGTTCGTAGCGCGTTAGACGACGGGTGACAAGCCCCTGTGAGTGCAGTTTAATTCCGCGGGCTGGCAGAAAAGTCACAGGTTCTCCAGATTTACGGTGTTCGTGGCACCGAACCGAAGGGTTACGATGTCCATGGCACCGAGTCGAAGAGCTGAAAGCTCAAGTGCTTCTGGATCGAAGAAAAAAAATATAACTTTTCTTTAACATAACTTGTCCCAAACAACACTTGTCACAAACAACACTTGTCCCAAACATCATTTGTCCCAAACAACACTTGTCACAAAAACATCAATATAGAAAAAGTGTACGTTAAAAATCCCCATGTATATCAGAATCTCACGTACTAGGCGTGAATAACAACAACAAAAACCTGTAGCGTTGCTGATATATCCCTTGTATATGAAGGTAGCTAAATGCTTATCTATAAGCTGAAATTGAAAATCCGCTATACAGAAGTTGTCGCCACAAAAGTGTGTACCAGGAAGTGGTTTGTTTGGTAGCATTGACAGAAAAATTCATCTCCGGGATTAGAACATGTGTCCTCTCACTGATAAACCACAAAGACTGGTTTAACAAGTGGTCGATAAGGAGCGTTGAAGAAGAAGAACTGACGAAGAAGAAGAAGAATTACAAAATAAATCTGGTGATATCTATTATCAGTGGCGGCTCGTAACCATTTTTGCTGGTGGGGCCAGACAAATATTTTTGGAAATATCATGGATTAGGGTTGTTATTTTTTAATTTTTAAAATAATAAATACACGTTACACATTATTTTTGGTGGGGCCGGCCCCACTGGCTCTTAATGACGAGCCGCCCCTGTCTATTATGTTACACAGAAACATGCACTCTAAACAAGATAAACATGAGAGGTAAACAGATAGGAAGGTTTTTGGTTTCATTATTAATGTGGGCCACAGCAAAATGAAATTAGTGATTCAACTCTCACACACGCACAGACCCATCCCATTACCAAGATGTTCAAGATATAGGGATACATATCCAACTACTGACATGCGTTCTGAGATGTTAACTGTCATGGTTTTATTCATCTAACAGTGACAAACATGTAAACAAAACAAAGTACTGTAATTTTACAAAATACATAAACAATAACAATACACATCAACGTTTCGACCAATGGGCCTTTATCAAGCAGGATACACGTTGCTGTGTATTGTCATTGTTTCTGTATTTTGTCAAACTACACTACTTTATTGTTGCATGTTTTGCTATTCTTCCTTCTTCTTCTCTTCCACCATTTACTTCTTTATAAAAGTGTTGGGGGAGGGAAGAGAGAGAGGAGGGGGAGTGATCTTGTGAGTGCTTGTTTTAAGACACTATGTAAGCTGATATTCATTTTCGTAAGGCTGTTCTTGATGCCGTCGCTCCATCTTTTGCGTTGTCTTCCTCTTGCCTTGTACTCATTATACTTTTTCTTTGTGGCTCTTTGTGGTAGGCGATACCAGGGCATTCTGGTCAGGTGTCCAAACCATTTAATCTGTTGTTCTTTTATGAATTGCATGGCTGGTTTGACATTCAGTCTTCTTGTTTTGCCATTGTTACATAGTTTTACTGCAGTTTTCCCCTTACATGGATAATACTCATCAAACAGTGACAAACAACAGTTCTACAATTTTTCAACATCCTCAAAATTGCATTGACTTCCCTCGCCGGTACTACGGAGTTCGTATACTGCCGCTGTTAATTGGATAATCAGATAATCTTGCTTTTTAGCTAGTTCTGCCACTTTTTCCATTATCGTGCCCTCGTATTATTAATGTTCTGTTTTCATCGTCGACTTTGTCGTTCCCTGTCTCCTCTTACAAGAATCTCTCCCCCTCTTCCCCTCTTCCCCACATTATTGTTCTCTAAACCCATGTGACTTTTGATTGATTGATCTATAAAACCATCACTATTACGCTTCGATGAATAACCATGTGTTCTACTTGTTTCTTTCATAGAGATCTCAATGACAGTGCACCAACTATTGCACAGCGCATGTCACCATGTGTGCTCCTACTTTTTCTTTCATAGAGAGATCTCAATGACAGTGCACCAACTATGTAGCACAGGCGCATGTCACCATGTGTGTTCCTACTTGTTTCTTTCATAGAGAGATCTCAATGACAGTGCACCAACTATGTAGCACAGGCGCATGTCATCATGTAACTTTTAGAAAGATGAATATCTTTAGCAATTGTTTTGTCTTCTTTTTCTGTCTTTCTTTTCTCCAATCTTGTTTTTGTATCACAGCATCAGGACAAGAAGAGATTTCTGGAACCAGACCTTGTGTGCGCTTCATAAGTAGTGTCTTTCATCACAGCATCAGGACAAGAAGAGATTTCTGGAACCAGACCTTGTGTGCGTTTCATAAGTAGTGTCTTTCATCGCTTCTGGTGTATCTTTGAGGTCCACCTTCTGCGTGCTCGGACTTTTGCTGTGTATCCATTGTATCGTAGTTTTGTAACTGCTATTAGCGCGTTTTGTAACTGCTATTACGCGTTTTGTAACTGTTATTAATGGGTTGTTGTCAGAACAGTGTTTTTTCATCCTATTCTTATCGAGTTTACATTTTAAATAGTTCTTTTTACCCGCCTGCCCATCGTGTTCGTAGCGCGTTGGACGACGGGTGACAAATCCTCTGTTAGTGCGGTTCAATTCCGCAGGCTGACAGAAAAGCCACAGGTTCTCCAGGTGTTCGTGGGTTACGAAGGGTTACGATGTCCATGGCACCGAGCCGAAGAGCTGAAAGCTCAAGTGCTACTGGATTGGAAAAAAAAAGTTGTTTTCCGTGCTCAAATTGAACACATGACCTACATGCTATCGCCAGTCTGAGTAGGTCCAGGACTGATCTCGACTCACTACATGCTGCCAGTTGAGATATGTCTCAGAAACTGACTCCTCTCACTCACTGCCAGTCTGAGATAGGTCTAGGAACTTGATCTCCCTCTCACTTACACTGCCAGT
Source organism: Arion vulgaris (assembly GCA_020796225.1). Taxonomy (NCBI): domain Eukaryota; kingdom Metazoa; phylum Mollusca; class Gastropoda; order Stylommatophora; family Arionidae; genus Arion; species Arion vulgaris. The sequence continues at coordinate 39,559,070 of CM036768.1, forward strand.
CTGAGATATGTCTAGGAACTTGATCTCCCTCTCACTTACACTGCCAGTCTGAGATATGTCTAGGAACTTGATCTCCCTCTCACTTACACTGCCAGTCTGAGATATGTCTAGGAACTTGATCTCACTGACATTGTGACGATGAAACACACACAAAAAAAACCAGTCTTACCACTTAATACATGAAACAAACCAAGTACATTTGTATGATATTAATATGAATTGTTTGTCAATGTTATATTTCCTTCATTTTATTGCTCCTGAGCGTCATATTTGACATGATGACAAAACATGAGAGTAGTGGGATTTGAATGTCAAACACTCAACGCAGTAGCATTGGTAGTGTGATACTTGTATAGTGTGCACATAGGGACCACTTAGTACTGTAGGTAAAGTCCAATGGTTGGGAGATTAGCCAACAAAAAATATAGGTTGATGGATGCAGTGTCTATATCACATTACATGATGTATTTCTGAACAGAAAGAACAATGTGATATATCACATTACATGATGTATTTCTGAACAGAAAGAAAGAACAATGTGATAAAAAATGTATCACATTACATGATGTATTTCTGAACAGAAAGAACAATGTGATATATCACATTACATGATGTATTTCTGCAACAGAAAGAACAATGTGATATATCACATTACATGATGTATTTATGAACAGAAAGAACAATGTGATATGTCACATTACATGATGTATTTCTGAACAGAAAGAACAATGTGATATATCACATTACATGATGTATTTCTGGACAGAAAGAACAATGCGATATATCACATTATATGATGTATTTCTGAACAGAAAGAACAATGTGATATATCACATTACATGATGTATTTCTGAACAGAAAGAACAATGTGATATGTCACATTACATGATGTATTTCTGAACAGAAAGAACAATGTGATATATCACATTAAATGATGTATTTCTGGACAGAAAGAACAATGTGATATATCACATTACATGATGTATTTCTGCAACAGAAAGAACAATGTGATATATCACATTACATGATGTATTTCTGAACAGAAAGAAAATTGATATATCACATTACATGATGTATTTCTGCAACAGAAAGAACAATGTGATATATCACATTACATGATGTATTTCTGAACAGAAAGAACAATGTGATATGTCACATTACATGATGTATTTCTGAACAGAAAGAACAATGTGATATATCACATTACATGATGTATTTCTGAACAGAAAGAACAATGTGATATATCACATTACATGATGTATTTCTGAACAGAAAGAACAATGTGATATATCACATTACATGATGTATTTCTGAAAAGAAAGAACAATGTGATATATCACATTACATGATGTATTTCTGAACAGAAAGAACAATGTGATATATCACATTACATGATGTATTTCTGAACAGAAAGAACAATGTGATATATCACATTACATGATGTATTTCTGGACAGAAAGAACAATGTGATATATCACATTACATGATGTATTTCTGAACAGAAAGAACAATGTGATATATCACATTACATGATGTATTTTAACAGAAAGAATAATGTGATATATCACATTACATGATGTATTTCTGAACAGAAAGAACAATGTGATATATCACATTACATGATGTATTTCTGGACAGAAAGAACAATGTGATATATCACATTACATGATGTATTTCTGAACAGAAAGAACAATGTGATATATCACATTACATGATGTATTTCTGGACAGAAAGAAAAATATGATATATCACATTACATGATGTATTTCTGCAACAGAAAGAACAATGTGATATATCACATTACATGATGTATTTCTGAACAGAAAGAACAATGTGATATGTCAATACATGAGCTGAACTAAAACATGTGTTTTCAAAGAGTGTATTACTAGGATAAAAGAAAAGTGATATATCAATTAATATATAACAGGTGTGAAAATTCACATTGACATGAGATTGCAGAAAGAAATTGAGTATATATTACATATTTAAACCGGTTCTGACTAGCTCGTCTTACGTCACATTTGTTCATCGCCCCTTCCCGCACTACAATTACACACCGTCACACAACCTTGACCTATACTACGTCACAACTGAACATTTCCATACATATATGCCAGATTAGCTCCATTCACAGGCTGCTTTTAAGTTGAACACCCTGTATATTGGAATTTCGTTAGTGCATTTCTCATGTGATAGAAAATTGGGACCGTCATAGAAGACAGGAAAACGTACTAAGATATATAAACACTTCCTTTATAATTTAATTTGTATTGAAATACGTGAGTGGTATATAGCTACTATCAACGGAGAGGAAAATAGAAAATGTGAACAGTTTGGAATATCTTGGTTCACTACTAACAACAGATGGAAATGTGAACAGTTTTGAATATCTTGGTTCACTGCAAACAACAGATGGAAATGTGAACAGTTTTGAATATCTTGGTTCACTGCTAACAACAGATGGAAATGTGAACAGTTTTGAATATCTTGGTTCACTGCTAACAACAGATGGAAATGTGAACAGTTTTGAATATCTTGGTTCACTGCTAACAACAGATGGAAATGTGAACAGTTTTGAATATCTTGGTTCACTGCTAACAACAGATGGAAATGTGAACAGTTTTGAATATCTTGGTTCACTGCAAACAACAGATGGAAATGTGAACAGTTTTGAATATCTTGGTTCACTCCTAACAACAGATGGAAATGTGAACAGTTTTGAATATCTTGGTTCACTGCTAACAACAGATGGAAATGTGAACAGTTTTGAATATCTTGGTTCACTGCTAACAACAGATGGAAATGTGAACAGTTTTGAATATCTCTGCTCACTACTAAACAACAGATGGAAATGGGATGAAGAAAACTAAAAGAAGAACAAACATTGCTTTACCAAAAGTTAAACAACTAAAAACAGTAAGGAACGGAACTGATAAGAAAACAAAGATCAGAATACTAAGAGCATGCATATTCCCAGTGGCAACGTATGGGTGTGAAGCATGGACATTTAATAAAGCAGTGGAAAAACATATACGTTCTTTTGAATATAAGTGTTACAGAAGAGTCCTTCGTATATCTTGGACAGAGAAGAGAACAAATAAATCTATCCAGAAAGAACTCAGAATCAAAGAAAACTGGCTGATGCTACAAATAAGAAAGAGAAAATTGAGATATTTTGGACATATAAAAAGACATGAAGGGCTGGAGAAGACCATCATGGAAGGAGGCATACCGGCAAAGAGAAGAAGAGGAAGATCACGGAGAAGATGGATTCAGGATGTAACTGATGGTTTGAACATGACGGCTGAAAATGTGGGACATCTGGTCTATGAGAGAGAGAAGTTCAGAGAGAAATTCCGAAAGACTGTTGAGATGGCAAAGTTCTCCTCGAGACAAGCTATTTGATGATGATGATGATGATGATGATGATGATGATAATGATTGATGATGATGTTATAGCTACTATGAATAATGTGCACATGTATATTATAAGTGTATACTTGTTAGTATGTTTGTTGTTGTTTCCTCTCAATTATACAAACACAAAAAGCGTACCGCATGTGTTTGTGTAAGTACATTCAATCGAATCTGACCTTATCTTTCTGTGTTCCTAGTCGATGATGTTTGAAGATGGCCCGACTAAGTCAAGCTTTTTCCCTGGAGAGCTAACCGGTTGTATTTTCAAAAATGTTCATCTTCAGGGCTAGACAATGGGTGCGGTAAGAAATAAGGTTGTGGTTCGAATCCTGTGTTCGGTAAATTGTTTTTTTTAAAGTCCCATAATACTTGTTTACTGTCTATTTATTTACCATATTCATTGGCTTCGATGCTTCCCCTGGGGGTTCTTAAACAAAAACTCCTTATTCACTTGTAAAAAATAAAAGTTTATACAATGATCACATTTTGCTTATCGCCCCTTACAAGTTTAAAATATCCGTGCACAGCACACATGGTTTGGTTTGTTATCAAGTGCAGCATGTATCACACATTGTGTTTCACGTAACAACAGACCTCAGAAGTATGTTGTTATTTGATGAAGATGTCTAACTTATAACACAACATACCATCTATGCAATATTAACGATAGAGTATGATGAAATAACAACAGCCAAAAACAGCATACCAACTGTAAGTCATAACACGAATTCAATATCATCTGTTGTCAAGTATATCATTACGTAGTAGGTAATCGTCAGATTATCGTGCAAGATAACAAGTTGTTTGTTTGTTGCGATCGCATAACCAGCTATTAATAATAACAATCATAAATAATGAGATCTAATATGTGACTATAATACCATATTTATACAATATATCATGGACAGAGATGAGAACAAATAGATCTATCCAGACAGAACGCAATATCAAAGAAGACTGACTGATGCTACAAATAAGAAAGAGAACATTGAGATATAAAAACGTCCGCGTAGTACCGGGGCCCGCAAGTGAAGCAAAGAATAGTACCACTGCAATCTACAATGCATGTCGTAAGAGGCGACTGATGTAGGCCCTAGGGAAGCTACCCTAGTAAGTAAAAATCATCGCAGAAATCGGATGTGCTGGCCTACTTGTAAGCGCATAACTGGCACAACGTAGAATCGCTCTTAGACTCAGATCACATACAAATCACACAGAGAGAGAGAGAGTGGTTAACAAGTGATCAATATGGAGCGTTCGAAGAAGAAGAATGACATATAAAAAGAAATGAAGGGCTGGAGAAGACCATCAATGAAGGAGGCATACCGGCATAGAGAAGAAGAGGAAGACCACGGAGAAGATGGACTCAGGATGTAACTGATGGTTTGAACATGACGGCTGCAGAGGCAGTACATCTGGCATATGAGAGAGAGAAATTCCGAAGGACTGTTGGGGTGGCAAAGTTCTGCTCAGGACAAGCTATTTGATGAGGATGGTGAACAACCAAGAGGTGGATACCATCAAACAAAGAACATAAGTTGTTGCAACTCCATTGCATCAAACATGACATATTATACAACAGAATACATAACAAAAGAGAACTAAACAGAAAACAAGGAATATCATCATAAATAGAAAGAGATAAAAATAACATAACCAGGTTATGTGAATCATTCCAGCTATATCAGCGAAAACAGTTTCCACATGGACACCAAAAAGTACAAGAAAGAAGGGAATAGTGATAACGAGGTCCGTAGAGTGGTACGTATATGCTGATTAGTTTTTATACAGATTTTAATGAGAGAGGGGCATAGAGAGAGAGGGATGGGGAGAAAGAGAGATAGAAAGAAACTGAGAGAAATATAAAGAGAGAGAAAGAAAGAGAAATAAAAAAGAGAAATAAATAGAGAGGGAGGAAAGAGAGAGCGAGGAAAGAATGACATAAAGAGAGATAGAGAGAAAAAAAGACAGAAAGAGAGAGATAGAAGAAAAATAAGAAATAAAGCAAGAAATAAAGAGAGAGAAAGAAAGAGAGAGAGAGAAAAATAGAGTGAGAGCGAGAGATAAAAAGGAAGAGATAGAGTGATTTTTTTTTTTCTTCCGATCCAGAAGCACTTGAGCTTTTCAGCTCTTCGGCTCGGTGCCATGGACATCGTAACTCTTCGGTTCGGTGCCACGAACACCGTAAATCTGGGGAATCTGTGGCTTTTCTGCCATCCCGCGGAATTGAACCCGCACACACGAGGGATAGTTACCCGTAGTCCAACGCGCTACGAACACGCTGGGCAGACGGGCGATAGAGAGTGATAAAGAAAGAGAGAGAGAGACCGAGAGAAAGAGAGAGAGAGAGAGAGAAGACCAGGACTTAGATGACTTAGATTAGAAAAACTACTTTGTTTTTTTCTCTCAATTGTTCCACGTAAATTGAAGAGATTAGACTGGGGAAAAAGGAAGGATCTTTCCCAGCCAGCACAACCCGTGATTACGGACATCTCTTGCGAAACTATAATCAAAGTATACACTTAGATTATTTATATACACTTATGTCTAAGAGGTTTTTGGTTAGTTAATAAAATGTGTGTGAGTGGTCTCGTATAACCAGATATCATCAGATTAATTTGTGAATTAACAAGTGTTATTGACAAGGTTGTATATAAAAATGATGAAATTAAATGAGATCTGAGAGAATTGTCGTTATAGACAAGTTACTAGCATGTTTGGGTTATGTTAGTTCATTGCATATCCTTTACAGGACTTTGCGAATCAACCCCAGCTTTTTAACGCTGTTTGTGATTTTTCTAGGTATTATTACGTTCAGTAGTTTGCCATTGCTTTCTGAACGGGTGGTGCCATCGTCCTTTGTTAAAATCCACGCGAAACAATTTGCAATCAAACTGTCCGCAGCGTGATTCGAACTCAGAACGTCGGGTTAATAGACCGAGTCACTAACCCCTAAGCCACAGACGCCACTAGAGATCCATTATCTACTACAACATCCGGCATGGCACATGATGACGATGGTGATCATTTTCTCACCGTAAATTGTGATACAACTTAACAAACACCTTATTTTCACGTTGAACAAAGAATAAGACTCCGTTTAGTTTCCGAGAAATCCAATGTGTCCTGGATTTTTTTTTTAAATCCTAGATTATTTGAAGCGTATTCGAGATTCACCTAATGCTGACAAAGCATTTAGAGATCAGAGAAGACTCACTTTTTTTTTTTTTTTTTCTGTTGTCCTTCTCTGCTTTTACCGTTAGGCGTAGCAGGTTTAACTGATGATCGGTTTCTGATATAGTACACGCTCGGTCACTTGATATATATATTTTTAAGATGTCTGTCACTCCATCAATCCATATTTTTCTTGGTCTGCCCCTTCCTCTTGATGATTCCATGTTCAGATTGTAAGCTTTAGCAACTGGTGTATTTGGGTTCATTCTGACCAAGTGACCAAGAGACATTTGAGTCTCTGTTTTACACTAAATCTAATAGCAGGTGTTGTTCCGACTGTTCTTCTTCTTTTTCTTCGGAAAGCTCCATATCGACCACTTGTCAACCACTCTGTGTGATTTTTGTATGTGATCTGAGCCTAAGAGCGACTGTACGTTTTGCCAGTTATGCACAAGTAGTCCAGCATATCCGATTTCTGTGCTGCTTGTTATTGACTAAGGCAGCATCCGTAGGTCCTAAATCAGGGCCCCGGCACCCCGTGGGCGGACTGTTCTTCTTCTAATTTCCTCATTTCTTATATGATCTCTTCTTGTTTCATTTACCGCTTTACTCAAGACTCGCAATAAGCACAAAACCAACATGACATATTGTTGGCACCAATCAATCATAGATAAACTAAACACAATCTAATATGAGACACTATATATACTGGAAATGGTGACTATTACAACGGCAGCGCTTGGACGCCAGTTACATTAGTGCACTCACCGTACAGCACAACTAAAATGATCAAGATAATAATATGTAATCTCATCTTAAGAAACTCACAGAAACATCGAGATAAATACCTGCTATATATTCTGTGATAGAAACTGGTGCCATTCTGGCTAAGTTCGTGGGACAGTCTAGTTAGAACCTTACTCTGGTCATAGCCAATACTGAATCTTCTAAGTGGTTTCTCCTGAAACCAATTTCTGACACGTTATCAATCACTGGAACCGCTCATATCTCTGATGTTATATTTGTTACGCCCCCACACAGTTCAGAGTCTGTGTACATCAGAGAAGATTTGGACAGAATAGATCAATAACTCAGTGGGGGAAAGTACATGTTAAGTAAGTCTGTGTTTATATGTCCATTTATGACCCTGATAAATGGTCCAGTTGTTTAGAATGGTTTGATTTTTGATTTTTTTCGATCCAGAAGCACTTGAGCTGAAAGCTCTTCGGCTCCGTGCCATGGACATCGTAACCCTTCGGCTCGGTGCCACGAACACCGTAAATCTGGGGAACCTGTAGCTTTTCTGCCAGTCCGCGGAGTTGAACCCGCACTTACAAAGGACTAGTCACCCGTAGTCCAACGAGCTACGAACAAGCTGGGCACGCGGGCAGAATGGTTTAATATAGACACCACGTGCTGGGAATCGCTTCGACAAGACCGTCAAACGTAGCGCTGTAACAACACAAGATGAACTTGCAAAATCTGAGAATCGTCGTACTGTTGAGGCGGAGAGAAAGCGAGCCACGCGAAAAGACAAAATACACAACACCAACATGTCTAACCTTGATCATATAAGCCCCGCCTGGTGTAGGGAATTGTGTTCGAGGATTGGACTACAGTCACCTCCACACACACCAGAGAGGTGCAGCAGCACGCATCTGATATTGCTATCATCATCGCTTGCGATGGACGGCTATTATTATTATTAATATTATTATTATTAATATTATTATTATTATTATTATTAATATTATTATTATCATCATTATTATTAATATTATTATTATTATTATTATTATTATTAATAGAATATTATCTTATCCTGTCTACCAATACCTGAATTCTCTGCAAGAAGTTCCTTCTTACTTTTTCTGATTGTTTGCCAACACTCTCTGATATAACCAAAAAAGACTGGTTCTTAGGTTGAAAGAGCGTGCCTCGGCTTATTTATTAGTTGGACTATTATCACTGCATTTCAGTGAATAACCATGTGTGCTCCGATCTCGTTCTTACACAGGAAGATTTCAGGTGCTGTACAATAACTCCGTAGCACCGGCGAGGCTCCTCGAAGTAATTTTAAGATAGTGACATTTTGTTAATTTTATTTTCCGAATATATTTACGAATTTTATGGGCAAAGGTTTTGCAGCCTGCTCTTCTCAACTTTCAACTTTCAACTTTCAACTTTCAACTTCAAATGTTATGGCAAGGTTTTAAGCCTGCTCTTCTCAACTTTCAACTTTCAACTTTCAAATTTTATGGGCAACAGTTTTGCAGCCTGCTCTTCTCAACTTTCAACTGTCAATAGTTTTTTTTTACGTTCTTAACTTGAACGACCGATAATTGCTTGGTTTTTATATTGCGTTTATAAAAATCATGAAATCCAAGCTTCCATTACCTTACTGTTCTCTTCCATATCATCGGTATTCACAGTTCAAATATGCTGCAAGTCAATCAACAAGAGTATGTCATACAAGAAATGCAAGAAAATGGGTAGAGAATTGAGAGATCTGCAAAAGACGGTCTTAGATAGATGAGTTTGGAAAGCCTTGATTGTAGACCTACACCTTCCTAGGGGTGAGATGTGAAAAAGAAGTAGAACATATGGATACTACAATAGTTCACTAATATTTCTATTCCCAGTAGAATATATAGCTACAACTTTTCCATATGCCCTCAACCAACTCATGCCAAGTCTTCCTATCTCTAGCTATCTCCTGCGGCTACTACAATAGTTCACTAATATTTCTATTCCCAGTAGAATATAGAGCTACAACTTTTCCATAACATTGATATTAGTTGTGTGTTTTTTTTCAATTAAACAATCCTAACGAAACATAACGTTGAAATGATTTCTAACGCTATAGAATAGTGTAATAGAGCCTTTCTGTTACAAAGTTTTGTTTGACAAATAGATAGACATTCTAGCCCTAATGAAACTCACGATATAACATTGGTAATGAATACTGCACAATATGGACACAAATGTGTAGAGATGAGTTGCAGATACGATTTGGCTAATATAAATCCTCACTCTACAGACCCATATCTGAGTTATACTGAGCATGGTGTATATTTGATTGATTTGCCCGCCTGCCCAGCGTGTTCGTAGTGAGTTGGACGACGGGTGACAAGACCCCTGTGAGTGCGGCTCAATTAAACGGGCTAGCAGAAAAGCCACAGGTTCTCCAGATATACGGTGTTCGTGGCACCGAACCGAAGGGTTACGATGTCCATGGCATCGAGCCGAGGAGCTGAAAGCTCAAGTGCTTCTGGATGAAAAAAAAATGTGATTGATTATCGCCCGTGTAGTACCGGGACCTTCAATGGAAGCAAAGAATAGTACCACTGCGACCCACACGGCATGTAAGAAGCGACTGATGTAGGCCTTAGGGAAGCTACCCTAGTAAATTAAAAGCATTGCAGAAATCGGATGTGCTGGCCTGCTTGTGGGCGTATAACTGGCACAACGTACAACCACTCTTAGGCTCAGATCACATACACATCACACAGAGTGGCTAATGAGCGTCCGAAGAAGAAGACGATTGATTATAAGCAAAACCGCCATGTCTGATTCATGTACAAATGGTCCTGCTAAACAGATTGAGAAATTCTAGGATAAACTACGCATAAATGTTCAGATAACTACACATAAATGCCTTAGCTGTTCCAATCAGCTTACGCCTGACCCTGAAAATTGATACAAATTGAAAACAAGGACCACAGCGTGTATTTGTCAGCACATAAAAATGAATAATAACAAAACTCTGGTCCCGTAAGACAACACAAGAAAGATATTCATCAGGTTCGTTCCGATAGAAACGAACGTCACCATGCATTAATAATGTGCAAACATGATGAGCAATATTCCCATAGAACTAGCTCTATCCATTTTCTGTTGGTGCGCAAGGTTACGTCAGATTGGCTAATATCAAGAGCAATAGGCCAGTAATAGGATGACAAGTGAATAAGTGTTCCATACTTGATTTGGTCGTAGAGCTCACTAGATTCCTGGAGATACGAAACCCTTAATGATATTTCTGCATTAAGCGGACGTGCTGTGAAAATCATTGTGATAATTTCCCCATCCACTAACCGTTGTTATTTGAGGCATGGGGGTTGTCAGGAGTCCGGTTTGTTCGGCTCAGCATGATAGCCAGGAAAAAACTCACCAAAATAGGGTTATTATGCGTGTGAAGAATTGTCAGCAGACAAGGAAATATAAGGCAAAATGGGGTCACAGCTTGGTTAACAGACTAAGAAGACAGGCAAATCAGGAAATGATCATGAGAAATGATATTAGTAAATTAGTCATGAATGTGGTTTGTAGATTAGAACAAGCAGTGAGCTATATGACTTGCAATCACCATTTTCTCTAGAATAGTGGTTCTCAACCATTTTCAGCTGGCGACCTCTTTCCTTTAAGACTACACGTCCCCCTTCCCTTGAAGATAAGACAAGACTCAACCGTCCCCCCTTCCCTTGAAGATAAGACAAGACTCAAACGTCCCCCTTCCCTTGAAGATAAGGCAAGACTCAAACGTTCCCCTTCCCTTGAAGATAAGAAAAGACTCAAACGTTCCCCTTCCCTTGAAGATAAGACAAGACTCAAACGTCCCCCTTCCCTTGAATATAAGACAAGACTCAAACGTCCCCCTTCCCTTGAATATAAGACAAGACTCAAACGTCCCCCTTCCCTTGAATATAAGACAAGACTCAAACGTCCCCCTTCCCTTGAATATAAGACAAGACTCAAACGTCCCCCTTCCCTTGAATTTAAGACAAGACTCAAACGTCCCCTTCTCTTGAATATAAGACAAGACTCAAACGTCCCCCTTCCCTTGAATATAAGACAAGACTCAAACGTCCCCTTCCCTTGAATATAAGAAAGACTCAAACGTTCCCCTTCCCTTGAAGATAAGGCAAGACTCAAACGTCCCCCTTCCCTTGAATATAAGACAAGACTGAAACGTCCCCCAAATCCCTTGAAGATAAGACATGACTCAAACGTCACCCCTTCCATTAAAGATAAAGAGGAATGAAATGTCACCCTTCCCTTGAAGATAAGACAAGACTCAAATGTCCCCTTCCCTTGAAGATAAGACAAGACTCAAACGTCCCCGCTTCCCTTGAACATAAGACAAGACTCAAACGTCCCCTGCTTCTCTTGAAGATAAGACAAGACTCAAACGTCCCCCTTCATCCCTTGAAGATAAGACAAGACTGAACGTCACTCTTCCATTGAAGATAGAGAGAATCAGACTCACCTTGCCTTGAAGATAAGACAAGACTCAAACGTCCCCCTTCCCTTGAAGATAAGGCAAGACTCAAACGTCCCCCTTCCCTTGAAGACAAGACAAGACTGAAACGTCCCCCAATCCCTTGAAGATAAGACAAGACTCAAACGTTTCCTTTCTTTCTCTTAATTTCTCCGCTGAATTAACTGTAACTTCCAAAGAGAAAAATGGGGAAAATGTTTCTCACTCTGAGCTTTACATAAGCACTGCTCCTTTAATAATAATAACATCAACAGTAAAAAGTGTACACATTAAATACAAGAAAGTCTGGACAAGAAAGAAGTAAGTGAGACTGCGAATAGTATGAGATTGGATCGCACATAAGACAATCAACATTTCAGAGTGTCTGCGTCTAAACGTTTTCATTAACCGCCGTTAAGAGATCGATCGATAATTGCCACCGTTGCTGTGAGATACTGTCCGAGACATTGGTTCCAGCAAGCGGGTCCAACAAACGTCTGCGGAGAAAGTCACGCAACCGTACAGTTTAACTGATTGGTAGTAGCAGAATTGTTTGATCACATCAAATTGAGTCTTTGGTTGTAGTAATCTAACTTAGATCACAATACAAGGTGAAAGTTTCTCATTCTTATGGGAAATGTAAACACTTTGTTTCATCAATATCATCTGCAACTGAGATTTGTGATGTACAGCTTGGATGACTAATCCCCTCAGTGTTTTGGGATATTTTTTTTTTCCTTTCCGATCCAGAAGCACTTGAGTTTCCAGCTCTTCGGCTCGGTGCCATGTACATCGTGACCCTTCGGTTCGGTGCCACGAACACCGTACATCTGGAGAACCTGTGACTTTTCTGCCATCCCGCGGAATTGAACCCGCTCTCACAGAGGGCTTATCACCCGTCTTCCAACGCGCCACGAACACGTTGGGCAGGCGGGCGTATTTTTGATATAAACATTGATGTCCAATGTCAACCCATTAATGCACTCAGTATTGCAGATTTAAACAAAGCCGTCCAAATGTCCATTACATAAATCACGCTGTATTGTGGATATAAACATAGCTGACCAATGTCCACAGTTTACGTTTTACTCACAAGGAAATAATACAAATAACTCCTCGAATTCCTTGTGACAAATAACGATTTGTCATCTAATACTGAAGAGAATGGTACTTATCCGGAACGGTTTCCGGGAACGGTTTCCGTGCTGTAAAACAATGGCACAGCGTACTGATGCTGGTTGATTCAGACTATGTACAAGCTACTAAGTTATTAATAAGTACTACTAAGTTAAATACTAAGTTATTATTATCATGATTAATTGTTTTCCTCATACTCTGATTAAGTGTATTTGCTTATTTACGAATTTGCTTCCAAACTGCTTGCCGCGAGGTTTGAACCAGGTACGCTTGAGTTGTGATGGAGCTAATTACCACTGAAGCTACAGACGCCCACAATTTAAACAATACTGGTATTATTAATAGAACAATGAGGAATGTGCACTGAAGAGACAGATAGGTACGTGTTTCCCTTCTGTTTACTAATGAAGACAAATAATAATAGACAACTGCGCAAGAGTTATAAGAAGGAAGAAGACAATCAGTTTTCATATAATGAGGAGGTAGTTTTCATATAATGAGGCGTAGTTTTCATATAATGAGGCGTAGTTTCATATAATGAGGCGTAGTTTTCATATAATGAGGCGTAGTTTTCATATAATGAGGCGTATTTAGCACATAATAGAGCTAGTTTTCATATAATGAGGGTAGTTACAATAGTAAGCTAGTTTTCATATAATGAGGTGTATTAAGACAAACAGTATTAGACACATAGTTTTCATATAATGAGGTGTAGTTTTCATATAATGAGGCGTGTTTATATGAGGGTAGCAATATATGAGATAGTTTTCATATAATGAGGTGTAGTTTTCATATAATGAGTGTATTAGGACAAACAGTATTAGACCATAGTTTTCCTATATAGGTATTAGGACAAACAGTTAGCATATTTTCCTATAATGAGGTGTATTAAGACAAACAGTATTAGACACATAGTTTTCATATAATGAGGTGTATTAAGACAAACAGTATTAGACACATAGTTTTCATATAATGAGGCGTAGTTTTCATATAATAAGGCGTATTAAGACAAACAGTATTAGACACATAGTTTTCATATAATGAGGTGTAGTTTTCATATAATAGAGGTGTATTGGACAAAGTATAACAAAGTTTTCATATAATGAGGCGTAGTTTTCATATAATGAGGTGTATTAAGACAAACAGTATTAGACACATAGTTTTCATATAATGAGGGTAGTTTTCATATAATAGGTGTATTAGACAAAGTATTAGACACATAGTTTTCATATAATGAGGCGTAGTTTATAAATAAGTATTAGACAAACAGTATTAGGGCAACTAGTTTCATTAATGAGCTAGTTTTCATATAATGAGGTGTATTAAGACAAACAGTATTAGACACATAGTTTTCATATAATGAGGTAGTATTAAGACTATAAGACAAAGTATTAGACACATAGTTTTCATATAATGAGGTGTATTAGAACAAACAGTATTAGACACATAGTTTTCATATAATGAGGTGTATTAAGACAAACAGTATTAGACACATAGTTTGCCCAAATTTGGGATGTAAAGAATAGAACCACTGTTACCTGCCACGCATGTCGTAAGAGGCGACTAAGGAGGTTTGGCTGAAATCGGATGCATGTGTCCTAAACGTGTAGAAGTCTTATGCGTTTAGGGGCCTACCAAACCAATGTGCAACGTATACACGTTCTTGGCAAAGTTCAAACATATCACAAAGAGTGATTAAAATTGGTCGTAAAGAACAGTATTAGACCCATAGTTTTCATAATGAGCTGTTTTAAGACAAAAGTATTAGACCATAGTTTCATATAATGAGCTGTATTAGGACAAACAGTATTAGGCTCATAGTTTTCATATAATGAGCTGTATTAGGACAAACAGTATTAGGCTCATAGTTTTCTTTTTAAAATGTATACCAACGGTAGAAGATGAGTGGTGTAGTCATTATTACGCCGGCTGTCTTAATTTTCCATTGTGTTTCTGTAAGATCCAGTTGAGCAACCAAATGTCTGTCTTACAGGACGTCACGCACGGGGCGTGGTGACCCGGTTACTGTTTATTCAGTCCCATAAACAAAAACAGCTATTATACTCGTAATAAAATAACAGACATTATAGCAAATAGCAGACATTATAAGAAATAGCAGACATTATAAAATAGCAGACATTATAATAAAATAGTAGACATAATAAAATAGTAGATATTATAATAAAATAGCAGACATTACAGCAAATAGCAGACATTATAATAAAATAGCAAACATTATAACAGAAAGCAGACGTCATAACAGAAAGCAGAGATTATAATAAATAGCAGAGATTATAATAAATAGCAAAGATTATAATAATAATAATAATTCCTCTCGTACCCTTATACGTTACATAGGGTCTGCAAGTAATTTCTCCATACCGCTCTATCCTGGGCAACTCGCTCAATCTCCTCCATGGAACTGAGACCGATATTTCCTGCCTCTCTCAGCAAAGTTCGCTTCAGGGTCTCCTTAGGTCGACCTCTCTTTCTTGAACCCTTTGCATCCCACTTCAATGCCTGCTTTGATATTCGTTGATCATTTCTCCTCAAGGTGTGCCCAACATATCTCCATCTTCTCTTTCTTATAACAGTTGTCACTAGTGGTTGACCAGACATGTCTCTGATTTCATCACTTCTCCTGAATTCGTTCCATTTTATATTCATTATTTTTCGCAGACATCTATTTTCAAATGCATTCAACTTATTATAATAATAGCAGAGATTATAATAAATAGCAGAGATTATATTAAATAGCAGAGATTATAACAAAAAGCAGACATAATAAATAACAGTCATTATAGGAAATAACAGACATCATAATAAATAACAAACATTATAACAAATAGCAGCGATTATAATACACAGCAGACATTATAATATATAACAAATATTACAACAAAACAGCAGACAGTATAACAAAACAGCAGACATTATAACAAAACAGCAGACATTATAACAAAAGAGCAGACATTATAACAAAACAGCAGACATTATAACAAAAGAGCAGACATTATAACAAAACAGCAGACATTATAACAAAAGAGCAAACATTATAATAGATAACAATTATATGTATAACTATTAACAATTATATGTATAACTATTAACAATTATATGTATAACTATTAACAATTATATGTATAACTATTAACAATTATATGTATAACTTTTAACAATTATATGTATAACTATTAACAATTATATGTATAACTATTAACAATTATATGTATAACTATTAACAATTATATGTATAACTATCGTTTCTTATCAAAGAGAAATAAGAAACTTCTGTCACAAACCTGGCATCTGGACGTTGTCTCCTAGAAATCTGTGGAACAGGGCAACATAATACTCGTCAAACTCGTCATCGATATAGGGCATGGTGGCCCTGCGAGGATCGCTGAGATCCATAACACAGCCATATCACAGCCAACATAGAAACAATAAAACTGATGTCCGTTTATAAGATAGTTAGTTACCCATTCATTGTTTTGTTAGTCCATTCGTTACTGATATATGTTGATTTGACAGGAATGTCAATACTAGGAGATACATGTCACTTCAATGCGCACACACAAGTCTACAATAAACACATACTACAGAACACTATTTACATTAGCAGATACTGCATTCAATATGAAAGCCATGTCAATTTGTTGCATAAAATATATTAGAACTAACTACTGGTACATTCAGCAATAAGAAATACATTAACCCGGATCGCTATTCAATAGAAAACCAATAGATGTAGTAGAACTGTAAGGCAGGCATTTGTTACAACGGATTGCTGATCGCGCGATGTGCATACTTTATCACTAGTTTCACGCAAGAGAAGGTCGATCAATTGAGTCCAACTAATCTACAGGGCTAGAACCACGTTTATATCATACGTTACTGCTACATTACTTCCAGTGTGTTCATATGAAAGGGGAAAGAGATGAATGGAAGAAGAAGAGAGAAGGGAAGAAGACATTGTGTGTACGAAATGAAGATCGCAATCGAAGCAGGAATTTGCAGCTCTTTATAAATCGATTTAAGCGGAAGAACAAGAGCGGAATCACGCAGACTCGGGGAGGTATATATTCAATATTATTCTATGCCCTACCTCAGCCACTCTCCACATCTCTCATTCTATACCTCTCCTTCCCTTCCTTCTTTTATTGACTGTGTCTTATTGTGCCATTTTATGAAACCCTTGCATATTATACTGCAATTTGACTAACATACCGCAGAGAAAGTGTGGATCAATCGACAATGAAAATATTTAATGAAGACGTGCTGAGAAATGTCAATGTACAATAGAAATGACTGCATACAACACTATTGTCTGACTTGGAAATATTATATAAAGACACATTTTAGATGACAACGCATGTTGAGAACAGACAGATAAAGTAGATAAAATCGATGTCAAATAAGTAACAATACTGAACGGTCTTCTTCTTCTTCTTTCGATCGTTCTTAAGCCATTTTTATCATTCTATTGTGATATATAAACAGCCACACATCAGAACATGATGTACGTGCACAGCCTTCAGCACCTATTGGAGCACAGCTGCTTATCCTTGGGTGGCGTGTTCGATTTCAGCCAGAGATGAACGGTCTAATCTCATAGGAATGGATTTAATGGAGGGAAAAATGTTCAAGAATACCATGTACCGGAGAAAATGTAAAATATTTCTATTAACTAAGATTTTAACGCTAAATCATCCTACCATAGTCAGAATCTGAACTAGTTCAAATCTGCATTACACTGTTGCCAAGCTGACCTATTTTATTTTAGGGTGAATATCACTTAATGTATGTCTTGTCAAACTCTATAAACTCTTTTTTAAAAATTGTTGTGTGGTGACCTAAAGTTGATACTGTTTAATGAGATCAGCTTTAGATTAAGATGCATCTTCACTCACTAAATATAGTCATACGTAAACCAACTAGAGACAAAACGCTATACACATGTGTCGACCAAGTTCAGCCAAATTATATCATATCGTTTTTATCTGACATATATTAAGAATGATGTAAATTATATGATATCGTTTTTATCTGACATATATTAAGTTAAGAATGATGTAAATTATATCATATCGTTTTTATCTGACATATATTAAGTATGATGTAAATTATATGATATCGTTTTTATCTGACATATATTAAGTTAAGAATGATGTAAATTATATGATATCGTTTTTATCTGACATATATTAAGTATGATGTAAATTATATGATATCGTTTTTATCTGACATATATTAAGTTAAGAATGATGTAAAGTATATCATATCGTTTTTATCTGACATATATTAAGAATGATGTAAATTATATGATATCATTTTTATCTGACATATATTAAGTTAAGAATGATGTAAATTATATGATATCGTTTTTATCTGACATATATTAAGAATGATGTAAATTATATGATATCGTTTTTATCTGACATATATTAAGAATGATGTAAATTATATGATATCGTTTTTATCTGACATATATTAAGTTAGAATGATGTAAATTATATGATATCGTTTTTATCTGACATATATTAAGAATGATGTAAATTATATGATATCGTTTTTATCTGACATATATTAAGAATGAATTAAATGTGTCTAAAGCCGAAGGATTGACTTCATTGTGTAGCCTGTGCCACTGCGGAAATGCGAACATAACGACAGAGCACCTACTGCAAGACTGCCCACTGCTGGCAGGCCTGAGAAACGAAACCTGGCCAGAAAAAACCGACCTAACTGGGAAGCTGTACGGAGGGACGGAGTTCCTAAAAACAACCGCAGAATTTATGAGAAAATCTGGTACATCAGTCTAACCGGGGAACGATGGAGAGAAAGAGAGAGAGAGAGACTTCATTGCACCGGGTTGTTACCACAAGATGGGAAGTCAGCTTCGGGTCTGTCATATTTCCCCAAAGCTTAGTTTTTAGTTTTTAGCTCGACTGGGTGTGGCCACATGTTTTTCTCAGCTCCACAGGAGAGAACAGTCTTAGAGGACATGCTCCGGCGTCTGTGCTGACACAGGCAGAGAGCTGTTTGACTTATTGCTAGTCTATATAAGTGTTTGTTGAGTCTGCAGTGTCCAGTACGTAGGCAAAATATGAAGTATAACTTCAATAATATCTTGTATATCAACATCTTGCTAGTCCAACAATTCTATACACGGAATCCATGACTTCAATAATACTTGTAATAATAAAACTTGCTAGTCATACCCAAGTAATTTATCAACGAATCTCATGACAATAATATCTTATGTATATCAAAGCTTGCTAGTCCAACAATTCTATACACGGAATCCATGACTTTAATAATATCTTGTATATCAACAGCTTGCTAGTCCAACAATTCTATACACGGAATCCATGACTTTAATAATACTATTAATAATAATATTCCTCTCGTACCGTTATACGTTACATAGGGCCTGCAAGTAATTTATCCATATCGCTCTATCATGGGCAACTCGCTCGATCTCATCCATGGAACTGAGACCGATATTTCTTGCCTCTCTCAGCAAAGTTTATTTCAGGGTCTCCTTAGGTCGACCTCTCTTTCTTGAACCCTTTGCATCCCACTTCAATGCCTGCTTTGATATTCGTTGATCATTTCTCCTCAAGGTGTGTCCAACATATCTCCATCTTCTCTTTCTTATAATACTATTACTAGCTTTTAAATCTATAGCTGTAACTCTATTAGTTACAGTTGCCTTCACCTACAACCTGATTTTTATTGTTAATGTCATCTCATAGTTAGATTATTGTAATCTTTAGATCAGAATAGTCCCAACAACACTAAGCCACATATCTGCACGCAACTTGTGTAGCGGAAATGAATGAAACACTCCCCAAGCTACATTGAACATGTGTACTACGCATGACATAGAGTAACATGAGTACTAATCTCCAATTGATCCCATTACAAACACTCAGATAAATAATTCATGAATATATTTTTAGAGTTTCTGGGAGTTCGAAAACAGAATTGTGCAACATACATCTCTAAAGGAAATAAATACTGTATAGGTCAGACTTGGACGTGTCCGCGTACTGGGCAAGGTATTTTGATTACGCGTCCTAGGTAAAGATCTTAGCGACCTATGTTCTTAACCGTGCAGAAATATAAGACTAAGCTGTTTTACTACCGAATATTGGATATTAAAAATGCATAATGCAATGTCCTGATAAATTAATCACTGCAACTCTAGCAGCACAAACGCACAGACAGCAAGACAGACATATATGAACATTGCTGTATTCATATTCTAGTCACTAATCAGGTGTGTAACACTGAGGACGATTTTTGGTTCTAAAGGATATAAAGCCGAAGGACTTACTTCATTGCACCGGGTTTTACCCCATATGGCTAGGCCCTCTCCGTAAAATGGCACGCCACCTGTCGAGACTATTGCACAAAGCAGAACTCCGTAGCTCCGGCAACAATCCTATGGGCCTCTGGAAAAACATGCACTCGTGAACAGAGCGGGGTGATCCGGATTCGAACCCACGACCTTCTGAACGCAAGGCAAGGCGTAACCACTTAACCACATAGACCCCCGGTGTTTGTTAATGAAAACAACATTTAAAAAATGAGATATGTATTTACACGCTAACGTATTGTGTGTAACAAGGTGACAACTTCTTTTTTTGTCGTCACACTGTTACCGGTTTGTTGCCCAGTGTCGTGGTTTTCTGTTTTTGTCTTGCGCTGCTCTAGTGGCTTTAGTGATAGTAATTTTTAATTTTTGAGATGCTTCTATTATGCCATTTATCCATCTTTTGAAGTGTGAGGTAAATGGTTCAAGACAGAAAGGACGAGGTAGAAACCCTGAAAACAAACTTTATTGAGAGAGGTGAGAAATATCGGAATCATTTTCATAGAATAGAATGAACGAGTTGCTCCGGATAGAGCGGTACGGAGAAAGTGCTTTTCAGACCCTACGTAAAGTAAGTATAACAAATACAAGAGAAATACAACAAATCAACAGCACGTCAACTCCTCCTGTAGGTTCATGTTCTACGTACAATCTGTGGTTACTGCCAGTAATATCACTTTATATGCGATGTAGAACAGGAGAGGCTGAGCCTGTGCAATTTAATGGCAGCATGGCTAGTGCAGTCGCTGCGATACTATTCAGGCTAGGATGTTTTCGAAGGTTACGTTAACTATTATCCTTGTTCAAACAATGACATCATAAGAAAATATACGACAGTTGACCTACCAGCTGGTGCTAATATATCTGATAGACAGAATAGATACCAGCTGGTGCTAATACATCTGACAGACAGAATAGATACCAGCTGTTGCTAATACATCTGACAGACAGAATAGATACCAGCTGGTGCTAATACATCTGACAGACAGAATAGATACCAGCTGTTGCTAATACATCTGACAGACAGAATAGATACCAGCTGGTGCTAATACATCTGACAGACAGAATAGATACCAGCTGGTGCTAATACATCTGACAGACAGAATAGATACCAGATGGTGTTAATACATCTGACAAATAGAATAGATACCAGTTGGTGTTAATACATCTGACAGACAGAATAGATACCAGCTGGTGCTAATACATCTGACAGACAGAATAGATACCAGATGGTGTTAATACATCTGACAAACAGAATAGATACCAGCTGGTGCTAATACATCTGACAGACAGAATAGATACCAGCTGGTGCTAATACATCTGACAGACAGAATAGATACCAGTTGGTGTTAATACATCTGACAGACAGAATAGATACCAGCTGGTGCTAATACATCTGACAGACAGAATAGAACAGTGTTGTGAAAAAGACGAACAAGAACCATACTCAAGAAAGATGAGAAACTGGCATCAAGGGAGACGATCAATAGAAATGTACACTCATTGTTGCATATAATAGAAACAAGGGCACTGATTGGTTGCTAACATCAATATTTCTTTATGTATAGTTTTTTGGTTTATTTCTACGCAGCGTATTCCATTTCATCATCCTGTGGCTTGCCTAGAAGCGATGGTGATCAATTTTCTGCACAACTGCTGGTCGTTTGAGGATTCCAGCATTTCAGATACTTGTCGTTTTCTCATATTTCTTATCACGGTTTCACAAATCTTCTTTCTCTCTCTGTTTCTTCTCTCTCTCTCTCTGTTTCTCTCTCTCTCCTCCCGTCTTCTCTCTCTCCCCTCTCTCTCTACTCCAGCGTGAGATAGATTGAAGTAATACCATATTCGGTTCTGTAACACAAAGTAGGTATAAAAATGCTGTTGATCATCTGTTGCTTAGCTGCCTGTTAAATTGTTGGGTTCCTTAACAATGGGGCTAGCTGGTAGGTTACAGCATTTGTTTTTTGCACTTTAGCCTCTATCTCGAGTGCAAAACTAACTGTTAAATTTGACACAAATGCAATGTACGTCTTCAACGCGTACAGGAAGAAACTAATATTTAATCAACCTAGGATGAATACATTACATACTTTGGTCCCATCAAGCGACACGATGGCCTGGAAAGAACAATACTAGAAGGCAGGGTCCCAGGACGCAGAGGCAGACCAAGAAGAAGATGACTACAAGATATTAAAGAAACCATGAACATGACCATCGACGAAGTGAGTGAACTGGCAATAGACAGAGTGAATTTCAGATGTGCTGCAAAAGAGAGCAACGTCCTATAAAGGATACGCACCTTGATAATGAGAATGAATACAAAACGCTTAACATGATCATAGATTAAGAAATTAGCAGAGATCACATGTACGTCAATTTCTTACTGATACTACGAAACGCGTAGGTGCGAACTACGCCTGTGGTTTCCGGTGTAGCGAAGGTTAAGAAGTACTGTGTCTTCTTAATAATTCCTCTCGTATCGTTATACGTTACATAGGGCCTGCAAACAATTTCTCCATACAGCTCTATCCTGGGCAACTCGCTCAATCTCATCCATGGAACTGAGACCGATATTTCTTGCCTCTCGCAGCAAAGTTCGTTTCAGGGTCTCCTTAGGTCGACCTCTCTTTCTTGAACCCTTTGCATCCCACTTAATGCCTACTTTGATATTCGTTGTCTTCTTGAATGCTCTAACATGAGACTTATATGGACGGTGTGTATGTGTGTGGTGCCGGCCACCTCTCTACACAACCATTCTACAGAATTAACTCAACATAAAATACTATTATTTATTACATCGGAACAATGTATCAGTATTATACAATAATCCTTACACATACACACACCCTTATGCACTCTCTCTCTCTCATCAATACTACTCTATCCACATCAATACACACCCTTATGCTCTCTCTCATCAATATACCTTATCTCCTATCACTCACACATACACACACCATTATGCACTCTCTCTCTCTCTCACATCAATATACACTTACTCTCTCTATCTCACTCACACAACACGCCCTTATGAACTCTCTCTCTCTCCTCACACATCACACCTATCACTCTCACATCAATATGCCTTCTATCTCACTCACACACACACACCCTATGCACTCTCTCTCATCAATATGCACTTCACCACACACACACACCCTTATGCACTCTCTCTCTCTCTCTCACCAATATGCACTTACTCTCTCTATCTCACTCACACACACACACTTATGCACTCTCTTTCTCACATCAATATACACTTACTCTCTCTATCACACACGGGCACACACACACACTTACGCAAACTCTCTCACACCAGTGTGCACTTTCTCTATCTCACAAACACATACACACACCCTTATGCACTCTCTCTATCTATCTCTCTCTCTCTCACACCATTATGCACTTACTATCTTTATCTCCCACACACGCACCATTATGCACTCTCTCTCTCTTACACACACACACCCGTATGCACTCTCTTTCTCTCTCACACACACACTCTTATTCACCCTCTCTCACACACACACTCTCTCTTATTCACTCTCTATCTCTCACACCCGTATGCACTCACTCTCTCTGTGACTCCCACACACCATTACGCACTCTCTCTCTCTCTCTCTCCCTCACACACACGTACACATATACATACAACATACTGACAGACCGTGCATAGTTGCTGAGCTCAGAAACATCGCATAACAACATAGTTATCTTTCAAGACTCTAACTTATCTGTGCAACTAGAAAGTACTAGATCTGCTATTGACGGCTCTAGATGAGAAATTAAGTCAACGAATAATATAGCACAACAAATGTCCTAACCTCATTCAATTAACTTAATTACACTTCACCCATTGTGACCTGTTCGTGTTACAGGTGAGCAACTCAAGTCATCATACAGGGGTGCCATCTCAGACTATTAATATTAATAGCGGCATACACACACACACACACACACATACATTCTCTATCGTTCCTCTTTCACAAACTCACACACTCTCACACATACATGCACTATCTATCTCTCTCTCTTTCACACTCACACACGTTCTCGCCTCCTCTATCTCTATCTGACACACACACACTCTCTCCTTCCCTCTCTCTCTCTCTCTACCTCACACATACACATACGCTTTCCCTCTTTCTATCTCTCTCTCTCTCTCTCTATCTATCTATCTATCTCATACACACACACATAGGCACATATAACACACACTCAACATATATATATTACTCTCTCACACACAAACAAGCAATGATAAAAGAAGAAAGTAGAGAGTCAGTTTCATATTAGAAATTGATCCGCTACTAAACAATTACAAAAAGATATATACCAAAAATGTATAACTTGAAATAAAATGATTTCGTACAAGACAGTTTCTTAACAAAAGAACAATAAGGACTTGTGAATATGCTTGTGTAAATTGTAGAATGATCAGAAGAACAATTACTGAATGTAGACAATTGTTTAGATCAGTGTTTCCCAACCTTTTTGTGCCATGCCCCACCAAAGCCTTTAAAAAATCTTCCCCCAACCCTATGTAACATATTAAAAAATTTAGTTTCCAAAAATTGAATTGCTCACTGTAGAAACTTAAATGATAGGTTTTAGGAATAAATCACTAGGAAATTGTTGAGAAAACACAGTAAGTAAATTGTCAAAACATATAATGGAGAACTGAAATTCAAGTACGAAATAATTTTAAGGAAAGATATTTCAATATTATTTTAATTATTAGTAATTATTTATTACTTACACTTAGTGAGATCCTTGCGCTTGATGCATGCTGCAAGGATATTTTATGTTATGTTCCAATTTAGTTAGCATCAGTCTCAAGTCTCCCGTTGTGTTACATAAAGCCGATTTCTTTTGAGCAGCAAATCAGTTATAGCATTAAATCACATTCAGATAAATATGAAGATGGAAATGGTAATAACAGTTTTCTTGCACATTTGGTTGAATTTGGATATATGATTTCTGTTTCCTCACAAAGTCACGCCATGGTTCTTTTTTTGTATTAATTGAAGTTTTAACTGACTCATCATTTTGCATTTCTGCGAGTTATTCTTCATACTGCATATTTGAAATATCAAACAAATACGCTAACATTTGCTGCAACAGCCAAGCTGGAAACTCAATTTATTTTAAATCAGTCGATAAAATTTTCAGATGCTCAACAATAACAAGTATAACGGTATCAGTCACTTCACATTTCTGAAGCCAATGAAACTTTTCAAAATTTTTGTTGCAAATATATTTCTGACATAATTCAATAAAGGTAATGAAACCAAATATCTTTCCTTTTGTATCAACAAGAGTTGTATTTGTTCCTTGAAGTTGGTCATTTAATATATTTCGTTTTTCAAAGATATCGGCTAGGTAACTCACATATACTTAACCATTGACCGTTAACAGATACTTCATTTCAGGTTTGTCGCTTAAAAAATCACTAAGAGCATCAAATAGTTCCATAAATCTCTTCAAGCAGTTCCCTTTCGAAAGCCATCTTACTTCAGTGTGAAGTTTTAAAGTCTCACATGGTCTGCATTTTCACAAAATAGCTTGAAGAGACGCTCACATTTTGCATTAGCTTTAATAGTATTGATACACTTTATAATTGAATTGAACAAAATTTATACTACCATTTGTGTGGTCAAATCTGCTCTTCTGAAAAAGTATGCGTTGTTCTCTTCTAATTAGCTCTGATCAATTCTAACTTCCAATAGTTATATCTTCTACGTGAAGCTCTACGGTTCTCTTCTGCTTTTCTCGTATAATCTGGCCTAACAGTGCTGTACTTTAGCTGTTCTATGTCTAGTTCTCTATTTTTATTCTAGTTACCTCACAAGTTGATCTGTATTCGACTATCTATCTGCTCTATTATCCCCTCTCTTACAGTCCATCGTCTATATATATATGGGTGAATATTCTATTACTTTACTATTCCAAAACTTTGTTCTCAGGACTGTGATTTCTCACATCTGTTACTCTCTTGAAAAAGACTCATTTTACTTCGACTAACGATATTTTTCTGTCATTGTCTAAAAGTTTATGTGATAACCACGCCTTCTCAATCTGTCGCTAAACATGGAAAACAAACTCTCATGACATTCATCTATAATCTATATATAAATGCTCTTCGTAAACTATACAACTACAAAATGATGCTCTAAGGACAACTGTATAATCCAGCTGCACAATGAGTAACCATTACTCTGGTAATCAAACTAATGGACCATAACTTGCATTTGAGTCAACCCTCCTTGATGTTTCTTGGTTCCTTTTCCCATCGTACCTAACATTCCAAGCCAAATCAAACTTCGGACCTGCTTTCTATGGCGGAAATATGATATGCATGGCTCTGTCCAATACTATTACATACTCAAGATTGCACTTTATAAACTCATTTTGGTCTTAGTGACAAGGTTGGCAAATGTTAGACACATTATTTTTTTTAAAATATGACTCGATTTTAACACAATAACACATGCTTTCCCGCTTTCAAAGCTTTGTTAAAAGAAGGTAAAAATGTACCTAGATATAAGTACTTTCCGTTTATTGAAGATTTTTTTAACTTCAGTAAAGTGATTGTGAAGCAACATTCATTTTTGTCAATAGACATCCAAAAGCCGATATATCGGTTTTGCAACATCATAAACATTAGTTAAATTTTGAACGAATCCATTGCCCCCTAAACGATGAAAATGCCCCTGTGGGCGTGCGCCCCACGTTGGGAAACAGGAGTTTAGATCGTAACTCATGAAAGATAAAAGTAATATGGTGACACACATGGACATGAATGGAGTAGTTAGACACTGTTCAGTTAGCAGAGATAAGACAGGAGTGGTTAGATACTGTTCAGTAGAGAGATAAGACAGGGAGTGTTAGATACTGTTCAGTTAGCAGAGATAAGACAGGAGTGTTAGATACTGTTCAGTTAGAGGATAAGACAGGGGTGGTTAGATACTGTTCAGTTAGCAGAGATAAGTTGGGAGTGGTTAGATACTGTTCAGTTAGCAGAGATAAGACAGGGAGTAGTTAGATACTGTTCAGTTAGTAGAGATAAGACAGGGAGTGGTTAGATACTGTTCAGTTAGCAGAGATAAGACAGAGAGTAGTTAGATACTGTTCAGTTAGTAGAGATAAGACAGGGAGTGGTTAGATACTGTTCAGTTAGCAGAGATAAGACAGGGAGTGGTTAGATACTGTTCAGTTAGCAGAGATAAGACAGAGAGTAGTTAGATACTGTTCAGTTAGTAGAGATAAGACAGGGAGTGGTTAGATACTGTTCAGTTAGCAGAGATAAGACAGGGATGGTTAGATACTATTCAGTTAGCAGAGATAAGACAGTGAGTGGTTAGATACTGTTCAGTTAGCAGAGATAAGTTGGGAGTGGTTAGATACTGTTCAGTTAGCAGAGATAAGACAGGGAGTGGTTAGATACTGTTCAGTTAGCAGAGATAAGACAGGGAGTGGTTAGATACTGTTCAGTTAGCAGAGATAAGACAGAGAGTGGTTAGATACTGTTCAGTTAGCAGAGATAAGACAGGGAGTGGTTAGATACTGTTCAGTTAGCAGAGATAAGACAGGGAGTGGTTAGGTACTGTTCAGTTAGCAGAGATAAGACAGACTCCCGCACCATTGTTAGTTTCTCATTGATCTCCAAGACTGATCTCCACATTCCAGAGAAATTCATGTTCAGATTATACTCGTGAGTATCACCAGCTTTCTCGTGGTGTGACATAGCCGCAGGTTATACAAACGTTACCAACAGGAACTTATAGTTAGGTAGGAGAGCTAGCATTTTATTTTGTTGTTTTTTTTCGATCCAGAAGCACTTGAGCTTTTGCTCTTCGTCTCGGTGCCATGGACATCGTAACCCTTCGGTTCGGTGCCACGAACACCATGAATCTGGAGAACCTGTGACATTTCTGTCAGCCCGTTGGAATTGAACCCGCACTCACAGAGGGCTAGTCACCCGCAGTCCAACGCGCTACGAACACGCTGGGCAGGCGGGCATGGGGAGCTAGGTTAAAACCCTCAGAAATGAGCACGAAATAACACATAAAATATTGAATCCCAATTAAATAATCTGCCGCTATATCAAAGGGCCAGCCAATGGACGAAGCTGACATCGTGAACGCCCTCATAGAGCGTGGCCGCAGAGAAGAACTTCATCTAAACCAGCGTTTCCCATAGTGGAGGTACCGCCCCCCAGTAGGCGCTGAAGTGTTCTAGGGGGGCGATAGTGGGTTCAGAAGTATTTGAGGGAGTTGTTTTTTTTCGTGAGTTTGCGATTGAATAATCATCAAAAATTTGAATTATGCATTTTAATTCATCTTATGCCCGTCTTACACGATCCATTTTTCATCAGTTTTCTATTTCATGCATATAATCATTTGAAAATTGACCATATATTACAGAGTATATATCAATTTTATATGTCAAAGAGAAAATAGAGCACGTATATATGTGGGAGGGGGCGTTGGCACACTGTTATAATGTGGAGGGGGCGTTACAAAGTTTATGAGCAAAGTGGGCGGTGGGCCGAAAAAGTTTGGGAAACTCTGATCTAAACCAATCCACGTCAACTACTAGATTGCGAGAACTGAGTTTGAAGATTGGTGTGGCAAGAAAAGAACGGTACAACAGGTATACGAGTCGGCTCATCAATGAAAATCGAACTGGTACGGTCAGTCGCTGGATGGAGATATTGCGAAGGAGATCGGAGCACCTATGGACATGTCTGGAGTGCAATGAAGATATTCCAAACTGAAACTCAAACTAAACGTTTTAGTCTCTAGTGTCACGATCAGCTCGTTATGTTTGCATATACGATCAGTTCATGTAAGTACAAGTTCTGTAACTCGAGAATGGAAGCGAAGGTGTTGTAAAAGCAGATGAGAATGAGGTGGAGAAACTAACATCAGCTATATTTCAACATTATTTATTTATCTCAATTATATCAATTTTGTAATTGATTTTATGACGAGCTGATAATTTTTAACTCGGTAGTGTTTCCTCAAGGAAATGCCCCGTGTCTTCGATCCTTAAGTAAAGTCAACAAGTGTTTGCTGTTGGAGAGAGAATAAAACCGATGGCCTGCACACGCGTGGCAACAGCTTCAGGCAAGCAACGTTAACTCTTCTGCTTTATACAATCCCCCAACAGAGTTGATTCACAAGTTGAATAAATTCCAAAATAAATGTTTAAGAAGAATCCTGCAAATGTTCTGACGAAATACGACAGCAAATGAAGAGATTTTCAAACAAACAAACTGTGCATGATCAATGGATACCATCAATAAAAGGCAAAGATAGAAGTGGACAGACAGACAGATAGATAGATACAATCCCCAGAGTACTCTCAGAAATGGGAACAAAGAGATGCAATTAATTCTTTTTTAACTCCCTGTTTTTGTGACAGTTTAAATATCTAGAACAATCAGTGTGACCATAATTTGAAAATAAAAACCAGAACATTCATTAGCGATACAATATTGCCACCCAAAAATGAGCAATACTGACGAAATTGTATTGATATTTCTTTGTTGATATCAAATGTCAAAGTGCTTTCTTCGGCTGCAGATTTCAACACTTCTTTGCCTTGAAAAACAAAAGGCATTTTATTGGACGAAGATCGTCAAGTTGCTGTCAATGTTGTTTTGGTTTTTTTAGACGCGGTCATTAGTGACTTCAACTGTCAACCTACTTATTTAAGTAAACATGTAAACAAAATTGTGAATAATTTAACACCACCTTGTTCTTAATAATCAAGAAATCGTTGAAGTTTCAAAGAAAGTTTTTATACAAGTATAATTTTGATTCTGACAGTAAATGTTCTTAAGCCGAACCAGCCTCAATTGGAAAGGCAAAGCACTGGGAAATAAATGCGATCGGCGTGGTGTTGACTACATCACACATCGTGTGCCGACGGTCAATGAAAAATACAGATCTAACACCGTATTACCCAATATAGCTGGAGATTTGATAAAACCAAGACATTTTTACGTTCTGAAAAACTTGTTTGTTTTTGTTTCATCTTGGAACATAAAGAAATAGGGGAGAGAGGGAGAGAGAGAGAAAGAAGGAAAGAGAGAGAGAAGAGAGAGAGAGAAGGAAAGAAGAGAGAAGAAGGAAAG
This sequence comes from Arion vulgaris, assembly GCA_020796225.1. Taxonomy (NCBI): domain Eukaryota; kingdom Metazoa; phylum Mollusca; class Gastropoda; order Stylommatophora; family Arionidae; genus Arion; species Arion vulgaris. Next base: position 39,589,586 of record CM036768.1, read on the forward strand.
AGAGAGAGAGAGAAGGAAAGAGAGAGAGAGAAAGAGGAAGAGAGAGAGAGAGAAGGAAAGAGAAGAGAGAAGGAAGAGAGAGAGAGAAGGAAAGAGAGAGAGAGAAGGAAAGAGAGAGAGAGAAGGAAAGAGAGAGAGAGAAAGAGAGAGAGAAGGAAAGAGAGAGAGAGAAGGAAAGAGAGAGAGGAAAGAGAGAGAAGAGAGAAGGAAGGAAAGAGAGAGAGAAGGGAAAAGGAAGAGAGAGAAAAGGAGAAGGAAAGAGAGAGAGAGAGAAGAGAAGAGGAAGGAAAGAGAGAGAGAGAGAAGGAGAGAGAGAGAGAGAGAAGAGAGAGAAGAAAAGAGAGCGAGTGAACATATATATGTGTGTGTTTATGTCTGTGTCTGCAATAAGATTTCAGCAGAAGATTGGCTATGTAGGACAGTAATTTCCACCCAGATGGGACAAGCACGAGTACAAGAAATTTCGTTCTCTGGTAATCAGAGAAATGATAAAAGGCTGGTTTGGAATGGGGAAATTTAGAAACGCTGGAGGGAGACAACGTATAAATACATAAATATCGGAACGAGAGAGCGCAAGAAGTTTTGTTTATTTTTTCCCCAATGTCGAGTCTAATAAATTGTAAAGTTCCAGAAACTTGTGGAGATAATAAATGAGGAAAAACAAAATATAACGTGAAATCAGAAATTAAATATCGGAACGAGAGAGCGCAAGAAGTTTTGTTTATTTTTTTTCCAATGTCGAGTCTAATAAATTGTCAAGTTCCAGAAACTTGTGGAGATAATAAATGAGGAAAAACAAAATATAACGTGAAATCAGAAATTAATGAGCTCAACAGCAGTGGAAAGTAAAAGTGACTTGTATAGAAAAAGTGAAAGTCCAACAAGCGAACAAACTAACAAACTAAACAGTGAGAACGAACAAGAAAATAGCTGTCAAGAAATAATTTGACAAGACATAATGAACAGATTTGAAATGTTGAGAGAATACTTGTAACAAACGTTGATCTTATTTATTACGACTTTCTTTTCGCGAATTGCATCATGAAGCATCGATAGAACTTCACAGTATGATTCGAAATTCAAATTGTCACCTTTCTTTTTGAAATTGGCTAAAAGCACTCCTTGACAATCCCAGAACACCGTCAGCATAACCTTCCCTGCTGATGGCATAACCTTGAATTTTTGGACATAAGGCGGAGAAGGATGTTTCCACTGCATTGAAGCACGCTTTGATTCGGGCTGGTAGTGATGCACCCATGATTCATCTCCAGTAACAATCATGTTCAGCTTGTCTTCTCCTTCATCTTCGTATCGACAGAGATGATGCAAGGACAGGCCAAATCGGTTCATTTTGTGTTCCTCCTTCAATTGTCTGGGTACCCACCTTGAGCACACTTTCTTAAATTTCAATCGATCATGCTGTATGCTGAACCATGTGAGCACCCTATTGCAGATCCTATAGAGTCTATCACTACTCGCCTGTCACCTCTAATCTTCTCCACCACCTGCACTAATGCTTCTGTTGCAATCTCAACAGGACGACCAGATTGGATTTCATCAACAATTTTAGAGCGTCCTTGAGAAAAGTTTTCTACCCAACTATGCACCGCTTTTCGAGACAAACATTTATCAGCATAAACACGAAGCATTTCCTTATGAATGTCCATTGCAGGCAGTCATTTTGCCCACAAAAACGCACAACAGCACGTTGCTCTTTGGTTGTACCCTCCGTAAGTACAGTCGTCATTTTGTGCATGCGCATGAGACACATAGCGCCACATGGCGAACGGGAATATAAAGTTCGATGTTGCTGTTACCTAATGACACCTTTAGAAAATACCAACTACATTTACCTACCATCCCACAGAACTTTGTGGCTTAATTATTGACTTTCCCTCGTATTAATAATTTCAACATGATCAATTATCTTTGGTTTTTCCCGTTCGTCCACTATATATTCAGGTGCAGTCATGACGAATAATATGGTGTCTATGACTGGTTTTTGCGTGAAAGCTTGTTTTCTTTATCCCCAGCGTCCCTCGCCATTTAGGCAAGCTTTACTCCAACTTCATAAGTACTAGTAATTTAGATCTTCAAGTAATAGATATTGTTACCAGTGTCAAACTTGGTCTCTTACAGCAACACATCACAGAGAGCTCAGGGAAGACCAAGAAAAGATGGATAGACAATATCAAGACCACACTACACAAACATGGATATAACACAACAAGGGTGACTCATCTAGCCATAGAACGCAAATTAAAGCTCCCATCCCTACGCTTAACGGCAAGAGTGAACAGCCAACTACATCTTCCACCTGGGAATATACAATAGTAATAGTTAACGGTTTCCTATAAACCAACCGTGTACCGTGTGCACACCGACAGAGTTTTTACGCAAACTGACTTCGAGCCCGGAATTTTCACGGCACGGTGGTCACTTGCGCAGAGGTATTATCAACTTACTATCGGTCGCCCCTAGTAAATATCTTCTGCGTTCGCCTGCTGTGAATTCAAGCGTTAGCCATAACGCTTGATTTGGCGCTTCTGACTGATTTTTGCGTGAAAGCCTGCTTTACTATTTGACTGGTGTCCCTCACCATGCAGGCAGACTTTCGTCGACTTCAGTGGTAGTAAATATCTGTCTCTGAATGAAATTAAATAAACGTTATACTGATCAACTGAGACACAGAGAATATCTGTCTCTGAATGAAATTAAATAAACGTTTGTGATACTCAAATATTTCTCCATACTGGATACTACCGATACAATACAACGGTTATACTGATCACAACGTGGAACACCAGGTAGTAAATAAGTGCTCATCTAATGTCAGCTAATAACATATCAATATATATATTAGGTGATAACATGCATTCTCTCTCTCTCTCTCTCTCTCTCTCTCTCTTTCACGGTCACCTAAAGACCGATGTACCAGATTTTCAAATCATTCATGTGGAAACCTGATTCATGAGCCTTAGAATGGGTGGGTTTCGTCCCATCTTCAGCGCCATTTGGAGCTCTGGTGCTTATCCTTCGGCGATGTGTCCGGATTCAGCCAGCGTTTACTGGGTTCGCTCTTCGTTAGCCTTTGGCTGTCCCAGCCGTCCTGCAAGGCAGCAGGTTGACTTCTAGACATTTAGGACACGTGCATCCGATTTCATCCAAACCTCCTTTGTTGCCTCTTACGACATGCGTGGCAGGTAACAGTGGTTCTATTCTTGACACCCAAATTTGGGCCCCGGTAACCACTCGGGCGTCATGCATTCTAAAACCTATCACGGATACAATCAAATCAGTACCGTTAGCCTTGATCCGTTAAGGTTGGTTATAAGAAAGTGGTAGTCTAGAAATAATAATTCATTATAGCTTGCATGCCTAGAAAGGGATTAATTCTTATTTTTCATGTGCGTTGGTTTACACGCTCTAATATAACCAATAAAAGGCTCGTGCTTAGGTTGAAAGGTCCGAGCCTCGGGTTAAAGAGACTTGAATCCCCTACATAATAAAGAAACAAACAAAGCATGATTGAAGCGTAACTTTTAGTTGCTCAGTTCATTTCAGTTTTTCTGACCAACGTTATGGAAGATTGTACAAGTTTATACGTGATTTGTCCTCCTCTAGTGTAGCAGCCATCTTCATTAAATTAACTCACAGTTATGTCTAGTACTAATATATGTCATTAGTCACTATTGAATATAAACTATTGTGCACAAGTTGGAATGACAAAGGTGTAGCCCTCGTCTGTGTCTTGTAGTAGTAGCCTTCATAAGTCTTGATTTCATCAAATATACTGTGCATCTGATGGAATAACTGAGGTGTAGCCCTCGTCTGTGTCTTGTAGTAGTAGCCTTCCTTAGTCTTGATTTCATCAAATATACTGTGCATCTGATGGAATAACTGAGGTGTAGCCATCGTCTGTTACTATTTGCTTTCATTAGTATTGATTTTGGACATATAATAAGAAATGAAGGGCTGGAGAAGACCATCATGGAAGGAGGCATCCCAGCAAAGAGAAGAAGAGGAAGACCACGGAGAAGATGGATTCAGGATGTAAATGATGGTCTGAACATGACGGCTGCAGAAGCAGGACATGAGAGAGGACAGGACAGAGGCCTATGTGAGAGAGAGAAATTCCGAAGGACTGTTGGGGTGGCAAAGTTCTGCTAAGGACAAGCTATTTGATGATGAGTATTGATTTAATAGAAACTATTGTGCACCTGTAGAAATGATTGTGACTAACAATGCGTTTTTTGAGACGTTAGTTATCCTCTTCTTCTTCTTCTTGCTGCAGGACATTCTCCTTCAACCAGTTTAACTCTTTTCGTAATAACTGCAGCAGGGTACGCCAAGATTATCTATTAAAATGGTCCATCTGCCGTCACTGCGTCAGAAGTATTTCATGTAAAATTAGTGCTAAATTTACATTAACGTATTTTAATCTAATATTCGGTTTTTAATCTGAGGAAACAATACATATTACTACATCACGGATTTGGTAAATTTGAAGCACCGAAAACATTGAAAGACAACAAATGCAGTGCTTTTGGACATTTAATGAGAATGGAATACAACCAACCACCACCAAAAGCATACAATAAAAAGAGATCAGGTACTAGAGCTAAGGAAAGACTAAGAAAAAGATGGATAGACAATGTCAAAACTACAGTAAATAAACACGGATATAACACAAGGGCGACTCATCTGGCCCGGGAACACAAATTAAAGCTCACACCCCTACGCTTAACGGTAAGATTGGACAACCAATTCTATCATCCACCTGGGGAAAGACAATCGACAATTGATCAAACTTATATATATTTCCCGCTATTGTCACTGTATCGTCAACAACAATTTACTATGACAATAGGTGCTAGTGTCACAAACAAGAGTTTACACCTTGTCTAATTGTTCAATATGTCAGTCATGTGTTCTGTCAGTGTTTGGATATTTCTATAAACAACAAGAAGAGCTAAAACAACATAGACAGCCATTTGTAGTGTTTGTGTTTCTAGTACTAAGACAATAGTAGCGTCTATGTAAGCAATGGTGATAGTGGACATATTTATTGATACTACAACTTCTGTCATGAACACATCAACCTCAGGAAACTATTGTGCATTATGTAAGATATCTTGAAACTAAAAATAAACAGAACAATTGCTTCCATTGACTAAGGGGGAAACAGCTAACAGTCACTTTTGTGCAGAGAAGAAAAAAACAAAATCAGGTCTACATATCATTTCTGTGAGATCCTTCAATTCTTAGCTGCTTCTTCTTCTTCTTCTTCTTCTTCATCGAACGCTCCATATCGACGCCTTATCAACCACTCTTTGTGATTTGTATGTGATCTTAGCCTAAGAGCGATTGTACATTGTGCCAGTTATGCGCCTACAAGTAGGCCAGCACATCCGATTTCTGCGATGCTTTTTATTTACTAGGGTAGATTTCCTAGGCCCATACCTCAGTCGCCTCTTACGACATGCTTTGTAGGTGGCAGTGTTATTATTCCTTTGCTTCCCTTGTGAACCCCTGCAACTGATCCTTCAATAAGTTTATATGAAGTGTAGTAAATGTGCAAACACTTCACTAATACTGTAATCATTAGTTAGTCCACGTATCCTGATGCCTTTTCCACCTTGCTATTGAATATACAACATAATTATCGTCGTGATGAAGTACTTAAATGTCAAATAAAACTCAAATTTGATGTTAAGTTGAATTAATCCTAACTTGAGCTTGTAATCCTAACCAGCGTAATCCAACTTTGCAGCTGTAATCCTAACTGCAGCTTGTAATCCTAACTTGCAGCTTTAATCCTAACTGCAGCTTGTAATCCTAACTTTCAGCTTGTAATCCTAACTGCAGCTTGTAATCCTAACTTTGCAGCATTTTGTTGGTGGGTCAGACAGAAATTTTCGGAAAATCATGGTTTCGGTTAGGATATATTTTAATGTATAAAATAATAAATACACACTACACCTTATTTTTAGTGGAGCCCGGCACCACTGGCCCTTAATGACGAGCCGCCACTGCGTATCCTGATGCTTTTACCCCTTGGTATTGAATATACAACATAATTATCGTTGTGATGAAGTATTTAAATGTCAAATAAAACTCAAATTTGATGTTAAGTTGAAATTGTAATCACTATCTTTGCAACATTTTTGTTTATAAATCAAATGAGGTTATTTTAAAAAAAATATGAGTACATCACCTGCATGTACCTTTCTGTTAGTATCTGATAAGAGTTCATCTTTTCTCTACAAAACAAAATCGAATAGCTAACAATATCCATGGAAATCGAAATCAAACTAGAACTGAGTGTATACAATACATCCAATGAATACAAATATCAAGAAATATCAGCACTCGAACATAGCATGTTTTCACGACTCAAGTAAATGTGTTAAGATATCGCTTGAGTGTAACCTTCTCTTTAAACTATGAATGTGCCCATTGTATTGACATCAAGTTTTCATATATAACAAACACTGAATCGAGTAACGGGAGTCGCTACTGCTGCACATTACCCTTGCAACAGCTGCTTGTCTATTATAATCAGTATCAGTTATTAATGTCACGATAACATTATATTTGATACGAACAGATCGATAGAATGCCCCTACAATATGATCATATACAGATTTGATATATTTATATTCTAATTATGTAATCGCTTGACATCATGGACATGCAAAGGTGAAGGGAAAAAAGGGCAGATATAATAACTGGAACGGCATCCATTGTAAGTGGGAGAAATATGGACAAGGCGGACAATATAAATGCTCTTTGTTTCACAATTATGGAAACAAAATCAAAGACATTGAATGGGGGTTAAGCCGACTGTCGCTGCCTGCATGGCAAAGATAAAGACGACGATATACCAGCCTACATTATTTGAGTATAGTCAGTGGCAATCTCAGGACTTTAGTATATGCACAAAAGTTAAATTGTTTAGGTCATGTGTGATTCCTGTACTGACCTACTGTTGTGAAAGTTGGAACAACAAAGAAAATTGATAAGAAACTGGACAGCTTTGAGAATAAATGTCTATGAAAATTATTAAAAGTAAAATGGAGTGATTTCGTTTCTAACAACACAGTGAGAGATAGAACACACCAACAACCCATATCAAATATTATAAGGAAACGAAGGTGGAAATATTTAGGTCATGTTCTTAGATCAGACGAAAAGAGACTAAATCGACAAGTCCTTATGTGGTCACCAGTTGGGAAAAGAAAACGTGGAAGACCAAAGACCACTCTTCGAAGAACCATCCAACAAGAAAGTAAACTATTGGGATGTAAAACCATACAAGATCTGCAACTGCTAGCAACGAACCGCATGACATGGAGATCTAAAACCTCTGCCCTATGTACCGCCTTTGGCACGAAAGGAACAAACTAACTAGCTAAGTGTCGGAACAATGAGATGGCTGGTGTATTGAAGTGGGAGCATGTATGAAATTGACTAATGTGTGAAGATGTCGAACAGGAATAATGAACTGAATTGAATATATAACTGCTTTTACATATCATAGAAGTGTTATCAGAACCATGAAGAATAAGCTGGATCTGACATTAAAAGTAGACTGACTGAGTAAGGCACACAATGAGTTCATGAATCTTTAGACGATCTGGAAATCAGCCCAATACAGCATTAGATCCAAGATTAATATATATACCACAGCTGTGTGCTATCAACTTTACTATACAGCTCATAATGCTGGAAAATGACAGAATGAGATCAGTTAAAACTTTCCATCTTCTCCACTATTTGTTTATAACAGATCTTACATGTATTCTGTCCAAATACTATCTCTAACCAAGAACTGCTTACACAGTGTCAACAAGAGAATATGAGCACCATCATAAAAATACTATCTCTAACCAGGAACGCTTACAGTGTCAATCAAGAGAATAAAGAGCACCATCATAAAAATACTATCTCTAACCAAGAACTACTTACACAGTGTCAGCAAGAGAATATGAACATCATCATACAAATACTATCAGAAGACAAATACAAAGATTTGGCAGAAAATAATCAACTGGAAGATTTATTTGAAAATAGTCAACTGGAAGATTTGCAAAAAGCAACTGGAAGATTTGGCACAAAAAAGACAACTGGAAGATTTGGCATAAAAAAGACAACTGGAAGATTTGGCAAAAAAGACAACTGGAAGATTTGGCAAAAAAGCAACTGGAAGATTTGGCATAAAAGCAAACTGGAAGATTTGCAAAAAAGCAACTGAAGATTTGGCACAAAAAAGCAACTGGAAGATTTGGCACAAAAAAGCAACTGGAAGATTTGGCATAAAAAAGACAACTGGAAGATTTGGCACAAAAAAGACAACTGGAAGATTTGGCACAAAAAAGCAACTGGAAGATTTGGCATAAAAAGACAACTGGAAGATTTAGGCAACAAGAGAATAAAAAGACAACTGGAAGATTTGGCACAAAAAGCAACTGGAAGATTTAGCATAAAAACAATGAGATTGCACAAAAGACAACTGGAAGATTTGGCACAAAAAGCAACTGGAAGATTTGGCATAAAAAGACAACTGGAAGATTTGGCACAAAAAAGCACACTGGAAGATTTGGCATAAAAAGACAACTGGAAGATTTGGCATAAAAAGACAACTGGAAGATTTGGCAAAAAAGCAACTGGAAGATTTGGCATAAAAAAAGCAACTGGAAGATTTGGCACAAAAAAGCAACTGGAAGATTTGGCATAAAAAAGACAACTGGAAGATTTGGCACAAAAAAGCAAGCAACTGGAAGATTTGGCATAAAAAATACAACTGGAAGATTTGGCATAAAAAAAGCAACTGGAAGATTTGGCACAAAAAAGCAACTGGAAGATTTGGCATAAAAAAAGACAACTGGAAGATTTGGCATAAAAAAGACAACTGGAAGATTTGGCACAAAAAAGCAACTGGAAGATTTGGCAAAAAAAAGACAACTGGAAGATTTGGCATAAAAAGCAACTGGAAGATTTGGCATAAAAAGCAACTGGAAGATTTGGCACAAAAAAAGCAAGCAACTGGAAGATTTGGCATAAAAAAGACAACTGGAAGATTTGGCATAAAAAAAGCAACTGGAAGATTTGGCATAAAAAAGACAACTGGAAGATTTGGCACAAAAAAGACAACTGGAAGATTTGGCATAAAAAAGACAACTGGAAGATTTGGCAAAAAAGACAACTGGAAGATTGGCACAAAAAGCAACTGGAAGATTTGGCATAAAAAAGACAACTGGAAGATTTGGCACAAAAAAAGCAAGCAACTGGAAGATTTGGCATAAAAAAGACAACTGGAAGATTTGGCATAAAAAAAGCAACTGGAAGATTTGGCACAAAAAAGCAACTGGAAGATTTGGCATAAAAAAGACAACTGGAAGATTTGGCACAAAAAAGCAACTGGAAGATTTGGCAAAAAGCAACATGGAAGATTTGGCATAAAAAAAGACAACTGGAAGATTTGGCATAAAAAAGACAACTGGAAGATTTGGCATAAAAAAGACAACTGGAAGATTTGGCACAAAAAAGCAACTGGAAGATTTGGCATAAAAAAAGACAACTGGAAGATTTGGCACAAAATAAGCAAGCAGCTGGAAGATTTGGCATAAAAAAGCAAGCAACTGGAAGATTTGGCATAAAAAAGACAACTGGAAGATTTGGCACAAAAAAGCAACTGGAAGATTTGGCATAAAAAAAGACAACTGGAAGATTTGGCATAAAAAAGACAACTGGAAGATTTGGCACAAAAAAAGCAAGCAACTGGAAGATTTGGTTGAAAATAGTCAACTGGAATATTTTGATTTTGCAGATGATGTTGCTATGAAAAGAGAAATGTAATAAAAACGCGTATGACAAATAATGCAGATATCACGCTGTAATCCAAAATGATAAAAATAGCAGAGCAGTTAACATATTGTGTAGCAATTTTGGCGGGATTGACACATCAAAATAATTATGCTGCAAACTGTCAAATCAACATCAGTTTTAAAAAATCTCAGTAAAAAATGCAACTACAAGTTATATAATTGTAAAACTAAATTACCAATTTCCATTTTCCATGTCCAAAGTTGTATCAATCCTAACATATGCCAGTGATAGTTGAACAATAACTAAATATATAGTAAATAAGCTGAATGAATTTGAAAATAGACGCCTGCGAAAAATAATGAACACTAAATGTGACGAATTCAGGAGAAGTGATAAAATCATAGAAATGTCTGCTCAACCACCCGTAACCACTGTTTAAGAAAGAGAAGATGGAAATATATTGTATATATTCTGAGAATAATGATTAAAGAATTACAAAGCAGGCACTGAAGTGGGTGGCCAAAGTTACAGAAAGAAGGAACAATCTATGGAAACTATGAAACAAACTTTACTGAGAGTGGTGAGAAATATCAGACTCAATTCCATAGAACATCTGGCCCAGGATAGAGCGGTATGGAGAAATTGATTGCATGCCTTACGCCCCGTATAACGGTACGAGAGGAATATCATAAATAATAATCCTAGAGTTTGAGAAGTGTTACAGAAAGTGTGTAAATAAAACATCCAAACGAAATAGGTGAGATTGAAAACTGCACAGTGCAGATTTGAACTGGCCTGTATTCTGGGCATGGTAGTTTGAAGATAACCGCTATCTTGGCGAATTTGATCCTTGGATGCTTTAGTATGATAAGATGTGCAGTTTGAAAGTAAAATTTGGTTACATGCCATGTTTCGGAGCCGTACAGTAGCACACAGTTTTACATCTATCTGAAACAACCGAGCCCTGCTGTGTTAGCACTTAGCATGAATAACCTCTATTTCAACTGTCTCTGTGACTTCTATAGAGATGTTACGAGAGTTAACAAATAAATCACATGATAAATCATGTCGTCTTTGGGAACATTAGCCGAGAATGGAAAATATTGACAAATTCTCACTGGCTTATGATTTGACATCCTGGTAAACATAAAAGAAATAAGAGAGAGAGACAGCACATGAAAAGAGACTGTTGGGGATAAAATACGATGAACATATCAACAGAAAATATTTAGGAATAACGCGTATAATAAATCAAATATAAAATAAAACTGGCAATCAGATAGTTAGTGCAGCCAAGAACAAGAATTCATCAAATATGACTAGGCACGTTGAAAGTGGAATGAAAACCATGAGATGAAATGACAGAAGTAACCAAATATATGCATAGAAACAGTGGCTGTCTATTAACATAAACATCATGGGTTTATAGAGTTGACTGTAATGGATTTCCCCAAATGATGTTCCTTGTCATGATGATGCAGTCTAAAGAGAGGATGCTGACTTTCTACCTCTCAGTTATATATATATATGTTGTGAGTACACCATCACTACTGAACTTCATCAAGAAATAACAAACTCGGTCACATAAGCAAATTATCAACAAACAGTGTGTCTCAAATGGCAATACTGCTCAGATACAGTGCATACTGAAATCGGGTAGACGGACCTAGTCACCATGGGCGCATAATCGTCAACGTAGATCAAGTGTTCTTGTCAAAGGATCAATTATATATCACAAGAAGAAGAATAAAATTGGCAGTGAAGAATGAACGACAGAGAGAGAGAGAGAGAGAGAGATACAGTGCATACAAGACAGATCTTCCACGCAAAAAGTGAACCACATAAATAACAGAGACAGTGGAACACATCATGTACGAAGCAGACACAAGAGCCCGTTTTAGAAAGCTCTTCATATCCTCAAGCTGTGAGGCAAAACATGATTAAAGACAAAATCTGCTGTCCTGTTCCATCTCTCGCTATTGTACAACAATATTCTGAGAATACGTCACCATATTTTGAGTCGGAGTTTCAAACCCTGTCCTTTTCTTCTCCATACCCACATACAATCAACCACAGACACACGCATCTAGAATGATTTTTTTAAAAATCGAAATATCCAAGCGTTACTTGTGAGACCTCTGTAAAAAAAATCTAGACGGTCTGACGTCATGTTGAGACTAGGAAGTGCTATCATATCATCACCAACAAGCAACAATTGGGAATATAGTCCAACAAGTTTATTGGATCAACACTGATTAGTTTACCTCCCAGTTGGGACAAGGGTAGATAATCTATTCTCTCATGTATTCCTCAAGGAAGACAACTTGTGCTGTGCAGTTATTCATGTAAAACAATGCTCAATTATGGAAATGGACGGAGTAGTACGACCAACAGAACTAAGTATAGACACCGAATATGACAACAAATAGAACGAGGTATAGACACCGAATATGACAACAAATAGAACGAGGTATAGACACCGAATATGACAACAAATAGAACGAGGAATAGACACAGAATATGACAACAAATAGAATGAGGAATAGACACAGAATATGACAACAAATAGAATGAGGAATAGACACAGAATATGACAATAAATAGAATGAGGAATAGACACAGAATATGACAACAAATAGAATGAGGAATAGACACAGAATATGACAATAAATAGAATGAGGAATAGACACAGAATATGACAACAAATAGAATGAGGAATAGACACAGAATATGACAACAAATAGAATGAGGAATAGACACAATATATGACAATAAATAGAATGAGGAATAGACATAGAATATGACAACAAATAGAACGAGGAATAGACACAATATATGACAACAAATAGAATGAGGAATAGACACATAATATGACAATAAATAGAATGAGGAATAGACAGAGAATATGACAACAAATAGAATGAGGAATAGACAGAGAATATGACAACAAATAGAATGAGGAATAGACACAGAATATGACAATAAATAGAATGAGGAATAGACAGAGAATATGACAACAAATAGAACGAGGAATAGACAGAGAATATGACAACAAATAGAATGAGGAATAGACACAGAATATGACAACAAATAGAATGAGGAATAGACAGAGAATATGACAACAAATAGAATGAGGAATAGACACAGAATATGACAACAAATAGAATGAGGAATAGACAGAGAATATGACAACAAATAGAATGAGGAATAGACACAGAATATAACAACGAACAGAACGAGGAATAGACACAGAATATGACAACAAATAGAACGAGGAATAGACACAGAATATGACAATAAATAGAATGAGGAATAGACAGAGAATATGACAACAAATAGAATGAGGAATAGGCAGAGAATATGACAACAAATAGAATGAGGAATAGACACATAATATGACAACAAATAGAATGAGGAATAGACACAGAATATGACAACAAATAGAATGAGGAATAGACACAGAATATAACAACGAACAGAACGAGGAATAGACACAGAATATGACAACAAATAGAATGAGGAATAGACACAGAATATAACAACGAACAGAACGAGGAATAGACACAGAATATGACAATGAATAGAACGAGTAATAGACACAAAATATGACAATGAATAGAAAGAGTAATAGACACATAATATGACAATGAATAGAACGAGTAATAGACACATAATATGACAATGAATAGAAAGAGTAATAGACACAGAATATAACAACAAATAGAATGAGGAATAGACACAGAATATGACAATGAATAGAACGAGTAATAGACACAGAATATGACAATGAATAGAATGAGGAATAGACACAGAATATAACAACGAATAGAATGAGGAATAGACACAGAATATGATAATGAATAGAACGAGTAATAGACACAGAATATAACAACGAACAGAACGAGGAATAGACACAGAATATGACAATGAATAGAACGAGTAATAGACACAGAATAGAACAACAAATAGAATAAGGAATAGACACAGAATATGACAATGAATAGAACGAGTAATAGACACAGAATAGAATACAGAAAATGACAAAGAATATGATGAAGATTAAGCCGAAGAATATGATAAAGGACATCATCATCACCAAGTGCCATGCCGGCTGGTGTAACGTAATTACGGAACTCTTGATCTATCTACGCATGCAGAAATAATTGTCTTGTGATAAAACTTTTTTAAAAACCGATAATTTGCTAGGTGTGAATTAATGTCAATTGAGAACTAATTCTACCATGAAATAATTCATCGTTCGGCATTGGGAAAAATGTGATAGAAAAATGAGCCCACTGTAGGGTACTCGATAGAGAATATGTTAAAAAATAGGAGAAAAATGAGCCCGCTGTAGGGTACTCGATAGGGAATATGTTAAAAAATAGGAGAAAAATGAGCCGGCTGTAGGGTACTCGATATGGAATATGTTAAAAAATAGGAGAAAAATGAGCCCGCTGTAGGGTACTCGATATGGAATATGTTAAAAAATAGGAGAAAAATGAGCCCGCTGTAGGGTACTCGATAGGGAATATGTTAAAAAATAGGATAAAAATGAGCCCGCTGTAGGGTACTCGATATGGAATATGTTAAAAAATAGGAGAAAAATGAGCCCGCTGTAGGGTACTCGATAGGGAATATGTTAAAAAATAGGAGAAAAATGAGCCCGCTGTAGGGTACTCGATATGGAATATGTTAAAAAATAGGAGAAAAATGAGCCCGCTGTAGGGTACTCGATAGGGAATATGTTAAAAAATAGGAGAAAAATGAGCCCGCTGTAGGGTACTCGATGGGGAATATGTTAAAAAATAGGAGAAAAATGAGCCCGCTGTAGGGTACTCGATATGGAATATGTTAAAAAATAGGAGAAAAATGAGCCCGCTGTAGGGTACTCGATAGGAATATGTAAAAAATAGGAGAAAAATGAGCCCGCTGTAGGGTACTCGATAGGGAATATGTTAAAAATAGGAGAAAATGAGCCCGCTGTAGGGTACTCGATAGGGAATATGTTAAAAAATAGGAGAAAAATGAGCCCGCTGTAGGGTACTCGATATGGAATATGTTAAAAAATAGGAGAAAAATGAGCCCGCTGTAGGGTACTCGATAGGGAATATGTTAAAAAATAGGAGAAAAATGAGCCGCTGTAGGGTACTCGATAGGAATATGTAAAAAAATAGGAGAAAAATGAGCCCGCTGTAGGGAATACTCGATATGAATATGTTAAAAAATGGAGAAAAATGAGCCCGCTGTAGGGTACTCGATAGGAATATGTTAAAAATAGGAGAAAAATGAGCCCGCTGTAGGGTACTCGATATGGAATATGTTAAAAAATAGGAGAAAAATGAGCCCGCTGTAGGGTACTCGATAGGGAATATGTTAAAAATAGAGAAAAATGAGCCGCTGTAGGGTACTCGATAGGAATATGTAAAAATAGGAGAAAAATGAGCCGCTGTAGGGTACTCGATAGGGAATATGTTAAAAATAGGAGAAAAATGAGCCGCTGTAGGGTACTCGATAGGAATATGTTAAAAATAGGAGAAAAATGAGCCCGCTGTAGGGTACTCGATATGGAATATGTTAAAAAATAGGAGAAAAATGAGCCCGCTGTAGGGTACTCGATAGGAATATGTTAAAAATAGGAGAAAAATGAGCCCGCTGTAGGGTACTCGATAGGAATATGTTAAAAATAGGAGAAAAATGAGCCCGCTGTAGGGTACTCGATATGGAATATGTTAAAAAATAGGAGAAAAATGAGCCCGCTGTAGGGTACTCGATAGGAATATGTTAAAAATAGGAGAAAAATGAGCCCGCTGTAGGGTACTCGATATGGAATATGTTAAAAAATAGGAGAAAAATGAGCCCGCTGTAGGGTACTCGATATGGAATATGTTAAAAAATAGGATAAAAATTCTATAACATGTAAATAAAGTGAATAAGCGGACATGAAGTAGAAGTGTTTGAATATATGAAACTTGATAACGATATTGGGAGCAGACGCATATCTCTATCAGTGACCTGGGTTTGATCATCAGTGGACGATGTTCACATCCATGAGCAGTCAATTCTTCAGCTACCCACTTAAAATGTGTATCAGGACTTTGTAAGTTGTGGAAATATTGGCAATTATCATTGCTGCTACTGTTCAGTTTCACCTGTAAGAGAATGAACGTCTACGATGCCAGTCATTTAATAGTACATACATTTGGTATCCACTTGTTTAAATGTGGTATTTTCCAACAATATAAACGTACAACTACTACTACAACTACTAATACAACTATTGGGAAAACTGCATCATTCACAGAGATACCTAATATTGTTAATAGGGCTAAGAAGTTTGTGCAACATCTTCGGCAGTTGCTGTTCATGACGATATGAACCACCTGGCCTCTTCTTCCACTGTTCTTTAGCGGATATTCTCTGGTTTCTCAACTCTTCACTTTCAGTGTTGGTTCCAATCAAGAGCATATATGGTTATAGTGTGAGATTGTTTCTTGAGGGTGCATTCAATCCATCGCTCTCTCTCTCTCTCTCTCTCTCTCTCTCTCTCTATTTAATCTCCAGCTGTATTCGATGCTGTTTTGTGTCTGTGTTCACGATGATATGTTCATTATGAAAATGTCAATATGAACACATACGTGTAGTAGAAAGTGTAAAAGTAGAAATGTGTGAAAGCAAGTAAGTAGACAATGATGAGATATAAACAAACAATGAGAAAATATAGTGAGAACTGTGCATGCGAGTATCGATGGAGAGATGGATAGATGCATATATATGGTGGCAATTTGATAATTAGGCTCATGACAATACAAGCTAATAATCTTAAGAGTGCTGCTTCTCTCCTGAGAAATTGCCCTGAAACGTATCACAATATGGTTTCACGGGTTCTCGGGTTGGTGAACAACGGAAGAGGTAAAGCGTTTAGTAACTGTGTGATGATGCGGAATCGTTTCACAGTTGCCAGTTTACGCTGGTTGCTATAAGGCGGGAACACGAAGGGTTGACATATAAGGTTGAATACACATAAGGTTGGATGTATGTAGGATTAGCATATAGTGGTATGTGCATATTATATTAGTATGTAATGTATGTACGTAATGGTGGATGCATATAGTGCTGGGTGCATATAATGTTCGATGTATGTAACGTTGTGCACATATAGTGCTAGATGCATGACATGTGGATCGCATGTCATGTTGGACGCATATAGAGCTAGATGCATGTAATGTTCGATGCATGTAATGTTGTCCATATAGTCCCTAAGTCATGTAAGTTGTGCGCATATAGTGCTGGGTGCATGTAATGTTGTGCGCATATAGTGCTAGTCATGTAATGTTGTGCGCATATAGTGCTAGGTGCATGTAATGTTGTGAGCATGAAGTGCTAGATGCATGTAATGTTGTGCATATAGTGCTAGATGCATGTAATTTGTGAGCATGAAGTCTAGGTATGTAATGGTGGATGCATATAGAGCTAGATGCATGTAATGTTGATGCATGTAATGTTGTGCGTATATAGTCTAGGTGCATGTAATGTTGTGCAATATAGTACTAGTGCATGTAATGTTGTGCAATATAGTCTAGGTGCATGTAATGTTGCGCATATAGTGCTAGATGCATGTAATGTTGTGCCATATAGTTAGTGCATGTAATGTTGTGAGCATGAAGTGCTAGGTGCATGTAATGTTGTGAGCATGAAGTGCTATGTGCATGTAATGTTGTGAGCATATAGTGCTAGATGCATGTAATGTTGTGAGCATGAAGTGCTAGGTGCATGTAATGTTGTGAGCATGAAGTGCTAGATGCATGTAATGTTGTGCGCATATAGTGCTAGATGCATGTAATGTTGTGAGCATGAAGTGCTAGGTGCATGTAATGTTGGACATATACTAGATGCATGTAATGTTGTGCGCATCAATGTTGGATACGTGTTATATGATACAGTAAGTGTGAACTATCAATGTTGGATAGTGTATATGACTACAAGTACATGTTGAAGCATAAATGTTGGACAGTGTTATACTGAACAAGTACATGTTGACGTATACAATGCTGGATACTGTTATATGATTTCACAATACATGTGAACCATGTAAAATGTTGGACCGTAGTCTATGACCAAGTACATGTTGAACGCATACAATGTTGGACACGTGTTATACTGAACACAAGTACATGTTGAACGCATACAATGTTGGACACGTGTTATACTGAACACAAGTACATGTTGAACGTATACAATGTTGGATACGTGTTATACTGAACACAAATACATGTGAACGCATACAATGTTGGACACTGTTATACTGAACACAAGACATTGTTGAACGTATACAATGTTGGATACGTGTTATACTGAACACAAGTACATGTTGAACGTATACAATCTTGGATAAGTGTTATACTGAACACAAGTACATGTTGAACGTATACAATGTTGGATACGTGTTATACTGAACACAAGTACATGTTGAACGTATACAATCTTGGATACGTGTTATACTGAACACAAGTACATGTTGAACGCATACTATGTTGGATACGTGTTATACTGAACACAAGTACATGTTGAACGTATACAATGTTGGATAAGTGTTATACTGAACACAAGTACATGTTGAACGTATACAATGTTGGATACGTGTTATACTGAACACAAGTACATGTTGAACGTATACAATGTTGGATAAGTGTTATACTGAACACAAGTACATGTTGAACGTATACAATGTTGGATACGTGTTATACTGAACACAAGTACATGTTGAACGTATACAATGTTGGATAAGTGTTATACTGAACACAAGTACATGTTGAACGTATACAATGTTGGATACGTGTTATACTGAACACAAGTAAATGTTGAACGTATACAATGTTGGATACGTGTTATACTGAACACAAGTACATGTTGAACGTACAATGTTGGATAGTGTTATACTAACACAAGTACATGTTGAACGCATACAATGTTGGATACGTGTTATACTGAACACAAGTACATGTTGAACGTATACGATGTTGGATAAGTGTTATACTGAACACAAATACATGTTGAACGCATACAATGTTGGACACGTGCTATACTGAACACAAGTACATGTTGAACGCATACAATGTTGGACACGTGTTATACTGAACACAAGTACATGTTGAACGTATACAATGTTGGACACGTGTTATACTGAACACAAGTACATGTTGAACGTATACAATGTTGGATACGTGTTATACTGAACACAATACATGTTGAACGCATACAATTTTGGGAAACACGTGTTATACTGAACACAAGTACATGTTGAACGTATACAATGTTGGATACGTGTTATACTGAACACAAGTACATGTTGAACGTATACAATCTTGGATAAGTGTTATACTGAACACAAGTACATGTTGAACGTATACAATGTTGGATACGTGTTATACTGAACACAAGTACATGTTGAACGTATACAATGTTGGATACGTGTTATACTGAACACAAGTACATGTTGAACGCATACAATGTTGGATACGTGTTATACTGAACACAAGTACATGTTGAACGTATACAATGTTGGATAAGTGTTATACTGAACACAAGTACATGTTGAACGTATACAATGTTGGATACGTGTTATACTGAACACAAGTACATGTTGAACGTATACAATGTTGGATAAGTGTTATACTGAACACAAGTACATGTTGAACGTATACAATGTTGGATACGTGTTATACTGAACACAAGTACATGTTGAACGTATACAATGTTGGATAAGTGTTATACTGAACACAAGTACATGTTGAACGTATACAATGTTGGATACGTGTTATACTCAACACAAGTAAATGTTGAACGTATACAATGTTGGATACGTGTTATACTGAACACAAGTACATGTTGAACGTATACAATGTTGGATACGTGTTATACTGAACACAAGTACATGTTGAACGCATACAATGTTGGATACGTGTTATACTGAACACAAGTACATGTTGAACGTATACGATGTTGGATAAGTGTTATACTGAACACAAGTACATGTTGAACGTATACAATGTTGGATACGTGTTATACTGAACACAAGTACATATGAACGTATACAAGTTGATACAAGGGGTTATAACTGAACACAAGTACATGTTGAACACAATGTGACACATACTGAACATACAATGTTGGATAATGCAAGTGGTTAAACTAAACACAAGTACATGCTGAACGTATACAAGTTGATAAGCGAATGTTATACTAAACACAAGTAACATGGTTGTATACAATGTTGATAAGTGTTATACTGAACACAAGTAAACATAGATTGTATACAATGTTGATAAGCAAGTGTTAACTAACACAAGTACACATCGAAGTTGTATACAGAGTTGATAGTGTTATACTGAACACAAGTACCATACGAACTGTATACAGAGTTGATAAGGCAGTGTTAAACTAAACACAAGTACACATACGAGTCATTAATACAGAGTTGATAAGTGTTATACTGAACACAAGTACACATACATGAAGTTGTATACAGAGTTGATAAGGCGAAGTGGTTAAACTGAACACAAGTACACATACTGAACGTATACAGAGTTGATAAGTGTTATACTGAACACAAGTAAACATACTGAACGTATACAGAGTTGTATACAATGTTGGATAAGGTGAAGTGGTTAAACTGAACACAAGTACACATACTGAACGTATACA
Source organism: Arion vulgaris (assembly GCA_020796225.1). NCBI lineage: Eukaryota > Metazoa > Mollusca > Gastropoda > Stylommatophora > Arionidae > Arion > Arion vulgaris. The sequence continues at coordinate 39,610,118 of CM036768.1, forward strand.
GAGTTGAATACAATGTTGGATAAGGCGAAGTGGTTAAAACATAACTGAACACAAGTACATGTTGAACGCATACAGAGTTGGATAAGGTGAAGTGGTTATACTGAACACAAGTACACATACTGAACGTATACAATGTTGGATAAGGCGAAGTGGTTAAACTGAACACAAGTAAACATACAGAGTTGCATACAATGTTGGATAAGGCGAAGTGGTTAAACCGAACACAAGTAAACATACAGAGTTGCATACAATGTTGGATAAGGTGAAGTGGTTAAACTGAACACAAGTACACATACTGAACGTATACAGAGTTGGATACAGAGTTGTATACAGAGTTGGATAAGGTGAAGTGGTTAAACTGAACACAAGTACACATACTGAACGTATACAGAGTTGTATACAGAGTTGTATACAATCTTGGATAAGGTGAAGTGGTTAAACTGAACACAAGAACATGTTGAACACAAGTACATACTGAACGCATACAATGTTGGATAAGGTGAAGTGGTTAAACTGAACACAAGTACACATGTTGAACGCATACAATGTTGGATAAGGTGAAGTGGTTAAACTAAACACAAGTACATGTTGAACGCATACAATGTTGGATAAGGTGAAGTGGTTAAACTGAACACAAGTACACATACAGAGTTGTATACAATGTTGGATAAGGTGAAGTGGTTAAACTAAACACAAGTACACATACTGAACGTATACAGAGTTGTATACAATGTTGGATAAGGCGAAGTGGTTAAACTGAACACAAGTACACATACAGAGTTGTATACAATGTTGGATAAGGTGAAGTGGTTAAACTAAACACAAGTACACATACTGAACGTATACAGAGTTGTATACAATGTTGGATAAGGCGAAGTGGTTAAACTGAACACAAGTACACATACAGAGTTGTATACAATGTTGGGTAAGGTGAAGTGGTTAAACTAAACACAAGTACACATACTGAACGTATACAGAGTTGTATACAATGTTGGATAAGGCGAAGTGGTTAAACTGAACACAAGTACACATACAGAGTTGTATACAATGTTGGGTAAGGTGAAGTGGTTAAACTAAACACAAGTACACATACTGAACGTATACAGAGTTGTATACAATGTTGGATAAGGCGAAGTGGTTAAACTGAACACAAGTACACATACAGAGTTGTATACAATGTTGGGTAAGGTGAAGTGGTTAAACTGAACACAAGTACACATACAGAGTTGTATACAATGTTGGATAAGGCGAAGTGGTTAAACTGAACACAAGTACACATACAGAGTTGTATACAATGTTGGATAAGGCGAAGTGGTTAAACTGAACACAAGTACACATACAGAGTTGTATACAGAGTTGTATACAGAGTTGTATACAGAGTTGTATACAATGTTGGGTAAGGTGAAGTGGTTAAACTAAACACAAATACACATACTGAACGTATACAGAGTTGTATACAATGTTGGATAAGGCGAAGTGGTTAAAACATAATTCTTGCGCTCTGAAGGTTGTGGGATCTAGTTCGCACCGAATCATATGTGCAATTTTTCCGGAGGTCCCTGGATTGTTGCTGGAGCTACGGAGTTCGTGCTTTGTAAACACTCTTGGTAAGTGGCGTGCCATTTCTACGTCGGAGAGGGACAGAGCCATATGGGGTAACCCCTGGTACAATGAAGTCAATCGACTGTAGACACTTTTTATGACCTATCAACTAACACCACTCTCGAGAGTGTGTAAGAGAGGTCGACCTAAGGAGACCCTGAAACGAACTTTGCTGAGAGAGGCAGGAAATATCGGTCTTAGTTCCATGGAGGAGATTGAGCGAGTTGCCCAGGATAGAGTGGTATGGAGAAATTACTTGCAGGCCCTATGTAACGTATAACGGTACGAGAGGAATTATTATTATTATTATTAACTAACACCACTAACACCACTAATAAGACATTTAAATATATCCCTGCAGGCTTAACAACAAATTATTACAAGTATCTACATTCCTACTCTATGATATCATGGCCAAACATGGACAATGAATAAAGTACAGACATACAATATAACCACATGTACAATGATATGTTTCCGAAAAATCACTAACAATACAAGAAGAGACAGAATCGCTAATACTAGTATCAGAGAGAAGGTTGGAACACGATCCTTCTTGAATTGCATTGAAAAATACAGAATGAAGTGGTCTGGCCATCTCGTAGTATGAATGCAACCAGATCAGAGTGTTTATAAAAGCGTCTACATCAGAATATCGGGGTAAAAAATGAAAGGAAGACCAAGAAAAAATGGATAAATGCGGTGTTAGAATCATGTCAAAAGATGCAGAAATCTATCACTCAAGCCATTCGAGAAGCGTAAGATGTGTATTTCAATTTATTGACAACATAATACAGTGAACACATGCTTCCTTATCAATAATATTTCGACAAAACTACACAATAGACAGGAAGAATAGAGACTACATATAGTGTATCATCAATACTTTGACAAGATATCAGAGGCAATAAAGGAGAAAGATGAGAACACGAATATTTATTGCTGAAACCCTAGTAACGTATATTTACCATAGTTACGACATTTTCATATTTGCAAACAATAGCGAGTAGGTTATGCTCTAAAGTTGTGTTTGATTGTTTGTAGGGGATTACAATTACTACTACTACTACTACTACTCGCGATCGTTCTTCACGGTCAATTTTATCATTCTTTTTGTGATATATAATTGGTCCTTTGACAAGAACTCAGTCATCTACGTTGGGTCGATTATGCGCCCATGGTGACTAGGCCCGCCCACCCGTTTTTAGCCAGCTTTTATTTACTAGGGTGAGCTTTCCTAGGTACGATCCTTTCTGCCGACTATTTCGGCCCGGATCTTCGCCTTTTCGATCAGCTTTACCACATATTTGGGCTTTGTGATCTACACCAAACAGTGAGTTACTACTGTTATGCCCTTTCTGACTGTGAAGTCGTTCCGGTAGGGGATTAAAACCTCTTTAAGCCAAGGCACGCTTCTTTCAACCTAACAATTAATCTTGTTTTGGTTATATCATAGGGTGTCGGCCCAAAAAACATGAAAAATAAGAGTAAACTCCTCTCGCAGAATCCAAGTATAAGTAAAAGTGCTCTAAAGAGAAAAAAATTTACAATTTATAGCAATGGCGTAAGTGATTAGCACGACCGGAAAATGTTTTCCACAATTTATTAATGGGATTTCAGGAATATTGTCGTCCCCGTGTTTTCATAGTTGTTTCTTGTGTCGTTGAAATATATTAATATAGGGGGTATCTGTGGCGTAGAAGTTAGTGCTCGACTCTCGTTACAAAAGTACTCGGTTCGCTTCCTTGTACAGATATCGGGATATTTTTCCAGAGGCCCTTATTCTCAGTGTAGGTGATATCGAGTTCCTAGTCCTATCAGAGACGGACGATAAAACGTAGGTCCCATGTTCAAGTTGGGCAGATAAAAGAACCCTTGGCAGTTCAAAATCCAGAAGAGCAGGCTGGAGAAGAGTAGGCTGGAAAGCCGCTGGCTGGGAAGCCGCTGACTGGGAAAAATTCATTAGAAAAAAATTATTTAAATTCCTACAAAGTATTTTTATCATCTTATAAAATTACATCGTGGACCCTCGACAGTGCTACGGAGTTTGTGCACTGCAACTGAGATCTTCCTATGTAAGAAATAGATCAGAGCACACATGGTTACTCACCGAAGTGCAATGATGATAGTCATACCAATCTAATATAGTAACCTCTCTGCGATAAGTTTCTCTTTTCTCCTACCTCTACTCTTGCTCTTCTTCACCCACGCACTGCCCATTCATAGTCACCTATTACATAGTCACCTATTACATAGTCACCTATTACATAGTCATCTATTACATAGTCACCTATTACATAGTCACCTATTACATAGTCACCTATTACATAGTCACCTATTACATAGTTACCTATTACATAGGAATCAACTTTTTCCGATCCAGAAGCACTTGAGCTTTTCAGCTCTTCGGCTCGGTGCCATGGACATCGTAACCCTTCGGTTCGGTGCCACGAACACTGTAAATCTGGGGAATCTGTGGCTTTTTTCTGCCATCCCGCGGAGTTGAACCCGCACACACAGAGGGATAGTCACCCGTAGTCCAACGCGCTACGAACACGCTGGACAGACGGGCAGGAATCAACTTCAACACATGTATTACACGTATCTCTCTCTCTTGTACATATCTTTGTGTTCATGTAGCCATCAGATCTTCTAAACAAAGTAAAATAAAGAAACCATTTTTATATCATGTGGTATATAGAGCAAAGACGGTATTAGGCCCGTATTTGTCATTGACCGTCGGCACACGATGAGTGATATGGTCAACACCACAAAGGCCGCCTCTACTTCCCGGCCCAGTGCTTTTCCTGGTATCCAATTGAGGCTGGGTCGAGCTGAGAGCTGTTACGGTGGGAAACATATTGCACAGCCACTGTAGAAATTGAACCCGGACCACTAGCTGAAGAAGAGAGTTGACAAACAACTCTGTTACTGCGGCTGTCTACCAGTAACAGAACTAACCACACACAATAACCATCTGATATCATCTTAGTCTGTGAGATATTGGCAATAATATGTTAACTAAGATCTTTAGTCAAGCATGACGAGAGAGAGAGAGAGAGAGTATGAGAGAGAGTGTGTGAGAGAGAGTGTGTGTGAGAGAGTGAGCGTGTGAGAGAGTGAGCGTGTGATAGAGTGAGCGTGTGAGAGAGTGAGAGAGAGAGTGAGAAAGAGAGTGTGTGAGAGAGAGAGTGTGAGAGAGTGAGCGTGTGAGAGAGAGAGTGAGAGAGTGTGAGCATGTGAGAGTGTGTGAGAGAGCAGCGTGTGAGAGAGAGAGAGTGTGAGAGAGAGTGTGTGTGTGAGGAGAGTGTGTGTGTATGAGAGAGAGATGTGTGTGTGTGTGTGTGAGAGAGAGAGAGAGAGAGAGAGAGAGAAGTACCAGAAAACTGGCCAAAATATGTAGTTCTAGTTCTAATAGAAACAAAATAGGTTGTAATATATACAGATATATATATATCTCTTCTCACTCATATAGTATAGATATACGAGGCATACCGGCAAAGAGAAGACGAGGAAGACCACGGAGAAGATGGATTCAGGATGTAACTGATGGTTTAAACATGACGGCTGCAGAGGCAGAAGATCTGGCCTATAGAGAGAGAAATTCCGGAGGATTGTTGGGGTGGCAAAGTTCTGCACAGGACAAGCTATTTAATGATGGGACAAGCTATTTAATGATAGGACAAGCTATTTAATGATGGGACAAGCTATTTAATGATGGGACAAGCTATTTAATGATGGGACAAGCTATTTAATGATGGGACAAGCTATTTAATGATGGGACAAGCTATTTAATGATGGGACAAGCTATTTAATGTTGGGACAAGCTATTTAATGATGGGACAAGCTATTTAATGATAGGACAAGCTATTTAATGATGGGACAAGCTATTTAATGATGGGACAAGCTATTTAATGATGGGACAAGCTATTTAATGATAGGACAAGCTATTTAATGATGGGACAAGCTATTTAATGATGGGACAAGCTATTTAATGTTGGGACAAGCTATTTAATGATGGGACAAGCTATTTAATGATGGGACAAGCTATTTAATGTTGGGACAAGCTATTTAATGATGGGACAAGCTATTTAATGATGGGACAAGCTATTTAATGTTGGGACAAGCTATTTAATGATGGGACAAGCTATTTAATGATGGGACAAGCTATTTGATGATGATGATGATGTGACAACATTTTAAAGCAGCACAAAATATATCAAGTGTAACCGGTGCTAAGTCACAGTTTGGCTTTACAGCGGGAAATATAGATGAGATTTGTGCACTTCGACAGCTCAATTGAAATACAGTTGAATCAAATAAATAATGAATAAGAACTTTCATTGATCAGTCATGATAAAGTCTTTAATCGAATTATATATATATATATATATGTATGTATATACTCGTATATAGGTATAGCACCTGGCGACTATCATTTGATGTGGTATTTCATTTTTTGTATTTTAATTTATATCTCATATTGTTTAATGCAGTCATTTTTTTGTCTCTCCTATTTCATTTTATTTATTTTGTCTTCTGTTCTCAGTTTTACATCTTTTATTTTCGGTTATGTAGGAAAGATATGAAATGATTGACTTCTTGCGTTTCTTGTTATTCTCTGTATTCTTGTATGTTTAATTATGCCTTCTCATTTGACGTTCTTGATAGCGTTGTGATTAGTAGTGATATGTTGTATAGTTGGAAATAGGATTGAGTATGCGTTGTAGCGTTGTGATTATGTATACGTGTATAGCGTTGTGATTATAGTATGCGTAGTGATAGCGTTGTGATAGTAGTATAGCGAGTATAGCTTGTGATTAGTAGTGATAGCGAGTGATAGCGTTGTGATTAGTAGTATAGCGTGTGATAGCGTTGTGTAGCTAGTGTAGCGTGTGATAGGTCATGAGTGATAGCTGTAGAGTGATAGTGGTGATAGCGTGTGATATAGTGATAGCGTTGTGATAGCGTTGTGTAAGCGTAGTGATAGCGCTTGTGATTAGAGTGATAGCGTTGTGATAGCGTGTGATTAGTAGTGATAGCGTTGTGATAGCTGTGATTAGAGTGATAGCGTTGTAAGCGTTGTAGCGAGTGATACGTGAGGTAGCGTGAGCGCATGATAGCGTTGTGGTAGCGTAGGATAGCGTTGTGATTAGTAGTGATAGCGTTGTGATTAGCAGTGATAGCGTGTGATAGCATGTGATTAGCGTAGTGATAGCGCTGTGACTAGGCTGTGATTAGTAGTGATAGCGAGTGATAGCGTAGTGGAGCGAGTGATAGCGTTGGAGCGTAGTGAAGCGTGTGATTAGTAGTATAGCTTGTGGATTAGAGTGATAGCTTGTAGATTAGAGTGAAGCGTTAGGATTAGTAGTGATAGCGTTGTGATTAGTAGTGATAGCGTTGTGATTAGTAGTGATTAGTAGTGATAGCGTTGTGATTAGTAGTGATAGCGTTGTGATTAGTAGTGATAGCGTTGTGATTAGTAGTGATTAGTAGTGATAGCGTTGTGATTAGTAGTGATTAGTAGTGATAGCGTTGTGATTAGTAGTGATTAGTAGTGATAGCGTTGTGATTAGTAGTGATTAGTAGTGATTAGTAGTGATAGCGTGTGATAGCGTGTGATTGAGTGATTAGAGTGATAGCGTTGTGATTAGTAGTGATAGCGTTGTGATTGTAGTGATTAGAGTGATTAGAGTGATAGCGTTGTGATTAGTAGTGATAGCGAGTGATAGCGTGTGATAGCGTGTGATTGTAGTGATTAGTAGTGATTAGTAGTGATAGCGTTGTGATAGCGTTGTGATTGTAGTGATTAGTAGTGATTAGTAGTGATAGCGTTGTGATTAGTAGTGATAGCGTTGTGATTGTAGTGATTAGTAGTGATTAGTAGTGATAGCGTTGTGATTAGTAGTGATAGCGTTGTGATAGCGTTGTGATTGTAGTGATTAGTAGTGATTAGTAGTGATAGCGTAGTGATTAGTAGTGACACTCGCTGGGAAACCATCAATAACAATTACAAAACACGGGGAAAATGGAAGACAATTGTTGAGACCCTATGCTCGACCAGGAGCGGAAGAGAAATCAGAAATAAGCAAGTCTCCATTCAAGACTTTAAAGGGCTATAGATGTCATGTCAAGACTAAATATAATTTAGAAGAAAAAAAACAGTTTATTCGGTGCAGATCAAATCTATATAAAAAGCTAGTACTATCGATTCTTTTGTGTCGATTTCAAAGCTGAAGAATAAAAATATCCAGAGATGAGAATTCGGCTTATTCAATACAAATTTTATAGAGGGATATTATGAATAGCTTACAAAGAGCACAAAATAAATGCATTTATCAGGAATAAAATAACTACGCTGGCAGGACAGCAGGAAGCACTTATGGAAGTAATGAACCGCTGTAAGATAGCATAGTTCTGACATGTGAACATGCATAGCTCCCTCTCAAAGACAATTAAATAAAGAAAACTGTCGAAGGTGGTAGTAGAAGAGAAATGCAAAGAAAAGCATGTGCCGATAACGCCAAGGGTTGATTAGGAAAAGACTCGTCCGTCAACACTCGTTCGTCTCGCAGAGAAATGAGATGTTTGGAAGAACGTATAAAGTTGGCGATACCATAGTAGCATCCCTACGACGCGATATTGGCTCTATTATTACTATTACAATAATTACTACTAATACTACTCCTGCTGCCAACAGACAGTGCGCCACAAAGAGCAATATTACTCTGATACAGTGGATACAGTGGATACAGTGGATATAGTGGATACAGTGGATACAGTGGATACAAAAGCAAAAGGCCGACCACGCAAAAGGTAGTGGTCCTCAGAGATAACAGGAGGTGACAAAAGACACGGTTTATGAAGCGCACACAAAAGCCCGTTCTAGAAATCTCTTCTTACCCTGAAGCTGTGTGGCAAATTAGGACTGGAGTAAAGAAAGATAAGGCGCATAGAGAGGCTCGGTCCAGGTGTCTCCGTTTTCGACCTGTCGCTGAAAGACAAAACAGAATTAGAGAATATAATGCTGCTGCTGCTGCTGCTGTTACAGTTATCATTATTGATAAGTCTCCACGTCGATATTCCAAGCATATCTGAGCAATGATGACGGCAATTCTATTCCGCTGGAATTTAACTTTCAGTATTATATTAACAAAGACTCTATTTGGTGCTCCAATACAAGAATTATTATTTATTTTATGTTAAAGCAGCACAATTGCATAACAATATGTCAGAGGTATAAAATAGCAACATCAGCAACAGGAATAGTAGCGTTAGTAGTAGTAGTAGTAGTAGTAGTAGTAGTAGTATAGTAGTAGTATATAGAAATAGTAGAGTAGTAGTAGTAGTAGTAATAGTAGAGTAGTAGTAGTAGTAGTAGTAGTAGTTGTAGTAATAGTAGTAATGAGGTGAACTTCTTTAAATTAGTACAACTTCATAAACAATACAAAGTGTTGACTAAATGTTATTGGCTGAAATCGGATGCACATGTCTCCTAAATGTGTAGAAGTAGAAGTCTATGCGTTTAGAAACCTACCAAACCAATGTGCAACGTATACACGTTCTTGGCAAAGATCAAACATATCACAAAGAGTGATTAAAATTGATGGTAAAGAACGAACGCAAAGAAGAAGAAGAAGACTAAATATTCATTTCAGAGTTGAATTAATATCAAATAATCATGTTCATACAAGATTTGATTCAACGATGTTCACTTTGTAATAATGTGTTATGTAACTAAATTCAAACAATCACATATTCCTCTTTTATTTCACTGTCAGATTGCATTATAAATATTCCAGAAATTGATTAGCTAAATGAACAAAACATTTCAAAATTGGTGTAGACACAAATGTCCACATACAGTAGGGATAAAAAGGCATAATTCTTGCATTAATAAACATTTTCACATACAGTAGAGACAAAACGGCATCATTCTTGCATCAACAAAAATGTCCACATACAGTAGGGACAAATCAGCATCATTCTTTCATCAACAAAAATGTCCACATACAGTAGAGACAAAACGGCATCGTTCTTGCATCAACAAAAATGTCCACATACAGTAGGGACAAAACGGCATCATTCTTGCATCAACAAAAATGTCCACATACAGTAGAGACAAAACGGCATCGTTCTTGCATCAACAAAAATGTCCACATACAGTAGGGACAAAACGGCACCATTCTTGCATCAACAAAAATGTCCACATACAGTAGGGACAAAACGGCATCATTCTTGCATCAACAAAAATGAGTCACAATAAACATTTCTAGCTCAAGGGAAATTACACTATTCCTACTAATACTGATAACTTTACCAGGGCAGGTACAACAAGCAAGGCTGAGGGCAGGAGTCGGAACAGACCGGGTAGCTTTATTGATTTTTGATTGATTTTTGATTGATTTTGGGTGGAGTTTGCGTGGGAGTCCGCCATATGCATTTGTGGAAGTGGAAAACTGTGATCAGCTCCAGCAGAGCACATATGTTCTAGCAGGTGAACACACTATTACACAGTGTGTTTATATCACACAGTGAGTTATATATACTGAAGACGAGAGAATGTATTATAGAAGGACAGAAACATACATAATAGTAGTAGACTTGTGGTAAGAATAAACAAAATACTAGAATATTACGAAACATAGAACAAACAGATAAACTAAGAACAGTAGACTTGTTGTTTAAGAATGAATATCTAAGTGGTTAAACCCTTGCCTTGATCGAGTCTAGGTCGATGACAGTAGACTTGTTTTTAAGAATGAATATCTAATTTGGTTCAATACTTCCTTGCGAGTCTATGGTCGTGACAGTAGACTTGTTGTTTAAGAATGAATATCTAAGTGGTTAAACCCTTGCCTTGCGAGTCTATGGTCGTGACAGTAGACTTGTTGTTTAAGAATGAATATCTAAGTGGTTAAACCCTTGCCTTGCGAGTCTATGGTCGTGACAGTAGACTTGTTGTTTAAGAATGAATATCTAAGTGGTTAAACCCTTGCCTTGCGAGTCTATGGTCGTGACAGTAGACTTGTTGTTTAAGAATGAATATCTAAGTGGTTAAACCCTTGCCTTGCGAGTCTATGGTCGTGACAGTAGACTTGTTGTTTAAGAATGAATATCTAAGTGGTTAAACCCTTGCCTTGCGAGTCTATGGTCGTGACAGTAGACTTGTTGTTTAAGAATGAATATCTAAGTGGTTAAACCCTTGCCTTGCGAGTCTATGGTCGTGACAGTAGACTTGTTGTTTAAGAATGAATATCTAAGTGGTTAAACCCTTGCCTTGCGAGTCTATGGTCGTGACAGTAGACTTGTTGTTTAAGAATGAATATCTAAGTGGTTAAACCCTTGCCTTGCGAGTCTATGGTCGTGACAGTAGACTTGTTGTTTAAGAATGAATATCTAAGTGGTTAAACCCTTGCCTTGCGAGTCTATGGTCGTGACAGTAAACTTGTTGTTTAAGAATGAATATCTAAGTGGTTAAACCCTTGCCTTGCGAGTCTATGGTCGTGACAGTAGACTTGTTGTTTAAGAATGAATATCTAAGTGGTTAAACCCTTGCCTTGCGAGTCTATGGTCGTGACAGTAGACTTGTTGTTTAAGAATGAATATCTAAGTGGTTAAACCCTTGCCTTGCGAGTCTATGGTCGTGACAGTAGACTTGTTGTTTAAGAATGAATATCTAAGTGGTTAAGCCCTTGCCTTGCGAGTCTATGGTCGTGACAGTAAACTTGTTGTTTAAGAATGAATATCTAAGTGGTTAAACCCTTGCCTTGCGAGTCTATGGTCGTGACAGTAAACTTGTTGTTTAAGAATGAATATCTAAGTGGTTAAACCCTTGCCTTGCGAGTCGATGGTCGTGACAGTAAACTTGTTGTTTAAGAATGAATATCTAAGTGGTTAAACCCTTGCCTTGCGAGTCTATGGTCGTGACAGTAGACTTGTTGTTTAAGAATGAATATCTAAGTGGTTAAACCCTTGCCTTGCGAGTCTATGGTCGTGACAGTAGACTTGTTGTTTAAGAATGAATATCTAAGTGGTTAAACCCTTGCCTTGCGAGTCTATGGTCGTGACAGTAGACTTGTTTAAGAATGAATATCTAAGTGGTTAAACCCTTGCCTTGCGAGTCTATGGTCGTGACAGTAGACTTGTTGTTTAAGAATGAATATCTAAGTGGTTAAACCCTTGCCTTGCGAGTCTATGGTCGTGACAGTAGACTTGTTGTTTAAGAATGAATATCTAAGTGGTTAAACCCTTGCCTTGCGAGTCTATGGTCGTGACAGTAGACTTGTTGTTTAAGAATGAATATCTAAGTGGTTAAACCCTTGCCTTGCGAGTCTATGGTCGTGACAGTAGACTTGTTGTTTAAGAATGAATATCTAAGTGGTTAAACCCTTGCCTTGCGAGTCTATGGTCGTGACAGTAGACTTGTTGTTTAAGAATGAATATCTAAGTGGTTAAACCCTTGCCTTGCGAGTCGATGGTCGTGACAGTAAACTTGTTGTTTAAGAATGAATATCTAAGTGGTTAAACCCTTGCCTTGCGAGTCGATGGTCGTGACAGTAAACTTGTTGTTTAAGAATGAATATCTAAGTGGTTAAACCCTTGCCTTGCGAGTCGAAGGTCGTAGGTTCGTATCCAGATCACGCCGTTCTGTTCACGAGTGCATTTTTTTCCAGAGACTTCTATAAGTTTTGCCAGAGCTACGGTAGTTCGTGCTGTCTCGAATATTCCAAAGCACCAATTCCGTAGCACCGTCAACAATCCTAGGGATCTTATGAAAAATTGCATATGTGATTCGGTTCTGATTCGAAGCCACGACCTTCAGAACAAGAGATAAAACATCTTAAGCACTTCTTCATAGACTCAAAGTAATGGTGTTTTATGAAGGGAGCGCCAGAAGATAATTCATCTTCTTAGAACCATCTCTAGTCATGTGTTTTATCTATCATACACCATCAAATGTACGCTCAACAAAATCTATCAGGTTTTGATTCATACACCACCAAAAGCCACGACTCAAGCTAGAGATCTATCAAAGGTTTATCTTCATAACCTCAAATGTATGGTGTTTTAGAGAGGTCTATCAGATATTCATCTTCAAAACCCAAAATCTCTAGTCATGGTTTTATCTATCATACACCACCAAATGTACGGTCAAGCTAGAGATCTATCAGGTTTTATCTATCATACACCACCAAATGTACGGTCAAGCTAGAGATCTATCAGGTTTTATCTATCATACACCATCAAATGTACGGTCAAGCTAGAGATCTATCAGGTTTTATCTATCATACACCATCAAATGTACGGTCAAGCTAGAGATCTATCAGGTTTTATCTATCATACACCACCAAATGTACGGTCAAGCTAGAGATCTATCAGGTTTTATCTATCATACACCACCAAATGTACGCTCAAGCTAGAGATCTATCAGGTTTTATCTATCATGCACCACCAAATGTACGGTCAAGCTAGAGATCTATCAGGTTTTATCTATCATACACCACCAAATGTACGCTCAAGCTAGAGATCTATCAGGTTTTATCTATCATACACCACCAAATGTACGGTCAAGCTAGAGATCTATCAGGTTTTATCTATCATACACCACCAAATGTACGCTCAAGCTAGAGATCTATCAGGTTTTATCTATCATGCACCACCAAATGTACGGTCAAGCTAGAGATCTATCAGGTTTTATCTATCATGCACCACTAAATGTACGTCAAGCTAGAGATCTATCAGGTTTTATCTATCATACACCATCAAATGTACGGTCAAGCTAGAGATCTATCAGGTTTTATCTATCATACACCACCAAATGTACGCTCAAGCTAGAGATCTATCAGGTTTTATCTATCATGCACCACCAAATGTACGGTCAAGCTAGAGATCTATCAGGTTTACTAGCCCGCCTGCCCAGCGTGTTCTTCGCTAGTTGGACGACGGGTGACAAGTCCTCTGTGGGTGCGGGTTCAATTCCGCGAACTGGCAGAAAAGCCACAGGTTCTTCAGATTTACGGTGTTTGTGGCACAGAACCGAATAGTTACGATGTCCATGGCACCGAGCCGAAGAGCTGAAACCTCAATTCTTCTGAATTGGGAAAAAAAATCAGGTTTACTTAAAGCTTAGATTTCAGATCGACTGGGTGTGTCCATATGTTACGGTGTAGAGTGTGACTTGCTGCGGTATGCTTCAATAGAAACAGGAAGAACTAAGTAAAGGCTTGCATAGTATTACTATAGAAACAACTGTTGTGTTATACATAACACACAACCTGTGGAATCTATGCAAATAGTTCAGACGTTTGCCTGTTGTTCTAAGTTGGGTCAAACGACAGTGTCCATATGCAACTGTTGATGTACCCTAGATTGTCCTGAGCTAGGATGTGCTTGCAAATGTAGCATTTCTGTCAACAGGAACGACGTCATATGGAAAACCGTGCAATGATGTCAATCTTTCGCCTTTAGCTTTAGATGCAAGTAGATCAAGTAGTAGATGTAGATGCAGAGATGAAGTAGATGTAAGTAGATGCTAGTAGATGTAAGTAGATGTAAGTAGATGCAAGTAGAGTAAGTAGATGCTAAGAGAGAGACGTAGATGCAAGTAGATGTCAAGTAGATGCAAGTAGATGTAGTAGATGCAAGTAGATGTAAGTAGATGCAAGTAGATGTAAGTAGATGCAAGTAGATGTAAGTAGATGCAAGTAGATGTAAGTAGATGAAGTAGATGTAAGTAGATGAGTAGATGCAAGTAGAGTAAGTAGATGTAAGTAGATGAAGTAGATGTCAAGTAGATGCAAGTAGATGTAAGTAGATGCAAGTAGATGCAAGTAGATGTAAGTAGATGATACAAGTAGATGCAAGTAGATGAGAATGTACAGTAGATGCAAGTAGATGATACAAGTAGATGCAAGTAGATGATACAAGTAGATGCAAGTAGATAAGCAAGTAGATGATGCAAGTAGATGATACAATGTAGATGAACAGTAGATGCAAGTAGATGCAAGTAGATGCAAGTAGATGATACAAGTAGATGCAAGTAGATGCAAGTGGATGCAAGTAGATGCAAGTAGATGCAAGTAGATGCAAGTGGATGCAAGTAGATGCAAGTAGATGCAAGTAGATGATGCAAGTAGATGAAAGTGGATGCAAGTGGATGCAAGTAGATGATCAAGTAGATGCAAGTAGATGCAAGTGGATGCAAGTAGATGCAAGTAGATGCAAGTAGATGATGCAAGTAGATGAAGTGATGGGATGCAAGTAGATGCAAGTAGATGCAAGTAGATGATGCAAGTGGATGCAAGTGGATGCAAGTAGATGCAAGTAGATGATACAAGTAGATGCAAGTAGATGCTAGATGCGTAGATGCAAGTAGATGATCAAGTAGATGCAAGTAGATGCAAGTAGATGCAAGCAGATGATCAAGTATGCAGAGATGCAAGTAGATGCAAGTAGATGATAAGATGCAAGTAGATGCAAGTAGATGATACAAGTGGATGCAAGTGGATGCAAGTAGATGCAAGTAGATGATAAAGTAGATGCAAGTAGATGCAAGTAGATCAAGTGAGATGATCAAGTGGATGTAAGTGGATGCAAGTAGATGCAAGTAGATGCAAGTAATGCAAGTAGATGCAAGTGATGCAAGTGGATGCAAGTGATGAAGTGATGCAAGTAGATGCAAGTAGATGCAAGTAGATGCAACTAGATGCAAGTGATAGTGGATGGGTGGATGCAAGTGAGATGCAAGTAGATGCAGATGATGCAAGTGATGCGATGCAAGTGGATGCAGAGGGATGCAAGTGGATGCAAGTGGATGCAAGTGGATGCGTGATGAGTAGATGCAAGTGGATGCAGGGATGGTAGATGCAAGTGGATGCAAGTGATGCAAGTGGATGCAAGTATGGACAGATGCAAGTAGATGCAAGTAGATGCAAGTAGATGCAAGTAGATGCAAGTGGATGCAAGTGGATGCAAGTGGATGTAAGTAGATACAAGTAGATGCAAGTAGACGCAAGTAAATGCAACTATTAAAAATAATATAGACAACGATATAGTAGGTCAGCTTTTATTTTCCCCCAAAAAAATGCAACGGAACCACGGAAGAGTAGAGGTCCACAAGGAGACAAATGAAAATGATCTTTAACTTTTGCAGACCGTAGGGTATGAAGGGAATGTCACTTTACATTTCTTGCTCCAAGTATGTAGGAAGTAGGAGGACCAGCTCCTTTTCTCACTTGTGGAACATAGAGTGCGATAAACAAACCCCAACCTATTTGTGTCCGATTCGATAAGGCGAACGCTCTACACATTGCGTCAATCACGCAATTCAAAAAGAATATAGGCAACGTTGTAGGCAAAGAGCAGTTTATATTGTAATTTTTGTTAAATAATAACAATGGAATCAGAGATGATAAAATGCGCAACAAATATATCTTTGTTGATTGTGTGTGTCTATGTGTGTGTGTTTCATAGAATTTATGGAAACGACAGCCAGTATAATAAAAAATAATTGAATGTCTTCAAGATATATATATATATGTGTGTGCTTGTGTGCTTGTCTATGTGTGTGCGTGTAGTGCTGCGTGTGTGTGCGTGCGTTGTGTGTGTGTGTTTCATAGACTATCTGGAAACGTCTGACAGCCAGTATAACAAAAAACGAACTGAATGTCTCCAAGACCTAGGTCTTCATGGAAGTTAATCTTGGATTCCAAACCACAGACAAACAATATGATCAATGGAATGGTTGTTTCTACCAGTGTGATACGATAGGTGTTGATATCTCTACGTACACGTCTCTTGTGTGAGCTTTAACGACATGATTAGTATGAGTACAGAATTCACAGAGGATGTTTATTACTCTTTAAATGTCACTGTTGGTTGTATCTATTCTAGGCGGCACTGCATGCTTTCATTATCTGTTTCATACATTCGGTTGCTGCATTTAAGAAAGACTTCAATTCTACACACACTAGTAGTTGTAGTAGCAATATTAGTAGTAATAGTAGTAGTAGTTGTAGTAGTAGTAGCAGTTGTGAAGTAGTAGTAGTAGTGTTGTAGTAGTAGAGTAGTTGTTGTTGTAGTAGTAATAGTTGTTGTTGTAGTAGTAGTTGTTGTTGTTGTAGTAGTTGTTGTTGTAGTAGTAATAGTGTTGTTGTAGCAGTAGTTGTTGTGTTGTAGTAGTTGTTGTTTTAGTAGTAGTGTAGCTTGTTGTTGTTGTAGTTGTAGTAGTAGTAGTTGTATCAGCTGTAGTAGCAGAAACAACAGTAGTAGCAATAGTACTAGTGGTAGGAGTACTAGAAGAGATAGTAACTGCAGTAGCGGTTGTGGTATAAGTAGCAGCAGCAGCAGCAGTAGTAGCAGCAGTAGTAGTAGTAGTAGTATTAGTAGTAGTAGTAGCAGCAGTAGCAGAAGCAGCAGTGGCAGTAGTAGTAGTAGCAGAAACAGCGTGTAGTAGTAGTAGCAGTAGCAGCAGCAGCTGGCAGCAGTAGTAGCAGCAGTAGCAGTAGTAGTAGAGTAGTGCTGCTGCTGCAGCAGAGCAGCAGCACAGCAGCAGAGTAGTAGCAGCAGCAGAGAGTGAGCTAGCAGCGCAGAGTGGCAGAAGCAGCAGCTGAGCAGCAGCGCAGCGAGAGTAGTAGAGTAGTAGCAGGGAGTAGTAGACAGTCAGTAGCAGTAGAGTAGCTAGAGCAGCAGCTAGAGCAGCAGCAGCGCGCAAGTAGTAGAGTAGTAGCAGCAGCAGCAGCAGAGTAGTAGCAGAGTACGCTGCAGCAGTAGAGAGAGTAGTAAGCTGCAGTAGAGTAGTAGTAGTAGTAGTAGTAGGAGTAGTAGTAGTAGTAGTAACAGTAGTAGTAGTAGTAGTAGTAGTAGCAGCAGCAGTAGCAGAAGTAGTACACCAATTAACGCAGTGACGATTGATAGATATAATAAAGAAGGATTAAAAATAGTCATAGTCAAAGATTTTAAAGACTATTTGATGTGATAAATCCTTTTCATGGCCAAATCTCATATATGATAGCTAGATAACCAGCCATTGTTTTGAGTTGTATTTGTGAGCGTGGAGTTGCAATTTGAGATATATTGTTGGAAGAGCATAATGCATGTGAAGTGCAAAACGGTTAACAGAGTGATAGATCATCATCATTATTTTGTTACATTTCATTCCGAGTACAATCTGATCAAATAAGCAGAGGAAATTTCACAGGCAACTAAGCAACAGATGATCAACAGCATTTGTATACTACTTTGTGTTACCAGAACCAAACATGGACAATGAGCAAAGCGCAGTCACAAAAATAACTACATGTGAAATGCGTTGCCTGCGAAAAGTTACCAACAACACCAGAACAGACAGAGTCACCAACATCAGCATAAGAAAGAAAGTTGGCACAGAACCTTGCTTGAATTACATTGAGAAACAAAGAATGAAGTGGTTTGGCCATTTAATAAGAATGCATCCAAACTCCACAGTATGCAGAGTCTTCTACAACAGAACATCTGGAAAGAAGGCAAGAGGAAGACCACGGAAAAGATGGTTAGATGGCGTAGCAGAATCATGTGAAAGAGCAAAAAAACAATCACACAAGCCACCAGAACAGCGCAAGACAAAAACAGAAAACCACGACACTGGACAACAACCCAGTAGCAGTATGACGACAAAAGAAGAAGAAGAAGAAAGACCATTTACTCTATGTTGCAATTCCATCTCGAAAGACTTGCATTATCGTTTGGATGTGAAAAAAAGAGATTATCACTCCCGCATCGGGACTATACTGTCAATAACTGAACTGCGAAATTCCTATCCAGCGGCTCAGATCTATGGTCCCTCATGACTGAAAGAAACCGAGTACTGTAATAATTCCACTGCCTTGATAGTTGACTAGGGAGCTCTAACTTTCCTTTAACTACAAATGTCGACATGAAATAGTGATTCAGCTAAACAGTAAACTGTTGGAGACAGACATCTGACACGTGAGCATATACAATTATTGTAGAATAACAAGTTCAAACTGTAACCTATTTCCAATAGTTGTCTCTGTCATACACTTTAGCCCTTTCGCTGCTACATACTTTCCGAAGACGGAGCTAACAATAGTTACTCTGTGTTTCTAGGTCACAAACGTGAATGTACGCCTATGGCAGTGACAGTAGAAATGTATAACGTGTTAACACGTCTTAAGCCCACAGAGGAGAGATAATAACAGACGTGTTAATGCGTCATTAGCAGTGAATTGGGGAAAACGTATATATACGTCCTTAGTAGCTAAAGGGTTAGATAAGATGACTAAATATAATAACAAATAAAGGTTTCTGGAAGATCACACTGTAACACCAAATGAAGTAGGAAAACTGACAAAGTGAAAATTTATTGGACATTAGGTAAACGAAGAAGATGGATTCAGGTTGTAACTAATGGTTTGAACATGACGGCTGCAGAGGCGGAACATCTGGCCTATGAGAGAGAGAAATTCCGGAGGACTGTTGGGGTGGCAAAGTTCTGCTCGGGACAAGCTATTTGATGATGATGATGATGGGTACATTTAAGAGATTGAAATGAAAACCACGAGAAAAGAGAAGAGTAGGGAGGCTGAAGAATAACTATAGAAAGAGCAAGCATATTGGAGATGTACATGGACTCTGGGTTGCAAAACTAAGTACAATTTGAAAGTATACATAACGATATCAGTCAAAGACAAGCTATATGGAGATGTACCTGAACTCTGGTTGCAAACTAACTACTTTACAAGTATACATAACGATATCTGAAAATGTTGGAAGAAGAAGAATCATGTATACAAAATAATAAAAACAACAGTCCCTTACTGGCGGCAGTGATAAATACACAACTAGGAATGATCAGTCAAAGCAACATTAACAACATTATAAATCACACAAGTAAACATACAAACTTACTGGCGGCAGTGATAAATACACAACTAGGAATGATCAGTCAAAGCAACAATAACAACATTAAAAATCACACAAGTAAACACACAAACTTACCAAGAACAAAATCTATCATGGAATCAGTAATGCTCGAGATGTATGTCCATTTTTATATTGATGTAGACATTTATTTGACGTCTCTTTGATTAGCGGAATGTAAATACGGATACAGCCATAAAAATATTCATAATCTTGTTCTGTGATCTGGCCCGCCTTCACGATTCTCGGACGTGCACTCTCAAACTGTCCCCCTAGAACAAGACGACCTCAACGAGAGATATGTCTATGTGTAAGTTGCTCTTAGACTGGCGGCGAATATAGAAGGGGCAAGCGGCAAGCTTATGAATGGGACAACACTATCAGAGTCCAGCCAACAATTATTGTAGCAAGACGTTCTCTTCTCCATTGATCGGAAATACACTATTGTCAGTAGACATATCATAACAAAAATCAGCTCATAAGAACTGACTTGATATTTGAGCTAAATATCTTTAGCTAAGTATTGAATTGTTTGATTTCTTCTGATTTCTATATATTTCTTAGCGAATTACAAATTCCTCTTGTCGTTAGTATTCTGTTCTTATGTCTGTTCCTTCATTCTCATACACACACACATACATACACACGCCTCTGTGGCTAAGTGGTTTTTGTCTTGCGTTCCGAAAGTCGTGAGTTCGAACCCGACCGTGAAATTCTGTTCCCGAGTGCATTTTTGTTCCAGAGATTCCTAGGATGGTTGCTGGAGCGACGAAGTTAGTACTTTGTGCGATACTCTGAGGTGGTTGAGCGGATCAGATCATATCTGGAGAAAACCGAGTGGAGGCTGCGGTGATACTTCATAAATTGCCATTTTATAACAAAGACACGTATGTATGGTATTACATAAGCAAGCACAATGAATGATTAAATTAGTTTTATAACTTAACAAAAATCAAATGTAACAACATTAGAAAACTAACAGGAAAATATCAACAATTTCACGATCCAATAGAAGACAAAAACGGGCAGCTGACCAGCAACACAGAAGAGCAAAGGTAGTAGTAATAAACAGAGAATCTCACAGACATTCTCATTCAGGCATTAATAGATTTAATAATGTCATGAAAAAACAGAATAATGTGAAATAGAAATAATGAGAATATAACAAAGAAACAAACGTAAACATTAAACATGTCAATATTCATTTTAATCAAAGCGACTTTATATTTGAAAGAAACTCAACAAATGTGAATCTAATATAGAATAGTATAAGGTTATAATACAAACATAAAACGAACAATGAATATACAAAGTAGATGATGTATTTTATTATGAGACATTGAGATGGAAAGAGCAGAAAGAGGTAGACAGAACAGTTATCATTCAAAGAGAGAAAGCAGTTGAGATAAGATAATAGAAGAAATCTCATCTATATTGTGAAGAATATTGACCATATTATCAAAGACAAGACAAAAAGTAGACAGAATCACATAGACTACATAGACAATTGTTGACACATGAGATAAGACAGTTAGTAGAAGGAGACAGACATGTATGAAGAATATTGACCATATTATCAAAAACAAAAACTAGACAGAATCACATGGACTGCATAGACAATTATTGACAGATGATATAAGACAGTTAGTTGAAGGAGACATGTATGAAGAATATTGACCATATTATCAAAGACAAAAACTAGACAGAATCACATAGATTACATAGACAATTGTTGACAGATGATATAAGACAGTTAGTTGAAGGAGACATGTATGAAGAATATTGACCATATTATCAAAGACAAAAACTAGACAGAATCACATAGACTACATAGACAATTGTTGAGTGCAAGATGATGAACTTACTGCGGTATCTCAGCGTGTCATCCACATCATCGTCCTGACATTCTTGAACACGATGAATCATAGCTTTAGTCTTCAGACTATGGACACCTTTCCCTTCAGATTTCATTGTCCAGTGACTTCTATGTCTTTCACTGCGTGAATCCTCCACTGTATCCAAGGACTCTATTCTATTTCCATTCACCGCCATTAAGTGAAGTTTCTTTTCTTACCTCCAGACTTAAGATGAATTGATAGCAATGTCGTAAAAGAGCACACTCGCAGTAGCAGATTCTGGTTATAAATGTTGTCACCGAGTTTATTTTAACGACCAAAGTCTTATTGCTTAGTTATACAAGTCAAAAGAGCTAAAAATGAACATGATAAAAACTATCAGTTATGTGTTCATTATTAAAGTTTGAGAAATCTTAGGCACACGATCTGCTAGCCATAATGGATACATCTCTAAACATTATTATAAATATTACTGTCACGAGATAACATTTAGATCAACGTTACTACCATACGCTGTCAATAATAATTCCTCTCGTACCGTTATACGTTACATAGGGCCTGCAAGTAATTTCTCCATACCGCTCTATCATGGGCAACTCGCTGAATCTCCTCCATGGAACTGAGACCGATATTTCTTGCCTCTCTCAGCAAAGTTCGTTTCAGGGTCTCCTTAGATCGACCTCTCTTTCTTGAACTCTTTGCATCCCCCTTCAATGCCTACTTTGATATTCGTTGATTATTTCTTCTCAAGGTGTGTCCAACATATCTCCATCTTCTCTTTCTTGAACTCTTTGCATCCCCCTTCAATGCCTACTTTGATATTCGTTGATCATTTCTCCTCAAGGTGTGTCCAACATATCTCCATCTTCTCAATACGCTGTCAATACTCCATAGCAAAAGCGAAGTTACATAATAAAATGATATAAAGTAACTCTAGTAATCACACGTCCTGTGGCGTTGTGGCTTAGGGGATAGTGACTCGGTCTATTAACCCCGACGTTCTGAGTTCGAATCACGCTGCGTGGATTTTTACAAAAGGACGATGGCACCCGTTCAGAAAGCAATGGCAAACTACTGAACGTAATAATGCCTAGAAAAATCACAAACAGCGTTAAAAGTTGGGGTTGATTCGCAAAGTCCTGTAAAGGATATGCAATTAACTACTTACACGTCCACTTTCAAATCTATAACCGTATGCTCAACAAGCTACACTAGTATATAATGACATCAGATTTTCTATCATATATCTTCATGTATGTAGAGGTCTATGCATTTACTCAACAATTGTGCAGGACATAGAAGCAATGAATGATAGTTGTTATTTCAGGGTCAGCAGGGTGATACTGATTAAAACCTACACTGTCTCCAAGTGGTGGTCCTGGAAACTGACTGAAACGTTGCAATCTGATAAAGTAGGAATTGTTGTGGAAGTTACCCACAAGAGAAGGTAGTATAATAGGTTCAGCTGCTAATGATATGTGATGGATTTGAACACCAGACAAGCAACATCACCAACATCCCCGGTACAGTTACAGTGTCCGAAATTGCTGCCATCTGTCCGTCAAAGCAACGCGACACTGACAGTTGAATCTGGTTGGTAGTGCCAGATTGCCTGGTTCCGAAACATTATGTCAGTGACTGTAGAGTCACTAACGTTAACGCACTATAATGTTAACGAACTATACATTAGACTAATCCATCTGGCTACTACCAAAACTAAATAAACAGGATTGTTTTAAACACACATATTTTCAATAAGTTGAAACATTGCAAGCAGCACAATTAATTCAATATTCACAAATATATGAAAATGAAAATCATGGCATATCCTAAAGGACGTAGCCATCAACCACAGTAAACGAGTCGTTGATTTTCTAGGCACCACTCATACGTTCAGTAGTTTGTCATTGCTTTCTGAACGGTAAGGTCTATTTTTACCTTTTATAAAAATCCCACGGAAGCGAATTTGCTTCCAAACTTGCCCACCGTGGGGTTTGAACCAGGCACACAAATATATATTTGAACAAAAATAAATGAGAGAGAGAAAAAAATGTAGATGTATTACTGTAATGACTTTCCCACATCAGTTGCAATATTCATAGTAGTCCCTTGAACCAGTAATATTGAACTGAGAAACGACATCTCATTTGTATCATTACGCTATAGTGCTTACTTACTGTTCATGATTAACTTCACAACTAAACAAGTTAATTGCATATCTTTACAGGACTTTGCGAATCAACCCCAGCTTTTAACGCTGTTTGTGATTTTTCTAGGTATTATTACATTCAGTAGTTTGCCATTGCTTTCTGAACGGATAGTGTCATCGTCCTTTTGTAAAAATTCACGCGAAATAATTTGCAACCAAACTGTCCGCAGCGTGATTCGAACTCAGAACGTCGGGGTTAATAGACCGAGTCACTATCCCCTTAGCCACAGACTTCACAACTACAGATATATATATAGTTGTAGTTGTAGTTGTAGTTGTAGTTATATATATATATATATGAACACTCTGTTTTCTATATAAATTTGAGCACCACGCTAAAACCTATGCATTACAACATATTATATTCAAATGTCACCAATTTTGAAATGCAAACATGTCATCATGAATACTAAAAGAGCATTGTACAACACAACCTTTCTCGCGACAGTATGCTATCAGTACCAAACCTGGATGATGATATCAAACGATAAAAGGAAACTAGTCACGACAGAGATGAAATATCTACGAAAAATTTGCTAGTCAGACAGAGATGAAATAACACCAAATTCTGGGGTATCAAGAAAAAATTAATACCAAAAAATTAGTACGACATCAGTATCAAGTTTCCTTAAGAAACAACAAATGAAACGGTTCGGCTACATAAGCAGATTAACAGTGCACCATCAAGTGCAATACTACTCCGATAAAATGGATACAAAGCAAAAGGTCGCCCACGCAAAGGATGGACCTTAGAAATAACAGAGGAGGTGAAAAAAACACTATTTATGAAGCGCACAGAAAAGCTCGTTCTAGAAATCTCTTCTTATCCTGACACTGTGAGGCAAAAGAAAATTGGAAAAAATAATAAGAAAAATGTTGACCTGTTGAAAAGCAAAGCATAGGCAGTATTACTGAACTAGTTAACAAAAGCATTTCGAACTAAGTTAACAAATAGTGTAGTATTACTGAACTAAGTTAACAAATAGATTACAAATATCTACTTTACAAAAAGGAGCAAATGAGGACTTGAAAACTCATGTATTACTTATTGAACTTGGCATTTCTCTTTATTTCTTAACATAACTATCTTCCAACATTGAGACACGTATCTCATGATTTTCTTGACATCTCAAATGGACAGTTTCGACGACATCTTTGATCTACTGTTACAGCCACAATTTAACTTTACGAACACACAGTGACGGCTCGTCATTAAGGGCTAGTAGGGTCGAGCCCCAACAAAAATAATGTGTAACGTGTATAAATTAAAATATAACCTAACCCAATACCATGATTTCCCCCACAAACATATGTCTGGCCCCACCAACAAAACTTAGCACGAGCCGCCACTGCGAACACACTTTATCCGCGAATATTTATGGTACAGATGTTTCTATTGCATTGAAGAATGCTTGATAATGGTGTATTTGTGGTTTTTACCAAGTAACAATTCTGTTAAGCATGTTTTCTCTTTCATCTGTGTACAGAGAGACGAAGAACGAGAGAGAGACAGAAAGAGAGAGAGAAATGTGGCAAAAAAATGCCTATTCAATTTATGTAGTTGTCATAAGTCAGTTAATTGTCAGAACAGCCACCGTGAGTTCACTTTCCAGACATTCAAACTATCGTGTATGATGAAGTCAACTAACCTATGAGAACACTATATTGCAGTTGGTACACTGTGTCTGCTGTTACTTGTCTGTTAGCTTTGCTATCTTCTTCGTCCGTCACACAGATGTTTAACTGTCATTTCTTCAACATGTCAAACAGATTAGTCTTCATCAACAACTTGACAGCAGCGTCCATGAGAGAACTTATTCAACTAAATGTATACTGCTCTATACAACAAACACTTCATCAACAACTTGACAGCAGCTTCCATGAGAGAACTTATTCAACTAAATGTATACTGCTCTATACAACAAACACTTCATCAACAACTTATCAGCAGCTTCCATGAGAGAACTTATTCAACTAAATGTATACTGCTCTATACAACAAACACTTCATCAACAACTTGTCAGCAGATTCCATGAGAGAACTTATTCAACTAAATGTATACTGCTCTATACAACAAACACTTCATCAACAACTTGACAGCAGATTCCATGAGAGAACTTATTCAACTAAATGTATACTGCTCTATACAACAAACACTTCATCAACAACTTGTCAGCAGATTCCATGAGAGAACTTATTAAACTAAATGTATACTGCTCTATACAACAAACACTTCATCAACAACTTGACAGCAGCTTCCATGAGAGAACTTATTCAACTAAATGTATACTGCTCTATACAACAAACACTTCATCAACAACTTGTCAGCAGCTTCCATGAGAGAACTTATTCAACTAAATGTATACTGCTCTATACAACAAACACTTCATCAACAACTTGACAGCAGCGTCCATGAGAGAACTTATTCAACTAAATGTATACTGCTATATACAACAAACACTTCATCAACAACTTGTCAGCAGCGTCCATGAGAGAACTTATTAAACTAAATGTATACTGCTCTATACAACAAACACTTCATCAACAACTTGACAGCAGCTTCCATGAGAGAACTTATTGAACTAAATGTATACTGCTCTATACAACAAACACTTCATCAACAACTTGACAGCAGCTTCCATGAGAGAACTTATTCAACTAAATGTATACTGCTCTATACAACAAACACTTCATCAACAACTTGACAGCAGATTCCATGAGAGAACTTATTCAACTAAATGTATACTGCTCTATACAACAAACACTTCATCAACAACTTGTCAGCAGCTTCCATGAGAGAACTTATTAAACTAAATGTATACTGCTCTATACAACAAACACTTCATCAACAACTTGACAGCAGCTTCCATGAGAGAACTTATTCAACTAAATGTATACTGCTCTATACAACAAACACTTCATCAACAACTTGTCAGCAGCTCCATGAGAGAACTTATTCAACTAAATGTATGCTGCTCATACAACAAACACTCACAAAACTTTCACAGTTTCCCTTAAGAACTTATTGAACTAAATGTATACTTCTATACAAAAACACTAAACAACGACAGCCGTCCATGAGAGAACTATTCAACAATGTACACTGCTCATACAACAAACACTATATATATATCTTGTCACAGTTCATGAGAATTATTGAACTTAAGGTCACATGCTATAACAACAAACACTTATCACGAACTTTGTCAAAGCGTCCATGAGAAACTTATTCAAATAAATGTATACTCTCTATACGTAACACTTATCAACACTTGTCAGCAGTTCCATGAGAGAATTATTGAACTAAATTAACTGCTTCATTATCAAACACTCATCAACACTTGACACAGCCAGAGAAATTTTAACAATGCTAGCCTTAACAAACCTCATCAAAACTTGACAGCATTCCATAGAGAACTTATTCAACCAAATGTATATCTCATATGAACAAAACTTCATCAACAACTTGCAGAATTCCACAGAGAGAACTTATTAAACTAAATGTATCCTATACAACAAACACTTCATCAACAACTTGACAGCAGCGTCCATGAGAGAACTTATTCAACTAAATGTATACTGCTATATACAACAAACACTTCATCAACAACTTGTCAGCAGCGTCCATGAGAGAACTTATTGAACTAAATGTATACTGCTCTATACAACAAACACTTCATCAACAACTTGTCAGCAGCTTCCATGAGAGAACTTATTGAACTAAATGTATACTGCTCTATACAACAAACACTTCATCAACAACTTGTCAGCAGCTTCCATGAGAGAACTTATTCAACTAAATGTATACTGCTCTATACAACAAACACTTCATCAACAACTTGTCAGCAGCTTCCATGAGAGAACTTATTGAACTAAATGTATACTGCTCTATATGAACTAAATGTATACTGCTCTATACAACAAACACTTCATCAACAACTTGACAGCAGCGTCCATGAGAGAACTTATTGAACTAAATGTATACTGCTCTATACAACAAACACTTCATCAACAACTTGACAGCAGCTTCCATGAGAGAACTTATTCAACTAAATGTATACTGCTCTATACAACAAACACTTCATCAACAACTTGACAGCAGCTTCCATGAGAGAACTTATTCAACTAAATGTATACTGCTCTATACAACAAACACTTCATCAACAACTTGACAGCAGCTTCCATGAGAGAACTTATTCAACTAAATGTATACTGCTCTATACAACAAACACTTCATCAACAACTTGACAGCAGCTTCCATGAGAGAACTTATTCAACTAAATGTATACTGCTCTATACAACAAACACTTCATCAACAACTTGACAGCAGCTTCCATGAGAGAACTTATTCAACTAAATGTATACTGCTCTATACAACAAACACTTCATCAACAACTTGACAGCAGCTTCCATGAGAGAACTTATTGAACTAAATGTATACTGCTCTATATGAACTAAATGTATACTGCTCTATACAACAAACACTTCATCAACAACTTGACAGCAGCGTCCATGAGAGAACTTATTGAACTAAATGTATACTGCTCTATACAACAAACACTTCATCAACAACTTGACAGCAGCTTCCATGAGAGAACTTATTCAACTAAATGTATACTGCTCTATACAACAAACACTTCATCAACAACTTGACAGCAGCTTCCATGAGAGAACTTATTCAACTAAATGTATACTGCTCTATACAACAAACACTTCATCAACAACTTGACAGCAGCTTCCATGAGAGAACTTATTCAACTAAATGTATACTGCTCTATACAACAAACACTTCATCAACAACTTGACAGCAGCTTCCATGAGAGAACTTATTCAACTAAATGTATACTGCTCTATACAACAAACACTTCATCAACAACTTGACAGCAGCTTCCATGAGAGAACTTATTCAACTAAATGTATACTGCTCTATACAACAAACACTTCATCAACAACTTGACAGCAGCTTCCATGAGAGAACTTATTCAACTAAATGTATACTGCTCTACGCAACACAAAATATTACATTTCTATGTTCCACCAATGTCTTTGTTAAAAAAAAAGACAAAAACCGTATAAGGAGACAATAAGCACTAGACTAGGAAGAGAAACACTGAATATGATTATTATTTTTTGTCCGTTCACTCGTTATGAATTAAGGCCGAGGCATGGAGCCTAAAATAGCACATTTTACTGATCTTTGCGTGAAAGCTTGCTTTCTTTTTCACTAGTGTTCCTCGTCGTTTTAGGTGAACCTTACTCCGACTTCAGAGGTACCTGTAATTTAGATCCACAAGTAAACAATTAGATTGTTCATGTAGTTCAACCTCGTACCGTGTACACACAGAGAATATTTTGACCAAGCTGGCCTCAAACCCAGGAAATATCACGGCATTGAGTCACTAGCGCAACGTGTTATCAACAACGCAATCGGTGAATCTAGATATGAACAAAGACTTCCTCAAATATTTCAGTAAAACAGATCAGTTCATTATATTTCCATTACAAACCAGACATTACATATTCAACAAACACTTACAGTCTAGAAATAGGTCAAATAGCTCTCTGCCAGTGTCAACAGGTGGAACATACACCGAAGCATGTTCTGCAGAACTGCCCTCTCCTATGGGAACTGAGAAGCAACATGTGTCCACATCCAGTTAACCTGAGAACTAAGCTTCAGAGAAAGCTGACAGAGCTTACGATGCCTGCCCAGTTTGTTTCCTATAGTAGATTATGCAAATGACCAAATATTGCTGAAAAAGAAGAATATCCTGCGCACGAGGCCACATCTCTACTGTTCATCGATCGTACACTTATCACACGATGCCGTCGTGTGTATCTGAGGTGCGTACTCGACACAATGAGTTGGTTACTAACAATTAGACTAATGCAGACAGTTGCTATCATCTAATGACACCTACAGAAAAACAAGTCATTTTCAGTTATCTCTGCGCCTGACTTGACATCCAGCAGAGTCGGGGTTAGCTAGTCTCTCTAAGGAAGATGAAAATCGAAAATGTGTAGCCTGTTGATGACCAGTAGAGCCCACAAGCCAATCCCACCTTCCAGTGGTGTAGAACGGGTAACTTTGACCCCGGGGTAAAAGGGTTAACGGGACTCTATCTCGTCTAGGGGGATGAACTTTTCTTATTCCCCCTTCCCCTTCCTAATTTGGAAGGCGAGTCCAAACAAAAGATTGCAGAAATCAGATATTCTGATCTTCAGAACTGTACCGCCTGACACAACAAACTCAACGAGCTAAGGGACAATCATACATACCACAAAGAGTGTTTAACTGGTGGTTGATGAGCGAACGACTGACACAACAAACCAACGCGCTAAGGACAATCATACATACCACAAACAGTGGTTTAACTGGTGGTTGATGAGAGCGAACGACTGACACAACAAACTCAACGCTAAGACAATACATACATACACAAACAGTGGTTTAACTGGTGGTTGATGAAGAGCGAACGACTGACAAACAAACTCACGCGTAGGACAAATCCATACATACCAAAGGTGATTAACGGGTTGATGAAGAGCGAACGACTGACAACAAACTCACGCCTGACAAATCACATACATACACAAAGAGTGATTTAACTGTGGTTGATGAAGAGCGAACGACTGACAAAAAACTCACGCGCTAAGGGACAAATCACATACATACCACAAACAGTGGTTTAACTGGTGGTTGATGAAGAGCGAACGACTGACACAACAAACTCACGCGCTAAGGGACAATCACATACATACCACAAAGAGTGGTTTAACTGGTGGTTGATGAAGAGCGAACGACTGACACAACAAACTCACGCGCTAAGGGACAAATCACATACATACCACAAACAGTGGTTTAACTGGTGGTTGATGAAGAGCGAACGACTGACACAACAAACTCACGCGCTAAGGGACAACATCACATACAACACAAAGATTGGTTTAACTGGTGGTTGATGAAGAGCAAACGACTGACACAACAAACTCAACGCGCTAAGGGACAAATCACATACATACCACAAAAGTGATTTAACTGGTGGTTGATGAAGAGCGAACGATGACACAAAAACTCACGCGCTAAGGACAATACATACATACCACAAAGAGTGGTTTAACTGGTGGTTGATGAAGAGCGAACGACTGACACAACAAACTCACGCGCTAAGGGACAATCACATACATACCACAAAGAGTGGTTTAACTGGTGCTTGACGCAGAGCTAACGATGAAGAAGAAATCAGTATGTGACACAATTACTGACTTGTTCTAGTCAATATCATTCTTTTCCTTCTCGTCTGTTTCAAACTAGTATTTCAAAACGAATAGCAGAGCTATCTCTCTCTCTCTCTCTATCTCTCATCTCTATCTTCCTATCTCTATCTCTATATATCTCTATCTCTATCTATCTATCTCTCTATCTATCTCTCCCTCTCTCTTTCTCTCTCTCTCTCTCTCTCCAATAATCGTTCGAGCACACAACAGCTAAAAATGCACAACAAATGTCGATGGCAGGTGGAAACTGCGCGTTGATATTTGCTGTTGTAGCAGGATCAGTTTATTGATTGATTGATAGGATGGCACACTGAGGTCTGCACCTACAATGAATATACAACACTTTCTAACCCTTCATGACGGTGCATTCTACTCAACATTTGTCTATCTTAAGGTTTCACTCTCAATTGTATCGCTGTCTTTCTCTTGCCCAACTACCTTCACCTCTTAAGGTTTCACTCTCAATTGTATCGCTCTCTTTCTCTTGTCCAACTACCTTCATCTCTTAAGGTTTCACTCTCAATTGTATCGCTCTCTTTCTCTTGTCCAACTACCTTCATCTCTTAAGGTTTCACTCTCAATTGTATTGCTGTCTTTCTCTTGCCCAACTACCTTCACCTCTTAAGGTTTCACTCTCAATTGTATCGCTCTCTTTCTCTTGCCCAACTACCTTCACCTCTTAAGGTTTCACTCTCAATTGTATCGCTCTCTTTCTCTTGTCCAACTACCTTCACCTCTTAAGGTTTCACTCTCAATTGTATCGCTCTCTTTCTCTTGTCCAACTACCTTCACCTCTTAAGGTTTCACTCTCAATTGTATCGCTCTCTTTCTCTTGTCCAACTACCTTCATCTCTTAAGGTTTCACTCTCAATTGTATGCTCTCTTCTCTTGCCCAACTACCTTCACCTCTTAAGGTTTCACTCTCAATTGTATCGCTCTCTTTCTCTTGTCCAACTACCTTCATCTCTTAAGGTTTCACTCTCAATT
Organism: Arion vulgaris; assembly: GCA_020796225.1. Lineage (NCBI taxonomy): Eukaryota > Metazoa > Mollusca > Gastropoda > Stylommatophora > Arionidae > Arion > Arion vulgaris. Next base: position 39,641,972 of record CM036768.1, read on the forward strand.
GTATTGCTGTCTTTCTCTTGTCCAACTACCTTCAACTTTTCTATCAGTTTGCGTTTCAACGAAAATTCCTTTTATTTTGGTGCCAGGGTATGCAGGCGTAAGGGGAAATGAAGGCGCCGATAGGCTTGCAGGTATGGCTGGTGTACAAAGTAGGTGAGCAATTAATCAGGCTGATATTATAAATTCCCTAAGGGAACGCGTACATTATTCAAGTAGTAGTGATGAATCTACAACACTAACCAGACTACACGAATTATAAATCAAATGGGGTGTAGCTAGACAAGAACATAGCCAAAGAAGAATAGTAAATCAAAACGGAACCCGTAGTCGCCACACGCTGAGAAACATACTGAGGAAGATATCAGAACATTTATTGACTAATTGGTTCCACGTGCAGTGTTGATCATCTGAAGACTAAACTAAGAGTTGATTCTCGTATTTTTGTGTGTGTTTAAATAAGTTATTTTGTTTCTTTTCTATCTTTTTCACTGAGGAGGTTTCTGTGGCGAAGTGGTCAATCCGTTTGCCTTGCGTTACAAAATGTCGCGAGCTCGAATTCGCATCGTATTGTCTAATTCACTATTGTATTATTTCCAGAGATCCCTAAGATTGTTACCGGAGCTACAGAATTCGTGATTTGTACAATACTCTCGGTGTATGGTGTATACTCTTTGCTGGGGAGAAGAACACAAACATATGGTAAAACACTGGGAGTAATAAAGTCAATTATTTGTCTTTGAATGTCTTTTATCTCCTTCAGTTACCTCTGGACTTTTTGTAACATTTTCCTGACTTCATCATTTGGTTATATCTGTGTCCATGAAATACGTCTCTCTCTCTCTTTCTCTCTCTCTCTTTCTCTCTCTCTTCTCTCTCTCTTTCTCTCTCTCTTTCTCTTCTCTCCTCTCTCTCTCTTCTCTCGCCCTCTCTCTGCTCTCTTGCCTCTTGATAAATCGATATCTCCCATGTTACAATTGTGTTTTCTAACTGCATGTTCAGTGTTCATGTGTCTATGTCATAAAGAAATAACAAAGACGTACAGCACATAACTCTACCCTTATCTTTTTCATGATTACCTCATCTTGATGTAACTACATTAGAAACTTATGACACATACAACATATATAAAGACTTTATAAGTTCATAAGTACGGTTCCAACTTCACTGCAACGGGTCACCCCATAATTGCTCCGTTCCTGTGCCAATGAAAATCACACGAAATGCTAACAACTGTGAAATGTCTCCTGTGTGAACTAATTCCAGAATGAAACAGCCGCGTACCGCCACAAAAACAACCTGCACCGCATAAAATGCATATGGCCGTCGCTAATGTAGCAACACAAAACTGTTCATCACTTGAATAGCAATTCTTGTCGAAGGGAACATTAATCACGACAAAATCCAGCTTTCTGCACCCGCAATATAACTGCATACAACGGCAGATTGAGCTTGTTCGTCATAACCGCTGTCCGCCATTTTCTGAATACACACAACAAACGTACTGTTGACACAGCAAAAAGCATTCCATGTAACATTCATAGCTCACAGCGTTGCTCAAGCACTAACTCAGTAGCTCGGCAAACGAAACCGGAAAATACCCGACCAAACATGTCGGAAATGCGCTAGCAAAGTCGTTTTCAGAATCAAACAGTTCTGACTCTGAATGGCCCTCCCACATTCCGCCATGGCTGGCCAGATTTTTTAAGATATAAAGACTTAACAACATATATAAAGACTAAACAACATAAAGAGACATTTTTTTTTAAATATATAGAAGACATAATAATATATGGAGAAAAAACACTATACGAACAATATCAGTAACAATATGAGAACAGAACAATATATGAAACACATGTCACTGAAGAAGAGATCTAATTAACACATGTCACTGAAGAAGAGATCTAATAAACACATGTCACTGAAGATCTAATAAACACATGTCACTGAAGATCTAATAAACACATGTCACTGAAGAAGAGATCTAATAAACACATGTCACTGAAGAAGATCTAATAAACACATGTCACTGAAGATCTAATAAACACATGTCACTGAAGAAGAGATCTAATAAACACATGTCACTGAAGAAGAGATCTAATAAATACATGTCACTGAAGATGATCTAATAAACACATGTCACTAAAGAAGAGATCTAATAAACACATGTCACTAAAGAAGAGATCTAATAAACACATGTCACTGAAGAAGAGATCTAATAAACACATGTCACTAAAGAAGAGATCTAATAAACACATGTCACTAAAGAAGAAGATCTAATAAACACATGTCACTGAAGAAGAGATCTAATAAAACACATGTCACTGAAGAAGATCTAATAAACACATGTCACTGAAGAAGAGATCTAATAAACACATGTCACTGAAGAAGAGATCTAATAAACACATGTCACTGAAGAAGAAGATCTAATAAACACATGTCATTGAAGATCTAATAAACACATGTCACTGAAGAAGAGATCTAATAAACACATGTCACTAAAGAAGAGATCTAATAAACAAATGTCACTGAAGAAGAGATCTAATAAACACATGTCACTGAAGAAGAGATCTAATAAACACATGTCACTGAAGAAGAAGATCTAATAAACACATGTCACTGAAGAAGAGATCTAATAAACACATGTCACTGAAGAAGAGATCTAATAAACACATGTCACTGAAGATCTAATAAACACATGTCACTGAAGATCTAATAAACACATGTCACTTAAGAAGAGATCTAATAAACACATGTCACTGAAGAAGAGATCTAATAAATACATGTCACTGAAGAAGAGATCTAATAAATACATGTCACTGAAGAAGAAGATCTAATAAACACATGTCACTGAAGATCTAATAAACACATGTCACTGAAGATCTAATAAACACATGTCACTGAAGAAGAGATCTAATAAACACATGTCACTGAAGAAGAGATCTAATAAATACATGTCACTAAAGAAGAGATCTAATAAACACATGTCACTGAAGATCTAATAAACACATGTCACTGAAGAAGAGATCTAATAAATACATGTCACTAAAGAAGAGATCTAATAAACACATGTCACTGAAGAAGATCTAATAAACACATGTCACTGAAGAAGAGATCTAATAAATACATGTCACTGAACAAGAGATCTAATAAACACATGTCACTGAAGAAGAGATCTAATAAATACATGTCACTAAAGAAGAAGATCTAATAAACACATGTCACTAAAGAAGAGATCTAATAAATACATGTCACTGAAGAAGAGATCTAATAAATACATGTCACTGAAGAAGATATCTAATAAACACATGTCACTGAAGATCGAATAAACACATGTCACTAAAGAAGAGATCTAATAAACACATGTCACTGAAGAAGATATCTAATAAACACATGTCACTGAAGAAGAAGATCTAATAAACACATGTCACTGAAGAAGAGATCTAATAAACACATGTCACTGAAGAAAAGATCTAATAAACACATGTCACTGAAGAAGAGATCTAATAAACACATGTCACTGAAGATCTAATAAACACATGTCACTGAAGAAGATATCTAATAAACACATGTCACTGAAGAAGATCTAATAAACACATGTCACTGAAGAAGAGATCTAATAAACACATGTCACTGAAGAAAAGATCTAATAAACACATGTCACTGAAGAAGAGATCTAATAAATACATGTCACTGAAGATCTAATAAACACATGTCACTGAAGAAGATATCTAATAAATACATGTCACTGAAGAAGAGATCTAATAAATACATGTCACTGAAGAAGATATCTAATAAACACATGTCACTGAAGATCGAATAAACACATGTCACTAAAGAAGAGATCTAATAAACACATGTCACTGAAGAAGATATCTAATAAACACATGTCACTGAAGAAGAAGATCTAATAAACACATGTCACTGAAGAAGAGATCTAATAAACACATGTCACTGAAGAAAAGATCTAATAAACACATGTCACTGAAGAAGAGATCTAATAAACACATGTCACTGAAGATCTAATAAACACATGTCACTGAAGAAGATATCTAATAAACACATGTCACTGAAGAAGATCTAATAAACACATGTCACTGAAGAAGAGATCTAATAAACACATGTCACTGAAGAAAAGATCTAATAAACACATGTCACTGAAGAAGAGATCTAATAAACACATGTCACTGAAGATCTAATAAACACATGTCACTGAAGAAGAGATCTAATAAATACATGTCACTGAAGAAGAGATCTAATAAATACATGTCACTGAAGAAGATATCTAATAAACACATGTCACTGAAGATCGAATAAACACATGTCACTAAAGAAGAGATCTAATAAACACATGTCACTGAAGAAGATATCTAATAAACACATGTCACTGAAGAAGAAGATCTAATAAACACATGTCACTGAAGAAGAGATCTAATAAACACATGTCACTGAAGAAAAGATCTAATAAACACATGTCACTGAAGAAGAGATCTAATAAACACATGTCACTGAAGATCTAATAAACACATGTCACTGAAGAAGATATCTAATAAACACATGTCACTGAAGAAGATCTAATAAACACATGTCACTGAAGAAGAGATCTAATAAACACATGTCACTGAAGAAAAGATCTAATAAACACATGTCACTGAAGAAGAGATCTAATAAACACATGTCACTGAAGATCTAATAAACACATGTCACTGAAGAAGATATCTAATAAACACATGTCACTGAAGAAAAGATCTAATAAACACATGTCACTGAAGAAAAGATCTAATAAACACATGTCACTGAAGAAAAGATCTAATAAACACATGTCACTGAAGAAAAGATCTAATAAACACATGTCACTGAAGAAGATATCTAATAAACACATGTCACTGAAGAAAAGATCTAATAAACACATGTCACTGAAGAAAAGATCTAATAAACACATGTCACTGAAGAAAAGATCTAATAAACACATGTCACTGAAGAAAAGATCTAATAAACACATGTCACTGAAGAAAAGATCTAATAAACACATGTCACTGAAGAAAAGATCTAATAAACACATGTCACTGAAGAAAAGATCTAATAAACACATGTCACTGAAGAAAAGATCTACTAAACACATGTCACTGAAGAAGATATCTAATAAACACATGTCACTGTATCCCTGGTTCATGAAATACAACAGTAAATATCACCTGTGAAGTGTGTATCAATGTTTGTGTAACAACAACTGCCATATTAAGAAAGCTATGATATACTGAACTATAAGTAGATTTATAAACATGATGGCGTACGTATACACACACGTGTGTTATATGCAACAACATATCACATCTGTGCCCCCGCTGATTGTTATACAACCTGCAGATGTCAATACAATCATTGTATGATAATTTAACCTTTCTGACACTATAACTCACACAGTGCAAGCCACCCACTTGCTCAATCATTAAACATGCTACCAATACATATCAATTTTCACCGCTGCATTCATCATAATTATTACACAATAGATAACTTAGTATCATATTCTCAAATAAATATCATAAATCGATTAACTGGCAATCATTAACGGGTTTGTTTCTCAAACATATCACCAGAATGTCTCACTGTAAGTACAGGTTGGTTGGCATGCGTGTAACAGCTTCGGCTAATGAAATGTTCATACTGGACTAAAACCAAGCTTATAACTTCACTAGGCATAGGACACAAATATGCAGGTTACACTACGTCTAGAACAATGTTGTAACACAGTATCAGATACAACTCAGGTGTGGAGAGAAATCTGAAATCGTGGCATATCCTTTACAGGACGTAGCCATCAACCACAGTAAACGAGTCGTTGATTCTCTAGGCACCACTTATACGTTCAGTAGTTTGCCATTGCTTTCTGAATGGTGAGGTCTAATTTTACCTTTCGTGAAAACCCCACGGAAACGAATTTTCTTCAAGCTTGCCCACCGCGATGTTTGAACCAGGTACGCTTGGGTTGTGAACGGCTACAGAAGTCCACTAGATAAATCTACTATTACAGACTACTGTTGTGTGAATATGAATTGACTAGTGTGTACTACCGATGTATGGAGATAAATCTACTATTACAGACTATTGTTGTGTGGGAATGAATTGACTAGTGTGTACTACCGATGTATGGAGATAAATCTACTATTACAGACTACTGTTGTGTACTACCGATGTATGGAAATAAATCTACTATTACAGACTACTGTTGTGTGGGAATGAATTGACTAGTGTGTACTACCGATGTATGGAGATAAATCTACTATTACAGACTACTGTTGTGTACTACCGATGTATGGAGATAAATCTACTATTACAGACTACTGTTGTGTGGGAATGAATTGACTAGTGTGTACTACCGATGTATGGAGATAAATCTACTATTACAGACTACTGTTGTGGGAATGAATTGACTGTGTGTACTACGATGTATGGAGATAAATTTACTATTACAGACTACTGTTGTGTGGGAATGAATTGACTATTGTGTACTACCGATGTATGGAGATAAATCTACTATTACAGACTACTGTTGTGTGGGAATGAATTGACTAGTGTGTACTACCGATGTATGGAGATAAATCTACTATTACAGACTACTGTTGTGTGGGAATGAATTGACTGGTGTGTACTACCGATGTATGGAGATAAATTTACTATTACAGACTACTGTTGTGTGGGAATGAATTGACTAGTGTGTACTACCGATGTATGGAGATAAATCTACTATTACAGACTACTGTTGTGTGGGAATGAATTGACTATTGTGTACTACCGATGTATGGAGATAAATCTACTATTACAGACTACTGTTGTGTGGGAATGAATTGACTAGTGTGTACTACCGATGTATGGAGATAAATCTACTATTACAGACTACTGTTGTGTGGGAATGAATTGACTATTGTGTACTACCGATGTATGGAGATAAATCTACTATTACAGACTACTGTTGTGTGGGAATGAATTGACTAGTGTGTACTACCGATGTATGGAGATAAATTTACTATTACAGACTACTGTTGTGTGGGAATGAATTGACTAGTGTGTACTACCGATGTATGGAGATAAATTTACTATTACTGACTACTGTTGTGTGGGAATGAATTGACTAGTGTGTACTACCGATGTATAGAGATAAATTTACTATTACAGACTACTGTTGTGTGGGAATGAATTGACTAGTGTGTACTACCGATGTATGGAGATAAATCTACTATTACAGACTACTGTTGTGTGGGAATGAATTGACTAGTGTGTACTACCGATGTATGGAGATAAATCTACTATTACAGACTACTGTTGTGTGGGAATGAATTGACTATTGTGTACTACCGATGTATGGAGATAAATCTACTATTACAGACTACTGTTGTGTGGGAATGAATTGACTAGTGTGTACTACCGATGTATGGAGATAAATTTACTATTACAGAATACTGTTGTGTGGGAATGAATTGACTAGTGTGTACTACCGATGTATGGAGATAAATCTACTATTACAGACTACTGTTGTGTGGGAATGAATTGACTAGTGTGTACTACCGATGTATGGAGATAAATCTACTATTACAGACTACTGTTGTGTGGGAATGAATTGACTAGTGTGTACTACCGATGTATGGAGATAAATCTACTATTACAGACTACTGTTGTGTGGGAATGAATTGACTAGTGTGTACTACCGATGTATGGAGATAAATTTACTATTACAGACTACTGTTGTGTGGGAATGAATTGACTAGTGTGTACTACCGATGTATAGAGATAAATTTACTATTACAGACTACTGTTGTGTGGGAATGAATTGACTAGTGTGTACTACCGATGTATGGAGATAAATCTACTATTACAGACTACTGTTGTGTGGGAATGAATTGACTAGTGTGTACTACCGATGTATGGAGATAAATCTACTATTACAGACTACTGTTGTGTGGGAATGAATTGACTATTGTGTACTACTGATGTATAGAGATAAATCTACTGTTAAATCCCACTAAGGTTGGAGATAAATGAAACTATCAGATACCATTTAGATGTGGGACGTACTTCAATATAGACGGATTAACTGTCTGGTGGCAACACTGTTAAATGGATATTACTAAGTAGATCTCTTCCTTACTGTCTGTGAGACGAGAAAACCAGGGATAGATAATACATACTCAAGACCTTTATAAGCTTCAAGACAACTTTCACAAATCACAACTTGTGCATCTACCAGTCAATGAATTGAATATTGAACATTTTCCGCACTCATTCTATTCTTCAGATTTTGCAACATTAAACAATTATTTCACCCAAATTTTCTTTTTTAAACACCAGCTCCAATGAAATTATTTTGACTGTTATCAAGAAGTTATACTGACATAAACAACACATCATCATTATCAATCATCAAATAGCTTGTCCTGAGCAGAACTTTGCCACCCCAACAGTCCTCCGGAATTTTTCTCTCTCTCATAGGCCAGATGTCCTGCATCTGCAGCCGTCATGTTCAAACCATCAGTTACATCCTGAATCCATCTTCTCGTGTGTAGAGGGTAGAGGTAAACTTCTATCAAAGGAGATGAAAGGCGCCTCCTTCCCCCCTCTAGTCTACGGGACACCCTTGGGCAAGGTGGAGTACCGTTTAGCCTCTCCCCCACCCCGGTAGGGTCACGTGGAAGCCATGGGAGCAGGTGGTGGATGAGTGAGGGAGCAGCCGACAGAGTGTCAATGGTTATAGTCTCAAAACGCACGATGGTAGGCAGAGGATCTCTGTAATAGAGACAATAGCTACGGTCATGGACCAGTATGGTCACTGCCAGGAAAGAAAGCAATGGCAGACTACCTTCCAAGATAATGCCTAGAAAACCCTAACAATAATATGGAAATAATATGGAACAACACATACGAATATATGAACAGAACGTATGAGTACATGAACAACAAATACGAATATATGAACAGAACGTATGAGTATATGAACAACATATTCGAATATATGAACAGAAGGTATGAGCATATGAATAAAACTTACGAACAACTGAACAACACATAGAGGAACAAATGAACAGAAAGTATGAACATGTAAATAAAACTTATCAAGGAATGAATAGAACTTATGAAGAATATATGAACAACACTTATGAAGGTAAGATCAAAACTTATAAACACATCTCTACCTGGAGAAATACAACTTCAGTTTCACACAAAGCTTAACTTTAAAGGTGAAGTGGTTAAAACTTTCGTCTATCGTTCTGAAGGTTGTGAGTTCCAATCCGAACTAAGTCACATGTGCATTTTTTTCATTTGATAGCTAGGATTATTGCTGGAGCTACGGACTTTGCACAACACTTCGACAAGTGGCGTGTCATTCTGCCAACAGGGTGGAGCCATATGGAGAAGCCAGGTCCAATTAAGTGAATCCTACGCCTTTATACCCTTTAGACACAGACACATCAGTTTTCCTTACTAAAACATGTTAGTATTACAGACCGAGTGTTAATGATGTCAGTGACAAGATATAAAACAAACGGTCCCCCATATAATGAACATAACCTGTTAAACACATTTCTCTTAGCAACGTAACATATAATAATAACAGAACAACATCTATAGATGTAATAACATTTGTAAGCTACTCAAGTATATACATATTCCTTTCGTATCGTTGTACGTTACATAGGGCCTGCAAGTAATTTCTCTAGCTACTCAACTCCAGCATAGTTAAATCAATAACCACTGTTTGTTATCTATTATTGTATACAGATAAAAGGTTTGCTGAATAGTGTAGTTCTGTAGATCACGCTACTAGATGTTGATATATATCAATAGTATTTAGTGTATATTTGTCTTTGATGATATGGGAAAGAGACGATCGATATTGAATAAAATATTGGTATTTACCAACAGCTGTTGTAAACAAATGTTAAGTTGAAGCGTTCCAGTGAGAGATTATCAAGTAGTGGGTGTATGAATTGTTGCCGTATAGGCAGTGTTGATAGTGTAGCATTTTTAATGCGAGATTTAGCAATGGTTTTTCGCGATTTAGCATTACAAATTTGCATCTAGCATTTAGCAGGAAAATCAGCATTAAAACAAAATTAGTTATCATTTTTAGATATTTATTTTAGTTTAGTCCATGAATCAGAACATCGACAAAAACAAAAGGGACAAACACAGAAAATTTACTACAGCGAGACCCGAGTAATGAATTTCTCCCTCTAAGTGAGGGATGTTATAGATTTGAGAAAAGGCTTGGGGAATTGATGATTAGCAAATAAATTCAAGCTTCTCAAGTAACTCACATTCGAAAAAGGGCACAAAACTTTTTGATTAGCATGTACAAAGAGCTGCATAATCGTCTGCCAGAAAACATTGATATTTGGAAGAATATAAGCTTGTTCTCAATACAAAATACGCTGACACATATTAAGAAACCTATTATTCCCCTGTTAGAATTATTTCATTTAGATGAAGAAGCAAAGTCATCAATTGAGATTAAAAACAACAGCACACATTTGATTAACTGGACTGATGTTACGAGATATCAACTACTGAAAGCTTTTGGTCTGAAGTATTTAATTATAGAGATTCTTTATTGTCATTTTTCTAGTTTTCTTAGAACTTAGTGTAAACTGTGCTGTAACTTAAATAGCAAAGTTTCTTGTAACTTTTAAAGTAAACACCTTTCAAGCACTATAAATCGCTAGTAACAAAGATGTTCATGTCAAGATCAAGGATCGTACTCGTACAGCTAGAATTTTTACCCTCTACTCATCGTGCAACTTACAGGAATTATACATCTAATCAATGAACCAAGAAACGACATGACATACGCAGCGGTAAAGTCTACTCAAACGTTACTGCTCAGTCGTTCATGATAAGAATTTTGTATGCATTTTCTTCTTTCTTGCTTTTGTCCTTCTCTGCTTTTTTTGCCGTTGGGTGAAGCAGGTTTAACTGCTGATCGGTTTCCGAGATAATGCACGCTCGTTCGCTTGATATGATGTGGTATTGTGGAGTTTTAAGATGTCTGTAACTCCATCAACCCATCTTTTCTTGCTCCCCTCTTTATGATTCCATTTTCAGGTTGTACGCTCTTGTAACTGGTGTATTCGGGCTCATTCTCACCAAGTGGCCAAACCATTTGAGACTCTGTTTTTCATTGAATCTTATAGCAGGTGTTGTTCCGACTGTTCTTCTAATTTCCTCATTTCTTATATGGCCTCTTCTTGTCTGCATCAAAGTTCAAATATACTTTTTATGGGACTAAATCTGGCAGTTATCTATGTAAGATTACCACAAAGGCTGCAGCACACTTTATCGCATTCTCTGGTGATGTGTTAACTCCATGAAGGACACCCCCCACATGTCATTGAAACACATACGTTGTTTGCGTCTGTCTCTAGTTAATAATTGAACACATCAGTACAAATAGTCGTAGCAGCCTTCTCTGTAATTAGAAGAAACACTCGAGAACAATAACCGGACCAAAAAAGATACGACATGAGAAGGGCTCTACCAGGAGCTGAAAATACGCACTAAATTGCAAAAGATTGAGGGCAGACAGATTTGCACCAACAGCACCGATCGTTAGCGATCGAGTTCAAGATTTAAAAAGAGATGAAGGTTGTGGGGGGCTAATTCAGTAACTTGACGACCGACTGTTGGATAAAAACACTGAAATTGATATTAAATCATTCCATCGCTTTAACGAATTTGAAATTACACGTTGCACAAGCTGAACTGGATGTTCAATATGCACACCAGGAGTGTGTTTAGCCAGTGAGACACAGGAAGCAACCATCAAGCATATCCTTCTACGGCATTTGTTGAGTGATACTGAGCACATGCGCTTGGAGAACTTTGACGTCAGTTCAATAACCAATACCCATGTGTTAGAGCACGTGTGTATCTCAATCCTAGTTCCTGTCCTAAGCGTCAGGGATGTCACAGGCTAGCGAGAGAGAGATTAAAGTCAGTTTTATTAAAGTTAATCCTACGATATTTTGATCAGGAAAACATTTGTTGAATTGACTTGAGTCCGTTCTACGGCGCATTGGTTAGGATATTTGTTGTTTTGAGTGGAGTCAGTCCTGCTGGACATTCAATAGAATACCATGTAATACATTGACTAGAGTCAATAATTCTACGCTTTGACTAGGATATAACATCAACAAAGACAGGACACCCAGCTGACCCAGATCACCAGCTTTGCGAAGTGAGTTCACTAACAACTACGCTACAGTGACTCTCAAGCCATAGGGGTATATTTTTAACTCCTTGTGGACCAGGAGCCACACTAAGTGGCGCTTTTACTCTATAATGGCTTTTGCCCTGGTCAACTAAGAGTTAAAAAACCTAGCTAATACTAGATACACAACGAGTTTATGATCAACAGTAAAGCGATAACAGACACTATTAAATAACCTGAAATGGTAATCTGTCAAGTCTAAAGAACAAAGAGACCCATTTCGTAGAGCATGTACACCAATGCTATCCAATGTTTCAAATAAATAGCAGCGCATCTGATTAAGGTTTGTACAATCGCGGACGTTATGTGACAAGTGCTATAATAATTATAAAATAATACTTATAGTAATATTATTATTATTATTCTTACGCTCCATATCGACCTCTTGTTAACCACTCTTTGTTATTTGTATTTAATCCGAGCCTAAGAGCGATAGTACGGTATGCCAGTTATACGCCTACAAGTAGGCCAGCACATCTGATTTCTGCGACGCTTTTTATATACTAGGGTAGCTTCCCTAGACCCCTACCTCAGTCGCCTCTTACGACATGCCTTGTAGATCGCAGTGTTACTATTCTATGCTCCCCTAGCCAGCCCTGGCAACACACTGGCGAGTAACATTATTAAATAAAAAATAATAGTTGAAAACTTAATCCTGACTGAAATGAAAATCCTGGCATATCCTAAAGGACGTAGCCATCAACCACAGTAAACGAGTCGTTGATTTTCTAGGCACCACTTATACGTTCAGTAGTTCGCCATTGCTTTCTGAACGGTGAGGTCTATTTTTACCTTTGTAAAAATCCCACGGAAACAAAGTAGTCCTGACTACAATTTTAATTTTATTTTTAATATTGTGCTTACAAAAGATGGAATCATACAGTTTCAAGTATGATAGAGTATTTAATCACAAGTGAGGGAGATTGGGGAGTTGGATAAGTCAGGGAGACAGATGTGGGAGACAAATGATGGAGATTGGGGAGTTGCATAAGTCAGGGAGACAGATGTGGAGACAAGTGAGGAGATTGGGGAGTTGCATAAGTCAGGGAGACAAGTGACGGAGATTGGAGAGTTGGATAAGTCAGGGAGACAGATGATGGGAGACAAGTGAGGGAGATTGGAGAGTTGGATAAGTCAGGGAGACAAGTGAGGGAGATTGGAGAGTTGGATAAGTCAGGGAGACAAGTGAGGGAGATTGGAGAGTTGGATAAGTCAGGGAGACAAGTGAGGGAGATTGGAGAGTTGGATAAGTCAGGGAGACAGATGATGGGAGACAAGTGAGGGAGATTGGAGAGTTGGATAAGTCAGGGAGACAGATGATGGAAGACAAGTGAGAGGGATTCAAGTGTAGCCACCTAGTTCAAAGGCCAAAATGACATCAGATTTGCGAGACCAGCTGTTTCCAACTAAAATTTAAAAAATATTGTATCGAATAACTGACAGATACGATCGACTATAATGTGTATCAGTACATGTGTGTATGTCGTGTTTGTTTAATCATGTATGTCGTAAAGTTTCCACTATAATTTATGTTGTGTTGTTGTGTCAAGTGTGTCGCATACAGATGTTGTTGTGAGCACATGTTGTTAGAGTAATTATGTAATGCTGTCTATCCTGTCTTGTGCTTTCAGATCACATCATATACTGTTGTATGCTTAAAGTGGTAGTCGAATGAGCTTCATTCTTATAATATGGTCACAAAATTAGCAAAGCCAACGTCAGGAAACAACCGCATCCATCCTCTTCAATTTCTGCTTGGGAATAACCAGAACCTGTGTCTGTGCCTGGAAATGTATAATGTCTGTTCAGAAAGCAATAAAAGACACCACTGATATGCTAGATATTACATTCAGAAAACAGTGTACTTTTGTTTACATAAACGATTCAGAATACCATCCTGTCATACACATCAAACTTGTCAGAAAGCAGAACTTTGCACCAACAGTCCTCGAATTCCCTCTCTCTATGGCAGATGTCACTGAAGTCTGCAGCAGTTATAATCTTTAAAATACATTAAATTTGATATAATAGTTTAAGGCTTAAAGCAATAAAATTGACTTCTTTGAGTAGTTTTCCATATTTCTGTTCCTTTTCCAGAAATGGCAGTCTGTGAAAGTATTGCAAGTCTACGATTTCTAGTACCAGCAAGTCTCAGAACCTAACTCAAAAGCATATGCAGTTTGACAACCTCACCACTGAGATGCCTGAATGCAGTGGCTGTCATTAATATCACAATGTAAATTCAGATGTGTAATATTCTTTGTAAAAGAACAAGAAGGAAATTACCACTTGAACTGAATGTTTGAGGAACAGAAATAAAATAGAAGGACATATAGAAATGAGAAATTTGAAGAACAGTCGGAACAATACTGTATAGATTTATTGAAAACAGAGACTAAATGGTCCTGCCATGAGAATAACCCTGAATACACGTTGGACAAGAGGACAACTGAAAATGGAATCATCAAGAGGAAGACAGACCAGAAAAGATGGATTACTGGTTACGACATCTTAACTTAAAGCTTTCATGGGTTGAAGATTTTATATTGAAGGATCCTATATTACTAGAATCCATTGTACTAGCATGAATTTAAAGTATGCATGTTATATATGGTTGGAAAGATTATTGAATGTACTATCAAAATATGTGGTTTTAAAATCAGTGTCATGTAATATGTGATATCAGTGACCTAATTTTTGTGATGCTAAAATAGATTTTCCTGCAAATTTCAAATAATTATACAGTCACAAAGAAGGAAAAAATAAGTATGAAATATATCATGAAAACTCATTATACAGTCTCTTACTACCTTCATATTTCCCAATATAATTCAAACATGAAGTTGTTTGGACAATAAATAAGGTAGTAATTAAGAAATTTGTAACTTCTAAATATTTTCATATCTTGAAGACACCAATTAATAAATAATAAATAAATAAGAGAAAATGATACAGAACTTGTCTAGTATGTAGCCCATAAAGAACTAAAACTTATAGTCTTGATCAGGACAGCATCAGGGAGTCATTAGATGCCATTTTATAAGCAAATGTGTGATTTTTGACAAGAGCAAGTGAAAACACGTCTGCAGAGATTATTAAAAATGGCGGCACGATCGGAAATGTCGGTGTAATAAAAGCACGCTCTTACTACTGAAGTCAGAGATGGCTCTTCTGAATGGCTAGGGGCACCGTAGAAACAGTAAGTAGGTTTTCACGCAAAAATCAGTCAGATGCGCCATACAAGGCTCAGTGACTATGCATGAATTCATAGCGGGCGGATACAGAAGAAGAAGAACAAAACAGTAAGCTTTAATCAACAAGATTAGACATCTTAAAAATAAATAATGTATTTTTTTACAATTTATTATGGTAATAGCATATGTTTTGCATTACAAAACATATATTATATGCATTTAAATGCATTAATAATACACAAATATGGCTAGTTCCTGGAGTCATGTAGCCATCTCATTTATAAATGAGATTTTCTTTATACCCAAACGTTACAGGGTTAAAACTCCACAATACCACAACATATCAAGCGACCGAGCGTGCACTATCTCGGAAACCGATCAGCAGTTAAACCTGCTACGCGTAACGACAAAAGAAGCAGAGAAGGACATAAGAAAGAAAAGAATATTCATCAAACTGATTAAATGATACTCAACAAATAATAAAAGGCAATCATTATGAAGCATGTGTCTCACTATTATTGACAAGATTTCATCGAATAAAAACATTTGAAAGAAAATATAAAATAACAGTAAAGTGTGAGTTTTTCCAGTGTTCCAATCTACGGTAAGGTCAAAGATTTTTTTCTGTCGGTGGTATAAAGAAAAACCTCCTTAATCTGAACAGTTTTGCAGACTGAACTAGCCATGTTTGACTATTAAATCCCTTCAGGTGGCTCATTCGTCCCTCCTGTCCCTAGACCGCTCTAAAAGGGGCCATAACCATGGAAGTAATGACAGTAGTAGTATATATTAAAATTACAATGTTGTCTAGCATTGCATTTTTGTCATGGATCAACGTTACAGTATGTGTGTTGTGGTGCCGCATGTACTTTTAAGTGTTTGTCTGACACCCTGACTAAGGCTGGGTCCACTGAGAACCATTACGGTCAATAAAAAACTCACTTCATCTGTGAAATTTAATCCTGAAGCCTCGAACCTAAGAAGCATGTACACTATCCACTACACTAGCAAGGCTGTGTAAACCAAACAACAACAAAACATAACGGTTGTCAAACAAAACAAAACACACAAAAATAAACGAGAAAATTGAATTGTCAAGCTATAACTGTACTATATTTTCATATATCATAGAGCAAATACTGTTAGTTACGCATGAGTGCCAATTGATAATACACGCTTGGGTGAATTTCAACAAAAAAAGGTGCATGAGATATTTGTTTCCATTGTAATCGATATTCTAATTAGGAAATTAAGCAGTGAAAGATGACATATGGCTTGACATTTAGACTGACAGATAAGTTAGCGTGTATATTGTTAAAACAAGCTAGCAAACGTATGACAGAGATGGCGAATGTAGAGAGTGAGAGGATTCGTGTAGGATGGAGAGTAGAGAGAAGAAAGATGAGAGAGAGAGTGAGAGAGGTAAGTAAGTTGACGGGAAAGAGATTGATTGGAAAAGTGGGAAAAAGAAAAAGATACAAGAGATAAGAGTGGGAGAGATGAAAGAAAAAAGGAAGAAAGAATGAGGGATAGTGGAACTCAAAAGCAAACATAGTGGGTGGTCAGGGATAGTGAGAGAGAGAGAGAGAGAGAGAGAGAGAGAGAGAAAAGAAAATGGCAAAAAATAGGGTATTAAATTTATAACTCGGATTACCGCCACATACAAACAACTGGGGGTCACTGTGGCAAAGTGGTTACGCCTTTGATATGCAGGCGATATGCAGATATTCATTCCACAACTATTTTGTTTCTCGTACCCCCAAACGAAAGAAGTTAGAAGAAGACTAACCATGGCTTTCCAGAGGGTGGCCAGCATGAGGAAGCTATGGCATGACACAAGTAAAGAAACAAAAGTAAGACTTTTGAGAATATGCATATTCTCTGTGGCAACATATGGATGCGAATCGTGGACTATAACACAAACATTAAAAAACAAAATTGAAGCTTTAGAAACAAGGAGCTATAGAAAAGTTCTTAGAATATCCTGGACAGAGAAGAGAAGAAACAAAGATATCCTACAAGACCTGAATATCAAGGAGCATTGGCTCATAAATAACATCATGTCCTGGAAGATGAAATATTTTGGCCACATTAAACGTCACAGTGGTCTGGAGAGAAAGATAATGGAAGGCGTGGTTCCTGGAAAACGAGGCATGGGACGACCAAGACGAAGGTGGCGGCAGGACATCAAAGAAACCTTGAACATGACGCTGGAAGAGGCAGGAGAACTTGCAAGAGACAGAGAGCTTTTCAGGCAGACTGTGATAAAGAGACAGGCTACTACTTGACCCCCTGATATTTCTAGTGCTCTGGCGATATGTAGATATTCCACAACTATTTTCTTCTACGTACCCCCGATATTTCTAGTGCTCGTCCATTTTCCACAACAACGTCATTAATATATACATTCTGAATCTCGAGACACTCTAAGTTCGATCACCAGGTTAGGAAGAGCCACAATAAATTACATCGCGAACCGAGGACAGTCCGCAGACCGGTAGTTTTATCACCCGTGTGGGAAATCACTCGCGTATAATCCTCATCCGAGACTAAGTGGTGTCTGATGGATTGCGGTTCTATGCTCTTATTACGCTCCTAAAGTACTTGTTTTGTTTCATGTGTGCAGCGATATGACTATTTTCCATAGAACATTAATCTCAATGTAGGTTAGATCGAATTCAGTCATATCGGAGATGGACGATTAAAAAAGTAGAGTCATATGTTCAAGGCAAGCCCATTAATAAGAAACTCTTAATAATTAAATAACATTTCCTGTAGTCTTTTCAGACTTTAGGCAGTGGCGGCTCGTCATTAAGGGCCAGTGGGACCGGGCCCCACCAAAAAAATGTGTAACGTGTATTTATTATTTAATAAATTAAATTATAACCTAACCCAAAGCCATGATTGTCCCGAAAATTTGTGTCTGGCCCCACCAACAAAAACGATCACGAGCCGCCACTGCTTTAGGGTATGGAGTCACTTTGCATTTCTAAGACTTAGTGTGCAGGAGGTAGAAGGGCCAAATCCTTTCCTCGTGTGTTGAACGTCGAGTGTGTGACTGTAACTGACAACCCACTTGTAACTGAGTCGACAGGCAAAAGCGTATGCATTATGCTAATCCGTCCCAGTAAATGAACTCTAACCAAATGGATATAAATAGAAGTAAATGGCAAGGCAATTTCCTGTACAAAAATAATAAAGACTAAATTAAAATACAACTTTTACCAATTTTTACCATCCTCAATATTACATCTTGGACCCTCGCCGGCGCTACGAAGTTTTCCTACTAATAATGAGAACTTGGACCTCAGAGATAACAGGCGGGGAAAAAACACTGTTTATGAAGCAAACACAAAAACCCGTTCTAAAAATCTGGTCTTATCCTGATGATATGAGGCAAAACAGGATTATAGAAAAGAAAGAAGTTGAAGACTGAGAACTTTCTGTACATCTTTTACTTCTTTGAATGCTCCGTATCGACCACTTGGTAAACTACTCTTTGTGATCTGTATGTGATCTGAGTCTATCAGCGATTGTGTCTACAAGTAGACCAGCACATCCGATTTCTGCAATGCTTTTCTATTTACTAGGGTAGCATCCCTAGGTCCCTACCTCAGTCGCCTCTTACGTCATACCTTGTAGGTGGCAGTGGTACTATTCTTTGCTTCCCTTGCGAGCCACCACAACACACGAGCTGAAATTCCTGAAAGAAGGAAGAGAGCGGGGCGTATTTTATTATTCACCTAACTGCAACGATGGCATACCGGCAAGAGAAGAAGGGAAGACCACGAGAAGAGGACCACGGATGTAACTGATGGTTTAGTGTAACGATGGCATACCGGCAAAGAGTAACTGATGGTTTAGTGCAACGATGGCATACCGGCAAAGAGAAGAAGAGAAGACCACGGAGAAGATGGATTCATGATGTAACTGATGGTTTGAGCATGACGGCTGCAGAGGCAGGACATCTGGCCTATGAGAGAGAGAATTCCGGAGGACTGTTGGGGTGGCAAAGTTCTGCTCAGGACAAGCTATTTGATGATGATGCAACGATGATCAATCAAAACCTCACCCGTCTAATACACAATATATAATAGTCAGCTACATATACACACACATACACATCTATACATATACATGGCTTCTTCTCTCCCACCATTTCCTTCTTTATAGAAATATTGGGGAAGGGAAGGGAGGGAGAGTGAGAAATGGTGTGATCTTCTGTGTGCTTGTTTTAATACACTTTGTAAACTGTTATTCATTTTTAGGGTTGGCCTTGCTGTTTTCCCTCCATCTGTTGTTTTATATATATATATATATATATATAACTGTATATTTAAATATATAAATGTCACGCATCGTGTAACAAACAGCTAAACTGACAACAGACTATCTAAACAGGTTATCTATAATATGGTAGGTCAGGGACTTGTTTTGAAGCGTTTTTGTCAAAACAGCGTTATGTAACCGAGAATGAGTAAGTACTTTTTGCAATGCCATGTTTGTTATTTTCTTAATTTCCTTCATCTCACTTCCATCTGTTGTTAGCAATGAACCGAGATATTCAAAACTGTTCACATTTTCTATTTTCTCTCCGTTGGTATTTTCTCTCTGTTACACCCACACGTTGAGAGCCGCTGTAGCGTAGTTGTTAGTGAACTCGCTTCGCAAGGCTGGTGGTCTGGGTCTGCGTGGAATTTTTCCCGACCGCGACGGTCGACCCAGTCTCAACTGGGTACCAGACATGCTCTGGGAAAGTAAAGGCGGCCGGCGTGATGCTGACCACATCACCCATCGTGTGCCGACGGTCAATGAAAATACAGGTCTAACACTGTATTGACCTATATACCACGAGGTATGAAAGGGTTCCTTTACTTACTTACTTTACACCCACACGTTGCCACTACAAACAGATATATCTACTACTACTAATTTATCAAACTGAAAGTGTTGACACTAACTATTAGAAAATGTTGAGTAGGATGTTTTTATTAAGTCAGAATTTGATAGGCAATATCTTTCAATGTGAACAATAAAACTGCTGACATTGGTAGCAATTGAATATATGTAACAGAAGACTGGACATGATACCTGGGTGCGGTGGCTTTGTGTGTACACTGAATAAAGTATGAGCAATGGCAACACAAAGGGGAGTGATAGACAACTATTGTTATTTCCGTAGGGGAAGCACGAAGAGATCAAATTGATCAAGTACATCGAGTAATTACTCTACTTAGTAATATTGTATAGAGAGATACCCCATACACAAAAATAAATAATTCAATAACGATTAAGTGGAGTAGTAGAACCAACTTGTACTTGAATACTTCAATATCGATGCCATTTCGCTGGGGGTGACCACAGTATACAAGAATGTCAACAGTTGTTTATATTCTTTTTCTTCTTCAAGTCCATGCGATCGGTTCTTGTGAGGCACGGTATCCAGTTAAAACTGTACCGACTTTTCAACACTTCTCAGTGGTTCTTGTGAGGCACGGTATTAAGTTAAAACTGTACCGACTTTTCAACACTTCTCAGGGGTTCTTGTGAAGCACGGTATTAAGTTAAAACTGTACCGACTTTTCAACACTTCTCAGGGGTTCTTGTGAAGCACGGTATCGAGTTAAAACTGTACCGACTTTTCAACACTTCTCAGTGGTTCTTGTGAGGCACGGTATCGAGTTAAAACTGTACCGACTTTTCAACACTTCTCAGTGGTTCTTGTGAGGCACGGTATCGAGTTAAAACTGTACCGACTTTTCAACACTTCTCAGTGGTTCTTGTGAAGCACGGTATCGAGTTAAAACTGTACCGACTTTTCAACACTTCTCAGTGGTTCTTGTGAAGCACGGTATCGAGTTAAAACTGTACCGACTTTTCAACACTTCTCAGTGGTTCTTGTGAGGCACGGTATCGAGTTAAAACTGTACCGACTTTTCAACACTTCTCAGTGGTTCTTGTGAAGCGCGGTATCGAGTTAAAACTGTACCGACTTTTCAACACTTCTCAGTGGTTCTTGTGAAGCACGGTATCCAGTTAAAACTGTACCGACTTTTCAACACTTCTCAGTGGTTCTTGTGAAGCACGGTATTAAGTTAAAACTGTACCGACTTTTCAACACTTCTCAGTGGTTCTTGTGAAGCACGGTATCCAGTTAAAACTGTACCGACTTTTCAACACTTCTCAGTGGTTCTTGTGGGTAACCGCCCCGGGATCTTCACTGGTTCGACATTTGAACATTTCTGCCTATTTCTTGTGGGTAACCGCCCCGGGATCTTCACTGGTTCGACATTTGAACATTTCTGCCTATTTCTTACGAATCGCAAGCCTGGGTCTTCACAATTACGATGTTTGAACTCTATTTTAGCTGGCTCGTATTAAACGTTTTATGTCTATTCTCTGTTCAGACTGTTGAACATCATTTTAGTTTTTCGTAGTGATGTAGGACTGTAAGAATTACTATTCTCCCAGGTTATTCCAACTTGTCAAGAAATGTATATCTTGTATTGATAAAAACTGCTTCACATAATATTGTGATTTTATCCCACATAGCTCGGTACATATCCACAGAAGTGGCACGCCACCTGCCGAGAGTATTGCACAAAGCACGAACTCCGTAGCTTCGGCAACAATCGTAGAGGCCTCTGGGGGAAAATACCCATGTGAACAAAACGGCGCGGTCCAGATTCGAAGCCACGACCTTCGGAACGCAAGACAAAAGCTTAACCACTTAACCACTTAACCACTTAACCACTGTCTGGCACAGAAACCGCCTATCTTGTGTTAGAGAGATAGCTCTAGGAACAAGAGGATCGTCAGGGTAGTCTATAGCCTGGAGTAGATAGTACAAACACCACTGTCTGGCACAAGAAACTGCCTATCTTGTGTTAGAGAGATAGTACAAACACCACTGTCTGGCACAGAAACTGCCTATCTTGTGTTAGAGAGATAGTACAAACACCACTGTCTGACACAAGAAACTGCCTATCTTGTGTTAGAGAGATAGTACAAACACCACTGTCTGACACAAGAAACTGCCTATCTTGTGTTAGAGAGATAGTACAAACACCACTGTCTGACACAAGAAACTGCCTATCTTGTGTTAGAGAGATAGTACAAACACCACTGTCTGACACAAGAAACTGCCTATCTTGTGTTAGAGAGATAGTACAAACACCACTGTCTGACACAAGAAACTGCCTATCTTGTGTTAGAGAGATAGTACAAACACCACTGTCTGACACAAGAAACTGCCTATCTTGTGTTAGAGAGATAGTACAAACACCACTGTCTGACACAAGAAACTGCCTATCTTGTGTTAGAGAGATAGTACAAACACCACTGTCTGACACAAGAAACTGCCTATCTTGTGTTAGAGAGAAAGCTTCAGGAAACCTATCCAACAAGAGGATCGTCAGGGTAGTCTATAGCCTGGAGTAGATAGTACAAACACCACTGTCTGACACAAGAAACAGGGACACAAACTGGCACAGTCGAAGAGATTTTTCACATCAACTGTCTGACACAAGACACAGGGCCACAAACTGGTACAGTCGAAGAGATTTTTCACACCAACATTTGTCTCTTTTATCAGCCCATTTATGAGGGCGGGAACGTTGTCCCTGACAGGGTTACCCAAGCTGGACAGGTCAAAGAGGTACGTCAGACTAAATGCGGTCTTCTGTTATTCAGGTTGGGGGTGGGGGTTCGATAGGAACATCATTCATCCATCTACCCACCCATTGTCTGTTTGAAAAAGAACACAGTTACAGACACTAAAAACAAGTTGCTCAACACAAATAACTCAAGAGTCTTGAACAAACTAGGGCTTCACGTCGGAGATAGATGATGCGTAGCAGTCAAACCCATCAAAAATGGTTGTTGGATTGGAATACACTGCTGAAATTACAGTCGAGTGTCACTAAACAAGCACTTTAGTGGAACCCACTAGAGAGACGGAAAAGAGGATGTTCTAAACAGACCTGGAAACGGAATCTTTTTGAGGAACGTAAGGATGCTGGACTATCCTGGGAAGTCATAAATAAAACGGCCAGAGATTGAGACTAGTGAAGGATAAATGTTGAGACCCTATGTACCCCAAGGAGTGGAGAGGAATCAATCCCATACATGTCAGCGAGAGTTGGAAAATGACTAAAGATATAAACAATAAGTTGAATACATTTGAAAATAGATGTCTGCGAAAAATATTGAATATAAAATGGGACGAATTCAGGAGAAGTGTTGAAATCAGATAAATGTCTGATCAACCACTAGTAAAAACAGAAGGAGAAGACGGAGATATGTTGAGCATACCTAGAGAAGGACTGGTCGAAGAATCCCAAACCAGGCAGAGGGTTCAAGAGGGAGAGGACGCCCTTTGGAAACACTAAAACGAACGTTATTGAGAAAGGTGAGAAATATAGGACTAATTTCCATGGAAGAGATTGAGCGAGTTGCCTAGGACAGAGCGGTATGGAAACATTTCTTGCAGTCCCTATGTAACGAGAGGAATATATATCAATATATTGTTGTTGTCCATTTTGATGTGCCATACAGTAATTCATTCTTTGGGGAGATAACCTGGATGCTAAATATCTCATATCATACATTTAACACGTGATGATATTCCGTGATGTATGTGGCATGCTCTGTTTAACCAGTTCATTCATCTCTACAACTATCTAACAGTGCCATGCAACTGCCCACACATGTCACAGCATTGTTGTGTCTTCAAAACACTGATGGAAATCTCATGAAGTCATGAAACGAAACAAAAACCTTATCGCTCCAACTACGTCATATAGTGATTTCTATCGCACATTTCGTTTTATAGTCTTTCTAGTTTCAGTAAATAGAGTTATTGGCAAAACTGCATTCAGATAAGCAACGTTTATTTACAATCAGTTCGACCCATAGGTGGGTGTTTCGTCTCTTTCAATTAGATGAAAGTGCCAGCGGCAGAACACTTGACAAAATAGTTCTTGCGACGATTATGAATTGTCCCCAAACTCAGATAGTTTGTATACACATTTTCATGAAGGTAACTAGGAAATCAAAGGTAGCGAACGGTAACTATGAAATCAAATGTAGCGAACGGTAACTAGGAAATCAAATGTAGCGAACGGTGAACACCGTCCACTAGTTCGCTAGTAGATACTGTAATATGCATAATTGCTAAACTAGAAATGATGATATCAAAGCTGGAAGCTCAACAGCAAAATAAGATCACTGATAGTGGACCAATGTAAGTCAAGAATATAACGAATAGCGACGAGTCCGCACTCCCTACAGGAAAAGAACACAGAATGAAAACACATTGTTACCTACAGGAAAAGAACACACAGTGAAAACACCTTGTTACCTACAGGAAAAGAACACAGAATGAAAACACCTTGTTACCTACAGGAAAAGAACACACAGTGAAAACACCTTGCTACCTACAGGAAAAGAACACACAATGAAAACACCTTGTTACCTACAGGAAAAGAACACAGAATGAAAACACCTTGTTACCTACAGGAAAAGAACACACAGTGAAAACACCTTGTTACCTACAGGAAAAGAACACAGAATGAAAACACATTGTTACCTACAGGAAAAGAACACAGAGTGAAAACACATTGTTACCTACAGGAAAAGAACACACAGTGAAAACACATTGTTACCTACAGGAAAAGAACACACAGAGTGAAAACACCTTATTACTTGAGAAGAACCAAATGAAAATGGTCTCAACAGATTTTCTCAAATGAGATATGTGTTGTCGATGTTACGATATAAACAGCCGACTGGCAGGTCCTGCTTATGTGATTGATTTCAGTATAACTTTTCCGTGTCTGCCATTTCTGTTATCCTGACAGACAAACAATAGAGGCGGAAAACATCATTTCTTGTAAAGATGCAAATGATGTGTAGCCTAAAATAACTAAGGAATATGTTCCTTATCCCGTTCGATCTCCCAGTAGAAGTTGGTCAACTTTTGAGCTTCCTTGAGACTCATTTGTCTCAAAACATGACAGTTCTTCTTCTTCTTCTTTCGTCGTCACACTGCTACCGGGTTGTTGCCCAGTGTCGTAGTTTTCTGTTTTTGTTTTGCGCTGTGCTGGTGGATTGTGTGATTGTTATTTTTGCTCTTTCACAGGATTCTGCTATGCCATCTAACCTTCTTTTTGTGGTCTTCCTCTTTCCTTCTTTTCCTGATGTTCTGTTGTAGAAGACTCTGTATACTGTGGAGTTTGGATGCATTCTTATTAAGTGACCAAACCACTTCATTCAGTTGACATGACAGTTGATGCAAGCAATATATGCCCAAAATGGCGATCTCCATCCAGAAGACTGTCGCAAAGATAACGGTTCGGTGCATTGGATATCGCTACAGACCCCCTTCTATGGCAAATAAATACAAGTACTGCCTTAAAGTCAATTTGGAGAGCGAACCCGAACAAAAGGTATGCTGAAAAGAGCTGTTCTAGGAAGAAAGTCACAGATATTGCGATTTCGGTGTTAACTAATAGGGCAGCCTACTTACCCTTGTTAACTCAAACTAAAAAAACAAGCCAGTGGTTTATAGGTGATTATTCTTGTCCAAACGCAGAAGACGACAGCGCAACAATGGCAGAATATAACTGATAGTCTAACACAGCAAATAGATCATTGTTAGGTTTAATAAAGGCACACATTTCTAGTCTAAGGAAGAGGATAATCTAATCTATATAAGAGAAATAAGTTGATTGATTGTTTAACAAAGACAGCTGGTACTCTAACAAAACAAAGACAATAACAATGATAGTAACAAGATAATGACAAGGGGAAAAAACTAACTGACAATCTAACACTGTATAATAATACTCTACTGTCTGCAAGAGTTATAGGACATTCTCATTTCATTTCAGTGGATAAATACAAGTAAATAACTTCTATTATTACCTTTTTAATGACATTTTTAGACGTTGGTCAAAGACAAAATATCCTCCTAACATTGTATTTTACCAATATGCCACATGGTATGAAAGAAGAATTATTTCTTGATTACTTACTTTACGATTATCATTCTATTTCTCAGAAAAGATGTACAAATGTTATCACTTTGATATTGATAACAATTATCATATATATATTAAATAATGATGTTTCAAACGATATTGATGATAATAAAAGATGATTGTGAAAACTAAAATATAGATTTGGTTAACTTTTAATCTCATATTTATTACCATCAACTGTTTACATATAAGTTATCGATGTGAGAATTATACATACATAGACAGACAGACAGACGAGAGAGAAAGAGAGAGAGAGAGAGAGAGAACGAAAGAGAGAGAGAGAGAGAGAGAGAGAGAGAGAAGAGAGAGAGAAAAGAGAGAGAGAGAGAAGGAATGAGAGATGCAGAAGATAGATGATGAGTGAAAGGAGAGTAGATAAGAGGTGTAAGATCCAGCAGATAGATGTATGGTGAGTAGATAGAGGTGTAAGGAGATGGTAAAGTGTCATAAAGAGAGAAGAACACTAAAGTAGAATCCATGGGAGGAGAGAGATTAATGGATCGTGTGGGGAGAGAGGCAGAGTGAGAGTAATGGGAAGTGATCGATGGAAACAGTGAGGTGTTAGAAAGGAAGTTATAAAGAGGAAGGGAGATACAGAGTGATGAGAGGAGAGAGAGAAGAAAGATATGTATATATGGAGAGAAAGAGTGAGAGAATGAGAGCGAGAGAGAGGGTAAGACTCTCTTACTTACGAAAACAGTTACCTAACTGAAACTATATTTAAAAACAGCATTTATCTGAAACAACGTTTAAAAACCTTCCAAAAGCCAGATTAGAAATTCACTTTCACGTTGAAACACTGTGCGGATAAAGGCAAACATTTATGAACAAGTAAACTAATACCACTCTCACATCGATACAATTTACAATCTAATATCAAGAGCTACCCGATTTGTTCCTGTAATATAAAATTATATATATATATATATATATATATATATACATCCCATCTATATACTAACTCAAGTTTCATTGAAACCGATACATACTGGCACAAGATGAAACATTCTCACTTTATTCCAAGTTCTTGCTATCGTCTTCTCTCTCTCTCTCTCTCTCTCTCTTTCTCTGTGCACGTGGAAAGCTTTCACTATTCCTCTCACACAACGTTCTCATTTTTATGTCCCATTTTCTGCTATTTAAAAAAAATACTTTGGGCTCAATCGAAGAGCAACATACCCCCAACCCTCACTTACCGTTATCCTAATTCCAGCCTCTGTCGTTGAAACATCAATGATTTCTATTGGCACCGGCTGTCGGCAAGGTAGCGAATGAATCAGTGACGTAGTGTGCGTGTGTTGTAGTAGAGTGATCAATTCATGTCAATAGTGTTAGGAAAGGTAGGAAGTCAATAACAAATTGCTTGGACTTGAAAGTAAAGATAAAAGCCGGTTCTCTGGGAGGTACAGGTTAGGTGATCGCCTCTCGTTTCAAAGGTACCCGGTTCGCTCCCTCGTGGAGCCATGGGGATATTTTTCCAGATATTACTGATTTCGGTGTAGGTAAGATCGAGTTTCTAGTCCTATCGGAGACGGACGATAAAACGTGGGTCCCGTGTTCATGTTAAGCAGGTAAAAGAATCCTTGGCAGTTGAAAATCGAGAAGAGGTAGCTGGAAAAGTCGCTGTCAGGAGCAACATTAGAAAAATAAAAAATAAAATTCCTACAAAATAGTTTTACCATTTTCTAAATTACATCGGGGACTCTCGCCGGTGCTACAGAGTTCATGCACTGCAGGTGAGATCTTCCTGTGTAAGAAAGATATCAGAGCGCATATGGTTACTCACCGAAGTACGATGTTGATGGTCCTATCAATCAATCAATCAATCGACCAGTAAAAAGAAATAATAGAATATCCCAACTTAGTTGCAAAGATAGTGTCATGTAAATTGTGAATGTCAAGCCAATAAACACGTCTATTACTATCTCATGTTTCACATCTGTCAGTGTTAAAGAGCCAACATCAGTGCACGTCGGACAACACCCATAGCTGCTCAGTCGTCCTCAGCAGGTGGTGAAAAGTATGTATGATGATTGTTTATGTCGCAATATGATTAATATGTGTCTAAACCAGTTGGGGTTAACATACGGCCTGCGGGCTTATACAAGCAAGCTTAACAATGTTGACTGTTCCCCCTCTCCCACATGAGGAGTATTGAACATAACTATACACTCCTATCTCTGGTATAAACTCTCTCTCTCTCTCTCTCTCTATCAGGGCCTTGTTGTGATATGATATGATACAGAGAGGCGGCCACATCAGGCGAGACCGTGAGGGGGCGGCATGAACAGCAAAATAATGCAATACAAGTTGAACCATGTAATAATTAAAAATCTCTACGCTACGCTTTTCTATATTGGTCTATGTTATTCCGATATTGATGTATACGATTTATGATTTATAGCACGCCTCTACCTCAGTGTTTTCGGTACCCTTTGATTTCGGTTTCTTGTGCGGGTGCTTCGTTGACCAGCGCTCGTAGAAAGACTTTTGATCTGACAGCATAGAGCTATTATCGTTGTTTGTAATATACCGCGCGGCTGCTGCAGAAAGTTGAGGCAGCAATTAACAAATTATCAAAAAGGCGGCTTTTAAAGAAAAAAAACCAATTAATATTGTGCGGCATTCCGAAGACTTGCATCATAGTGAGTAAATCTACCGCATGGTCCTGCTCTCTATCTCTTATTCCCTTCACTAATATTACTGATACATTTCGTTAGCGCACGCATGCAAATTAAGTCATCTGTATGTTTTCTCAAGATCTTAGAGTATCCGAACCTTTACTACATTCTCATATTTTTCAGGTCCTTCCTCTGTCATATAGAAGGTTTCTCACAATAGGTCTAAGACAGCGTATCCCAAAGTCGGCAGTACTGCCCCAGTGGGCACTGAAGTGTTCTAGGGTGGGAGGAGGGGGCGATAGTGGGTTCAGAAGAATTTGGGGATGTTCAGGCGATTAGGATTAAAGAAAAATTAATAATAAATATTTTAAAATAAATTATTTTTGTGATTTTGCGATTGAATAATCATTTAAAATTTGAATTCTGCATATAAATTAATCTTATGCCCGTCTTAAACGATCCATTTTTTTATCAATTTTCTATTTCATGTATATAACCATTTGAAAATTGACCATGTATGACAGAAATATATATCAATTTTCTATGTCACAGAGAAAATAGAGAATGTATATAATCTGGGGGCATTGGGCAAACTGTTATAATGTGGAGGGGGCGTTACAAAGCTTCTATTGCGCAAAGTGGGCGGTGGGCCGAAAAAGTTTGGGAATCTATGGTCTACGCCGTCTTTTCTTGGACCCATCCATGCTCGTTGCAACTTGATTTCAAACTCCTTCATTCTTATCACCACTGACATAAATCCTTGATGTATTTATTTCAATTATTAACTGTCAAAACTTACTTTTTCATTCGATCCTGGAGTCCCTGTGAGAGGCACGGTGCTCGTCCAAATTTCCTAAGCTAACTTCCAGCGTAGACTAATCTGAATATTTTTTTCGGTGATGCCTGATCTCAGTGTAAGTGAAATCGAGTTACTAGTCCTATCGGAGACGGACGATAAAACGTAGATTCGGTGTTCAAGTTAAGCATGTAAAAGAACCCTTGACAGTTGAAAAATTGAAAACAGTAAACGCAAAAGCTACTGTCTAAGCAACAAAAATTGCTTAAAACTAAATTAACATGTCTACAAATTCTTACAACATCTACACAATTGCATCGCAATCCTCGCTAGTGCTACCGAGTTCATGCTCTACCACTGAGAACTTCATGTATATAACATAAATCGGATCATAGTTAACTATTCATGGAAATGCAATGATGAAGCTCTTCTATCGTTTAATCAATCAAGCAAACCCATGTAATTGAAATGCAATGATGAAGCTCTTCTATCGTTTAATCAATCAAGCAAACCCATGTAATTGAAATACAATTATCACACCGACTGGTCTATCGTTTAATCAATCAGCAAACCATGTAATTGAAATACAATTATCACACCGACTGGATAGATAGCCCCAACAATAATAATTAATATCCGCGACTCAGTATAAATATACATACACATCAGTGGCGGCTCGTGATCATTTTTGTTGGTGGGGTCAAACATTTGTTTCCGGATAAATCATGGTTTTTGGTTGCTATATTTTAATTTATAAAATAATAAAACACGTTATACATTATTTTTAGTGTGGCCCGGCCCCACTGACGAGCCGCCACTGATACACATTAACATAACAATTGGACACTGGAATTGTGTAATGTCCTAGGAGTCACCTCCAAACCCTTGCCCCTCATCCCCCAGCTAGACTTAATACACTATCGACACAGTAGTGAAAAGGTAACAGGGGCTGATCTAGGACAGCTTTTAGGAAAACTGTGGAGTTGTAATGAAGGGTCTAAAGCCGAAGGATTCACTTCATTGCACCGGGTTTTACCCCATGTAACTCGGTCTCTCTCCGCAGAAATGGCATGCCGCCTGCCGAGAGTATTGCGCAAAGCACGATCTCCGTAGCTCCGGTAAAAATCCTAGACGTCTCATGAAATAATGCACTTGTGAACAGAACGGCGCGGTCCGATTCAAACCAGGACTTTCGAAACGCAAGGTGAAGGCTTAACCACTTAGCCACAAAGACTTTCCCCTTAGAGTTGTAATACAAGACAAGAACCAACTGTAGTAAATCATAGAAAAGACAAGAACCAACTGTAGTAAATCATAGAAAAGATGGCAACAAAAGGAAGAAATGCAAGAGTGTGTATATGATATCAAAGAGATGATGCTCAATTACTACGTCGTACGATGATCGTGGAAACAAGAAGACAAAGAAGAAGATATTCAATAACTATTAGTCTCTCCTATTGATGACTATCGTGGCACAATATTCATGCTGAACTATAAGTAATATCGACTTTAAGAGTTACGTTTACTTTCTCCTTGTATTGACTATTAAATAACTATTAGTCTCTCCTATTGATGACAATAATGACACAATATTCATGCTGAACTATAAGTAACATCATCTACTTTAAGAGTTACGTTTACTTTCTCCTTGTATTGACTATTAAATAACTATTAGTATCTCCTACTGATGACGATGATGACACAATATTCATGCTGAACTATAAGAAACATCTACTTTAAGAGTTACGTTTTACCCTTCTCCTTGTGTTGACTATTAAA
The DNA here is from genome assembly GCA_020796225.1 of Arion vulgaris. NCBI lineage: Eukaryota > Metazoa > Mollusca > Gastropoda > Stylommatophora > Arionidae > Arion > Arion vulgaris. The sequence continues at coordinate 39,673,666 of CM036768.1, forward strand.
TAAAGAAAGAAAAATGTGAATTATGGTGCAGTTTCAACAAATATTTCACTGGATATATTTGATGGTCATGTATATATTCCATTTTTATTTCATATACATGTTTATTGAGAAGACCGACCGAAAGCATTGAAAGACAGGCACTGTTTTGGAACCCGCAGGGAAAGAGGAGTAGGAGAAGGTCTAGACATACATGGAGAAGAGAGCTGAGACTAATATTAAAGGATCGATAAAAGATGGACATAATTGGAAGGGATAGCAAGGGAGAGGAAGAACTAGAAGAAGTTTGTTGAAGACATGTGCTCCGTTGGGAGTTGAAAGGTGAAGAAGAAGATATATATGCGCCCTCCACTAAGAGAAAATCCTGGTCATCCAAACACCCTGGTCATCCAGCAGGTTGATCGCAAAACAACCTGTCATCCTTAAACACCCTGGTCATCCAAACACCCTGGTCATCCAAACACCCTGGTCATCCAAACACCCTGGTCATCCAAACACCCTGGTCATCCAAACACCCTGGTCATCCAAACACCCTGGTCATCCAGGTTGGAGGTTGAATCGCAGAATGAACAACCTAACCTTTATAAAACATTTATGATTGTTCAAGAATCGATCTCTAAACTTCCAAATTGGACAGACAAAAATGGACAATGACACTGAAACGGAAAATAACTTTTGATATTTTCAACACATATAGTGCGAAGCATTTATAGGGCAGAAGCAGTTTAAGTATTCATACTTTGATTATTTATGTTGTTTGGGCAGAAGCAGTTTAAGTATTCATACTTTGATTATTCATGTTGTTTGGGCAGAAGCAGTTTAAGTATTCATACTTTGATTATTCATGTTGTTTGGGCAGAAGCAGTTTAAGTATTCATACTTTGATTATTCATGTTGTTTGGGCAGAAGCAGTTTAAGTATTCATACTTTGATTATTCATGTTGTTTGGGCAGAAGCAGTTTAAGTATTCATACTTTGATTATTCATGTTGTTTGGGCAGAAGCAGTTTAAGTATTCATACTTTGATTATTTATGTTGTTTGGGCAGAAGCAGTTTAAGTATTCATACTTTGATTATTCATGTTGTTTGGGCAGAAGCAGTTTAAGTATTCATACTTTGATTATTCATGTTGTTTGGGCAGAAGCAGTTTAAGTATTCATACTTTGATTATTTATGTTGTTTGGGCAGAAGCAGTTTAAGTATTCATACTTTGATTATTCATGTTGTTTGGGCAGAAGCAACTTATGTATTATAACTGTGATTATTCATGTTGTTTGGGCAGAAGCAGTTTAAGTATTCATACTTTGATTATTCATGTTGTTTGGGCAGAAGCAGTTTAAGTATTCATACTTTGATTATTCATGTTGTTTGGGCAGAAGCAGTTTAAGTATTCATACTTTGATTATTCATGTTGTTTGGGCAGAAGCAGTTTAAGTATTCATACTTTGATTATTCATGTTGTTTGGGCAGAAGCAGTTTAAGTATTCATACTTTGATTATTTATGTTGTTTGGGCAGAAGCAGTTTAAGTATTCATACTTTGATTATTCATGTTGTTTGGGCAGAAGCAGTTTAAGTATTCATACTTTGATTATTCATGTTGTTTGGGCAGAAGCAGTTTAAGTATTCATACTTTGATTATTCATGTTGTTTGGGCAGAAGCAGTTTAAGTATTCATACTTTGATTATTTATGTTGTTTGGGCAGAAGCAGTTTAAGTATTCATACTTTGATTATTCATGTTGTTTGGGCAGAAGCAGTTTAAGTATTCATACTTTGATTATTCATGTTGTTTGGGCAGAAGCAGTTTAAGTATTCATACTTTGATTATTCATGTTGTTTGGGCAGAAGCAGTTTAAGTATTCATACTTTGATTATTCATGTTGTTTGGGCAGAAGCAGTTTAAGTATTCATACTTTGATTATTCATGTTGTTTGGGCAGAAGCAGTTTAAGTATTCATACTTTGATTATTCATGTTGTTTGGGCAGAAGCAACTTACGTATTTATAATGTGATTATTCATGTTGTTTGGGCAGAAGCAACTTACGTATTTATAATGTGATTATTCATGTTGTTTGCTTATGTGATACTGTACATACGTGTCATTGCCCTAAACCGCTAATTTATTAAGTATACCGCAGCTACCCCCGGTGTTCTCCATACCTGATCCACAGCCAGGCTCCAGCATAGAGACTGTGCTAGAGCCTGGCTGTGCCTGATCTGATCCGCTGTGACCACCTCAGATGTATAGGTTTTCGTAGATCGCCTATAAGAATTCAAGAATTACTGCTTCAGTTTGAAATATCTTCATTGAACTCCGGACATGTCTATATGTGCTTTGATCTCCTTCGCAATATCTCCAACAGCGTACAACGATTAATCGTACCAGTTCCATGTTGATTAATAAGTCTACTCATAGTTCATAGTTCATATGAACGGTTCCAACTTCACTGCAGCGGGTCAACCCATAATTGCTCCGTTCCCGTGCCAACGAAAATCACAGGAAATGCTAACAACTGTCTTCTGTGTCGTGAACTAATTCCAGAATGAAACAGCCGTACCACCACAAAAAGTAACGCAGCACCGCATAAATGCATATGACCGTAGCTAAAGTGTCAACACAAAACTGTTAGCCTACTCATATACCTGTTGCGCTGTCCTTTTCTATCCACTCCATTGTTCAATCCAAGCTCTTGCAATCTAGATGTTGACGTGGATTGGGTTATATGCAAATCTTTGCGGTCACACTCTATGAGGGTGTTCAGAATGTCAGCTCTATCCATTGGCTGGCTCCCTGATATGGTGGCAGAGCCAACCAGCCTGTTCGCTGTCTCATTGCCATCAACACCAATGTGTCCAGGAACGAAGATTCAAGAATGACAACATTGACATAACAGCAATACAATGAATTAGATGACCAGGATAACATTGACATAACAGCAATACAAGGAATCAGATGACCAGGATAACATTGACATAACAGCAATACAAGGAATTCGATGACCAGGATAACATTGACATAACAGCAATACAAGGAATCAGATGACCAGGACAACATTGACATAACAGCAATACAAGGAATCAGATGACCAGGACAACATTGACATAACAGCAATACAAGGAATCAGATGACCAGGACAACATTGACATAACAGCAATACAAGGAATCAGATGACCAGGACAACATTGACATAACAGCAATACAAGGAATGAGATGACCAGGATAACATTGACATAACAGCAATACAAGGAATTAGATGACGAGGATAACATTGACATAACAGCAATACAAGAAATCAGATGACCAGGACAACATTGACATAACAGCAATACAAGGAATCAGATAACCAGGATAACATTGACATAACAGCAATACAAGGAATTAGATGACCAGGATAACATTGACATAACAGCAATACAAGGAATTAGATGACGAGGATAACATTGACATAACAGCAATACAAGGAATCAGATGACCAGGACAACATTGACATAACAGCAATACAAGGAATCAGATAACCAGGATAACATTGACATAACAGCAATACAAGGAATGAGATGACCAGGATAACATTGACATAACAGCAATACAAGGAATTAGATGACCAGGATAACATTGACATAACAGCAATACAAGGAATTAGATGACCAGGATAACATTGACATAACAGCAATACAAGGAATCAGATGACCAGGACAACATTGACATAACAGCAATACAAGGAATCAGATAACCAGGATAACATTGACATAACAGCAATACAAGGAATTAGATGACCAGGATAACATTGACATAACAGCAATACAAGGAATCAGATGACCAGGACAAGATAACATAGAAGAAAGTGAAATAATCATAGTTTACGGAGGAAGAAACACACACACACACACACAATAAACATGAACTATGGCCAGGATGTGTCGTCGGGCAAAGCTTGTGATGATGTATTCTAGAATCTGAAGCTACTAAGGAAAGACTCAATAAAATGACGCATAAAAGAAAAGTGCAAGAACTGAAGATGAATAATGTATAATTTATTAATCATCAATAGAAGACACAGAAGAAGAAGATTGCTTCAAAGGATTGAATCTGTAAGTCTGAGAACGCAATGGTTGGACAGCATTCGGAGGTCACATCTCAAGATACTGACTTGGCTGTACACACTTGGATATGCTGGAGTGCAGGTTACTGACTTTCTTGCTGCCTCGACTCAAGCTGGAAGATGTATGGACTGACGTCATCAATGCGGTACGCGCTTAATTATGTGATGTGTACATGTGTCAGGGTGGCGTCTGTGGCTTAGGGTTAGTGACTCGGTCTATTAACCCCGACGTTCTGAGTTCGAATCACGCTGCGGACAGTTTGGTTGCAAATTATTTCGCGTGGATTTTAACAAAAGGACGATGGCACCACCCGTTCAGAAAGCACCGGCAAACTACTGAACGTAATAATGCCTAGAAAAATCACAAACAGCGTTAAAACTTTAACAAGTGACAGACACTGGACTGATTGCGAGAATTAGTAGTTAAGTTTGGACTTGTCAGACAGTGTCGTCTTTGTTGTAGAGAGAAGATATACTAATCGACGTCTTATTGGGATGGTGAGCAAGTGAACTATGTGATGGCTGCTCCAGCAGAGGACGGAGCACGCATAGGAATGCCCAATGTGCCATAACGTCGAACGTATAACATAATATAACATAACATAACAAAGAAGATGATGTTGATGAAGGTGATGAAGAAGAACACACCAAAAAGGGTATACTGGTTTTACTATGAGATTTCGCTTCTCTGCTTTTGGCTAATGTCAAAGTGTAGTGTCCAAAGCTTAATGGTAGCCAGAAGGCAGGGGTCTCCATAAACTCCAATAGGCACACTCGTACGTATACACTTAAACTAGCTCCGAGCAGCTCTCATCCGAAAGTAGGAAACACTCGGAATTTACTCGTTCAACCGTAATCTGAGTCCACAGCTGATCCATCCATTCCGATACCCTTCACACAACACTGAAGAAGGTATGAAAATGAAATAAATATAAATTCGTCAGTTTGTCGTCGCACAGATCGGAGTAGAATAAGGATGATCGGCCAAACTGTGATAGAGGGAAAGGTTGCAGACGAACTGGCACAGTATTGATTGATTCTATGCATTACTGTAAACATGTTTGGTACAATCGCTCTACGTACGGGCTCTCATGTTGAAGTTACAACCATTAACACAGAACGTAAAGGAGGAAATAGAAAGAGACATGAAACAACGACGCAATTTTCAGATACACAAAAATGTTGCCAAGGACTTTATATCTAATAATAAAAGAACTTTGCCGAAGATGTCGGTAGCAACACATAATCAGTTTCATCAGAAATATAATCATAAAATCAGAAATGATAACACTAAAACCGACCCATTATCATTCCGTGAATACATCATTTCAAATAACTGTGATAACTGGAAGGTCAACCAACATTATTTCTTAAGAAGACATACAGAAAATGTGAATAGTGGCTGTGAAATATAATGAGGAACGAAGAACTATACAACAGCATGGAGAATAAACATGGAGATATAGTAATCAACTTCTCATGGGTACGGTGAGCAAATGGACTTTGGCATGGTTGCTGCAGGTCAACCAAAATTATTTCTTAAGAAGACATAGAAAATGTGAATAGTGGCTGTGAAGTATAATGAGACACGCAGAACTATACAACAGCATGGGGAATAAACGCAGATTCTATAAATATACACAGGAAGAGAAGAGAAAAACAGAGAGAATAATTGAGAAAATTAATGTGGGAATTTACTACGTGTCAAGTAAACAAAGACAGTGGCGCGCTGAATATAGGAGCATCAATCAATCAAGTGCCGTACCGGTTGGCGTAGGTGATCATGTCTCTCCACATCGGTCTGTCTCTGGTACAATCTATCAACTCCGTCACCGAACCATTGATGAACCTCGTTTTCAAGCCGTCAGGAATGTTGTCCCTTTGTCTCCCTTTATCTCTCATCCCTTGTATTGTACCTGTTGTAACCAAATGTTCTAAACTGCCTCTTCTAATTATATGTCCGAAAAACCTTGATTGTCTGCTTCTTATTTGATTGATTAGATTTCGATATGAATCTCTCTCCGACAAGATCTATTTATTGGTCTTTCTAGCTGTCCATGGAACTTTCAACATTCTAGTGAGAAACCACATTTCTGTGGCTTCCAATATTCTTACCGTTTGTCTGTTCATTGTCCATGACTCACTGTCATATAAAAGTATTGGCTCTATATAGCATTTGATTACTCGTTTCCTCAACGCCACTGATAAGGATTTATTACATAGTATTTTTTTTTCATCTTCTGAAAGGCTGATTTCGCCTGAGCTTTTCTGCTTTTTATTTATGAAGTATATCTTCCATTGACCAGATTTTCATTCTCTCGCTATTCAAACTAGGGCAGTCTTGCAAGATGTGCTCTTGTGACTGCTTTAGTGGTCTGCAGATGCAGGCGATTGATTTCCTGAGACCCATTCGATGGAGGTGTGCTCTGAGATCGCAATGTCCCGCTCAAAGTCTATACTGTCGTGATCTGGGTTGTAACATTTGTTTGTTTTCATCTACTTCAACTTAGAACTGTTTCATGTGTGTCTGTGCTTCTGTAAAGCTTGGTGCTGCGCTAGGCTTCCTCTATCCCTTGCCATCTTGTCCGTCTTTTCATTTCCTGGAATACCACAGTGATCTGGAATTCTCTATAGAACTAATTCTGATTTCTTGGACAGTAAGCTGGCCTTATATCCAGGATGAGTTTGTCTGGTTTGGGACAATTTGAAAATAATGACATATAACATATTTCTTGAATAGAACTTTCAATTTTGCACATTCTAATTTATGCACAGGAGCGTCTGGACGAATGGATTAGATAAACGCGGCTCCCACTCAGGAGTTCCGTGTTTAATTCACGGTAAAAGTCAATGATTTCTCTGTCGGGAGAATAAAAGTATCGTACAGTATCGCTCGGTCACAGTAGCGCGACGACTGCACTAGCCGTGCTACCATTAACTTCCTCGGGCTCTAGCCTCCGTTTAATTCACGGTAAAAGTCAATGATTTCTCTGTCGGGAGAATAAAAGTATCGTACAGTATCGCTCGGTCACAGTAGCGCGACGACTGCACTAGCCGTGCTACTATTAACTTCCTCAGACTCTCTTCCCCCCTCCTGTGCTACATCACCATAGAAAGCAGTACTGCATGCAGTAAAAAAAAAATACCAGTTTTTGTAATATATGAAACAGAACTCTAGTGATTAACAAAATGAAGTGATGATACATTTACCTAGAACATCTTCCTATAAACAATGGTATTCTTTTTTTTTAAAAGTCGCGCATAACTAGTTATTCTTTTGTTTTGTTCGTAAACTAAGGGTATCTCATGGACAGAGAAGACAAGAAATAGATCTATGCAGAAAGAACTCAAAATCAAAGAAAACTGGCTGATGCTACAAATAAGACAATTAAAGTATTTGGACATATCAAGAGAAACGAAGGACTGCAGAAGAACATCATTGGAGTAGACATGCCGGCGGCAAAGAAGAGAAGAGGAAGACAACGGATAAGATGGATTCAGGATATAACTAATGGCTTGAGCATGACGGCTGCAGAGGTCCAATGAGAGATTGAAATTCCGAAGGGCTGTTAATGTGGCAAAATTCTGCTCAGGACAAGCTAATTAATGATGATGCCACTTAGTTAAAGTCAAATACGCATATATATATATTTATATATATATATATATACATGACATTGCAGTCATAAACAAAAACATAATTATGTGACATTGCAGTCATAAATGTGAATCTGTCTAATGTGTACATGTCCAAACTAAAGTATTCAAATTGTCCTGAATGGGCTTCAAGTTATTTTTTTTTAAATCGATCCAAAAGCACTTGAGCTTTCAGCTCTTCGGCTCGGTGCCATGGACATCGTAACCATTCGGTTCGGTACCACGAACACCGTGAATCTGGTGAACCTGTGACTTTTCTGCCAGCCCGCGGAATTGAACCCGCACTCACAGGAGCTTGTCACCCGTAGTCCAACGCGCTACGAACACGCTGGGCAGGCGGGCAGGCTTCAAGTTATAAAGAGTGAATACATACATAACGTGACTGTTATAAATGCACATGTTTCTGACTAACCAGATGAAGACGTTTTCATTGATACGTTAGTTCTGTTCATTTTTCCTTTGTTTATATTTAGAGTAAACCCAGTTCTGTTCATTTTTCCTTTGTTTATATTTAGAGTAAACCCAGTTCTGTGTACCTATCTATTTCTTCCCTTCTTCTTCTTCTTCTTCAAATGCTTCATATCGATCACATGTTAAACCACTCTTTATGATTTTTATGTGATCTGAGCCTAAGATCGATTTATGTTACCCCAGTTATACGCCTACAATAGGCCAACACAACCGATTTCTGCGACGCTTTTATTTACTAGGTAGCTTCCTCGACCCCTACCTCAATCGACTCTTACGACATGCCTTGTAGGTCGAAGTGTTACTATTCTTTGCTCATTTTGCGTGCCCCGGCAACACACGCGCGCACATCTTCTAAATGTAGAGAATCTCTAGTGTACTACTGACACTGCCAACTGCATCCAAATTAATGACAGTACGTACGTGCACACGTTTGCTACCTAGCAATAAGACAGGTGCTACATATGTTATCGTATAGATGTTAACAGATTACATGAACAAGTTAATAACAAACACATAATAAAGGATAGACAACTGTATCAAGTTACAAGCTTATAAAAGGACAATCACATAAACCTATCTCACCAATAATCTATACAAACATTTCATATTTGAAAGCTGTTTACTAAAAGTTCTATCTCTGTGGCTAAGAGGTTAAGCCCTTTGCCTTGTGAGTCGAAGGTCGTGGGTTTGAGTCCGGACCGCGCCGTTCTGTTCACGAGTGCAGTTTTTCCAGAGACCCCTAGGATTGTTGCTGGAGCTACGGAGTTCGTGCTTTGTGCAATACTCTCGGCAGGTGGCGTGCCATTTCTGCGGAGAGGACCCGAGCCATATGGGGTAAAACCCGGTGCAATGAAGTCAATCCTTCGGTTTTAAAACCCCTTTGACTCCTATATTTCATTTGGAGATGATAACAAGGAGATTTTTGCTTTTTTACTTTTCTGAAAAATTGTTAATTTTATTAGAATGGTATTATTATTAGCACCTGCATTTGACATGATAGTTGGAACCAGTGGCGGCTCGTGATCATTTTTTTTGGTGGGGCCAGACATTTTTCCAGATAAATCATGGTTTTGGGTTGCTATATTTTAATTTATAAAATAATAAATAAACGTTATACATTATTTTTGGTGGGGTCCGGCCCCACTAGCCCTTAATGACGAGCCGCCACTGGTTGGAATTATATGATGGACTGTTACTAACTAGTTATAGGTTTCAACATTGATAAGAAGTTCATATTTCTATACATGGAGGCAGCAATCAAAATCTGATCTGACATCTGGTCTTCTACATTTCCAACTATATAGTAAACTAAACACTGAAAAAATGAATTTCATTTTGCCCCCGGAAAAAATGTATCTGGACGCCCATGAGAGAGTGTGTGTGAGAGAGAGAAAGAGAGAGCGCAATTTTAATAATAATCTGTGCAACTGTTTTCATTGGAAACTGGCCATCTATTACTGTAGAATCAATCAAGCTCATCTCTGCTGTGAGACTTCATGTGGTGATTGACACGCATGTTTGGTTTTACCAGATCATACACTAACCCCTCTAACAGGTCAGTAAGAATGGTAGTGTAGTAGTGAATATGGCGGATGTTTGAATGCTTGAGTAAATACAAATTGTGGTAGTGTTCGAACAAACATCTATATAGTGCTTGTTGATTTCTCATTCTGAAAACTATTTGGTTTTTTTGTTTTTTGGTTAATGGTTTTTCTTCTTCTTTTGTTAGCACACTGTTACCAGGTTGTTAGCCCAGTGTCGAGGTTTTATGTGTTTGTCTTGCGCTTCTCTGGTGACTTGTGTTGCCAGCACACTGTTACCGGGTTGTTAACTCCAGTGTCGAGGTTTTATGTGTTTGTCTTGCGCTTCTCTGGTGACTTGTGTTGTCAACACACTGTTACCAGGTTGTTAGCCCAGTGTCGTGGTTTTATGTGTTTGTCTTGCGCTTCTCTGGTGACTTGTGTTGTCAGCACACTGTTACCAGGTTGTTAGCCCAGTGTCGAGGTTTTATGTGTTTGTCTTGCGCTTCTCTGGTGACTTGTGTTGTCAGCACACTGTTACCAGGTTGTTAGCCCAGTGTCGTGGTTTTATGTGTTTGTCTTGCGCTTCTCTGGTGACTTGTGTGATGGTTTTCTTAGTCCCCTAGCAGAATTCAACTTTTGTCAGCACACTGTTACCGGGTTGTTAGCCCAGTGTCGAGGTTTTATGTGTTTGTCTTGCGCTTCTCTGGTGACTTGTGTTGTCAGCACACTGTTATCGGGTTGTTAGCTCAGTGTTGTGGTTTTATGTATTTGTTTTGTGCTTTTCTGGTGACTTGTGTTGTCAACACACTGTTACCAGGTTGTTAGTCCAGTGTCATGGTTTTATGTGTTTGTCTTGCGCTTCTCTGGTGACTTGTGTTGTCAGCACACTGTTACCAGGTTGTTAGTCCAGTGTCATGGTTTATGTGTTTGTCTTGCGCTCTCTGGTGACTTGTGTTGTCAGCACACTGTTACCGGGTTGCTAGCCCAGTGTCATGGTTTTATGTGTTTGTCTTGAGCTTCTCTGGTGACTTGTGTTGTCAGCACACTGTTACCAGGTTGTTAGCCCAGTGTCGTGGTTTTATGTGTTTGTCTTGCGCTTCTCTGGTGACTTGTGTTGTCAGCACACTGTTACCGGTTGCTAGCCCAGTGTCATGGTTTTTGTGTTTGTCTTGAGCTTCCTGGTGACTTGTGTTGTCAGCACACTGTTACCGGGTTGTTAACTCCAGTGTCATGGTTTTATGTATTTGTCTTGCGCTACTCTGGTGACTTGTGTTGTCAGCACACTGTTACCGGGTTGTTAGCTCAGTGTCGTGATTTTATGTGTTTGTCTTGCGCTTCTCTGGTGACTTGTGTTGTCAGCACACTGTTACCGGGTTGTTAGCTCAGTGTTGTGGTTTTATGTATTTGTCTTGCGCTACTCTGGTGACTTGTGTTGTCAGCACACTGTTACCGGGTTGTTAGCTCAGTGTCGTGATTTTATGTGTTTGTCTTGCGCTTCTCTGGTGACTTGTGTTGTCAGCACACTGTTACCGGGTTGTTAGCTCAGTGTTGTGGTTTTATGTATTTGTTTTGTGCTTCTCTGGTGACTTGTGTTGTCAGCACACTGTTACCGGGTTGTTAACCCAGTGTCGTGGTTTCATGTATTTGTCTTGCGCTACTCTGGTGACTTGTGTTGTCAGCACACTGTTACCGGGTTGTTAACTCCAGTGTCATGGTTTTATGTATTTGTCTTGCGCTACTCTGGTGACTTGTGTTGTCAGCACACTGTTACCGGGTTGCTAGCCCAGTGTCGTGGTTTTATGTGTTTGTCTTGCGCTACTCTGGTGACTTGTGTGATGATTTTCATAGTCCCTGGCAGAATTCAACTACGTTATCTATCCACCTTTTCCTCTGTCTTCCTCTCGCCTTCCTTCCTGATATTCTGTTGTGGAAAGCTTCATAGACAGTTTGGTCTGTTTGCATTCTTACTAAGTGGTCAAACCACTTCATTCTCTGTTTCGCTATATAATTCAAGCACGGTCTTGTTCCAACCTTTTCTCTGATACTGGTATTCGTTACTCTGTCGATTTTTGTGTTGTTGGTGACTTTGCGGAGACTTCTCATTTCGCATGTTGCTATTTTCTGTGTATGTTTCTTATTCATTGTCCATGTTTGGCATTGGTAACATAGAATGGTTACTGGTTACTGGACAAATAGAGAATGGTTAGAGAACAAATAGATCTATACAGAAAGAACTCAAAATCAAAGAAAACTGACTGATGCTACAAATAAGAAAAAAAATTGAGGTATTTTGGACATATAATAAGACACGAATGACTGGAGAAGACCATCATGGAAGGAGGCATACCAGAAAAGAGAAAAGGAAAACCACTGAGAGGATGGATTCAGGATGTAACTGATGGTTTGAACATGGCGGCTGCAGAGACAAAAAAGAGAGAAATTCTGGAGGACTGTTAGGCTGGCAAAGTTCTGCTCAGGACAAGCTATTTGATGATGATGGTTACTGAACTGACGTCATTGCACTCCGGGCAATTCCATAGGTGCTTAGTCTCCACAACAGATGTCGAAGTGTATGAATACTGATGGTTCATATGGCTCGCTGGTTAAATACACTCCTCACTCTGCCCTCCAGGGATCCAGTTATACTTGTACAAAGGGTAACTTCAAACTTCTTAAATCGCTGGATCGATTCAACATCTATTTTAAGAAAACGCTTTGACATTGAGTAAACAAACGTACGATGTGCGACTTCAACATAAACAAACACAATAAAGATCGCACAAATGCATACACAAATGCCTCTAGCTCAAATGGTACTTGGTTCGCTCACCGCATGCAACAATCGGGATATTTTCTTCACAGAGATCACTGATTTCAATGTCAGTGAGATCGAGTTCCTAGTCCTATCGGAGAAGTTGAACACATACAATAACATTTGGACAGTTGAAAATCGATAATAGTATGCTGCAAAGCCGCTTACCGGGCAAATCTCATTAACAAGATTAGAATTTAATCCCTACAAAAATATCCACCATTTTCAATATTATATTACATCAGGGACACTCGTCTGTGCTACGGTGTTCGTGCACTGCCGCTGAGATCTTCCTGTGTTAGGCATATCGGAGCACACATGGTTATCCACCAAAGTGCATTGATGATGATTCTATCATTCAATCAATAAATCAATAAGGGCGAGTGACTTTCATTACTTTCTCGATCGAGTGGGTGGCTTGGGAAAGGGTAAGTGTGTCGCTTTCAAACTCTGAAATAAATTATTCAAAAAGGAATGTGGGGGAGATTGCTGTTGCATCTATAACCCTGATACTGCCATGTCTGTCTGTATTCTGAAAGATATTAAAATGACAAAATATTGTATCAGACAGACCTCAAAAGCCTAAGTTCATGCAGCGGTCACACTTGGTAAACAAGAAATAATGAAGCTGCAGCTATAAGTAAGTTAAGATTTCGATACAAATAAACAGAAAAATAAGGTTTTTCAATCAATGTGCACTATCAGCGTGGCTAGCTTTATATCGTTATATCAAGATTTATCAATAGACAGAAAAATAATGTCTTTCAATCAATGTGCACTATCAGCGTGGCTAGCTTTATATCGTTATATCAAGATTTATCAATAGACAGAAAAATAAGGTTTTTCAATCAATGTGCTCTGTCAGCGTGGCTAGCTTTATATCGTTATAGCAAGATTTATCAATAGACAGAAAAAAAAGGTCTTTCAATCAATGTACTCTATCAGCGTGGCTAGCTTTATATCGTTATAGCAAGATTTATCAATAGACAGAAAAATAATGTCTTTCAATCAATGTACACTATCAGCGTGGCTAGCTTTATATCGTTATAGCAAGATTTATCAATAGACAGAAAAATAATGTCTTTCAATCAATGTGCTCTGTCAGCGTGGCTAGCTTTATATCGTTATATCAAGATTTATCAATAGACAGAAAAATAAGGTATTTCAATCAATGTGCTCTGTCAGCGTGGCTAGCTTTATATCGTTATATCAAGATTCATCAATAGACAGAAAAATAAGGTATTTCAATCAATGTACACTATCAGCGTGGCTAGCTTTATATCGTTATATCAAGATTTATCAATAGACAGAAAAATAAGGTATTTCAATCAATGTGCTCTGTCAGCGTGGCTAGCTTTATATCGTTATATCAAGATTTATCAATAGACAGAAAAATAATGTCTTTCAATCAATGTACTCTGTCAGCGTGGCTAGCTTTATATCGTTATATCAAGATTTATCAATAGACAGAAAAATAATGTCTTTCAATCAATGTGCTCTGTCAGCGTGGCTAGCTTTATATCGTTATATCAAGATTTATCAATAGACAGAAAAATAATGTCTTTCAATCAATGTACTCTATCAGCGTGGCTAGCTTTATATCGTTATATCAAGATTTATCAATAGACAGAAAAATAATGTCTTTCAATCAATGTACTCTATCAGCGTGGCTAGCTTTATATCGTTATATCAAGATTTATCAATAGACAGAAAAATAATGTCTTTCAATCAATGTACTCTATCAGCGTGGCTAGCTTTATATCGTTATATCAAGATTTATCAATAGACAGAAAAATAATGTCTTTCAATCAATGTACTCTATCAGCGTGGCTAGCTTTATATCGTTATATCAAGATTTATCAATAGACAGAAAAATAATGTCTTTCAATCAATGTACTCTATCAGCGTGGCTAGCTTTATATCGTTATATCAAGATTTATCAATAGACAGAAAAATAATGTCTTTCAATCAATGTACTCTATCAGCGTGGCTAGCTTTATATCGTTATATCAAGATTTATCAATAGACAGAAAAATAATGTCTTTCAATCAATGTACTCTATCAGCGTGGCTAGCTTTATATCGTTATAGCAAGATTTATCAATAGACAGAAAAATAATGTCTTTCAATCAATGTGCTCTGTCAGCGTGGCTAGCTTTATATCGTTATATCAAGATTCATCAATAGACAGAAAAATAATGTCTTTCAATCAATGTACTCTATCAGCGTGGCTAGCTTTATATCGTTATATCAAGATTCATCAATAGACAGAAAAATAATGTCTTTCAATCAATGTACTCTATCAGCGTGGCTAGCTTTATATCAAGATTTATTCCTCATTTCCTTACTGAATATTTGCAATGACGAAACACGTAAACACAAAGTAAACCTACTATAGTTTTACAAAATACAGAAACAATGACAATACGCAGCAATATTTCCACCAACAAGGCCTGTATCAAGTAAAGGATGCAACAGAAGAGAAAAATCTCACTTCTTTCACATCACACTACATTCTTCACTGTTGCATCCTTTGCTTGATAAAGGCCTTTTGGTCGAAACGTTGATGTGTATTGTCATTGTTTCTGTATTCTGTAAAACTACAGTACTTTTTTCCGATCCAGAAGCACTTGAGCTTTTCAGCTCTTCGGCTCGGTGCCATGGATATCGTAACCCTTCGGTTCGGTGCCACGAACACCGTAAATCTGGGGAATCTGTGGTTTTTCTGCCATCCCGCGGAATTGAACCCGCACACACAGAGGAATAGTCACCCGTAGTCCAACGCGCTACGAACAAGCTGGGCAGACGGGCAACTACAGTACTTTGTTTGTACATGTTTCGCCATTGCTACATAGTTTTACTGCAAGTCTTCCTTTATATTGATAATCGTATAGAAGAAGAGAATATGGATGGACTTTTTAAGAACCCCAAGTGGAAGAGGTTCCCTGTTTATTTATTGATCACAATCGTATAGAAGTAGATAAGGCTTGGGGGCACCACATAAAGAATAATAGAACATCATGTGAGAGTTCCTGGTGTGTAGTATTACACTTGATTGTAATGTACTGTCGAAAGTGCTTTCCCTCAGATAATACTTAAACTCTCACAAAAGCGGATGAACATCGGTAGACATCAATACTTAGCACTAGGACCGTGCCTCAACTCGAATAATTGTGCCTTGGGTGTTAACCGATCAATAATCTAATCAACAGAAAACACTTTCTTCTGTCAATAAAAATATCACAAAAATCAGCCCCCCACTAATTTCTGCTATTATCTGACAGGCTTCTTCTTCTTCTTCTTCGAATGCTTTATATCGACCATTTGTTAACAACTCTGTATGATTTCTATATTATCTTAACCTAAGAGAGATTGTACTTTGTGCCAGTTATGTGCCTACAAGTAGAGCCAGCCCATCCAATTTCTGCAACGCTTTTGAGTTACTAGGGTAGATTCCTGGGCCCTAGCTAATCGCCTCTTACGACATGCCTTGTAGGTCGCAGTGTTACTATCTTTGCTCCCCTTGCAAGCCATGGCAACACACAGGCGATCTGACAGACAAATGATACGATTTCATGTTACTTATGTTTTACTGTATGTTTTCTATAAATACTGCTTGATGTATCTCTCTCTTTAGCCGTTTACGCCCTTGGCGTTTAGGGCAGCAACAAACGTACACCATTCTTCCCTGTTCATGGCCTTCCTCTGTATTGTGTTCCAGCTATGATTCATTTCCTTCAGTTCTTGCTCTATCGTTCTCCTCCAGGTCGTCTTGGGTCTTCCACACTTTCGCCTACCCTCTGGAGTCCATCTCAGCGCAGTTTTCGTGTCGGAGCCAGTCTCCATGCGCATCCCATGTCCAATCCATCGCCAGCGTCATCTTCGGATGATTCCTCTCTTTAGCCTGTTACGCCCCTGGCGTTTAGGGCAGCAACAAACGTACACCATTCTTCCCTGTTCATGGCCTTCCTCTGTATTGTGTTCCAACTATGATTCATTTCCTTCAGCTCTTGCTCTATCGTTCTCCTCCAAGTCGTCTTGGGTCTTCCACGCTTTCGCCTACCCTCTGGAGTCCATCTCAGTGCAGTTTTCGTGTCGGAGCCAGTCTCCATGCGCATCACATGTCCAATCCATCTCCAGCGTCGTCTTCGGATGATAGTGCCCATATTCTCTTGTTGGCATCGTGCAAGCAATTCTTGATTCGAGATAGTAGTCGGCCAGTACATGCGTAAGATTTTTCGCAGACAAGTTGTATGAAAGGCAGAGAGTCTGGACATATCCTGTTCTGTCATTCTCCAGCATTCCGATCCGTACAGCAATGTTGACAGCACACAGCTGTTATAGATACTAGTCTTGGTTCTGATGCTGTATTGGGCAGATTTCCAGGCGGTCTGAAGGGTCATGAATGCACTTCGTGCCTTATTCAGTCTGTTTTTAATGTCAGATCCAGCGCCTCCTTCATTGCTAATAACACTTCCAAGCTTGATGTATACAGGATCGTTACTTTTGTCTTAACCCTTTCATCCCCCTTAGCCGATATACTGGTTCGTTGTACTTTTTCAATGACACAAAGCCAGTATTCAAGCTAATTCATTACCAGTAGTATCAGTGGCGGCTCGTGATCCTTTTTGTTGGTGGGGCTAGACAGAAATTTTCGGGAAAATCATGGTTTCGGTTAGGATATATTTTAATGTATAAAATAATAAATACACGTTACACCTTATTTGTGTTGGGTCCGGCCCAACTGGCCCTTAATGACAAGCCGCCACTGAGTAGGATACATTGCAATATAAATGCGCAAGGATTTTAAATAAATTACGGAGTGATAGAGTTAATGTTTGTGTTATATATATATATCTATATATATCATATATATACTAGCATATAATATATATATTTATATATCAGTGAAAGCAAGTTGAAACGCTGCTTGACGACATGAGAGTAATAGACCTCACCATTAATGACATTTAGAAGATAGTTGACATGAGACAAATCTGGCAGAAACTGACAGCGAGTCTATTCTCGTAAGTGCCCCCACGACATCCGTACTGCTGGAAGGAAAATCTTGTTCTACCAATTTGTTATCATTCTGCTGGCGCTATATCTCCACTGCTATAACCCAAACCCTAGTGTTAGCCTCATTGATAACATAATGTGACAAATTACACCGCCCATCGTTGCTTCCTCGAGTACGCAGTTACAATTACCTTCTCATTGTATGCCCTACTGAACTAGTTCATATAATAGCAATGGGCACTGATAAATGGACGTATATGTCTCGGTAATTTCAAGTCAAACAAATAATAGTGTTCCTACAACAAGCGTTTGTACGTGTTTCAAAACGGAACGTATTTGCACCAGACTCTGATCAGGAAACTGCGCACTTTGAATCAATAACGCATCAAATGTAACTCTGTCTACCAGGCGTATTTACACCACTCATTACATTTGCAATACTGATTACATTCACACTGCTCGTTACATTGACATCACTGATTACATTTACACTACATTTATACTACTGATTACATTTACACTACTCACTACACTCAAACTGCTTGTTATACTCAAACATATTACATTAGATGTAACCACATCTTTCTGCTACATGACAACTATTTACCTACACATAATTAACCATATCTGAGACACCAACACATCAATATCTACATACATTGAAGTTTCTCTTCTGATACACTGATACCATATTACAATCACTGGCTTCAACGGCATACTTAATCTACACATCTTCTATTGCATCTCTTTCAGGTCTAGTTACTTGTATAACTGTCAGTCTCAGACAGTCAAACAACAGAATTATCTATATAATACCCTACTGGCATACGACATACTGGCATACGACATACTGGCATACGACAAACTGGCATACGACATACTGGCATATGACCAATCCACCATCATCTTCGTCCTTTAATGATGGTCACCAGTGATTCAGTTTGTACGTTTTAAAAGCTCTTCATTTACTAATGTATTTGTCAAGTGTATTTGTCAAGTGTATTTGGCAAGTGTATTTGTCAAGAATATTCGCAGGATTCTTCTTAAACATTTTTTTTTTAAATGTCTCCAGGTTATGTATGATAATGTGGGTCATTTTCCAGCACTCACTACCATATAATAACACTCACAGGACACTACTTCTGTATATTACAAGTTTTGTTTTAAGATTCAATCCTTTGGTTTTTCAGATTTTGTTGAGCATGGCTGAAGTTTGACTTGCTTTCTTGACCTTTCCAATGATTCCCTTTTGTGAATCCCAATGCTGTGATACTATACTTCACAGAAATACAAAATACTGAACTTCCTTTACGATCTCATTTTGTAACACAATTGGATTTTCTGATTTTTGGTTACTCCTTATTACTATAGTTTTTGCAATATTAACTTTAAGTCCTAATGTTTGACATGTTCTGGAAAGTGTTATCTATTTTCCATTAAGCATCCTCGTAAAGACTGGCCAAAAGATCAATATCTTCTGCACAACAGATGATACCAAAAATAGTAGATTAAACCAAAGAATGCCATCAACTAAATAATTCTCAAAGAATACCAACAACTAAATAATTCTCAAAGAATACCAACAACTAAATAATTCTCAAAGAATACCAACAACTAAATAATTCTCAAAGAATGCCATCAACTAAATAATTCTCAAAGAATACCAACAACTAAATAATTCTCAAAGAATACCAACAACTAGATAATTCTCAAAGAATGCCATCAACTAAATAATTCTCAAAGAATACCAACAACTAAATAATTCTCAAAGAATACCAACAACTAGATAATTCTCAAAGAATACCAACAACTAAATAATTCTCAAAGAATACCAACAACTAAATAATTCTCAAAGAATACCAACAACTAGATAATTCTCAAAGAATGCCATCAACTAGATAATTCTCAAAGAATGCCAACAACTAAATAATTCTCAAAGAATACCAACAACTAGATAATTCTCAAAGAATGCCATCAACTAGATAATTCTCAAAGAATGCCAACAACTAAATAATTCTCAAAGAATACCAACAACTAGATAATTCTCAAAGAATGCCATCAACTAGATAATTCTCAAAGAATACCAACAACTAAATAATTCTCAAAGAATACCAACAACTAGATAATTCTCAAAGAATGCCAACAACTAAATAATTCTCAAAGAATACCAACAACTAGATAATTCTCAAAGAATACCAACAACTAAATAATTCTCAAAGAATACCAACAACTAAATAATTCTCAAAGAATACCAACAACTAGATAATTCTCAAAGAATACCAACAACTAGATAATTCTCAAAGAATACCAACAACTAGATAATTCTCAAAGAATACCAACAACTAAATAATTCTCAAAGAATGCCAACAACTAAATAATTCTCAAAGAATACCAACAACTAGATAATTCTCAAAGAATACCAACAACTAGATAATTCTCAAAGAATACCAACAACTAGATAATTCTCAAAGAATACCAACAACTAAATAATTCTCAAAGAATGCCAACAACTAAATAATTCTCAAAGAATACCAACAACTAAATAATTCTCAAAGAATACCAACAACTAAATAATTCTCAAAGAATACCAACAACTAGATAATTCTCAAAGAATACCAACAACTAAATAATTCTCAAAGAATACCATCAACTAGATAATTCTCAAAGAATACCAACAACTAAATAATTCTCAAAGAATGCCAACAACTAAATAATTCTCCACCGTGTGTTTCCGAGGTCTACAAGGGGAGCAAATAATAGTAACACTGCGACCTACAAGGCATGGTGAAATAGGCGACTAAGGTAGGGGCCTAGGGAAGCTAACCTGGTAAATAAAAAGCGTTGCAAAAATTGGATGTGCTGGCCTACTTGTAGGAGCATAACTGGCACAATGTACAATCTCTCTTAGTCTCAGATCACATACAAATCACAAAGAGTGGTTTAATGATGAAAAGGTGGATTAGGGTATTAGTCAGTGTTGGATTGCTTGCCCTAGAACTGAAATGACACCATTTTCTCATTCCCCTTGTGAGCTGCAGTAGCATAGTGGTAAGTGAACTCACTTCTTATGTGTGTGGTCTGGGTTCAATTCCACAGTGTGTATGGAACATCTTTCTAAACCGTAACAGCTCTCAGGTCCACCCAGCTTGAATTGGGTACCAGGAAAAGCACTTGAAAGTAAGACGGCCGACATAATGTTGACCCCATCAGCCATCGCATGCTGACACTCCAAAATGAAATATACGGGTCTAACAACATATTGCTGGGTGTAACAAGAAGAGACCGGTTGAGAAATGAAGACATCAGGAAAAAGTGGGTACAACATCAGTATTAGACTTCATCAAGAAACAACAAATTAAATGGTTCGGTCACGTAAGCAGATTACCATCAGACAGTGCACCCTAAAGAGCAATGCTGCTCCGATACAATGGGTACAAAGCAAAAGGCCGCCACGCAAAAGATGGACCTCAGAGATAACAGAGGCGACGAAAGAGACTATCTACGAAGCGCATACTAGGGCCCGTTTTATAAATCTCTTCCTGACCTGACGCTGTGAGGCATACAGGATTCGAGAAAGAAAGAAAGAAAGAAAGAACAACATATTACCCAATATATTTTGAGGTATGAAAAAAGGTTTCAGTTACTTTAAATTTTTACTTATTGTGCCTATGATCTTTCATAAAGATTAAGAAAGTGCATTAATAATATTAGAAATAGTAATCATTTCTGCAAATTATACATATATCACAGTCACTATCTGAATAAAACATACAACTATCTAATCCACCCTTGGATCAAATTTGTAACAAAACCAATCTGGTCAAATTAAAAATTAAGCTTATTATCATCTTTCCACGCTGCAACAAGTCATCATTTCCCAGGTATGTACAGAAGAGATGGCCACACACTTAGAATGGATGAGAGAAGACTCCTTACCAATCCCTCATATGGACACCAGAGGGAAAAGAAAACGAGGAAGACCAAGAGAGACTCTGCGTAGAACCATCACCAGAGAAGGCTCAACAATGGGCCTAGTAAACATTAAAGACTTAAAACAAATAGCAACGACCGCGAGACATGGAGAGCTATGACCTCTGCCCCGCCCACAGGCCCAAGAGGAAAGACTAACTAACTAACAGAAGAGAACAGACAGAGACAGATCTGTGTCACAGGTACAAAATTGGCACAATATATACATCCCTTCCCATCGCCCCTACCATCATCATAAAATATGTCAAGTATGCTGGAGAACACATCTGTAAAATAATTTATGTACAATCAACAAGTTTAAATAAACATACTATCATTTATCAGTTTTACAATGCAGTAGCATACTTTGAACTAAAAATATGAGTAATCAAGTGTTATACACATATATCATTACAGAATAGTACAATTTTAATGCAGTGAACAAGCACATGTCTGATAAAAATATGGCAGTTAACACACTCACTCTATGACGATGGCCTGGCTATAGGAAAATATCATGATAATGTCATCATCAAATAGTTTGTCCTGAGCAGAACTTTGCCACCACAACAGTCCTCCTGAATTTCTCTCTCTCACAGGCCAGATGTCCTGCCTCTGCAGCCGTCATGTTCAAACTCTCAGTTACATCCTGAATTCATCTTCTCCGTGGTCTTCCTCTTCTTCTCTTTACAGGTATGCCTCCTTCCATGATGGTCTTCTCCAGCCCTTCATGTCTTTTATATGTCCAAAATATCTCAATTTTTTCTTGCTTATTTGCAGCATCGACCAGTTTTCTTTGATTTTGAGTTCTTTCTTGATATTTGTTCTCTTCTCTGTCCATGATATACGGAGGACTCTTCTGTAACACTTATATCCAAAAGCACACATATGTTTTCCAACTGCCTTATTAAATGTCCATGCTTCACACCCATATGTTGCCACTGGGAATATGCATGCTTTTAGTATTCTGATCTTTATTTTCTAATCAGTTCTGTTCCATTCTGTTTTTAGTTGTTTACACACTCACCACTGCATTGGAAAAAAAGATGTGTCCAAATTAATTTTTGTTAACATTTTCCAGCTTGAAAAAGGCATAAATTTTGTCCAATGCGCACCCTGCAGCAGTAAGTGCGGAATGAGTTTAAATGTACATATACTAAAGAATAGGTTGTATTGCATGGAAACCAAAGCAAATCAATAATGAACTCCTAAAAAATGTGTGAATGAAAAGAGAAATATCCTGAAAGAGATACAAATGATATGTACAGAGTAAATGAACAAAAATACTTATAAACATAGTTTAGTTTAGTTTAGTCGTCGGATCACCATCACTGCACGTCGAACAAATTAGTCCATAAGTGCTCCGATCTCTCCCTCAGTATGTCCATCAGCGTGTGGCGACTAACGACACCGGTTCTTTGTTGGTTTACAATTCTTCTTTGTCTGCCAGCATAGCGTTCTTGTCGAGCTACACCACACTTAACTTTGAGTTCTTGCAGTCTGGTTAGTGTTGTGGATTCACCGCTATCACCTGAATCATGTACACGCCTCTCTCCCTTAAGGAATTTATAATATCAGCCTGGTCCATTGCTCGTCCGCTTGGACAGCAGCCATACCTGCAAGCCTATCCGCACGTTCATTCCCCTTACACCTGCATGCCCTGGCACAAAAATAAAACTGATCCTTGTCAGCTTAGACCTCCCCAGCGATTCTATCCAATGTCTCCTAGCCAATCCTGTTTCAATCTTCCTGAGCATACTCATTGAGTCACTGAGAAAACATGCATGGATAAAGTCTGTGATTCTAGCCAAATCATCGCTTTGGTAACCGCCATGATTTCCATAGTGAGACTGCTTGTAGTCACGGCAAAACCACCACTGTCTTCCTTCACAACATCACCTCCGACCTGAGCAGTGAAAGCCCACGAGCTCCGCACATGTCGAATCACCGAACCATCCGTATAAATGATTACATCATGCTCAGATGCGTTCTCAGAAATTAATGCCTGAACCTCTGCCTCCACAACAAGTGGGTTGCGTTGCCTGCATTCTTTATCAAGTTCGATGCATACAGAAAAGGATGTAGCGATTGCTCTTGGCACTGGTATCCATTCTTCAACGGGATCAATGTCTTCAAGTGTACACACCTGTTCAATACAGTCCTCGGCCTGACCCATCCAAGATTTTCCTCTTTTAACCTATTTCCTTTTTTGTTTCTTTATTTCCAAGTGCAGAGGATGTTGTGTGTCAGCATTGACTCAAAGGTATGCTTGTGCACGGCTCATCAGTATTCTATACTCCATAGTAGGATAGTCAAGGAGATAGCGCATCGCCCTGCACGACGTGTCTTTAGTGCAACCAAGTATAATGCGATCGCCTCGTTCTGTATTCTTTCCAGTCGTTCTATCTGACTATGACTGAGAGTCAGGATCGCCAGCGCATACTCAAGCACAGAAAGGACCAGACCCTGGTATAAAAGACAAAGATGGCGCTGTTCACAATCCGCCGCAGCCATTACCCTCATCGCCAGCAAATCTTTCCTCGCCTTCATTATCACATGAGCTATGTGTTCCGTAAAAGCTAGACTACGATCAAAACGCAACCCCAGGTATTTCATAGACTGAGATCGCTCCACCACCTCTGAACATAAAACCACAGATGGTGTTGGAGTGTTGACGATGTGGTTGTTTAAAGAGAACCATGTCACCGCTGCTTTTGTGGGGTTGACCAATGCTCCTGCTTCAACGCACCATCTTATAAACATAAATGACAATAATGAAAACAACATAAGAAAGATGTTAGAGATATATACACATGAGGAAAACAGTGGAACAACTAGAAAATAAACATGGAGATCATGACAGAATATATCTGCAGAGTATATCACTCTGACAAGTAAGAGAAAGTGTAAGAAATCTATGCTGTCATCAACATTCCAATGTGGTGATGGTCCCTGATTTTAATTATAGTGTATTAACTATACATATTTTAGGTTTAACACATTAACTACCAAGTGCCACAGCTTGCACCCATTTGTCTATCATGTTAGTCTATGTGGCACAGACTGTGTCATTTGTTGCATTATTAACTTAGCTTAAGGTATAGCTTATGGCTTTCATTGCTGATTTTTAATTTATTTTTTGCTTGTGATAAAATTACATTTATATATCTACAAAATTACCTCACATTCGTCAAATTTTGTTTTTAAAAATGAACACTTTTTAAAACATTTCTTAAGATTTGGTTTCATTTGAAATATGCAGCGGAAGATTGGGTAATATTGGGCAATATTGTATCACTAATGGGTGTCACGGTATTTTTATTTCCAAAGTCTGGTCACCCAGGTAATCTACAACAGCATTATTATCCTCAGCATTCTATATTTATATCCTCCCTCTTCATATCATAGTTGACACATAAAGCCTTCACAAGTTATTCCCATTACTGACGGTCTTCTATCTTTCTACCCATGGTATCCTATATCAGTCCACACTCTTTCATTTACCTTTCCACCTTTATTCTTAAGGTTTTCTTTGGTCTATCCTTTTTATTTCTTCCATCTGCTGTCCCTTGAAGTTCTCTTAAAATGCTTAGTGACATTTCCAAACTATATCCATCTTCTTTCTCTGATAGTGGTTGCCAGTGATGTGCAATTAGTTTTCTTCTGTAGCTCTTTCTTCTTCTTCTGCGATCAACTTCTGCTATGCAACTACTCTTGTATGTGTCATAGACAAGATGGTGCGCTTGAGGTCTTCAATAGACCCCCATAGTTTGTTTTGAAGGGTTGTTTCTGTTGGCCAGATTTCCATTCTCACACTGCTCAGGCTGGGACAGTCTTGTAGGATGTGGTCTGGGGACTGCTTTGGAGTTCCATAGGTGCAGGCAGCCGAGTCCCTGAAACCCATTCTATAGAGGTGTGCTCTGAGACCACAGTGTCCCGTTCTAAGTCTGAATACTGAAGTCTGCGATTTTCTGTTTAGTTTAGTTATACTGTCATGCTCTGGGTTCTATCCTCTATTTGTTTTTATCCACATCATTTCCTGTAGCTCCTAATTTGTGGACTTCTCTGATCTGATTGAAATATTTGCAGAATTTCTCATTTGATCATTCTCTCCAGTCAGTACATGTTAAAGATTAAGATCAATATTTAGTCATTTCTTTTTTTCTCATCAGCCTTTATTAATTTTTGGTCACTTGTTCAACTATCCTCTCTTCATGTGTCACTGCTTTTCTTTCATTGTTCTCATACCTTCAATATCAGTAATAGCCGTGTGCAGTAGCTGTCTCTTATGTGTGTGAAATTGCACTAGTGAAATTGAGAAAGGAAGTGCAATATTTAATTGTCAGAAAGTCAGAAATAATGCACATAATTATGAATGTGTACTATATATATGTTGCATTAAATGATTACATAGAAACTAATTATATGAAATTTCTGATAGTATTGATCTGCATAAAATTCTGGCAACGAAGTAAAAATTGAAGCTTTCAATGAAAACACACACTAAACAATTTTATTTCCCCTACGTAAATCGATAGCACAAATATCCGTTATCGCAACTGAATATTCGCAAGCAAATATTTACATAGTAATCACAGTGCGCCATAAACATAATTGTGTTCATACTATGATTTAAAGTTAAAGGGACCAGAATGAAAATTGACACCACAACGTATCAGTATCAGCAGTCGTCATCAGAGTTAGCATATCAATTATCGTGTTGTGGATAGTCGATGAATCTGAGTGACTCTCTTGCTCGTTATCGAAATCATTTCGTTATTTATCGGAGCGATTATAGCTTATATAAAAGTACAGAATATAACAAAATACAAAAATATACATGACAATACAAAATTCTACTAAAAATGAGATGTACTTACCAACGTCAAGAGTCGTCTGCTAACTCCAGGTTTCAGTCGTCAATAAACAATCGCTTATCCCTTTTTTTAAAAAAATAGGTAACTTCCTGTGCGAGAAGACATTATTTAAGTACCAATATTTACGGTACAATAAATATTTATCACATTTGTCGTTCTGTAGATGCAGTAAAGCAAATAAAATCATAGGTCAAATGGTACCAATTTTGAAATGTAAACATGTCATCATCAACAGTAAAAGAGCATTGTACTACACAATCTTTCTCCTTACTTTATGATATCAGTGCTAAACCTGGACGCTGACATTAAATGATAGATGAAATGACAATGCAAAGTGCTGGTAGTGTCAAGAAGAGACCGGTTTGGAAATGAAGGCATCCGGAAAAAAGTTGGTGCAACATCAGTACTGAACTTCTTCAAGAAACAACAATTAAATGATTCAGCCATATAATCAAGATTACCAACAGACAGTGCCCCCCAATAAAGCAAAACTATTCCGATACAGTGAATACAAAGCACAAGGCCGTCCACGCGAAAGGTGTACTTCAGAAATAACAGAGCATAGAAAAACAATATTTACGAAGCACACACAAAAGTCCGTTCTATAAATCTCTTCTTATCCTGACGCTGTGAGACAAAACAGGATTGGAGAAAAGAAGAATCAGTTCTGTAGATTTGTATACTGAATTCAAAAACGACACATTTTGCGAGTGTCGACTTTGTATGGAAGGTTTGGAGACAAAATAAAATACTGGAGGATAGTTGCTATTTCCGAATTGCAGGGTCTCTATGGATATCTTCAAACAAATCAGTTTCCTGAATCTACAGCTGGTGATTAGTAAGGATCATCATCAGAACACTCCGGACACGTCCATAGGTGCTGCCATCTCCTTCCCAACATCTTTCATCATCAGGTGCCATGACGGCTGGCGTAGGCGATCATGGATCTCAACAAATCTCTATCTTTGGTGTTTGCTACCAACTCAGATGTTGACACTCTTCCGTGTCGTGAAGTCATGCTATCCAAAATGTTATCTCTCTCTGTCTTCCTCTGTCTCGCTTACCCTCGATTTTACCGGTTGTCACAATGTTATCTAAACCTCCCTTTCTCACCACGTGATTTTTCGATATGTTTGTTTATTGTCCATGACTCGCATCCGTATGTCAGTATTGGGTCTATGTAGCATTGAATAACTCTCATTGAATAAATAAAATCCAATATCTTTACCAGCATATAACGACTAATCACAACATTTTGTATTGATTAATCAAATGCCTCGTACCTCTAACCAAATGTTCATGTCTGGCAGTTCATATTTTTACTTCTAACTCCTTCATTCTGGATAGAGTTTCTGCAGCTGATGTCGTCTATTAACTAACAATAAAGAAAGAAGTTGTGAGCGTCTGTAGCTCAAACCGTAGTGAGCTCGATCACAAACCCAAGAGTACCTTGTTCAAACCCTAAGGTGGGCAAGTTTGGAAGCAAAATCCGTGGGATTTTTACAAAAGATAAAAATAGACCTCCCCGTTCAGAAAGCAATGGAAAACTACTGAACGTATAATAATCCTAGAAAATCAACGACTCGTTTACTGTGGTCGATGGCTACGTCCTGTATAGGATATGCCACGAATTTCATTTCATAGAAAGAAGAGACCATATAAGAAATGAGGAAATTAGAAGAAGAACAGTCGGAACAACACCTGCTATTAGATTCATTGAAAAACAGAGACTTAAATGGACTGGCCACTTGGTCAGAATGAACCCGAATACACCAATTGCAAGAGCGTACAACTTGAAAATGAAATCATCAAGAGGAAGGGGCCAACCAAGAAAAAGATAGATTGATGAAGTTACGGACATCTTAAAACTTCACAATACCACACACCCTATGTCAAGCGACTGAGCGGGCACTATCTCGGAAACCGATTCTCAGTTAAACCTGCTACGCCTATCGGCAAAAAAGGCAGAGAAGGACACAAGAAAGAAAGAAGATAGAAGAAAGTATTGTCCACAAGACATCAGTCCACATTACAGTCCACATTACAAGCTTTAGAAGAACAGCAGAACCAGTCAAGTGAGATGCACCTGTTAACAGAATAATATACAGGGTGTTCAAGATAAAAGCAGTCTCGTCGTTAAGGAAGCATCGTCGTCAAGGGGGCTAATCTGGCATATGTTTATGAAAATGAGAAGGTTCAGTTATGACGTAGTATAGGTCAAGGTTGTGAAACGATGTGTAATTGGAGTACGGAAGGGGCAATGAACAAATGTGACGTAGGACGAGCTAGTCAGAACCGGTTTAAATAGAAACAGGCACAACGGCAATCAGTAACTGGCAACTTTTGATTTGTCACTCGGGCCGCTTTTATCTTGAAGACTGTACAATGCTAAAGCAATTACTTCCACAATTTTCAGAGACATTACCGTACGTTGTGGGCCTAGTGTGACCTTACGGTTCGCCCGTCACACCCTTTTTTCCCGCTTTTCTCAAACTTATTACATATGATCTATATTTACCGATGATAACTAGACTGTAAACTAGACTGTGCATCAAGTTTCATATCTAGAAACCATCTTTAACAGTAAAATAATATCTATGACCTATGAACACAAGAGATGGACGTCTGTATTAGGCGATTTCGTGGCTGAAAATACACATTAAAGATAATCTAAATGTGTAATAGCCAAATACAAGTTAGATCAACAAATTATAGGAAAGTTCAGAAATAGGCAAGCCGAATCTAATTCTGACATGTTCAAACAGAGAGAAAAGTAAGTGTCAACAAGATCGAAACAAATACAATCAGAAATTGTATTCTTTTTTTTTTGTCATTGAGGAATGTCAAAGATATATCTTCTTGCAGATTCAAGATTTCTAACTCTTGAAGATTATTTTGTCGAAATCTTCACAAACCCTACGTTACAGTTCAGTTGCATCAACAGAAGCGACTGGGTTATTGATAAATATTATTACCTGTTCAAATGTTGAAAATTGACTAAATCTGTTAGCAAATTTGACAGTAATGAGTTCAGCTGTTTAATTTTTTAAAAAAGATTACATACACTGTCACTGATAGATTCAGCAATATATTTCAAATTTGGAAAGTGAGAAAGTGATTTCCTGTTTAAATATCCAATCCAAGTTTTAATTTCTTTTGGAACGCGCTTATCATGCCTGAGATGTCACGATATATCTCTTGTAAGTCGAGATTCAACTCCTTTAATGTGAAGATATATCCAAACCAACTTAATCTTGTAACCATGATATGGCATCGAGTTCTCCATATTGCCTTGGAGATAAGAAATTCTCTGATTTCCGAAGACTGCAGAATTGTGCCGGTGTCTTTCACTACACAACCACATTACATGTGTATAAATAATTACATCGTCATATTCAGCATCTGATATCAAACGAGTCTTAAACAATCGATGAGAGGGGCAAGATGCTCTCATGTAATTTACAATATGAGTTACTACTTTCATGACATGCTTGAACTTCAGTGCATTTGTGTATAAAGATTCCTGATGGTTATTACAGTCATAAGAGATACATTTCAGAGTTGATACATCCTTAGCATATAATACTTCTTCTTCAGCGATCTCTGGTCATGCGCTTAATTTACTGTGGACTACAAACTGGACAGTCAGCTTCAGGTCTGTCAATTTTCCTCAAAGCTTAGTTTTCAGACCGACTGGCTGTGGCCACATGTTGCTTCTCAGCACACCCAGGAGAGGACAGTCTTGCATGATATGCTCTGGTGTCTGTTCCGCCTGCTGACACTGGCAGAGAGCTGTTTGACTTATTCCTAGTCTATATAAGTGTTTGTTGAGTCTGCAGTGTCCGGTACGTAGACGAAATATAATGACCTGGTCTGTTCTGCTTAGGACTTTGATGGAGTCTCTTCCATAATCATATCCACTGTTTATCTTCCAGTCTACTGCAGATTTTCTCTGTATGAGGGTTTAGCATATAACATAAAGAACAGGAAATCCACTGTGTTTACCAGTTATTGAAGATGCCCATTTATCAACAAGTTTTAGAAGTGGTAAGTTACTCTACTTCATAAATGCGAGGAATACATTGAAAATGTCTTGTCCCATAGGACAGTCTTTAAGAGAAAGAAGTTTAACAAACATCTATTTTGCAGACGACATCTGAATAATATATCGGACTGGATTAGTTAGACGAGAGATGATTGAAGACATTCAGAGAACATTACATACCATCTCGTGTTGGTGTAGAGAGTTTCGTTCTCAGATCAATCCTGAAAAGGCGCGTATGTTGTGGTGCTCTTTGAATAATTCCATGATCAGGTCTGACCTACCCAGAGTCACCTTTGACGGACAGGCTCTCGAGCGTCGTCACAGGCTCCGCTATATTGGAATAACATTTGATCGTAGTCTATCTTTCAAACAACATGTTGAACACATGATACAACGATGTAAATTTGGTCTTGCGGATCTCACGATTGTGATAGCCGCACACCTTGAGCAGAGGCTACTTGCGGTGCCCTTCTGTTTCATCAACTGGTTATGTCCGTGGTAGATTACGGACTCGGCATTCTCACGATATCATCAAGATCCCAATGTGAACGACTCGAACGTATTCAGAATGAAGGCATGCGTATAGTTCTTGGGTACACTATAGTATAGGTCCCACTGTGAGAATGAAATAAATGATTGGCCTTCTGTCACTACGCTCCCGTCATGCAATCGCCCAAACCAAGGCATTCTTCTTCTTCTTTGCGTTCGTTCTTTACGACCAATTTTAATCACTCTTTGTGATATGTTTGATCTTTGCCAAGAACGTGTATATGTTGCACATTGGTTTAGTAGGCCCCTAAACGCATAGACTTCTACACGTTTAGGACATGTGCATCCGATTTCAGCCAAACCTCCTTAATCGCCTCTTACGCCATGCGTGCAGGTAGCAGTGGTTCTATTCTTTACACCCCAAATTTGGGCCCGGGAACCACTCGGGCGCCAAGGCATATATGTGGGTTACTGTGGATAAGAGACATCCACTGCACAAGAACGCTTATAATGTTAAGGGCACGAGAATCAAGCGTGGCATGTCGTGGATGGCCCAGGCTGAGAGAACAATTGGCCAGGTGACTACGGTTGCGACCCTACCAAAATGGGAAGAATGGATCTCAACAGATGGTAGCATGACCAACTACTACGACGTTACCATTACTCTTGGAAGAGAATGTAGAGATTGGGGCAACATGAAGGCTGAACTCGCAGTTAAGCAGCTGATAATGCAAGGGATGATGATGTTGTATATACCAATGAGTCTGCATCGTCGTGAGAAGTCAGGCTGGGGTTTCTTGGCTAGCGCACATGGTAGGATTGTTGCAGAGCAAAGTAGAGCATACAGAACAATTAATTTCAGTATGAGGATTGAGTCCGTTACTGCAGCCCTCCATTAGGGACTCTGTTTACTGGAGCTGTTGTTGTATCTGATTGGCAGTCGATGCTCCCGGAAGATGATTCTTCTTCTTCAAACGCTTTATATCGACCACTTGTTTAAAAATGCTTAGTGAGTTGTATGTTTAAAAAAAGGGTTTAAAAGCCGAAGGATTGACTTCATTGCAACGGGTTTTACCCCATACGGCTCGGTCCCTCTCCGCAGAAATGGCACGCCACCTACCAAGAGTATTGTACAAAGCACGAACTCCGTTGCTCCAGCAATAATCCTAGGGTCTCTGGAAAAAACTGCACTCGTGAACAGAATGGCGCGGTCCGGACTCGAACCCACGACCTTCGACTCACAAGGCAAAGGGCTTAACCACTTAGCCACAGACCCCCAGTGAGTGAGTTGTATGTGATCTGAGACTAAGAGCGATGTACTTTGTGCTAGTTATACGCCTACAAGTATACCAACACCCGATTTCTGCCACGCTTTTGGTTTACTATGGTAGCTTCTCTAGGTCCTTACATCAGTCGCCTCTTACTACATGCCTTGTAGGTTGTAGTGGTACTATTCTTTGCTCCCTTGCAGCCCGGTACCACACACACGTTTTTGTTTGCAAAATCTTAGTTACCCAACTGCAAAATCTTAGTTACTCAACTGCAAAATCTTAGTTACCCAACTGCAAAATCTTAGTTACCCAACTGCAAAATCTTAGTTACTCAACTGCAAAATCTTAGTTACCCAACTGCAAAATCTTAGTTACTCAACTGCAAAATCTTAGTTACTCAACTGCAAAATCTTAGTTACTCAACTGCAAAATCTTAGTTACCCAACTGCAAAATCTTAGTTACCCAACTGCAAAATCTTAGTTACTCAACTGCAAAATCTTAGTTACTCAACTGCAAAATCTTAATTACCCAACTGCAAAATCTTAGTTACCCAAGTGCAAAATCTTAGTTACTCAACTGCAAAATCTTAGTTACTCAACTGCAAAATCTTAGTTACCCAACTGCAAAATCTTAGTTACTCAACTGCAAAATCTTAGTTACTCAACTGCAAAATCTTAGTTACCCAACTGCAAAATCTTAGTTACCCAACTGCAAAATCTTAGTTACTCAACTGCAAAATCTTAGTTACTCACAAATCAAACTGCAAAATCTTAGTTACCCAACTGCAAAATCTTAGTTACTCAACTGCAAAATCTTAGTTACTCAACTGCAAAATCTTAGTTACTCAACTGCAAAATCTTAGTTACTCAACTGCAAAATCTTAGTTACCCAACTGCAAAATCTTAGTTACTCAACTGCAAAATCTTAGTTACTCAACTGCAAAATCTTAGTTACTCAACTGCAAAATCTTAGTTACTCAACTGCAAAATCTTAGTTACTCAACTGCAAAATCTTATTTACTCAACTGCAAAATCTTAGTTACTCAACTGCAAAATCTTAGTTACTCAACTGCAAAATCTTAGTTACCCAACTGCAAAATCTTAGTTACTCAACTGCAAAATCTTAGTTACCCAACTGTACAATGGGTGTCCTGTTGAATAATATGCATACTGGTGCAGCCCGAAAAGAATGGCATACTAAATACGCAAAGAGATTGATTAATCAACATCGAACTAGCGTGTTGGGCGGCTGGACTTGCTGAGGCGGAGATCGGAGCACGTATAGACATGTCCGGAGTGCTATGATGATAGTCCTCATATAACTTATAATATGCATACACTTTGTCGGAAATTCGGATGCGCTTGTCCGCTTGGGTGTCCTGTTGAATAATAATGCATACTTTGTAGGATATTTGGATACGATTGTCCGCATGGAAGTGCACAGAAAATTGATAGTTAGCAGTTTACTACTCGGACATAGAGAACGACTAGATTTGTATAACTGTTTTCTCAGAAATCCATTTTTCAGGGCTTGGCCCGCATTGTCTTAACGTATGGACGCTCATGCCTGTCCTACATGCCGTAGGGGTCTAACGGGTTAAGAAAAGTATTCACTTTCTCAGTGCAAACCACAAAGATCACAGTGTGATTGATTTGGTTGATAAGAACGAGCACAAACAAATAAACATTAACATAAATATTACTAACATACAAAGTTCATCAATGAAATATACATCATTGTAATTCACACAGACAAAACACAGACACACACACACACACACAGACAGACAGATGTGTTTTATTGGTACAGCTAGTTTTAATGAGTTTTCTTGTTTTACCTTCTGGAAAGTGGGCCTATGTAGTCTGAGAATGTTGGGGGGAGTGTATTTGTGTAATCTGGGTTGGGGAATATGTAACTGTGTAGTAATCAGGAATTTTTTTTATTTATTTTGGGGGAGGGGGGGGTGACAACCCTGAAAATTCCAGGCACATGGTTACTAGCTCAGAATGTTATCAGTTTTGCTATAGGTGGCACCGGTGAAGTACCGACATTGCATATATCATAAATGTCCTATATTCCACACATGTGGACAGAGACTGATTGAAATGTGGATGAAGCTCGGACAGCACAGCGCTGTTGTCTGCAGGGAAGATAAATAATGCATGCTAATCAATATCCCTTGAGTACAGTGGGCGTGGGACCGATGAGATGGTCGCTACATTCGAGGACGGAGCATGTGTGGACTTGTACAATGTGTAAGAATGTGGATAGGGAAAACTGAAATGAAAGCATAAAGTCTATGATATCTTGTGACTTTTGTGAATCTGCTTATTTAGAAAATGTTAACAAATATTTACAGACAATGTTAACAAATATTTACAGACAGCAGATTGACTTCATTGCACTGGGTTGCCCCTATATGGCTCAGTCTCTCTCCACAGAAATGGCCTGCCACCAGATGAGAGTTTTGCACAGAGCATGAACAGCTCCAGCAAAAATCCTAAGGATCTTCGTGAATAAATACACTTGTGAGCTGAATGACATGGCCTGAATTCGAAACCCTGACCTTCAGTTAACCACTTTGCTACAGAGTCTGCTCATTACTAATACTTATAAGAAACTATTTTGTTCTTTTCTGCCAAAATTCTCCACGGTGCTGACAAAGAAATCATTTCTAGTTTTATTTACTTCATCATTTGTTTGTCATTATCGTTGTCAACAACATCATCATCTTAGTACAGACTTCCAATCTGTCAGGTTTCACAAACTGAAATTCTGTTAGTATCTTCACTTGAGGTTAGTAGACATCACTTGTCAAATAGGACAAACTTGTTCTATTTATCACTAGACAATCCAATACTAATCTGACTACAATCATGCTATCTGACTACAATCATGCTAAGACAATCTGTATCACAGATTAGGCAAGCACTAACAAGTAGAACCCTCAGCAGCCAGTATGTCATGTAAGCACAATAGACGATTCTGCATTTAATCATATGTAATATGTTAATGATGGCTTTAACATCAAGATGGCATTAACATCAAGATGGCATTAACATCAAGATGGCATTAACATCAAGATGGCTTTAACATCAAGATGGCATTAACATCAAGATGGCATTAACATCAAGATGGCATTAACATCAAGATGGCATTAACATCAAAATGACATTAACATCAAGATGACTTTAACATCAAGATGCTTACTCTAACATCAAGATATGTTAACATCAAGATGGGTTAATTTAAACATCAAGATATTAGAAAATCAAGATCATCTACCATCAATGGTTGAACATCAAGAGTGGTTAACATTTGGATGTTTTAACATCAAGATAAAATTACCCTTGACATTTATCACTTGAATATATATATCATCTAGAGCTATCAGGTTCCCCCATCATCCTCTCTCTCTCTCTCTCTCTCTCTCATCACAAGATCAGAAGATCAGTATCACCACAAAACAGGCACATGGTGAACAATGCAATGAAATATTTGTAATATTCAAAGAAATAATCAACAAAGAAATATCAGATTTCAACATTGACAAATGGAACAGACAAGTTCAATGACTTTTATCATTAACCAACGTCTTCGTACAACACATCAGACTGTGCATAATAGTTGCGTTATATCAAACATCTGTTGTGTTATAAGTTCATCAGTTGTATTCTAGTCGTCTGTTTTGCAACATATATATATATATATAAAATAAGTGCCTATCACGTGCCTACAATAATCGACACTTAGGGCGCAGATCACGAGGCAGGCCAAGAACACGATGGATAGATAACATCTCAGAGTCCCTGCGAAAGCATGGACTGACAACGTCAAGCGCAATACACCTGGCACAAGATAGAAAACTAACTCTCCCCACGCTTGCGGCAAATATGGTTAAGATAAGATAAGATAGAAAATAAGTTGTTTTATGAAGCCATGACATTATCTTTGTGTTATATTGACATTTGTTGTAAATTGTTTATATTTTCTTGCAGCACTTTGTTCTCATTGTAGGAGAGTAAACTAGGAATTAAGAGTACTTGCCCAAAGGTGTCGCCTCACGTGCAGGTCATTGGTTTTACTTTTTCCCTAACAGAATAAAACTGTTGGACTTACAGAGTGGTCGTATATATGACAACATATCTATTATATTATGCATAAATCACATACAAGTTCTGAAACAGAGACATCTTCACATTTTATGAATAAATCACATACAAGGTGAATATTATAGATATCTATTGTATTATGAATAAATCACATACAAGGTGAATATTATAGATATCTATTGTATTATGAATAAATCACGTACTAGTTCTGTTACATATATACAGGGTGTTCAAGATAAAAGCAGCCTGTGAATGGAGCTAATCTGGCATATATGTATGAAAATGAGAAGGTTCAGTTATGACGTAGTATAGGTCAAGGTTGTGTGACGGTATGTAATTGTAGTGCAGAAAGGGGCGATGAACAAATGTGACATAGGATGAGCTAGTCAGAACCGGTTTAAATAGTAAATAAACACAGCTCAATGTGTAACTGGCAATTTTCGATTTGTCAATGGGGCTGCAATTATCTTGAACACCCTGTATGTTCTATTTAATGAAATCATGACATACCAGTTGCATACTACATACATATTTGGCGCTATGTGACAATGGCGCTATGTGACAATCACGCTATGTGACAATCACATGTACAATCACATACTAGTTGTGTATACAGACACTCACTGCACATTTTGCCAAACATTCAAATGACAATAGTAGTCAAAACATATCTTGCAAATACACATCATTTTCACATAATTTTCACATCAGTAAAATAATCTAATTCTGACAAAGATATCAGATTTGAAATGTACAATTGTTGAGCTAATACAAAAGTCCCCTGTGAGCGGTTCAATTCC
Source organism: Arion vulgaris (assembly GCA_020796225.1). NCBI lineage: Eukaryota > Metazoa > Mollusca > Gastropoda > Stylommatophora > Arionidae > Arion > Arion vulgaris. Next base: position 39,710,809 of record CM036768.1, read on the forward strand.
GCGGGCTGGCAAAAAAGCCACAGGTTCTCCAGATTTATGGTGTTCGTGGTACCAAACTGAAGTGTTACGATGTCCATGGCACCGAGTCGAAGAGCTGAAAGCTCAAGAGCTTCTGGATCGGGAAAAAAAAACCTAATACAAAGACTTCTCACTATTTTCAAAACAGTTATCTTTTTTTTTTTCAAACATAGATTTCAGAAATAATATAAAGATGAAAAATGATATTATACAAACCATCATTGGAGACCATCATTACAAGATGGAGATGGAGATGAAGATGGATTAGACATGTGCATCATATGCAAGTAGAATTGGAGACCATCATTATAAGACGAAGGTAAATTAGACATGTGCATCATATGCAAGTAGGAGCAATGGCTAGGACAGCTTTCCGATGGATGAAATGAAAATCATGACATATCCTTTACAGAACTTAGCCATCAACCACAGTAAACCGAGTCGTTGATTTTCTAGGCACCACTTATACGTTCAGTAGTTTGCCATTGCTTTCTGAACGGTGAGGTCTATTTTACCTTTTGTAAAAATCCCACAGAAAAGAATTTGCTTCCAAACTTTCCCACCGTGGGGTTTGAACCAGGTACACTTGGGTTTGTGATCGAGCTTACTACTACTTGAGCAAAGATATCTCCACTTTTCTTTCTTATCCAAAAGTGGTTCCTGCCTTAGATGTCAAGTGGTTCCTGATGTAAGAGGATTTCATCAGGGTTGGGATTTCCTTGCGGCTCTTACCCATCCCTTCATCATTAACAACAGTGTTGTTTTCTCCTTCATCTTGTATCAAATTAATTTCTATTTTACTTGGCTTCTCTTGTTCTTGTTGTTGCTAATATTTTGGGGACTATCTCATGAATGTTTTGTTTGTTCATTATAATGTTATGTCCAACTGTAGTAGGCAACTTATTACTGCCATTCATGTCAAAGGTTAAAACAAAACATGAAACATATAGAAGCAGTGTCCTGGGAGTGTTATTATACAGTAGTGAGTGCTGGAAGAAACAGTGTCCTGGGAGTGTTATTATACAGTAGTGAGTGCTGGAAGAAGCAGTGTCCTGAGAGTGTTATTATACAGTAGTGAGTGCTTGGAAAATGTAGAAACAGTGTCCTAGGAGTGTTATTATACAGTAGTGAGTGCTTGACAGTGTCAGGTATATACAGTAAAGTCGAAAATATGACAGTGTCTGGAGTGTTATTATACAGTAGTGAGTGCTTGGAGAAAGTCAGTTATACAGTAAAGTGCTGAAATATGACAGTGTCCTGGAGTGTTATTATACAGTAGTGAGTGCTTGGAAGAAGCAGTGTCCTGGGAGTGTTATTATACAGTAGTAAGTGCTTGGAAAATATAGAAACAGTGTCCTGGGAGTGTTATTATACAGTCGTGAGTGCTTGGAAGAAGCAGTGTCCTGGAGTGTTATTATACAGTAGTGAGTGCTTGAAAATATAGAAACAGTGTCCTGTATTATACAGTAGGTCTTGGAAGAACAGTGTCTGAAGTGTTATTATACAGTAGTAGGCTTGAAAATAACCCACAAATCATACACAGTTGGAGATATTCCAAAATAAATATGCACAAAGAATAACTGGCTGAATAAACTAGCAATGTAATCTTCCATTGTTGTTGGAAAGTAGACAGAATGACACAGACTAGATGTGAAGTAGAGAACAAAGCTCAACTTTAACCATCGACATAAATCATAAAGGCACAATGTCTCAGGACATGGTAACACTCTTTCATGGAACACATTGCTAAAGTTTAGGAGAACTCAGCATGATCAATTAGCAATCTGGTAGCAGGGAATGAACCCAGTGTACCCTACATTTGCAGTATTATCACTGAGTAGAACAGAGTCTCCCTGCTGCTAGGACAGTCTAATTGGACGCTCTCTCTCTCTCCTGCTGCTAGGACAGTCTAATTGGACTCTCTCTCTCCTTCTTGTGTCGTTGGGAGCATAGGCCCTCAACCAACTTATGCCAAGTCTTCCTATCTTTAGCTATCTCTTGCAGCTCCTTCCATCTCTTCCATATATTGTTCATCTATGCCTTCAGATCTCATCTCTACTACTGCCTTGTAGTTTCATTGGGGACAATCAAAGGCTAGTGGAGCAAACCGTACACAAAACTGGATGACAGGCAAACCAAGTAGTCCAAAAAGACTGGTAACCTGGGTAGATGACGCTCAACAACCCAGGAGGGAAGGTTGTCTAAGGGTAGCTCCTAAAGAAAATAGTAACCTGCTGCCTTGCAGGTCGGCTGGGGACAGCCCAAGACTGACGGAGAGCGAACCCAGTAAACGCTGGATAAAACCGGACACATCGCCGAAGGATAAGCACCAGAGCTCCAAATGGCGTTGAAGATGTGACGAAACACACCCATGCTAAGGCTGCATGAATCAAGTTTCCACATGAATAACAATTTATGAGGAAATCTGGTACATCAATCTAAGCGGTGATCACGAGAGATCTCATCTCCATGTATTTCTAGATTCCCCTATCTTTTGCTTTCCCTGTGAGTTCCAGGAAAGGGCCCTTCTTGTTATATTCCCCAGGTTTTCTCAGAAAAGGATCTAATGGGCTGACTTCACTGCACCGGGTTTTCCCATATGGCTCTGTCCCTTTTGGTAGAAATGGCAAGTCCCCTGCTGAGAGTGTTGTCCCAAACTTTGCAGCTTCAGCAACAATCCTAGGGATCTCCAGAACAAAATGAACATGTGAGCTGAATGACGCAATCTGGATTTAAACCCACAACATTCAGAACACAACACAAGGCAAATATCTTAACCACTTCGCCTCCCAACTTCCTCCAGTGTCTTTTATTCATCTCCTGGTTGACTGGAAAACTCCTACCCCGTGGGTGGGTAGACAATCCACATATACCGTAGCATTTTCACATTGTCATAATGGTAGTTAATATAATAAATATTATATGTCGAGGGCATGAAAGCAGGCATACAGTTCGATGACAGCACACCTGATAGCTTCAAGTTTAGAGTGCAGTTAAACAGGGCTGTGTCCTTGCCCCCACTCTCTTTAACATTCTCTTTTGCAATTCTTTTATACAATGCCTTTGGGGATGCTGACGGCAATGTTTTCATCCGCACTAGATCTGATGGTTCACTTTTCGACTTGGCTCACTTAAATAGCCAAGACAAAAACAACAGAAATTCTTCTCAAGGAACTCCTTTTCCTGATGATGCTGTCGTAGTTGCACACAGTGAGGCTATCCTGCAATCCCTAATCAATAATTTAGCCAGGGCATGCGATCTGTTTTCTCTGACTATAAGTGTCACCAAAACAGTGGTTTTATGTCAAGGAACAAACACATCAACAAATATGATTTTAAATGGTAACCATCCGACACCAGATGAAATATTTTGCTATTTTGGTCCATGGTCACTGCCAGCCTTTCTGTTGTTGAAGAAATCAATGCTCGGATAGGTAGATCGGCTACTACACTCGGCTAACTATCAAAGAGAGAGTGGGACTACACAAAATTAACATTGCAGGCGAAGATTCAAATATATCGAGTCTGTGTAATTAGCTCTTTACTATATGGATCAGAAACATGGACAGCCTACTCAAGGCACGAGAGATTTAACATATTTCATCTTCGATGTCTCCGCAAGATTATGAACATCAGGTGGTTAGGACAAGATAACCAACTCTGAAGTATTGCAACGTGCAAATTTGCCTTCAATCATGGGTATGCTCAGCAGTAGAAGGCTAGGGCATGTGAGAAGAATGGACAATTGCAGCATACCAAATCAAATGCTGTTCTGTGAACTTCAGGAGGAGAAGAGGCACCAAGGCAGACCAATGCTCAGATATAAGAATGTCTGCAAGGCCTCAATGAAGAACTTTTCTCTGCCCAACAAATGGAAAAACTGCTGATGACCGAGTTATATGGAAAGCAACATTACGCAAAGGTGCAAAATCTTTGAAAAGAGACTTGAGGATGAGCTGAAAGACATGAGAGACAAGCTGAAAACTATCACAGTCAAACACTTGCCAATTGAGCATCTATAAAGACGAAAAGGCTATATATATATAATAAATAGGATTGGGGTGAATTTTTATTTAATTAAACATTTTTCAGTGTAAAATTTACAATTAATAAATGTGAAGATCTTCATAATGAACTGACAATACTGGTCAGGTATGTATCAATCAACCGACAATACTGGTAGTATGTATCAATAACGACATAGGTCAGGTATGTATCAATCAACCGACAAGTACATGGTCAGTATGTATCAAAACGATACTGTTAGATATGTACCACGATTGTGGACATGGGTCTCAGACACTGAACGAGTCTGGTAGAATTAGGCATGTTTGGACATGCCAGACAGTGATCAGCTTCGGAATAGAGATAGTAAGATACAGTATATCGACACTTCTCATGGGTACTGTGAGCAAATGGACTTTGGGATGGCTGATGCAACGGAAGACAGAGCACGAATCGAATGGGAATGCCCAATGTGCCATGACGTTGATCGCGAACATAACATAACAATCAACAATACATAGTTAGGTATGTACCAACCAACCAACAATACATAATTAGGTATGTACCAACCAACCAACAATACATAGTTAGGTATGTATCAACCAACCAACAATACATAGTAGGTATGTACCAACCAACCAACAATACATAGTTAGGGTATGTGTATGCCAACCAACCAACAATACATAGTTAGGTATGTACCAACCAACCAACAATACATAGTTAGGTATGTACATAATAGATACCAACCAACAATACATAGTTAGGTATGTATCAACCAACCAACAATACATAGTTAGGTATGTACCAACCAACCAACAATACATAGTTAGGTATGTATCAAAAGTTTTTGTAAGAGTGCTAAAGTCTTCTGGGGTAAATGAATAAAAGTTCAAAAAGACCCTACAAAAATTAGAGAAAGAATTGATTCATTCATTCATTGACTTTGCACAATAACAACGTATACTCTGATCTCTTTCTTACACAGGAAGATCTCAGCGGCAAAGCCCACAACTCTGTAGCACTTTTTGGGGGTCCCTGATGTCATTTTTTGATAAAGGTAAAAGTTTTTAAAGTAATTGTTATTTTCATATTTTTAATGAATTTTGCCGAGCAGCAGATTTGCATTCTACTTTTATTGATTTTCAAATGTCAAGAGTTCTTTCACCTGCTCAACTTGAACATGTGACCAAGGTTTTATCATCCAACTCTGATAGGACTAGAAACTGGATCTCATCTACAATGATATCAAGAATCTCTGGAAAAATATCCTATTATATATAAATATATATATTTATAGCCTTTTTATTATTTACGGACAGTGAATTGGCAAGTGTTTTACTGTGACAACTTCTGAGTTTGTGCTTGTCTCTCTCGACTTTCAGCTCATCACTAAGTCTCTTTTCAAAAGATTCTGCACCTTTACGTAATGTTGTTTTTATATCTTGGTCATCAGTTAGTTTTTTTTCCAATTGCTGGGACCAATAGAAAAGTTCTTCACTGAGGCCTTGCAGACATCCTTATATCTGAGCAGTGGTCTGCCTTGGAGTCTCTTCCCTTCGAAAGTTCATAGAACAACACTTGTTTGAATGCAGCTATATTTCTTACATGTCTTAGCTCATCTCTGACTCAGTCTTCTACTGCTGAGCTCAGTCTCTCTCTGAGCTAGCTCTGCTGGCAGCTTCTCAGCTCGTCTTATACTGCTGAGCTTAGTCTTCTACTGCTGAGCTTAGCTTCTACTGCTGAGCTTAGTTCCTCTAGCTAGTTTTGCTGAGCTTAGTCTCTGTGGCTTTGTCTTCTACTGCTAGCAGCTTGCTAGCCTTCTACTGCTGAGCATTCCCATTTAACAATATAAAAATAGCAGCTTGTGAAAAGTGTCGGCAGTCACCATATCTCAGTACCACGTCTGCTGTACTAGTGTACCAGAGGCTGGTGTTTGCTTGATAGTAAACAGTAAGAGATCGACAAAAAGAACAGTTTGGCAGTAGGTACCACAGTAGCTATACACAAGAAGTCTTGGAGATCCATTGCAGCCGACCTTCAATTGTGGAATAAGCATCCAATCAATCAATGAACCATCTGTATGTCAGTAATACCCAATACATTATTTCTGTTCCAGTACTTCACATTCAACCAAGTAATACCCAATACTTCACTCTGTCCAGTATTTCACATTTATACCAATAACCCAATACATTACTCTTTCCAGTACTTCACATCTGTCAGTACTTCCATATACCTAACAGTACTTCACTATCTTCAATACTCATCATTCACATCATAATACCCAGTACTTCACATCTGTCGAGCTACATCTATATCAATACACCCAGTATCCATGCAGTTATCTCTCAACCATAATCCAGTACTTCACATCTGCAACTCACAGATCTCCAAACTTCACAGATCTGTCAGTACTTCACATCTCATATACACCTTTCTCAGTGAATAGCCTCAGTCATCATGACACCTTTAATCTTCAGTTCGAGATGTTACTCTGTGACTCAACCAGTTTAATCTCTTTATCAATGACGTGATGTTCTCTGTCTCCAGTCCTATCTTCCCATCATCTCATACCAATTGTTATACTCTCATATCTACTGTAACATTCTGCCTGTATGTCCATCACTGCCTCACCTCCAAAAGAAGGAAAATACTGTAAAGTCTTCAGTTCCATGTACTTCACTATTTCATACAGTGCATATGAAAAATATATCTCGTATAGTTACTGGTATAGCATTCAACTCAAGTACACTTCTTAACAATTCATCTCTTTCCAACTTCCATTCAACCAAGTAATACCCAACACTTCACATCTGTTCCAGTACTTCACATTCAACCAAGTAATACCCAACACTTCACATCTGTCAGTACTTCACATTCAACCAAGTAATACCCAACACTTCACATCTGTCAGTACTTCACATTCAACCAAGTAATACCCAACACTTCACATCTGTCAGTACTTCACATTCAACCAAGTAATACCCAACACTTCACATCTGTCAGTACTTCACATTCAACCAAGTAATACCCAACACTTCACATCTGTCAGTACTTCACATTCAACCAAGTAATACCCAATACATTATCTCTGTTCCAGTACTTCACATTCAACCAAGTAATACCCAACACTTCACATCTGTCAGTACTTCACATTCAACCAAGTAATACCTAACACTTCACATCTGTCATACTTCACATTCAACCAGCTAATACCTAACACTTCACATCTGTCAGTACTTCACATTCAACCAAGTAATACCCAATACATTATCTCTGTTCCAGTACTTCACATTCAACCAAGTAATACCCAACACATTATCTCTGTTCCAGTACTTTACATTCAACCAAGTAATACCCAATACATTATCTCTGTTCCAGTACTTCACATTCAACCAAGTAATACCCAACACTTCACATCTGTCAGTACTTCACATTCAACCAAGTAATACCCAACACTTCACATCTGTCAGTACTTCACATTCAACCAAGTAATACCCAATACATTATCTCTGTTCCAGTACTTCACATTCAACCAAGTAATACCAATACATTATCTCTGTTCCAGTACTTCACATTCAACCAAGTAATACCCAATACATTATCTCTGTTCCAGTACTTCACATTCAACCAAGTAATACCCAATACTTCACATCTGTCAGTACTTCACATTCAACCAAGTAATACCCAACACTTCACATCTGTCAGTACTTCACATTCAACCAAGTAATACCCAACACTTCACATCTGTCAGTACTTCACATTCAACCAAGTAATACCCAATACATTATCTCTGTTCCAGTACTTCACATTCAACCAAGTAATACCCAATACATTATCTCTGTTCCAGTACTTCACATTCAACCAAGTAATACCCAATACATTATCTCTGTTCCAGTACTTCACATTCAACCAAGTAATACCCAATACTTCACATCTGTCAGTACTTCACATTCAACCAAGTAATACCCAACACTTCACATCTGTCAGTACTTCACATTCAACCAAGTAATACCCAACACTTTACATCTGTCAGTACTTCACATTCAACCAAGTAATACCCAACACTTCACATCTGTCAGTACTTCACATTCAACCAAGTAATACCCAATACATTATCTCTGTTCCAGTACTTCACATTCAACCAAGTAATACCCAACACATTATCTCTGTTCCAGTACTTTACATTCAACCAAGTAATACCCAATACATTATCTCTGTTCCAGTACTTCACATTCAACCAAGTAATACCCAACACTTCACATCTGTCAGTACTTCACATTCAACCAAGTAATACCCAACACTTCACATCTGTCAGTACTTCACATTCAACCAAGTAATACCCAATACATTATCTCTGTTCCAGTACTTCACATTCAACCAAGTAATACCAATACATTATCTCTGTTCCAGTACTTCACATTCAACCAAGTAATACCCAACACTTCACATCTGTCAGTACTTCACATTCAACCAAGTAATACCCAACACTTCACATCTGTCAGTACTTCACATTCAACCAAGTAATACCCAATACATTATCTCTGTTCCAGTACTTCACATTCAACCAAGTAATACCCAACACTTCACATCTGTCAGTACTTCACATTCAACCAAGTAATACCCAACACTTCACATCTGTCAGTACTACATTCAACCAAGTAATACCAATACATTATCTCTGTTCCAGTACTTCACATTCAACCAAGTAATACCCAACACTTCACATCTGTCAGTACTTCACATTCAACCAAGTAATACCCAACACTTCACATCTGTCAGTACTTCACATTCAACCAAGTAATACCCAACACATTATCTCTGTTCCAGTACTTCACATTTATACCAAGTAATACCCAATACATTATCTCTGTTCCAGTACTTCACATTCAACCAAGTAATACCCAATACATTATCTTTGTTCCAGTACTTCACATTCAACCAAGTAATACCCAACACTTCACATCTGTCAGTACTTCACATTCAACCAAGTAATACCCAACACTTCACATCTGTCAGTACTTCACATTCAACCAAGTAATACCCAACACTTCACATCTGTCAGTACTTCACATTCAACCAAGTAATACCCAATACATTATCTCTGTTCCAGTACTTCACATTCAACCAAGTAATACCCAACACATTATCTCTGTTCCAGTACTTCACATTCAACCAAGTAATACCCAATACATTATCTCTGTTCCAGTACTTCACATTCAACCAAGTAATACCCAACACTTCACATCTGTCAGTACTTCACATTCAACCAAGTAATACCCAACACTTCACATCTGTCAGTACTTCACATTCAACCAAGTAATACCCAACACATTATCTCTGTTCCAGTACTTCACATTTATACCAAGTAATACCCAATACATTATCTCTGTTCCAGTACTTCACATTCAACCAAGTAATACCCAATACATTATCTTTGTTCCAGTACTTCACATTCAACCAAGTAATACCCAACACTTCACATCTGTCAGTACTTCACATTCAACCAAGTAATACCCAACACTTCACATCTGTCAGTACTTCACATTCAACCAAGTAATACCCAACACTTCACATCTGTCAGTACTTCACATTCAACAAGTAATACCAATACATTATCTCTGTTCCAGTACTTCACATTCAACCAAGTAATACCAATACATTATCTCTGTTCCAGTACTTCACATTCAACCAAGTAATACCAATACATTATCTCTGTTCCAGTACTTCACATTCAACCAAGTAATACCCAACACTTCACATCTGTCAGTACTTCACATTCAACCAAGTAATACCCAACACTTCACATCTGTCAGTACTTCACATTCAACCAAGTAATACCCAATACATTATCTCTGTTCCAGTACTTCACATTCAACCAAGTAATACCAATACATTATCTCTGTTCCAGTACTTCACATTCAACCAAGTAATACCCAATACATTATCTCTGTTCCAGTACTTCACATTCAACCAAGTAATACCCAACACTTTACATCTGTCAGTACTTCACATTCAACCAAGTAATACCCAACACTTCACATCTGTCAGTACTTCACATTCAACCAAGTAATACCCAATACATTATCTCTGTTCCAGTACTTCACATTCAACCAAGTAATACCCAACACTTCACATCTGTCAGTATTTCACATTTATACCAATAACGCCCAGTACTTCACATCTATATCAATAACACCCAGTACTTCACATTTGTCGGTGCTTCACATCTATATCAATAACACCCAGTACTTCACATCTGTCAGTATTTCACATCTATACCAATAACGCCCAGTACTTCACATCTGTCGGTACTTCACATCTATATCAATAACACCCGGTACTTCACATCTGTCGGTGCTTCACATCTATATCAATAACACCCAGTACTTCACATCTATCGGTACTTCACATCTATATCAATAACACCCAGTACTTCACATCTGTCGGTGCTTCACATCTATATCAATAACACCCAGTACTTCACATCTGTCGGTACTTCACATCTATATCAATAACGACCAGTACTTCACATCTATATCAATAACACCCAGTACTTCACATCTGTCGGTACTTCACATCTATATCAATAACGCCCAGTACTTCACATCTATATCAATAACACCCAGTACTTCGCATCTGCCAGTACTTCACATCTCAATCAATAATACCCAGTACTTTACATCTGCCAGTACTTCACAGATCTGCCAGTACTTCACATCTCAATCAATAACACCTTGTCTCAGTGAATAGCCTCAGTCATGAGTGAACACCTTTAATCTTCAGTTGAGATGTTACTCTGTGACTCCAACCAGTTTTTAATTCTCTCTTTATCAATGACTCGGTGATGTCTCTCTGATGCTCCATTGTCCTCCTCATCTTCCCCATCATCTACATTATCAATATTGTTATCTACATCATCATCATCTTTATCCTCGTAACTTGATTTCTGCCCCGTGTGATGTCCATCACTGCCTCCACCTCCTAAAGAGGAAGGAGAAAGCTGCTGTGAATGTCTTCCAAAGGTCACACTTTGACTTCTGCTATTTGGGTCATGTGACTGTGTTGCATGATGGGAGAAAATGTCATCTCCAAGGTTATAGTTTTGACTGTGTATAGAGTCTATGTGGGAAACTCGAGCCCACTTCTGGTATCTGGAACTTTCAGAGTCCTCACAAACATCTCCATGATCTTCTTTCCCTGAATCATCATCATCATCATCATCGTCACATCTATCTTTCTCATCATTAAATTCTTCACTATCATCATCCAAATTCTGAAGACTACTTTTGTGTTTCATTACATAAGGTTCACCCTTCAGGATAAAATTATCTTCATTGGTTAAAGTAAGTTCACTGACATTCCTGCTCAGTTTTCCAATTGTACTACGTCAGTCCGCATCATCACTGATACTATCAACATTTACATCACAATTATTCTCTTTAGCTGCATCGTCTGTACTTGATCCTGTAACATCATTAACAATGTCTCCAAATCTCACAGAGTTCATTTGTCGACCTCGTCTCTTCCTGCGGATCTCACAAAAGTCCTCGGTGTCTGCTTCATTGCCGTCATCTATATCAGCGATAAGCTTCCCCCTTACTTTGGAAGCAGGTCCTGCTCCAGATGGGTGAACTACATTGCCAGCTGCATCACGAACTATTTCATAACCCTGTTTGGAGGATATAAAACAGTTTCAAATTACTTCATGAACAATTTAATACAAATACAATTAATACAATAGTATTATTGATATAAGGTAAGACTACAGTAAAACTATGTAGCAATGGTGAAACATGTAACAACAAAGAACTGTAGTTATACAAAATACAAATACAATTAATACAATATGAAATTGTGATCCAAGATGCATTAAATGAGATTACATAAGACACGGTGAACAAATTTGAGCTGAGCAAGACCCTACTTAATCTCCATGTGGTGGTCCAGTTACAAGCTGCATCACACAGTCTGGTTAAACGAGTAGGAATTGAAGAGAGAAGGTCCTAAACTGATTCCCAAAAATGGTGTACTGAACATGAATGTGTTGGGTAGAAAGATGCAGGCATCCCAGTTAAACTGCCTATCCCAGTTAAACTGTTTATCCCAGTTAAACTGACTAAAAGAGACTTAATGGCAAATGACTGAGTTCATTCCAATTGAGTTTTGTCATATGTCTTGATGACTCTCCATAGAAATAGCAAGCTACCTAGACAGTAAGAACAACCAATATGAAACTCAATGGATGACACTTGTCTCATAACTCTTTGCGTACACTGACACTGAAAGACACACTCGGAATATAGAAAATAAAAAAGCATAGATAGAAGGAAGAAAGGAAGGAAGAAAGAAAGAAATGTCTAAGTTAAGAAAAAACTAACCAGATTTCTTGACCTGAGAAAACTAAATGCCCAGATAGTGACCAAATATAATGACCAATTATATGACCAAATATAGTGATCAAATATAGTGACCAACTATGATGAACAATTATAATGACCAGATATAGTGGCCGAATATAGTGACCAAAAATAATGGCCAAATATAGTGGCCCAAAATAATGGCCAAAATAGTGACCAAGTATAATGACCAATTACAATGACCAAATATAATGATCAAATATAATGATCAACTATAATGATCAACTATAATGATCAAATATAATGATCAAATATAATGATCAAATATAATGATCAAATATAATGACCAAATATAATGATCAAATATAATGATCAAATATAATGAACAATTATAATGATCAAATATAATGACCAAATATAATGATCAAATATAATGATCAAATATAATGATCAAATATAATGATCAAATATAATGATCAAATATAATGATCAATTATAATGACCAAATATAATGAACAAATATAATGAACAAATATAATGACCAAATATAATGATCAAATATAATGAACAAATATAATGACCATATATAATGATCAAATATAATGAACAAATATAATGACCAAATATAATGACCAAATATAATGACCAAATATAATAATCAAATATAATGAACAAATATAATGAACAAATATAAAGAACACATATAATGACCATATATAATGATCAAATATAATGAACAAATATAATGATCAAATATAATGATCAAATATAATGACCAAATATAATGATCAAATATAATGATCAAATATAATGAATAAATATAATGATCAAATATAATGACTCATATATAATGACATATATAATGAACAAATATAATGACTAAATATAATGACCAAATATAATAATCAAATATAATGAACAAATATAATGAACAAATATAATGAACAAATATAATGAACAAATATAATGACTAAATATAATGAACAAATATAATAATCAAATATAATGAACAAATATAATGGACCAAATATAATGATCAAATATAATGATCAAATATAATGATCAAATATAATGACCAAATATAATGATCAAATATAATAATCAAATATAATGAACAAATATAATAATCAAATATAATGATCAAATATAATGATCAAATATAATGAACAAATATAATGACTAAATATAATGACCAAATATAATGATCAAATATAATGATCAAATATAATGATCAAATATAATGACCAAATATAATGATCAAATATAATGATCAAATATAATGAACAAATATAATTGACCAAATATAATGATCAAATATAATGATCAAATATAATGAACAAATATAATGACTAAATATAATGAACAAATATAATAATCAAATATAATTGACCAAATATAATGATCAAATATAATGAACAAATATAATTGACCAAATATAACGATCAAATATAATGATCAAATATAATGAACAAATATAATGAACAAATATAATAATCAAATATAATGAACAAATATAATGATCAAATATAATGATCAAATATAATGACCAAATATAATGATCAAATATAATGATCAAATATAATGATCAAATATAATGATCAAATATAATGATCAATTATAATGATCAAATATAATGATCAAATATAATGATCAAATATAATAATCAAATATAATGAACAAATATAATTGACCAAATATAATGATCAAATATAATGAACAAATATAATTGACCAAATATAATGATAAAATATAATGAACAAATATAATTGACCAAATATAATGATCAAATATAATGAACAAATATAATTGACCAAATATAATGATCAAATATAATGATCAAATATAATGAACAAATATAATGACTAAATATAATGAACAAATATAATAATCAAATATAATGAACAAATATAATGATCAAATATAATGATCAAATATAATGACCAAATATAATGATCAAATATAATGATCAAATATAATGACCAAATATAATGATCAAATATAATGATCAATTATAATGATCAAATATAATGATCAAATATAATGATCAAATATAATGATCAAATATAATGATCAAATATACTCTCAATGAAAAATTCCAGCAGAACTTACTTTACTGTCCACTTCAGGTTCAGCATGCGGGAAATTTTCTGAGATTGGCTCTGAAAGAATAGAGCTTGTGAAAGAGATGGCACTGCATCCTGAGGGAGTCCTTGAATGTCCCATGTGAGCTGCAAACAGTCCAGGCACGCCACCAATACTAGAAGTTTGAGATGCCATTGTAGGATACTCTGCCACTTCTTTCTCTACTTCCAGAACCATCTCATTGTAAGCAGTTCTTGCTGCTGCAGTCAGAGAGATGAGACTACGGTACTTGCTCTGTCAACAGATATGTTTTAATTACAGTCACATTCAAGAACATAACGAAGGAGTAGGAGAGAGAATTGATTACAGATCGAGAGTCTTTCAGGTGAGCTGTGAAAAGTGTGTCTAGCTGAATGTACTAGATCGTTGCTCTATTTCAAGACCTGGGTTCAATCCCAAGGAGTTTTTTTCTGTCGGGGCATAAAGAAATAACCTAACCTAATCAGTTTCTCTGCGACTGCACTTGTCATGTGACCATTCAATTCTTCATGCTCATGTCCCTCAAGCGTCCTAAAAGTCTGTATTACAGACAGTAACAACAGTTTGTGTTTTTGTGCGAATAGAGCGATGTTTCTGCAAATGATTTGCAGGTGATAGTTTTGTTTAATAATAAAATAGAGCATCAAATAATCTTGGTTGATCTACAAGAAACCGCCACCTACTTCCATTTATGGGTGCACCTGGTAACATCTATGATGTCTGCCATGTTGTGTACAAAAGAGTTGCAGAATATTGAACTTTTCCAATGATCATTATGTATTTGTATCTTAACCACAAGATGTTAAACACAGTTAAACACAAGATGTTCATCATCATCAGGTGTCGTCTCCACATCGAAGGTTGGCTGCAATGAATCTCCAGCATCCTCTGTCTTTCGCCTGGTGTTGCACACTGCCAGACTGTATCTTATCCATTTCTTAACCCAACGGGACTGCAGAGCCGATATATCGGTTCAGAGTAATGTTCATGATGTCGCAGAACCGATATATCGGCTTTTGGATGTCTGTTCACGGAAACAAATGTATCTTCAGAACCCCTTTACTGAAGTTAAAAAATCTTCAGAAATGGAAAGTACATATATGTAGGTACATTACTATCTCCATTCAACAAAGATTTGAAAGAGGGAAAGCAGTGTATTATTGTGTTCAAGTCAAGATATTTTGTTTTATATGTTAATGATTCCGATGATGTATACAGTGTAATCTTGAGTACTGTTAGATCAAATTATAACTTGTGATAGTAATGAAGAAGATTTAATTGATGATAATAATGACATTTGATTATTTATGAAATGCAGTATCGATAGTTGTAAGTCTAATGTAATAATTGCATCTAAAGAATGGACGTTCACATTCCATTTATTGATGTGTCGCACTAAAAGTGAATATTATAAAAACAACTGCACCTAGTCAGATGAAACTTATAGAATATGTTCATACATGGATTATCTTCATTTAAATACTACTTCCTTTAAACATCTATGAATATTAAGATGTAATACAAACCTGAGAGTAAAAATATTTTTATGATTTTTCGTTTTTTCAAAATAGTCATGCTACAATAATCTAATTCTCTCAAACGTATATCACCTGATGTAAATTATTATTATATTAATGTATTCCACATCCATTTAACAACAATTTAATATGTAATATGTCATACTTTAGAGAAACAGTACACGAGTTATAAAGGATTAAACTAATTGACATTGAATGTTAAATTTGAATCGCAAAATAAATGCGTCCAGAGGTCAAAATAATACAGGCGAAAGGGTTAAAGTTTCCTCCCACTTATCTCTCGGTCTTCCTCTTGCTCTTCCCCTCAACTTTCCCCTCTAGTAAATGTTTTATCATGGTGTCATGTCTTTTTATGTGCCCAAAATACTTTACTTGTCTGAATTTTATTTCCTTAATAATTGTTTCTTCATGCCTATTTTCCTAAAACTTGTTTATTTGTCTGTTTTTCTGTCCATGAAACTCTGCCTATTCTTCTATATATCCACATCTCAAATGCATCAATTCTGTCTTCTAACTGCTTGTTCATTGTCCATGTTTCGAGCCATACATTAATATAGGATATATATAGCATTTGATCATTCTAATTTTTAGCCTGTTTGTGATTTGTTTGGATGTCAGTAACTTTCTCATACTAATGAAATTATCCTTGGCCATTCCTATTCTTTTTTAATTTCTGTTATACATCTACCATCATCTGATATCATCTGACCAAGATATAAGAAGCTGTTAAACATAGTTAAACACAAGATGTTAAACACAATTAAACACAAGAACATACATCCAGAGAATCGGACTCATTTTGTAGACATTGAACAACAGCGAATGAGAAGAAGATCTTAGTGTACATTTGAAACAAACTCTAGCAATTACAGTTAGAAAGATAAGTTTAGTTATCAGATTATCATCACACCAAACCAGTTGGTCCATTAAATGATGCAATCACCTCCTTGGTATGTCTCTCAACATATGGCAACTAACGACACCAGTTATATATTAGTTTACTTTACTATTCTTCTTTGGCTTCCAGTATAATGCTCTTGTCTAGCTACACCCCATTCCACTTGGTATTCTTGCAATCTGGTTACAGCTGTAGATTCACCACTTTTACTTGAATCATTTACCCGTCCTCTCTTAGGGAATTTAGAATATCAGATTGACCTATTGCTTGCTTGTTTTTTTTTACAGCAGCCTTACCCGCAAGTCTATCAACAGGTTTATTTCCCCTTACTCCTGCATACCCTGGCACAAAAATAAAATTGATTTTTGTCAGCCTAGATATCTTCAATGACTCCAACCATTGCTCCCGAGCCTGGTGGGTTGTAAGGATCTTCTCTCCAATGTCCCTCAGTGATGTGTTGGGTGGAGATGTAAGAATGTTCTGTACACTTGTCTTATGAGCTTTGTAAGTTGGTATTCATTTCTCTACTGTATTTATTATATTTTTACACTGTGGTTCTCTAGAGGTAGATGATATTGTGATTCTCTGAGGTAGATGATAGTCTGTGGTTCTCTGAGGTAGATGATATTATGGTGTTCTTGTCAGGTAAACAAATAATTGAATCTGTTGTTGTTGATAAATTGAAAGACTGAAATATTAGTGATTTTAGACTAATTTTCTTGTCCTCTGTATGAAAGTTTGTAAAAAAGGAGAAGATGGAAGTGGTTGGTATCATCATACATTAAGAATGTGGAAGACTCACATGTGGCTTTGAAATCAAATCCGGAAGGCAAGATGTAGGGGATGACCTAAAGAGACATGAAGATAAACAGTAGATAGAGACAGACAAGAGACATGAAGATAAACAGTAGATAGAGACAGACAAGAGACATGAAGATAAACAGTAGATAGAGACAGACAAGAGACATGAAGATAAACAGTAGATAGAGACAGACAAGAGACATGAGATAAACAGTAGATAGAGACAGACAAGCGTGAAGACTAGGAAATGTCCAGTGTCAAACCTAGATGCTGACATCAAATGATGGAAGAAAACTAGTCACAACAGAGATGAAGTGTCTACGCAGAAAGCTGGGGGGAACAAGAAGAGACCGGTTGAGAAATGAAGACATCAGGAAAAAGTAGGTACAACATCAGTACAGAGCTTCATCAAGAAACAACAAATTAAATCATTTGGCCACATAAGCAGATAGACAATGCACAGTGCACCTCAAAGAGCAATGCTGCTCCGATACAATGGATACAAAGCAAAAGGCAGAACATGCAAAAGATGGACCTCAGAGATAACAGAAGCGATGAAAGACACTATTTATGAAGCGCACACAAGGGCTGGTTCTAGAAATCTCTTCTTATCCTGACACTGTGAGGCAAAACAGGATTGGAGAACAGATCCTTCCTTCCTTCCTTTGTTGCTGAAATATGTCTATATATCAATGTTGTCTCTTGTATCCTTCCTTTCGTTTGCTTGAAATATGTCTATATATTCAATGTTGTCTCTTGTATCCTTCCTTCGTCGCGAAATATGTCTATATATTCAATGTTGTCTTGTATGAACTTCACTGTCTTTTAGCTCAACAGAGTCCGTGTAGTTTTATGTCAGTGTTGTTTCATTAGGCCAGTGAGTTTGCCTCAGTGTATCATATTCGGACAGTCTTGAAGTATGTGCTCTGCAGTCTGGTTTGCCTGTCACATGTACACATGGCTGAATTGCCAATCTTGAATTTTGTATACATGTGCTGCGGAGCCGATTGTTCCTGTTCTAAGGCCAGAATCACAACTTGTTCAATCTGCTCATATTATAGTAATCGTATTGTGTTGGTATTTGTGCTTTCTCATTGATTTAATCATCCTTTCTTTGGTGTAGGTAACTGCACATCCGGCTGCTCTCCTCAGCACCTTCTTGAATCGGTCTGCTGTTTCATTTCCTGGTATTCCACAGTGATGGAGAACAGATGTAAAGAAAGACATGGAATGAACTAAGCTGGTTTGCTCATGACAGATCTGGTTGGAGGAAATTTAATGATGCAGCATTATGCTTGAATGGGAAATGTTCTTGTAATCTGTATGAAATGACATCAACTCACTTCACATCCATCATAGTTGAATATCCCTACCACTGACGGCACCAGCTTAGCACAAGCACGGCCAAGTGCCCGACGTCCCAGAGCAAACACAAAGGGTACATCCTGCTCTCTGCACATATTCAAGATATTGTTCAAAGCCTCATCAAGTCCTCCTGTAGACAAGACAAAAATAATTGACAGCATGGGCACAGCTTGACAAGTGTTATATTTGTGCTTTACAAATCATGTCAAGTAATGGTCTAGACACAGTCTGACATCAAGATAACAATGTTTAGAAGAGTTCAGAAATAATGATCTAACTGGGTCTATTGTATTAAACTCTATTGTCTGAATCCTGTTGTCTTCTATCCTTTGCTTGACCGTGGCCCCTGGCAACATAAGACCAACTAGCTCAAACAGGAAATAGAAAAATCCTGTTTAATGAGGGCTCATTTTTGTATGTGTGATAGAACACAACGCTTTTTGCAATTTTACTCAATTATATGAGTCTATGGTTATTTATTGATGAAATTTATGAATAATACTGATATTACTTAGCGTTAAGCTGAACTTGTTACATAATATAACCTTGATTTAGCATTTTGTGTTGTTTTTAACATAAATTTGTTTTTATCTAACAATACTGGAATACGAGGTCACACAGTGGTTGTGCTCTTATTTCCTAGAATTTTTACCTCAGCCCACCAGCAGTATGTTATCGGAGGCCATGGCTGGACAAATGCCCTTTGGTTAAAACATCATTGTGTCTTATTTTTGTACTTTGTAAAACTACCTAACTGCATTTTTACATGTTTTGCTTTTGGTACTTCTTCTTCTTTATTCGTTATCATACTTCCGTTGGTTATAGCAGACTCAGTCTAGAGAATGGGATATGTTGTGTTGCAAGTTTTTAGCATGAGCTGTCATAACATTTCAGTCCACACATCTGACTTCAGCATAACATTTGATAGGTACTGTGTTAGCTTCTACCTCTTCCATCTCTACAAATTTATCTAGACTTCTTTGTAGTTGTCTATTTCAAGGGCTCACAGAGGCATAGTGAAGTCTCAGTATCAGTGGGGCTCCACAGAGAAGCATAGTGAAGTATCAGTGTCAGTGGGGCTCCACAGAGGCATAGTGAAGTCTCAGTGTCAGTGGGCTCACAGAGAGGCATAGTGAAGTCTCAGTGTCAGTGGGGATCCACAGAGAGGCATAGTGAAGTATCAGTGTCAGTGGGGCTCCACAGAGAGGCATAGTGAAGTCTCAGTGTCAGTGGGTCTCACAGAGGCATAGTGAATCTGTCAGTGGGGCTCCACAGAGAGGCATAGTGAAGTCTCAATGTCAGTGGGGCTCCACAGAGAGGCATAGTGAAGTATCAGTGTCAGTGGGGCTCCACAGAGAGGCATAGTGAAGTCTCAGTGTTAGTGGGTCTCCACAGAGAGGCATAGTGAAGTCTCAGTTTCAGTGGGGCTCCACAGAGAGGCATAGTGAAGTCTCAGTGTCAGTGGGTCTCCACAGAGAGGCATAGTGAAGTCTCAGTGTCAGTGGGTCTCCACAGAGAGGTATAGTGAAGTCTCTGTCAGTGGGTCTCCACAGAGAGGCATAGTGAAGTCTCAGTTTCAGTGGGGCTCCACAGAGAGGCATAGTGAAGTCTCAATGTCAGTGGTCTCACAGAGAGGCATAGTGAGTCTCAGTTTCAGTGGGTCTCACAGAGGGCATAGTGAAGTCTCAGTTTCAGTGGGGCTCCACAGAGAGGCATAGTGAAGTCTCAGTTTCAGTGGGTCTCCACAGAGAGGCATAGTGAAGTCTCAGTGTCAGTGGGGCTCCACAGAGAGGTATAGTGAAGTCTCAGTGTCAGTGGGTCTCCACAGAGAGGCATAGTGAAGTCTCAGTCAGTTTGTTCGTAGCTACCATGAAATAGTCAGCTATGAGTAGTTACACAGGGCAAGTAAGCCCATGCAGCTTGTGTCAGCATCCCAAAGTACAGAGTTTAGTGTAACAACTAAAGTAACACAAGCTTATGTGTACAGACAACTAAAGTAACACAAGTTTATGTGTACAGAACAACTAAAGTTACAGAAGTTTATGTGTACAGAACAACTAAAGTTACAGAAGTTTATGTGTACAAAACAACTAAAGTTACAGAAGTTTATGTGTACAGAACAACTAAAGTAACACAAGTTTATGTGTACAGAACAACTAAAGTAACACAAGTTTATGTGTACAGAACAACTAAAGTTACAGAAGTTTATGTGTACAGAACAACTAAAGTTACAGAAGTTTATGTGTACAAAACAACTAAAGTTACAGAAGTTTATGTGTACAGAACAACTAAAGTAACACAAGTGTATGTGTACAGAACAACTAAAGTAACACAAGTTTATGTGTACAGAACAACTAAAGTTACAGAAGTTTATGTGTACAGAACAACTAAAGTAACACAAGTTTATGTGTACAGAACAACTAAAGTTACAGAAGTTTATGTGTACAGAACAACTAAAATTACAGAAGTTTATGTGTACAGAACAACTAAAGTAACAGAAGTTTATGTGTACAAAACAACTAAAGTTACAGAAGTTTATGTGTACAGAACAACTAAAGTAACAGAAGTTTATGTGTACAGAACAACTAAAGTAACACAAGTTTATGTGTACAAAACAACTAAAGTTACAGAAGTTTATGTGTACAAAACAACTAAAGTTACAGAAGTTTATGTGTACAAAACAACTAAAGTTACAGAAGTTTATGTGTACAGAACAACTAAAGTAACACAAGTGTATGTGTACAGAACAACTAAAGTAACACAAGTTTATGTGTACAGAACAACTAAAGTTACAGAAGTTTATGTGTACAGAACAACTAAAGTAACACAAGTTTATGTGTACAGAACAACTAAAGTTACAGAAGTTTATGTGTACAGAACAACTAAAGTAACAGAAGTTTATGTGTACAGAACAACTAAAGTAACAAGTTTATGTGTACAGAACAACTAAAGTAACACAAGTTTATGTGTACAGAACAACTAAAGTAACAAAAGTTTATGTGTACAGAACAACTAAAGTAACAGAAGTTTATGTGTACAGAACAACTAAAGTAACAGAAGTTTATGTTATCAGAACATACTAAAGTTCGAGTTGTTATTTGGTACAGAACAACTAAAGTAACCAGTTAGTGTGTACAGAACACTAAAGTAAGCTAGTGTAGTGTGCACAAATATAGTGAAGTGTCAGGCACTAGAAGTAGAAGTTTATGTGTGCACAGAACAGAGTCTCAGTAGATAGTGGCTACAGAGGTAAGTAAGTTATGTGTACAGAACAACTAAGTTCAGAAGTTATGGTCCAAAAACTAAAGTTACAGAGTTTAGTGTGTACAGAACTAAAGTTCAGAAGTTTATGTGTCAGAGACAATAAAGTAACAGAAGTTTATAGTGACCAGACAGGCTAAAAGTAACAGAAGTTTATGTAGTCCAGAAAGCTAAAGTTCAGCAGTTTATGTGTACAGAACAACTAAGTATCACAGAGTTTATGTGTATAGGAACAACCAAAGTTACAGAAGTTTATGTGTACAAAAACAACTAAAGTTACAAAGTTTATGTGTACAGAACAACTAAAGTAACAGAAGTTTATGTGTACAAAACAACTAAAGTTACACAAGTTTATGTGTACAGAAACAACTAAAG
Organism: Arion vulgaris; assembly: GCA_020796225.1. Lineage (NCBI taxonomy): Eukaryota > Metazoa > Mollusca > Gastropoda > Stylommatophora > Arionidae > Arion > Arion vulgaris. The sequence goes on from CM036768.1 coordinate 39,733,554, forward strand.
TACAGAAGTTTATGTGTACAAAACAACTAAAGTTACAGAAGTTTATGTGTACAGAACAACTAAAGTAACAAGTTTATGTGTACAGAACAGCTAGTGATTGATTGATTGACAGAACCATCATCATTCTTTCAATCTGAATGTCTGCTACAAATGGGAACACACACCTTTGGATTGAATCTTCTCTAAATTAGGGGAGATCACAACACACTTGATTTTCTTCAGTTTCAAATGTTTGGTTACCTCCCTTAGACCAAGAACGACTCGTCTCTTGGTTTTTGCCTACAATAAAACAAAAATGTTGTTTTAATTAACATAAGTTTGTGTACAACTTTAGTTACAACAAAAATAATTCTTAGGATATCCTGAAACAAATATCAAAATATCTGATTAAACGACATAACATCATACTCAAATATGACCTAGGATTTTGTTGTTTATTTGTTCACTATTATCTAGAGCTGGTGAGTGTACTACTCTTTAGCAGCCGATGACAAGCTCAGAAATCAGCAAATGTTGTCTAAAGCCAAAGGATTGACTTCATTGAGCCTGGTTCTACCCCATATAACTCTGTCCTCCCGTATAAATAGCATGCCACCTGCCAAGATATTCACAAAGCACAAACTCTATAGCTCAGGCAACAATCCTAGGTATCTCTGGACAAAATGCACTCGTTAACAGAACGGCGTGGTCCGGATTTAAACCCGCAACCTATGGAACATAGGCAAAGGCTGTGTAGCCATGTAGTAATCTTATAAAGAGTGATTGTCAAAGAAAGGTGTGAAAATATCCTTAGTGTGTGTGTGTGTGTTGCACTGTCTCACAGTTGCAGTAATTTTGTTACTTAATGAGGTTTATAGTTTGTTTCAATGTTTGTTAACCCTTTGAACCCTGACCACATCTACCTTATTTCAGGATCTCAGGATATGCAATATCTTCTCAGACAGATATTTCAGGATCTCTCTCAGGATATGCAATATCTTCTCAGACAGATATTTCAGGATATGCAATATCTTCTCGGACAGATATTTCAGGATCTCAGGATATGCAATATCTTCTCAGACAGATATTTCAGGATCTCAGGATATGCAATGTCTTCTCAGACAGATATTTCAGGATCTCTCTCAGGATATGCAATATCTTCTCATACAGATATTTCAGGATCTCTCTCAGGATATGCAATATCTTCTCAGACAGATATTTCAAGATCTCAGGATATGCAATATCTTCTCATACAGATATTTCAGGATCTCTCTCAGGATATGCAATATCTTCTCAGACAGATATTTCAGGATCTCAGGATATGCAATATACAGATATTTCAGGATCTCAGGATATGCTATATCTTCTCAGACAGATATTTCAGGATCTCAGGATACGCAATATCTTCTCATACAGATATTTCAGGATCTCAGGATATGCAATATCTTCTCATACAGATATTTCAGGATCTCAGGATATGCAATATCTTCTCAGACAGATATTTCAGGATCTCAGGATATGCAATATCTTCTTAGACAGATATTTCAGGATCTCAGGATATGCAATATCTTCTCATACAGATATTTCAGGATCTCAGGATATGCTATATCTTCTCATACAGATATTTCAGGATCTCAGGATATGCAATATCTTCTCATACAGATATTTCAGGATCTCAGGATATGCAATGTCTTCTCAGACAGATATTTCAGGATCTCAGGATATGCAATATCTTCTCAGACAGATATTTCAGGATATGCAATATCTTCTCGGACAGATATTTCAGGATCTCAGGATATGCAATATCTTCTCAGACAGATATTTCAGGATCTCAGGATATGCAATATCTTCTCAGACAGATATTTCAGGATCTCTCTCAGGATATGCAATGTCTTCTCAGACAGATATTTCAGGATCTCTCTCAGGATATGCAATATCTTCTCATACAGATATTTCAGGATCTCTCTCAGGATATGCAATATCTTCTCAGACAGATATTTCAAGATCTCAGGATATGCAATATCTTCTCATCAGATATTTCAGGATCTCTTCAGGATATGCAATATCTTCTCAGACAGATATTTCAGGATCTCAGGATATGCAATATACAGATATTTCAGGATCTCAGGATACGCAATATCTTCTCATACAGATATTTCAGGATCTCAGGATATGCAATATCTTCTCATACAGATATTTCAGGATCTCAGGATATGCAATATCTTCTCAGACAGATATTTCAGGATCTCAGGATATGCAATATCTTCTCATACAGATATTTCAGGATCTCAGGATATGCTATATCTTCTCATACAGATATTTCAGGATCTCAGGATATGCAATATCTTCTCATACAGATATTTCAGGATCTCAGGATATGTAATGTCTTCTCATACAGATATTTCAGGATCTCAGGATATGCAATATCTTCTCATACAGATATGTCAGGATCTCAGGATATGTAATGTCTTCTCAGACAGATATTTCAGGATATGCAATATCTTCTCAGACAGATATTTCAGGATCTCAGGATATGCAATGTCTTCTCAGACAGATATTTCAGGATCTCAGGATATACAATATCTTCTCAGACAGATATTTCAGGATCTCAGGATATGCAATATCTTCTCAGACAGATATTTCAGGATCTCAGGATATGCAATGTTTACATTCAATCTCCAAGTCAATAGAAATATTTTAGCAAGAAAAATATTTGTAGAAATCAGACATATAAACATATAATATATTTGTGTACTGACTTTGACTGGATCCTTGTGATACATCCTGTCCTGAAACTTGACTAAATCTTGCAACAAGGATGTGCAACACTGATCTATCTCTTTGTCTAATATCTGGGTACAGTATCTGAAGCAGAGATCAAGAGAAACATTAGTTTCTAATAATAATGATGTTTCTTTCATATGGTTAGTACTTACTTCTTCTTCTTTGTCATCGATTTCATTTGCTCAATATTGATCATGAGATGGGTTGCCTCTATGAAGCTGCTTTCAATTAGAGTTCCTTCAGAGTTTCCATGAGATGGGTTGCCTCTATGAAGCTGCCTTTCAGTTGGCATCCCTTCAGAGTTTCCATGAGATGGGTTGCCTCTATGAAGCTGCTTTCAATTAGCGTTCATTCAGAGTTTCCATGAGATGGGTTGCCTCTATGAAGCTGCCTTTCAGTTGGTGTTCCTTCAGAGTTTCCATGAGATGGGTTGCCTCTATGAAGCTGCTCTTCAGTTGGCATTCCTTCAGAGTTTCCATGAGATGAGTTGCTTCTATGAAGCTGCTTTCAATTGGCGTTCCTTCAGAGTTCCCATGAGATGGGTTGCCTCTATGAAGCTGCTTTCAATTGGCGTTCCTTCAGAGTTTCCATGAGATGGGTTGCCTCTATGAAGCTGCTTTCAATTGGCGTTCCTTCAGAGTTTCCATGAGATGGGTTGCTTCTATGAAGCTGCTCTTCAATTGGCGTTCCTTCAGAGTTCCCGTGAGATGACTTGCCTCTATGAAGCTGCCCTTCAGTTAGCATTCCTTCAGAGTTTCCATGAGAGGGGTTGCCTCTATGAAGCTGCCTTTCAGTTGGCATTCCTTTAGAGTTCCCATCTTATACTTTGTTCGTGAGGTCATGTTTTGTTTGTGTAGGTATAGTGAACAGACTGCAAGATGTGCTTTACAGTCTGTGTTTCAGTCTGACATAAACACTGTGTAGTCTGTGTTTCAGTCTGACATGAGCACTATGTAGTCTGTGTTTCAGTCTGACATGAGCACTATGTAGTCTGTGTTTCAGTCTGACATGAGCACTATGTAGTCTGTGTTTCAGTCTGACATGAACACTATGTAGTCTGTGTTTCAGTCTGACATGAACACTATGTAGTCTGTGTTTCAGTCTGACATGAGCACTGTGTAGTCTGTGTTTCAGTCTGACATGAGCACTGTGTAGTCTGTGCAGGTTTTATTCTGTGCATGTAGTGGTTGAGCTGGCGGTGCCCCATTCTGCAATACCTAACTAACCTGTTAAACATGAGAGATGTTTCTGTGACATGGTTACAACATGAGAGATGTTTCTGTGACATGGTTACAACATGAGAGATGTTTCTGTGACATGGTTACAAATGAGAGATGTTTCTGTGACATGGTTACAACATGAGAGATGTTTCTGTGACATGGTTACAACATGAGTGATGTTTCTGTGACATGGTTATAACATGAGAGATGTTTCTGTGACATGGTTATAACATGAGAGATGTTTCTGTGACATGGTTGCAACATCCGTGATGTTTCTGTGATGTTTTTGTTATATAATCTACTAGTAATCTATATATACTTACTCTCTAAACCTTCGACTGTGAATCTTCATCACCACCGGGTCCCGACCTACTGATCCTGTAACCGGGAGTTGACCCAGAATTACCAGGCGAAGCTGGTGACATCGAAATTGGAGATGTCTGGCTTATAGGAGAGAAATCAGCTGAGAGTTCTGCTGCTTCATTTGTGTCCTCTCCATCAGTGTCCCCAGACTTGCTACTTAGAGCTGTTGATAGAGTAGACGATATGAAATAACAGAACATCGCAAAAAGAGTGCACCACAACAAGGTAAAATGCAGTATTTAAAATAGATATGTGGCTTGTGAAATGTCCATTGCTTGTCCTTTCTCGATTAATGCTGTCAGTCAGTCGATCTGCTAGTGCATTGCTCTTGGTGGCCACGCGGCTGCCCATATAGCTGTCAGCCAGTCAATCTGCTAGTGCATTGCTCTTGGTGGCCACTCGGCTGCCCATATAGATGTCAGTCAGTCGATCTGCTAGTGCATTGCTCTTGGTGGCCACGCGGCTGCCCATATAGCTGTCAGTCAGTCGATCTGCTAATGCATTGCTCTTGGTGGCCACGCGGCTGCCCATAAAGCTGTCAGCCAGTCGATCTGCTAGTGCATTGCTCTTGGTGGCCACACAGCACATATAAAAATACATGTTATAGGGATCATTTCATATGGTGTCGGATTCGATTTTCTTGAGCATGTCCATTGAGTCACTTCAAATATATGCATATCTGTACTCCTGTGTGTCAAGCCATCTTAATGCACTGGTCAGTGCCATTTTTACCATTGTGAGGCTATTTGTCTGTTTCTTATTTTCTCTTAATTCTGTTTGGCCTCACAGTGTCAGGTTAAGAAAAGATTTCTAGTACGGGTTTTCGTGTGCACTTCATAAATAGTGTTATTATCCACCTTTGTTGTCTCTGAGGTCCATCTTTTGCTGGGATGACCATTAGCTGTGTATCCACTGTAACAGAGTAGTATTACTCATTGAGGCACAGTCTGTTGGTAATCTGCTTATGTGGCCAAACAATTTAATTTGTTGTTTCTTGATGAAGTTCAGTACTGATGTTGTACCCACTTTTTCCCCCCAACATATTTATTACTAAACCGGTCTCTTCTTGATACTCTCAGCATTCTGCATACACACTTCATCTCTGTCGTGACTAGTTCTCTTCTTGATACTCTCAGCATTCTGCATACACACTTCATCTCTGTGTGACTAGTTCTCTTCTTGATATTACTTCTCAGCATTCTTGATAGCATTTACACACTTCATCTCTGTCGTGACTAGTTCTCTTCTTGATACTCTCAGCATTCTGCATACACACTTCATCTCTGTCGTGACTAATCTTTGATACTCTCAGCATTCTGCATACACTTCATCTGTGTGACTAGTTCTCTTCTTGATAGTCTCAGCATTCTGCATACACACTTCATCTCTGTCGTGACTAGTTCTCTTCTTGATAGTCTCAGCATTCTGCATACACACTTCATCTCTGTAGTGACTAGTTCTCTTCTTGATACTCTCAGCATTCTGCATACACACTTCATCTCTGTCGTGATTAGTTCTCTTCTATCGTTTGATACCAGCTGTCCATGTTTGGCACTGATAGCATAATATTGAGAGAAATATTGTGTTGAACAATGCTCTATTAGTGTTCATGTTGACATGTTTGGTGAGGCTAATTGTATTCCCAGTAAAATCACCACTTGTATCCTTAACAGCTTAACCAGATATGATGCAGTACAAACAATTATTGCAGGAACTAAGATTGTCCAAGAGAGAAATGTACATGATAAGAGACAAGAAAAGAATTCAGTAATATCAACTTACCATCTTGGCTGAGTTCACTCTCTCCACCAACAATACCAACACCAGAAGATGTACTGTAGACAAGAAAGAAGTCAAAAATAATAAAGTTTCATCAAACATGTACAGATATAATCATTCGTTATGTATTCCTCTTAAAAATCTATGAAAAATGAAAATTGTGGCATATCCTAAAAGACGTAGCCATCATCCACAGTAAACGAGTCGTTGATTTTCTAGGCACCACTTATACGTTCAGTAGTTTGCCATTTTTTTTCTGAATGGTGAGGTCTATTTTTACCTTTTGTAAAAATCCCACGGAACGAACTTGCTTCCAAACTTGCCCACCGTGGGGTTTGAACCAGGTATGCTTGGGTTTGTGATCGAGCCCACTACTGCTTGAGCTACAGACACTCACTAAAAATCTATACAAATGATTGATTGATAGAATCATCATGACTGCACTTCAGTGAATAACTATGTGTGCTGCAATATCTTTCTTACACTAGAAAATCTAAGCAGCAATATGCAAACTCTGTAAACACAGAGGAGGATTCCTAATTGTTGTTTTGTGGTTGACGAACATTTTCGCAGGGATGATTTTTTAAAACTCAAGTTGCCATGGCAGCCGCTTTTTTTAGTCTACATTTATCAATTTTCACCAGTCACTTTCTTTCAGATTCAGATCAGTCAGATTCTTTTACGCTCTCAACTTCAACACAGAACCTATGTTTTATTGTATGTCTCCGATAGGACTAGGAACTTGATCTCACCTGCACTGATAACAGGACTCTCATGAAAAACATCCTGATGGCTCCACAAGGGAACGAACTGAGTACCTTTCAAACAAAAGACGAGCACCTAACCTCTACGCCACTGAGAACCCCTATGCTGAAGTTATGATTGAACTAATACATAAGTTATGATTGAACTAATACATGAAGTTATGATTGAACTAATACATGAAGTTATGATTGAACTAATACATAAGTTATGATTGAACTAATACATAAGTTATGATTGAAGTAATACATAAGTTATGATTGAACTAATACATAAGTTATGATTGAACTAATACATAAGTTATGATTGAACTAATACATAGAGTTGCTAACTAGCTTTGAACTATCATGTTATGATTGAACTAATACATGTTATGATTGAACAATACATAAGTTCATTTGCTCTGTAGTTGTTATGATGATGTTTGTTTAGTTATGACTGATGGACATGATGAGAAAGTGCTCTGGAGTCTGTGTTTCTGTCTGATATCCACACTGTGCAGTCTGAGCAGGCTTTATTCTGTGCATGTGAGGGTTGAGCCTGCAGTGACCTGTTCTTAGGCGAAAGATTGTTGTGTGCTGTTTTCTGTTTAGTCTGCTGATAGGATCTTGTGGGTTTTTGCTGTGGGTTTGTTGCCTCCATACCTCTTTGTATTTTCGCTTGATATGTGTCTTAATTTCTGGTAGTGACAGTGTGTGTTTTTGTTGTATAAGTTTTGTTTCCCTGCTCATTTCCTCTGCTCTCTCATTTCCTGATAAGTTTTCATTCAAAGTTTCTTATTTCAGATTTTTTCTGACTGAAATATTAGCAAGATTTCTTCGGACTGAAATATTAGCAAGATTTTCCATAGACATCTATCTTACACAGAAAGTCATGACCTAGCATGACCTGAATGCGTAACAACAAACATTTTAATTTTAAAAGAAACAAGATTCTCAAGACCCAGTAATTCCAATCAAGTAACAGTATCATTCTTACCCAACACTTCCCAAGCCGGTTGCTGAATCAGGATCCTCATCCAGTAACCTCAACCTTTTCCGCTGTTCTCTCTCCTTCAATATGACTTTCTTCAAAGGGCTAGGCTTCTTTGTTTTTCCTATCTCCCTTTCTTTTCCTCTTTTCTGCAGGGGTGCTGATGAATCCAACATATTGCCAGGAACATTTGATGACACACTACTAGTACTGATATGATCTTTCTTTGCTACCTTGATAGAGATGCTTGATGTGGGTGATTTGATTAGAGATGAATCTGCTGCTGGTAAAACTGCAGGCTTTTTCTGAAACACAAAAATTGCATTTTCAATCAGTCAATATTTGAGAATCGTATATGTTTTTAATTGTTATTTTAGAGTAGAACTTAATCTGGGAAACTAGAAAGAATTTATAAAATCTATGCGCTACAATTTAATCATCGAAACTAGATATATTTGGCCTGTATGTTGCTGGGGTACTCAAGGGGAACAAAGAATAGTAACACTGTGATCTACAATGTCATAAGAGGTGACTAAGTTAGGGGCCTATGGAAACTACCATAGTAAATAAAAAGCATCACAGAAATCAAATGTACTTGTAGGTGCATAACTGGTACACCGTACAATCGCTCTTAGACTAGAATCACATACAAACCACAAAGAGTAGTTAACAAGTGATCGATACGGAGTCTTCACAGAAGAAGAAGATAGAATGTATATCTATAGACTAAAACTTCATGAGAGAAACTAGATAAAGTGGATATCTATAGACTAAAACTTCATGAGAGAAACTAGATAAAGTGGATATCTATAGACTAAAACTTCATGAGAGAAACTAGATAAAGTGGATATCTATAGACTAAAACTTCATGAGAGAAACTAGATAAAGTGGATATCTATAGACTAAAACTTCATGAGAGAAACTAGATAAAGTGGATATCTATAGACTAAAACTTCATGAGAGAAACTAGATAAAGTGGATATCTATAGACTAAAACTTCATGAGAGAAACTAGATAAAGTGGATATCTGTAGACTAAAACTTCATGAGAGAAACTAGATAAAGTGGATATCTGTAGACTAAAACTTCATGAGAGAAACTAGATAAAGTGGATATCTATAGACTAAAACTTCATGAGAGAAACTAGATAAAGTGGATATCTATAGACTAAAACTTCATGAGAGAAACTAGATAAAGTGGATATCTATAGACTAAAACTTCATGAGAGAAACTAGATAAAGTGGATATCTATAGACTAAAACTTCATGAGAGAAACTAGATAAAGTGGATATCTATAGACTAAAACTTCATGAGAGAAACTAGATAAAGTGGATATCTATAGACTAAAACTTCATGAGAGAAACTAGATAAAGTGGATATCTATAGACTAAAACTTCATGAGAGAAACTAGATAAAGTGGATATCTATAGACTAAAACTTCATGAGAGAAACTAGATAAAGTGGATATCTATGAAAATCGTGACATATCCTTTACAGGACATAACCATCACCCAGAGTAGAGTTGTTGATTTTCTAGGTACCACTTATACGTTCAGTAGTTTGCCATTGCTTTCTGAACGGTGAGGTCTATTTTTACCTTTTGTAAAAATCCCACGGAAACTAATTTGCTTTAAAACTTGCCCACTGTGGGATTTGAACCAGGTACACTTGGGTTTGTGATCGAGCTCACTACCGCTTGAGCAACAGATGCTCATATCTATGTACTAAAACTAAATCAAAGAAACTAGATAAAGTTTATGTACTAAAACTAAATCAAAGAAACTAGATAGTTTATATCTATGTAACTGAAAGTAAAACCTGTTTTCATACTGATTACTGAGCTGACAACCCCTCAGTTTTAGTTGTAGTAAGATAGTTTAGTAACAGTCTCTGATTTCAGTTTTAGCCAATAGAAAGTTACACTTTAGAAGACTACAAAATCTCGACAAATTTACCTGTAAAGCATCAATCATGGCAGCTATATCAAGTGCTATTGGTTGTTGAGATTTCTTGTCATTGCTTTTGCTACCTGTATGTCTCTTAGCTTCACTAATCACATAAGAATCTGTTATCAAGCCAGGTGTAGCTTTAGAACTACCTCCAGCAATTTCTTCTGCTCTGTGATTGGCTGACTTCTTTAACCCCACTTCCTTCAACCACTGCTGCTCCAATGAAATTTCAGCAAGTTCTGCCTCTGCAGCCTTATTGGCTTGTTCTCTGCGTTTCCTTCGCTTTCTTGCTCTCTTGGACTCGTTAGTTGTCCCTGTTAAGAAATAATCACATACCATGATCCTATATGTGCACATACTTAAATAAGCAATTCATTAAACCAACATTCTAAACCTAAATCAAGATATACATATTTATTTTTCTGCGATCTCTGTGGCCATGACCAACATTCTAAACCTCCATCAAGATATACATATTTCTTCTTCTGCGATCTCTGGGGCCATGACCAACATTCTAAACCTCCATCAAGATATACATATTTCTTCTTCTGCAATCTCTGGGGCCATGACCAACATTCTAAACCTCCATCAAGATATACATATTTCTTCTTCTGCAATCTCTGGGGCCATGACCAACATTCTAAACCTCCATCAAGATATACATATTTCTTCTTCTGCAATTCTGCCATGCCAACATTCTAAACCTCCATCAAGATATACATATTTCTTCTTCTGCATCTCTGGGCCATGACCAACATTCTAAACCTCCATCAAGATATACATATTTCTTCTTCTGCAATCTCTGGCCATGACCAACATTCTAAACCTCCATCAAGATATACATATTTCTTCTTCTCATCTCTGGGGCCATGACCAACATTCTAAACCTCCATCAAGATATACATATTTCTTCTTCTGCAATCTCTGGGGCCATGATCAACATTCTAAACCTCCATCAAGATATACATATTTATTTTTCTGCAATCTCTGGGGCCATGACCAACATTCTAAACCTCCATCAAGATATACATATTTATTTTTCTGCAATCTCTGGGGCCATGATCAACATTCTAAACCTCCATCAAGATATACATATTTCTTCTTCTGCAATCTCTGGCTATGTGCTTAAACCACAAACTGGGCGGTCAGCTTCAGGTCTGTCATGTTCCCCAAAGCTTAGTTTTCAGGTTGACTGGGTGTGGCCACATGTTGCTTCTCAGCTCACCCAGGAAAGGACAGTCTTGCTGGACATGGTCAGTGTCTTTTATGTCTGCTGACATGAGCAGAGAGCTGTCTAACTTATTCCTAGTCAACATCATTCATCATATATAAACATTAACTACTCAACACCATTCATCACAAATGCTCAACGACTACTCAACACAATTCATCACATAAAAAGTTACTCCATATACAAACAATTAAACTTACCAGTATGGCAGCTGGTGTTGTCCTCATCATCAATGTCTCCAGACACGCATGACCCTGTCAGAGACTGTGTTCTGCTCTGGCTTCCTGCTTTAGACCAAGTCTGCATATGAAATATTTAATACACTTTAGACTAAGTCTACATATCGAATGTATAATACAAATATTATGTTCATGTCCGTACATACAAACATGCTGTCTATCACATATATCAATCAAATCTGTAAAAGAGCTAACACCAGCGAAGGAAACAACCTTGGGGAACTCTTAAAAGAATTTCCTTTTGCAGACGATCAGAAGCTAACACCAGCGAAGGAAGCAACCTTGGGGAACTCTTAAAAGAATTTCCTTTTGCAGACGATCAGGCAATCATATCAACAACAGAAGAACAGCTACAGCAATACATTAACAGACTCCAGTTAGCATGTAACGAATACAACATGAGAATAAACATTGACAAAATTGAAGTAATGGCATTCGCTATAGAGGAAAGCACTACCAATATCTCCAACGAAAATCGTCCATTAAAACAAGTCAAAGACTTTACATACCTATGGAGCATTTTTCAGCAAACGGAAGAATAACTAATGAAATTCAACACAGATGCAACAAAGTAAATCAAATGATAGGATAAATGCGCCAATTTTAAAATGCAAACATGTCACCATGAACACAAAAAGATCAATGTTCAGCACAATCTTTTTCCCCACATTACGCTATCAATGGCAAACCTGGACACTGACAACAAATGATGGAAAACTAGTCCCGACAGAGATGAATAAAGTGTCTACACAGAATGCTGGGGGTAACAAGAAGAGACCGGTTGAGAAATGAAGACATCGGGGAAAAAAGTGGGTACAACATCAGTACTAAACTTTATCAAGCAACAACAAATTAAATGGTTCAGCCACATAAGCAGATTGAGAGCCGCTGTAGCATAGTTGTTAGTGAACTCGCTTCTCAAGGCTGGTGGTCTGGGTTCAACTCCGCAGTGCGTGTGGAATTTTTCCCAACCGCGACGGCTCTCAGGTCGACCCCGCCTCAACTGGGTACCAGACATGCTCAGGTAAAGTAAATGCGGCCGGCGTGATGCTGACCACATCACCCATCGTGTGCTGACGGTCAATGAAAAATACAGGCCTAACACTGTATTGACTTATATACCACGAGGTATGAAAGGGTTCCTTTACTTTTTTTTACATAAGCAGATTACCAACAGATAGTGCACCTCAAAAAGCGATGTTGCTCCGATACAATGGATACAAAACAAAAGGCCGGCCACGCAAAAGATGGACTTCAGAGATAACAGAGGCGAGGAAAGACACTATTTATGAAACGCACACAAAAGTATGTTCTATAAATCTCTTCTTATCATGACGCTGTGAGATAAAACAAGATTGATGAATATAAAGAATACAAACATTAAATAATCACAGCTCCTGAATTCTCTACAAACAAATTCAACTCATAAAACAAGATTGATTAAAAGAATGAATACAGACATTATTTAAACACAGCTCCTGAATTCTCTTCAAACAAATTCAACTCATAAAACAAGATTGATGAAAAGAAGAATACAGACATTATTTAACACAGAATTCTCCTTAATTAACTATAGAATTCTTTTCTTTCTACACAAATTCAACCCATAAAAACAGTCTGCAATAATAAAAAGACAAGTCACCGAATTCTCTCCAAAATTCGTAATGATAAACCTATATATTTTCTGTTCATCAATCCAGCATTTATCCTTAAATCAGTTCTGGCAGCCCTACATATGCCCAATCATATCTGACACCACACTACAGTATAACGCAGCAGAAGTGGTGCTATAAACTCGAGCTTTATCTCCTAGAAACTTACCAGTAACACGTCTATTCATATTTGAAAATTCCTACTACCCCCTTTCCTGGTATCATAGGTTGAGCTGGGTTAAAGTTCACAACCCAGATCTATACACATGTATTTGAATTCTTCTTCTTCTTCAAATGCTCCATATCGACCACTTGTTAACCACTCTGTGTGATTTGTATGTGATCTGAGCCTGAGAGTGATTGTACATTGTGCCAGCACATCTGATTTCTGTGATGCTTTTTATTTACTAGGGTAGCTTCCCTAGGTCCTGATGATGCTCGTCCATCATGGGTGATAATGACCATAATTTTCATCCAAAGAATATCCCTAGTTCCTACATCTGTCGCCTCTTATGTGGTGTGGTCAGGTCAACATGAAGTTAACAGAGACACACCTCGCTAACCCACCATGTCAGTGCATGACAAGCTATATGGATATGTTCAGACTCCAGTTGATCACTAATTACTTTAGAAGTATACAAGTCCATGTCATTACAAGACAAGCTATATGGAGATGTACACAGACTCCAGTTGATCACTAATTACTTTGGAAGTAGATGTCTAAAAATGTTGGAAGAAAAAGACTTTAAAAATTAGACGTAGACAGCCAAGAATTTATTGACATGTTATGAAGAGAAATGAAAGTGATAATTTTGTGACAACTGACAAATTTGATGGAGAGAAAGGCAAAGAGATAAATACTTGGATGGTTTGATCCCATTGTATGATTGAAACAAGAACACAGACTTGATCTGGGACTCATCAGGTGAACATGTAAGATGGTGAATCATGGCCACCAAAGTTTATCAACATGACAAATGATGATATTGAAACTTACCGACTTCAAAATGTCACTGTATGTAATAGAAGCTCCAGATAACATTGCTCTTTCAGATCCTCCTATGTCTTCAGCATGTCCATGGGCAACTGTGGTCAGTAGATCAGGAAATTCATCAACATCTTCAAAATGTAGGGTTGACTCAGATGCATTAGAACTTGAAATAGCACGTTCCAGAACCCGAGACCCATCACTGCCTCCGTCTCCGTCCTCTGTCTCTTTTCCTCCTAGTCTTGCCTGTCCTCGTGTCCTTCTTCTCCGCCTTCTCCTTCTCTTTTCATTTCCTTCAAAATTGTTGGAATTGAGAGCACCGTCCGAGACATTCTGAGGTTTGAGTTCATTATTAAAGTGCTGCTGGACACTTGAATCTAGTGTAGAACTGGTTCTAACATCTGACACTATAGTAGATGGACTGACACAGTGTGAAGTATGATCAGCATCTGAGCGATTGGTGACATGTAATGTCTGGGACGGAACACTGACGTCTGAATTTTTGTTTGTTCCACCAGACTGTAAAATATTAGCTGCAGACAACCCTGGAGGTTGCAAAACTACATCGGTCGAATTATGATAGTTATTATAAACCCCTTGAGCGGTATGTGACGGAGGGGGTTGATAAGGTATAACTCCAGTGTAGTAAGCTGACGGGGGCGGAGCAGCAAATGTATGAGGCGGAGGAATAAATGGAACACTTCCACTCTGAAATGTAGCTGCTGCTTGGTGAACAGTGTAGTTAGTTGATGCCCTCGGTACAAATCCTGGACTGGTAGTTCTAGGGGAGTGGAAACCTTGTGCAATATTAGCATACGAATTGAACGCAGGATTATGATGTGAGACTCCTCCGTGTGGTACAGACGGTGGTGGAATGTGGTAGTTAATGCTGGGTGCTGTTCCACGCAATCCTGGTCTTAGCTGTCCCACAGTAAGATTGTTGAAGGATGTTGTCTGCTGCAACATTGGGGATACCAAGGATGAAGCAGCGACAGCATGGTTGATGATGATGTGTGATTGAATCAGTTTTACCAAAGGAAGTCATATTGACTGCATCTGAAACATACAAACAAGATGGTTGACATAAAAATGCTTGTAATGGCAACAATGTACATAAAACTAATGTCCTTATATATGAGAAAAGTCAATGTGGTTATATATGAGACACAATGTGGTTATATCAAAACAAACACAGAAAGGGAAAAACAAACACAGAAAGGGAAAAACAAACACAGAAAGGCAAGAACAAACACAGAAAGGCAAGAACAAACACAGAAAGGCAAGAACAAACACAGAAAGGGAAGAACAAACACAGAAATGGAAGAAGAAACACAGAAAGGGAAGAACAAACACAGAAACGCAAGAACAAACACAGAAAGGGAAGAAGAAACACAGAAAGGGAAAAACAAACACAGAAAGGGAAGAACAAACACAGAAAGAGAAAAACAAACACAGAAAGGAAAGAAGAAACACAGAAAGGGAAGAACAAACACAGAAAGGGAAGAACAAACACAGAAAGGGAAGGACAAACACAGAAAGGCAAGAACAAACACAGAAAGGCAAGAACAAACACAGAAAGGCAAGAACAAACACAGAAAGGCAAGAACAAACACAGAAAGGAAAGAACAAACACAGAAAGGAAAGAACAAACACAGAAAGGAAAGAACAAACACAGAAACGCAAGAACAAACACAGAAAGGGAAGAAGAAACACAGAAAGGGTAGAACAAACACAGAAAGGGAAGAACAAACACAGAAAGGGAAGAACAAACACAGAAAGGGAAGAACAAACACAGAAAGGGAAGAACAAACACAGAAATGGAAGAAGAAACACAGAAAGGGAAGAACAAACACAGAAAGGCAAGAACAAACACAGAAAGGAAAGAACAAACACAGAAACGCAAGAACAAACACAAAAAGGGGAAGAACAAACACAGAAAGGAAGAACAAACACAGAAAGGGAAGAACAAACACAGAAAGGGAAGAACAAACACAGAAAGGAAAGAACAAACACAGAAAGGGAAGAACAAACACAGAAAGGGAAGAACAAACACAGAAACGCAAGAACAAACACAGAAAGGGAAGAACAAACACAGAAAGGGAAGAACAAACACAGAAAGGCAAGAACAAACACAGAAAGGCAAGAACAAACACAGAAAGGCAAGAACAAACACAGAAAGGGAAGAACAAACACAGAAAGGGAAGGACAAACACAGAAAGGGAAGGACAAACACAGAAAGGGAAGAACAAACACAGAAAGGAAGAACAAACACAGAAAGGGAAGAACAAACACAGAAAGGCAAGAACAAACACAGAAAGGGAAGGACAAACACAGAAAGGGAAGGACAAACACAGAAAGGGAAGAACAAACACAGAAAGGGAAGAACAAACACAGAAAGGAAAGAACAAACACAGAAATGGAAGAACAAACACAGAAAGGGAAGAAGAAACACAGAAAGGGAAGGACAAACACAGAAAGGAAGAACAAACACAGAAAGGGAAGAACAAACACAGAAAGGGAAGAACAAACACAGAAAGGGAAGAACAAACACAGAAAGGAAGAACAAACACAGAAAGGGAAGAACAAACACAGAAAGGCCAGAACAAACACAGAAAGGAAAGAACAACACAGAAAGGGAAGAACAAACACAGAAACGCAAGAACAAACACAGAAAGGGAAGAAGAAACACAGAAGGCAAGAACAAACACAGAAAGGCAAGAACAAACACAGAAAGGAAAGAACAAACACAGAAAGGGCAGAACAAACACAGAAAGGGAAGAACAAACACAGAAAGGGAAGAAGCAGACACAGAAAGGCAAGAAAGAACACAGAAAGGCAAGAAAGAACACAGAAAGGCAAGAAAAACACAGAAAGGGAAGAAGAAACACAGAAAGGCAAGAACAAACACAGAAAGGGAAGAAGAAACACAGAAAGGGAAGAAGAAACACAGAAAGGCAAGAACAAACACAGAAAGGCAAGAACAAACACAGAAAGGCAAGAACAAACACAGAAAGGCAAGAAAGAACACAGAAACGCAAGAACAAACACAGAAAGGGAAGAAGAAACACAGAAAGGCAAGAAAGAACACAGAAAGGCAAGAAAGAACACAGAAAGGCAAGAACAAACACAGAAAGGGAAGAAGAAACACAGAAAGGGTAGAACAAACAAACAGGGCAAAAAAACTTCAGATGCACAGGTGAGTCGATTGTCTAATTTTTACCTGATTGGCTGCGGCCATTTCTCTGATGGATTCCATTTGATGGGTTCTGAATCCCATGGCTGCTAGCATTAACAATACCATTAGATGCTCCTATAAACTGTTTCCCGTTGATAGTTCCCATTACAGGAGAATGGCTAGAACTATAGGATGAACGAGACTGTGAAAGACTTGTCTTTAAATGTGAGGGTCCATTCGAAAATGTCACATCATCTTTGTAAGGGGAGAAAGTTGCAGTACTTGCTACTGAGGCAGAGCTTGCACTAAAACTGATACTAGAAGCTGTTGTAATTGTGGTTGTTACGGTAGTAACTGTTGCTGGTCTCGATGATAAAGATGCTGATGACTCTGTTGAATATGTTGCTGATAAGAATGTTTGTTTTGTGTCCTCTGTCAAGGTACTGTTTTCATTACTCTGGTCGATGTGACTTTTCCAAACACCATTGACGACGTTTAAGTTGCCATTTGATAATCTTGTCATAGATACAGGCTCGGCTATCTGTTTATGTTCCCCTCTTCCGATACCAACCATTCTGTTCATGGGAGTATTATTTCTGTTTGTCTGCACTGAAGGGCCTCGTAAAACAGACCCAGTATAATAAATTGAATTGGTAATACACTCACTAGGTAATGGAGCACCACCAGCACCACCACAACTATTACCAGTTTTTCCACCAGAACTCAGTAAAGGCACAGTTTCAGTCCTTGTCATTAATAATGATGAGAGTTCCTTGTCCAGCTCACAAGCATTACTGTTCCTGAAGCTACGTCCTATCTTCCCCCAAGCTGATTCTGGAGGTGGAACAAATTTGGGACTGGGCTTGCCGTCTTTGTCACCACTTGAAGATCGACTCCTCTCAGATCTTGTTTGATCAATACTGGAAAATTTGATTGACCAAGGAGGTTCATGAGCAGATCGTTCAATTGTAAGAGGTACTCTCTCATCATCAATTGACGGTGATTTTAGCAAGGGTTTCGAGGATGATGAGGGTGGACCAACTCTCAAGGACATTGGAGGAAAATCTGTCCAAGAGTAAAGATCAATTTTCTCATCCTCTTCATCAGGTTTTGTTCCAGACGAAGACACAGAGGAAGATGACCTAGATAAAAGTTTGGTATTAGATCCCAACATCCGCGGTGACCTAGTTGCATCTCTCTGGTCTTTCATTTTTTCTTTTCTTATTTCCATCTACTTCACTATTCTCATTCAAACGATGTTTGACCTCCGACCTCATAGACTCTCCATTATCTACCCTCTTTTTAACAATTTTAGCAGCGTAGGTAGTCTGAACATGCTCTGGACTCTTTTTCAATCTGATGTTGCTGTGTGCTGTTTCTGTACGTCTACTGTTGTCTGTTGGTATTCTTGATGGGATAACTTGTGTAGCAATGGAAACAAGGTTCAACTTATGCATAGGACTGTTGTAGCCACTGTCAGAATCCTCATGTTCTGTAAATATCAATTCAAGATGATATATTAGAATTGTCATTCTTCACAACTTCTCATATCACAACTTCTCATATCACAACTTCTCATATCGCAACTTCTCATATCGCAACTTCTCATATCGCAACTTCTCATATCGCAACTTCTCATATCACAACTTCTCATATCGCAACTTCTCATATCACAACTTCTCATATCACAACTTCTCATATCACAACTTCTCATATCGCAACTTCTCATATCGCAACTTCTCATATCGCAACTTCTCATATCGCAACTTCTCATATCACAACTTCTCATATCACAACTTCTCATATCACAACTTCTCACGCCCAAGTGGTTACCGGGCCCAAATTTGGGGTGTAAAGAATAGAACCACTGTTACCTGCCACGCATGTCATAAGAGGCGACTAAGGAGGTTTGGCTTAAATCGGATGCATGTGTCCTAAACGTGTAGAAGTCTTATGCGTTTAGGACCTACCAAACCAGTGTGCAACGTATACACGTTCTTGGCAAAGATCAAACATATCACAAAGAGTGATTAAAATTGGTTGTAAAGAACGAACGCAAAGAAGAAGAAGACAACTTCTCATATCACAACTTCTCATATCACAACTTCTCATATCACAACTTCTCATATCACAACTTCTCATATCACAACTTCTCATATAAACAAGAACAACAAAGATGTGTTACTAATTTGAGTATTAAACCAACATCGGGTGAGGGGGTTGTCACCCTAACTGAGAGGTAAGACTCTGTCCTTTCACATCAATTAAACTTTTTGAGTCATGTTTCCATTTCTAGGTTTTTAAAAATGCATAAATTTGCAATGAGCCCTGACTTTAGGGTAGGTGAGGTCAAGTGTTTAGTTCTATCAAAGATGGACAAAAAATATGATGGTCATGTGTCCAAATTGGGTATGCTAGAGGTCATCAAAAGGTCATCATTTAGCAATAAAAATAAAAGGTTACAATATGAGCCGCTGTCCTGACAAATTTTGAGATATTAAAAGTGACATTTATTTGAGTGCAATCATTAACTCCTAGTTGACCAGGGCAAAAGCCCTGTTTTTACAAACCATTTGGTTTTAGAATAAAAATGCCCTTTAGTGCGCCTCCTGGTAAAAAGCAGTCCAACGAAAAGTCACGTAGTGTGACGTTTGGTCCACATGAAGTTAAACAACCAGAGAGCAAAACAAACAGAAATATAACAAAGAAATGCACAACAAAATCAGATGTGTTGGATCAAAATACTCAAATATTGTAGCTTTACTGTAACCATAGTACAGTGTATTCACACTCAAATATCTCCAATTTTACAGTAACTATAGCATAATATATTCCCACTTCAATAGCTCAAATCACACACAAATCACGCCCGAGTGGTTACGGGCCCAAATTTGGGGTGTAAAGAATAGAACCACTGTTACCTGCCAAAAATGTCGTAAGAGGCGACTAAGGAGGTTTGGCTGAAATCGGATGCACATGTCCTAAACGTGTAGAAGTCTATGCGTTTAGGGGCCTACCAAACCAATGTGCAACGTATACACGTTCTTGGCAAAGATCAAACATATCACAAAGAGTGATTAAAATTGGTTGTAAAGAACGAACACAAAGAAGAAGAAGACACACAAATCACAAAGAGTGGTTTACTCACTTAGATTCTTAGAACTCCTACCTATATCACAATTATATAGTGATGTTGTTGACAAAATTCTTACCAAAAACAACACCACTAAAAATGTCATGATAATATTCTCACCTGCTTTCCACTCATGGCCTTCACAATTGATGCCTGGTCTAGACAACACTGACTGACCATTTTTAGAATGATTGACATATAAAGGATGTGGCATCTCTTCTAGAGTAAAGTTATGAACAACCGGAGGAAGATCTGAAATAAAAGTTATAATATAGTTTCAACATTATTGTATTTTATGATCTCCAGGTTTTATAACTGAGTATTACGTCAAGACAATGTAACACACAGCACATCCCAAACTATGGCACATTCAGCACATTCCGAATGACTCATTAAAAAAAATGTATATTTTGGCATGGAACGAGAAGTAGAAAGCAATGAGTGTATATATCATCTGGTTTGCCATCTGATTTCTTGCTCGGCAGGTTTTTTTTAAAAACTGAGCTCTTACCTGGCAGTGCTGCGGTGGGTGGACCCAGTTACTGATGAACGTGTAAACTATGAGCGCCGTCATACTTGCGAATGAGAGCTGCTCGGAATGTGTTTAAATGTGTTAAAGTAATGCCTATTGGCTCTATGAAGGCGCCCACCTATTTACCGCGTTCAAACGGGCACTAAACTTTGATCTTAGCCAAAGGGCAGAGAAGCGACCACAACACCTATGGACCTGTCTGGAGTGATGATGACCTTGACTTCTTTGAACGCTCCACAATGATCACTTGTTAACCAATCTTTGTGATTTGTATCTGATCTGAGCGTATGAGCGATTGTACGTTGTGCCAGTTATGCGCCTACAAGTAGGCCAGCATATCCGATTTTGCTACACTTTTTATTTACTAGGTAGCTCCCTAGGTTCTAGATCAGTCGCCGTTTACGACATGCCTTGTAGGTGGCAGTTGTGCTATTCTTTGCTCCCCTTGTGGACCCCAACACCACACGGGGGGATGACCCTCACTAATCACTGTAACACTATTTGAACCTGTCTTGTACATGTCAAGTCAGTTAGTTTCACAACTTTAAATGTCTGATAGCTCTCTTTATCTCACTAATCACTGTAACACTATTTGAACCTGTCTTGTACAAGTCAAGTCAGTTAGTTTCACAAATGTCTGATAAAGAGAACTATCAGACATTTAAAGTTGTGAAACTAACTGACTTTCAATTGATATCTCAAAATTCTCTATCTCTTCATTTCTTTTAGGCTGGAAAGTCACTGCCTGTGCAAAAATCATTTTTTAAATTTTTTAATTCCTACAAATTTTTGTCATCCTCAAAATACATCAGGAACCGTTTTTGTGTTACAAAGTTCTCATAACAGTCAAGATCCCAGTTATCAACATTGTAGAAGGGCCGGTCACATAGCTCGGTTGTCTGATAAATGCATCCCAAAGCAGTTAAAGAATGGCAAACTTGAAGGCAGCAGACCAGCAAGCGAACAGAAAAAAACGCTTCAAAGTCACTCTCAAAGTTGTCTCTAAAATGTTTCGATATAGACATTATGTGCTAGGAATTCCTTGCCCAAGATCGACAAATGTGACACTGTATAAAACAAGAGGAACTAGCATAGCTGAGAATCGTAGTACTGTTGAGGTACAGAGAAAGAGAGCTGTATAAAACAAGAGGAACTAGCATAGCTGAGAATCGTAGTACTGTTGAGGCACAGAGAAAGCAAGATGTGCAAAAAAGACAAAACATATAACACTGACATGTCTAATTTCAATCATTTAAGCCCCACCTGTGGTGTGGGATTGTGTTCAAGGACTGGACTTTACAGTCACCTCCAAACACACACACCAGAGAAGTGCAGCAACACATGTCTGAGACTGCTGTCATCATCGCTTGCGATGGACAGCTATTATAGAGTTCATGCACTGCAGCTAAAATCTTTCTGTGTGCAAAGAGATTATAGCAAACATGGCTACTCACCGAGGTACGATGATGATGGGCCATCAATGAATCTGGTACCTGCGTAATAATAAACCAATAAACAAGTTGGCCATGATTATATATGAGTATTCTCACCTGTCTGAGTTGAGCGACTTATCAACACTGGAGACTGTGGTCTAGTAGCTAGCTCTGACCGTCTCTGGCTCACTGAATCAAGCCCTGTCTTAGATCTGTCCACATGTTTCTACAGAATAAAAAGGTATTTCAACAATGAACCTTCACAAGACAAGTGGTTCTGAAACTGTAGAAAACATTAGAACATGCTTTTGCACAATGTAGTGGTACACAAAGTGTACAAAAAACAGTTTGTGATGCCATCAATGATTGTCGTGGTAAATTTATTTCTATAGTTTGGTAACTAGCTTAATATATTATAAGCCACATTTTATACAACGCTTGATCAACTAATGTAGCAGAAAAATATCTCTCTCTCTCTACCTTTTTAACCCGGATTGGGGCATATGCCCTCGACCAACTAATGCCAAGTCTTCCTATCTCTAGCTATCTCCTGCAGCTCCCTCCAGCTCTTCTTTATATTGTTGATCTCTGCCTCCAAACCTCATCTCCATGTATTTGTAAGCCTCCCTTTTTTTCGCTGTCCCTGTGGGTTCCAGGGAAGGACCCTCTTGTTATATTCCCCTCTGGTTTTCTCAAGGTGTGTCCTATCCAGCACCAACATTCCCATGCATACTCTGTCCTCCACTGCAGCAGCCATCCCAAAGTCCATTTTCTCACCATACCCATGAGAAGTTGATTACTATATCTTCTCTCTCTATCTCAAAGACGACACTGTCTGGTATGTCCAAACTTAACGCCTAATTCTCGAACTCGTTCCAGTGTCTGAGACTTGCCCATGTCACATAATTGAGAGCGTACCACATTGATGATTTCGGCTCTGTCCATACTTCTGCCAGTTTGAGTCGGGGCATTGTTTGCAAGAAAGTCAGCACGCTCATTACCCTGCACTACAGAATGTCCAGGTGTGTACAGCCAAGTTCAGCAAGTCTTCAGACATATTTTGTACATGGCTGTGTCAGATTGTTCAGAATTTTGGTTGAGTGGTTGATGGTAGTCTATTGAGATCGGACTATATTCTAGTGATCCCAGATCTCAATGTAGGTGAGATCAAGCTTCTAGTCATATTGGAGATGGATGATAAAATGTAGATGCTGTGTTTAAGTTGAGCATGTAAATTAACCAGTAGCAGATTAAGAGTAGATTAATAATAAAATGTCTACAAATTTTCACCTCCCTAACAATTACATTGGAGATACTCGCAGGTGATACGGGATTTGTGCACTGCTATCTGTGTAAGAAAGAGATTGGAGCCGACATGGTTATTCACCAAAGTGCAATGATGATGGTTCTATCAATCAACCAAAATTCATAACATGTTTTTGCATTTAGTTTTACCCAGGTTACGAAAGAAAATGGCGGTGGGTTGGGCATACCCTTATGGAAAACACAGTCGGGTGTCACTAGACGAACAATTGAGTGGAACCTGCAAGGAAAACAGAACGTTCTAAACAGACCTGGAGATGAAGTCTTGATGATGAACTGAAGGTTGCCGAGCTATCCTGTGAGGCCATAAGGAAAAAAGAGACCGGAAAAAATGGCAAACAACTGCTGAGGCCCCATGTTTCATGAGGAGCGGAGACTAACAAATATCTAGTTTTACTGTAGTCTACAACAGATTACTTAAGGCCAACGTAACAAATATCAAGTTTTACTGTAGTCTACAACAGATTACTTAAGGCCAACGTAACAAATATCTAGTTTTACTGTAGTCTACAACAGATTACTTAAGGAGGGATTCTGGTCTTGAAACTTTTCGTTGCTTTGGTATTAATGTAGAATTTATATACAATTTTGAAAGATTATGACTTAGAATAGTAGAAAAAATTTGTAAAAAAATGTCAATTCGTTGCCATGGAAACAATAAAAATGGCTGCCAAACACAAAATTTCAAATCCTACGGCTCTGAAGTTAATGAATATAAATAAATTCTGTTTTCACTCTAAGTGAGCAATTGTAATATCTAAATAATTACACATGATTTGTAGGATATATTAAATATTACATTTTTATGAATTTTTGGGTAAACACACCCCAAAAACAGCTTTTTTTGACCGAATTTTGAGGGAATTTTTACCTAAAAATTTAGAAAAATTCAATATTTAATATATCCTAAAATCATGTGTAATATTTTAGATATTACAATTGCACCTTAGAGTGAAAACAGAATTTATTTACATTCATTAGATTCAGAGCCTTAGGGATTTGAAATTTTGTTTTTGTGGCCATTTTGTATTGTTTCCATGGCAACGCTTTGACATTTTTCTAACTAATTTTTTCTACTCTTCTAAGTCATAATCTTTCAAAATGGTTATACAAATTTTACATTAATGTGAAAACAACGAAAATAGCTTCATGATCCCCATACCACCGAATCCCCCCTTAAGGCCAACTTAACAGTCCTTCATAATTTCTCTCTCATATGCCAGATGTTCGCATCTGAAATGGTCATGCTCAAACCATCAGTTGCATCCTGAATCCATCTTCTCTTTCTCTTTGCTGGGATTCCACATTCCATGATAGTCTTCTCCAGCCCTTTGTGTCTCGCTATATGCCCAAAATACTTCAATTTTCTCGTTCTTATTTGTAGCATTAGCCAGTTTTCTTTGATTTTGAGTTCTTTCTGGATAGATCTATTTGTTCTCTTCTCTGTCCGTGATATACAGGGGAATCTTCTGTAACACTTATATTCTTCTTCTTCTTCGTTCTCACTAGATTGGGATTTCGGATTCTTTAATAAAGGCAGCCATCTGCCTCAGATTATCAGCCACAGCGTCTTGGACGCTAGTGTAAGTGGGCCACCTCTTTCTTCTCAAGTTTGCATACTGGGGCAGTTCTGTAGGATATAATTCCTATGATTTCTGCTTACCCGTTTGTGCTGACCTCTTCCGCATTAAGTTTTGGCCACCTCGTGATGGTAGTTCTGACATTCTTACTGCGTGGCTAAATCTCCGAGGCAGATTGGCAACCGTAGAATCTGTTATCCCATTCCTCATTGTGAGGGGTCGCTGCACCATGTTATGCGCCTTACGGCCTGGTGCATCCGTTTTCTGCAAGCATTTGTTTCGGGTTAGCATTTCCTAGCGGATACATGCATCCGATCTCATCCAGACCTCCTTAGTCGCATCTTACGACATGCGTGGCAGGTAACAGTGGTTCTATTCTTTACACCCCACATTTGGGCCCCGGTAACCACTCGGGCGACACTTATATTCTAAAGCATATATAACTAATGAGAGAACTGAAATGTGATGACTTACCCTGGTAGCAGCTGGAGCTACACCAGAATATGATGCTGTTGTTGTTTTTATTGCTAAATGTTGCTGCTGCTGCTGAGAAGAATGTAATTGCTGCTGTTGGGGGGAACAATGTAACTGTAGCTGTTGGGGGGAAGAATGTAACTGTGGCTGTTGGGGGGAAGAATGCAACTGTGGCTGTTGGGGAGTAGAATGTGGTTGTGGCTGTTGAGAAGAATGCAGTTGCTGCTGTTGTAAAAACATTGGAGGTGGCACAGTCATAATCCATGATGCAGGAGAGTCATGATGTGGAGCCAGAAGCATTCCTTGTCCTGGGGGAGGCTGCGCAGTCATTGCAATCTTGGAGGGAACTGGCAACAAACCATCACCTGTGAAAATAACAAATAGTTAATGCTATACTTAGGAAGAATGAGGAGAAATGATCAACGAATATCAAAGCAGGCATTGAAGTGGGATGTAAAGGGTTCAAGAAAGAGAGGTTATCTAAGGAGACTGAAACGAACTTTGCTGAGAGAGGCAGGAAATATCGGTCTCAGTTACATGGAGGAGATTGAGCGAGTTGCCCAGGATAGAGCGGTATGGAGAAATTACTTGCAGGCCCTATGTAACGTATAACGGTACGAGAGGAATTATTATTATTATCATACTTAGGAAGCATACTTACAAAAAGATAGAAGACTTGACTGCGAAATAGAAACTAGATTCCAGAAGGCAATGCTGTCACTTACAGACGAAGCACCATTTTTCAGACATCCACACATTCTGTCAGCAAAACAACAAATGATCAAAATAATCTGTAAGATTGTCACCTGATGAATCAACTGCAGAAAGATCACTGACCAACAGAGACAAACATCTATGCTAAGCTGTTTGGAAACCATGATGAACTAACAAACAAAGAAACTTACATCCAGAGAACCGGACTAATTATGTAGACATTGAACAACAGCAAACATGAAGAAGAAGGAGTTGAAAGGTCACAACAACTAGGGATAAACATTTATAAGAGAAAAACAAAGATGATGAGAATTAACCGAGCAAATGACAATCCAATCTCCCTGGGTGAAACCACACGTCAAGAAGTAGAATCATACACATACTTGGACAGCAATGTAGACAAAGAGGGTGGAACGGATAAGAGATATCAGAATAAAAATACAGAAGGCAAGAGAAGTTTTCACTGTACCATAAAACTTATGGATATCTAAACAAATCAAATCTAGAACCAAAATTAGAATATCTAACGCCAATGTTAAAGCAATTCTACTGTATGGGTCAGAAACATGGAGAACTAACACAATCACTCATAAACTATAAACATTCATTAACTTGTGTCTGAGTAGAATAGAGAGACTCTCTCTCTCTCAATCCCCTAGAGCGATGTACCAGATTTCCCATAAATTCTATTCATGTGAAAATCTGATTCATGCAGCCTTAGCATTGGTGTGTTTTACATCACATCTTCAGCACCATTTGGAGCTCTGGTGCTTATCCTTCGAGGATGTGTCCGGTTTCAGCCAGCATTTACTCTGTTCGCTCTCCGTTCTGTAGCCATCTAGTGTTTTTTACGGTGTGGGGTAGCTAACCCCACCTCCAACTTCATTAGTCGCCTCTTACGACATGTATGGCAGGTAACAGTGGTTCTATTCTTTCCACCCCAATTTGGGCCCCTGTAACCACTCGGGCGAGAATAGAGGGACTGAGATTGTAGGATAGGATCACAAATGAGGAGCTTATGAAGATAAGACAAGATTAGGACGCACTTTGAGAAAATTCAAGGGGGATATATAACAGGAAGAACCCCTTCCTGGAACCCACAGGGTAAATGAAAGAGAGGGAAGACTAGAAATACATCAAGAATAGATTTAGTGGCATAGATTAATAATATACAGAAGAGCTGGAAGGAGCTACAGAAGAGCTGGAAGGAGCTACAGAAGAGCTGGAAGGAGCTACAGAAGAGCTGGAAGGAGCTACAGAAGAGCTGGAAGGAGCTACAGAAGAGCTGGAAGGAGCTACAGAAGAGCTGGAAGGAGCTACAGAAGAGCTGGAAGGAGCTACAGAAGAGCTGGAAGGAGCTACAGAAGAGCTGGAAGGAGCTACAGAAGAGCTGGAAGGAGCTACAGAAGAGCTGGAAGGAGCTACAGAAGAGCTGGAAGGAGCTACAGAAGAGCTGGAAGGAGCTACAGAAGAGCTGGAAGGAGCTACAGAAGAGCTGGAAGGAGCTACAGAAGAGCTGGAAGGAGTTACAGAAGATTTGTTTCTAACTGCCACATCTGTTGACTGTTCAGGGGAAAAATACTAGGAAATAAGAAGACAAGAGAATAAGTGGACTAGAGAGAAGGTGGGCAAGAGAATAAGTGGACTAGAGAGAAGGTGGGTAAGAGAATAAGTGAACTAGAGAGAAGGTGGGCAAGAGAATAAGTGAACTAGAGAGAAGGTGGGTAAGAGAATAAGTGAACTAGAGAGAAGGTGGGCAAGAGAATAAGTGAACTAGAGAGAAGGTGGGCAAGAGAATAAGTGAACTAGAGAGAAGATGGGCAAGAGAATAAGTGAACTAGAGAGAAGATGGGCAAGAGAATAAGTGAACTAGAGAGAAGATGGGCAAGAGAATAAGTACGTGGACTAGAGAGAAGGTGAATGAGTGAATAGATTAAAGAGAGAGAAGGTGGGCAAGAGAATAAGTGGACTAGAGAGAAGGTGAATGAGTGAATAGATTAAAGAGAGAGAAGGTGAATGAGTGAATAGATTAAAGAGAGAGAAGGTGAATGAGTGAATAGATTAAAGAGAGAGAAGGTGAATGAGTGAATAGATTAAAGAGAGAGAAGGTGGGCAAGAGAATAAATGGATTAGGTCTAAAGGGTATTAAGCCGAAGGATTTACTTCATTGCTCCGGGTTTTACCCCATACGGCTCGGTCCCTCCTCACAAAAATGACACACCACCTGCCGAGAGTATTGCATAAAGCACGAACTCCGTAGCTCTGGCAACAATCCTAGGTGTCTCTGGGAAAACACTCGTGAACAGAATAGTGTGGTGTGAATTTGAACGCACGACCTTTGAAACGCAAGGCAAAGATGTAACCACTTAGTCACCCCATAGTAGTATAGTCTTAAAATAATATATATATATATAAATAATTTATCTTAAACATACCTCTCACGCTGAACATGTCACCCCATAGTAGTACAACCCCATAGTAGTACAGTCTTAAAATAAAATATATATATATATGTATAAAATTTATCTTAAACATACCTCTCACGCTGAACATGTCAACAGACAGTGTAGTAAACATATCCAAAGACATTGGTTGGAAATTGTCCACAAAGGCAGGTTTCACTGCTTGCCAAGTTGGAAAACGGATTGGGGATGTGGCAGGCATAGGTAAAGCTGGTGGTATACCACCTGCAAAATAAAATGACAAGATTATACACATTTGCAGAAGATGACAATATTTAGGAAAAGTGCTATGACTAAATTTAATAGATATGATACAACCTGTAGAATCATGGAGAGATAACAAGACAGATAAAAGTAAATAAAACTAAACAGATATTCTTCTGCTCTTAGCTCCCCTTGAAGCATAAGACATCAAGAAATTGTCTCAAATCAGATCTGTCTTGAGCAAGCCAGCTTAGTTCATTCCAGGTCTTTCCATCGTCTTCTCTTTCTCTGTCTACAGTTTGTCTCTTTAGGTCGTCTCCTACCTCTCTTACCTCCCAGACTCCATTTTATAAGCCACATGTGAGTGTCTGGTCTTCTGCATTCTTAATGTATGTCCCAACCACTTCCATCTCCTACGTTTGATTTCCTCGTTGATATTGTTCCATGTCTGTGCACCGGGTGATCTCAGTATTTGATATTCTCTGGTCCCAACAAAATCTGAGAATTCTTCTGAAGACATCTTCCCTCAAAGCCTCCATGTGTATCACATGTCCGATCCATCTCCAGCATCTCTTTAGAATGATGGTGCTCATATTCTCTAGTTGACACTGTACATGCAGTTCTTGGTTAGAGATAGTATTTGTATGATGGTGCTCATATTCTCTTGTTGACACTGTGTAAGCAGTTCTTGGTTAGAGATAGTATTTGTATGATGGTGGTCATATTCTCTTGTTGACACTGTGTAAGCAGTTCTTGGTTAGAGATAGTATTTGTATGATGATGTTCATATTCTCTTGTTGATATTGTGTAAGCAGTTCTTGGTTAGAGATAGTATTTGTATGATGGTGCTCATATTCTTTTGTTGACATTGTGCCAGCAGTTCTTGGTTAGAGATAGTATTTGTATGATGGTGTTCATATTCTCTTGTTGACACTGTGTAAACAGTTCTTGGTTAGAGATAGTATTTGTATGATGGTGTTCATATTCTCTTGTTGACACTGTCCAGCAGTTCTGTGTTAGAGATAGTATTTGTATGATGGTGTTCATATTCTCTTGTTGACACTGTGTAAGCAGTTCTTGGTTAGAGATAGTATTTGTAAGATGGTGTTCATATTCTCTTGTTGATATTGTGTAAGCAGTTCTTGGTTAGAGATAGTATTTGTATGATGGTGCTCATATTCTCTTGTTGACACTGTGCCAGCAGTTCTTGGTTAGAGATAGTATTTGCACAGAACACATTTGGTCAGAATACTACACAATAGTCAATGGTTGAAAAAATACCAAAATCATTACCTGGGTAAGCACACTGTTGAGGAAATCTTGCAACATGGTGCCTGCAAACATAAATAATGTTTTAATGGCTTCCGTGGCATTGATTGAATTATTATCTAACAGATATTAGAATTATTATCTAACAAATATTAGAATTATTATCTAACAAATATTAGAATTATTATCTAACAAATATTAGAATTATCTAACAAATATTAGAATTATTATCTAACAAATATTAGAATTATTATCTAACAAATATTAGAATTATTATCTAACAATAAGAGATACAATCAAAGTACCAATGGGAAATTCTGTAATAACTATGAAGCAGAAAAAACGGCAATCAATGTAGCAATTAAGAAACTGGGGCAATCAATGTAGCAATTAATAAACTGGGGCAATCAATGTAGCAATTAAGAAACTGTAGCAATTAAGAAACTGGGGCAATCAATGTAGCAATTGGGAAACTGGTGAACACCAATCTAGGTCCAAATCCTGTGGTATTTGTGATAGATGCAAGTTCAGCACCCCAATAACAAAAATTGTCAGTCTACATGTCGTACTATAAAACCAGCACAAGGGTATCATGCGGTGGATACAATCTCACCGTACTGTCTTTGCTGCCTGTATTACCGCTTTTTACTGCATTACTGCCTATATTACCGTTTTTTACTGCATTACTGCCTGTATTACCATTTTTTTACTGCATTACTGCCTGTATTACCGTTTTTACTGCATTACTGCCTGTATTACCATTTTTACTGCATTACTGCCTGTATTACCACTTTTTACTGCGTTACTGCCTGTATTACCACTTTTTACTGCGTTACTGCCTGTATTACCACTTTTTACTGCGTTACTGCCTGTATTACCACTTTTACTGCGTTACTGCCTGTATTACCACTTTTACTGCGTTACTGCCTGTATTACCACTTTTCCCTGCGTACTGCCTGTATTACCACTTTTACTGCGTTACTGCCTGTATTACCTATTTTTACTCAGTATATATATAGGAACTGCAGAAAACTATTTGATTAGAAACACGAATCACAAAGTACTGTAGTTTTACAAATTACAAAAACAATGACAAAATACAGCAACGTTTGAACCAACAAGGCCTTTATCAAGCAACGAACAAACAGGAGTGACAAATTAAAATGAAACACAAATGGACACAAATACAACGTATCTAGGAAAATCTAACAAAATGTAACACAAAACACATAAAAACGAATAGAAAGAAAACATGAAAATCTAAAATATAACTTGAATACATGCAATATACCCATATAGAACTAGAAGAAGAAAGAAGAGCAATAATCAGAATATAACATGAATACATGCAGCATATACCATAGATTACAAAGCAGGAAGAGAAAGTACAGAAGCATAAGAATGGATATACATGAATACATCAGCAATAACCCATTAGATAGCAATAGCATATCAGGAAATGATCGATGAAGCTAGACTGGACATCGTGAGCACTAAATGGCCAGTGTCATGAAATGGGTGGTTCATCACAGAGCAATGGCGAGCTGCGATATCAGATACATGATCGTGATAGCTGTACACTAGATATACATGAGACACCTAAATGACCATGTCATTGAAATGGTGCTACAGGAAAGAGGCTGCTCTGTACGCTATAGCACTGTTAGAGCAGCACACCGACAGTGCCAAATGAGCCTGTGATATTGGACTATAGCCTTGTACCAACAATATCCAGCCATTGGCACTGTCCGTGTGGTCGCGCGTTGCAACACGTGCTTATGTGATACAGACGCGATGTATCTTTCCTTTAGGCACGTTCTATTGACGATGGGTTCACATGCAGTCCCGATCTATTGCTATTATCTGTAAGCGGTAAACAGCTATATCGGAGACAGGCAAGAGTCAGTGACGTTTCGCCAACACTTACGGATACGCCAATGCTCTGTGACCCAGCACCCATTTCAATGATACTGGCCATTTAGGTGCTCACGGTGTCCAGGTCACAGCCATCCGATCATGTTCCTCGGATGATCGAGTCATTTGCTCTGGAGAATCGGTGATTTCTTTGTATGGTACTATACAGCGGCTCAACGTATTCATTCTTATGCTTCTTAGTACTTTCCTTCCCATGCTTGTAATCTGATATGTATAGTTGCATGATCATGTTATATTCATCTTGCTCTTAGTACTTCTCCTTGTTGAGATATATTGTATATGTATCATTATTCTCATGTTAATTTAACAGTTGTTAGATGTTTCTATGTGTTTCTATTCTCTGTTCTTCAGAGTTCTTTTAGAGATAGTATTTATCATTTTCGATTATTCCAATTTCAGATGTTGAATTGAAAATCATTTGTGTTCATTAATTTGAATCTTTGTCATGTTGCTGAATAATTGTTGTTAATCGCTTCTGCTATTATTGCATTTTTTAGTATATTGAATTAATCTACAATACTTGATTATTTTACTATTTTTTACTTGTAGACGGAACAAGTATTAGAATTCTAACGAAGTCATGAACTAGTAAGCATTTAGTTAATCATGGCTAGTAGAATCATGGCTATAAGTCATGGCTAGTAAGTCATGGCTATGAAGTCAGCTAGTGAATCATGCTAGAAAGTCATGATATGAGTCAATATGAATATTACTACAATAAGAGATCAATGACCAGTGAAGTCATGACTAGTGAAGCAGTACGTGCAATCAATGAGCAATTAGAAGTCATGGCATCAAGTGAAGTCATGGCTAGTGAAGTCTGGCATAAGAAATGGCATGAAGTCATGACTAGTGAACATGACTAGGTAACATCCTAGTGAAGTCATGGCTAGTGAAGTCAGCACCAATGAAGTCATGGCTAGTGAAGTCATGGCTATGAAGCAGCACAGGTATCATGCTGTGAAATCATCGACAGTGTCATGGCTGCTGAGTCACGCTAGTGAAGTCTGCCTATGAAGTCATGCGTAGTGAAGTCTGACTGTGAAGTCAGCCTAGTATTATCATGGCTATGGTCATGACTAGTGAGTCACTGGCTAGCTGAAGTCACTAGGCTAGTGAAGTCATGGCTATGAAGTCATGCCTAGTAAGTCACTTCTAGTGAATCATGGCTAGTGAAGTCATGCTGTGAAGTCATGGCTAGTGTCATGGCTGTGAAGTCATGGCTGTAAGTCATGGCTAGTGAGTCATAGGCTAGTGAGTCATGGCAGGAATCATGGATAGAAGTCATGGCTAGTGAAGTCATGGCTAGTGAAGTCATGACTAGTGAAGTCATGGCTAGTGAAGTCATGGCTAGTGAAGTCATGGCTAGTGAAGTCATGACTAGTGAAGTCATGGCTAGTGAAGTCATGGCTAGTGAAGTCATGGCTAGTGAAGCCATGGCTAGTGAAGCCATGGCTAGTGAAGTCATGTCTAGTGAAGTCATGGCTAGTGAAGCCATGGCTAGTGAAGTCATGGCTAGTGAAGTCATGACTAGTGAAGTCATGGCTAGTGAAGCCATGGCTAGTGAAGTCATGTCTAGTGAAGTCATGGCTAGTGAAGTCATGGCTAGTGCAGTCATGGCTAGTGAAGTCACTGCAAAACTGTTCTGGTCTTAAATTTGTCTTTATGCATCTGACAGAAAAAAACTCATTGACCTTATCGGAGATTGAACCCGGGTCTCCCGAATGATGAGCAAGAGAAAGTTGCTGGTTATGTTATCATCAGAAGAAACAATTGATCAAATAATTGGAAAACTGTCAATTCGACCACTAGATATACACCTGTATAAACACTAGATATACACCTGTATAAAAACTAGATATACACCTGTATAAACACTAGATATACACCTGTAAAACACTTAAGTCTGTCCATTAATGTGAGCACGTTTGAAATTGATTTTCTCGAAAACTACCTGTTGGATCTCAGTGATTTTTGCAAGCAGCCTTAGAATATCCATGACGCTAGAGAAATTTTTTTTTCCAAGAAAATTTGATGTAGTTTGAAATATTTCTTCTTCAGGTTATATTAAAATCAACCTCACCGGATTGTACACAATAGTAACAGATCTACGGTACACAGACGCGTTGTTCTAAAAATACATTATGGTAACATTGAAATATCGTGAGTAAACAACAATTTCACGAATTCCCCTGCACCTAACCCAGTCGACTTTGAAAGCGGAAAGCATATGACGTTATAATTGGGATACCGTTGTATAGTTATAGGCGTATCTCGCTATTTTATGAAGCTATTGTATCATATTTGTTGGCTTATCAAAACTGACATTGATATCACATTCATAATGAGTCTGAAGTGCACATTTATAACAATGCAGAAGGTTACAGTTTTACTATACCAACACTTCCGTAGGGAATCTAAGAGAGGTCATCTATATTGCGATATTCATAACCCTGAGAAACGAACGCAACTGGCGCTTGGTCTGAATAGAGAATCCTTTTCCCGATGGATTAAACAGGACACAAAGTGCACTAATGTCAAGCAAGGAAGGAAAAGAACAATTGACGACTTTGACATAGATGTCATAAGACGGAGCTCTTGAAAATGTTTTTTTCGACAAATCAACTTGTTACTCTCAGGAAACTGAAATTAAAACTGCAATCAGATTGCAGCATAGACATTTCTAAAAATACTCTATGGAAAATTGTAAGAGCCGCCGGCTTCACCTTCAGAAAAACTACAGGCGGCAGGAATATTATTTGTGAAAAGCCACATTTAATTGCTGCCGAAGTAAATACCTGAGGCAGATCCGTGAGGGAGGCAAGGCTATGATATTGTATATTTGGACGAATCCTGGTCAATGCTCACCACACCAATGCTAAAGAATGGCAATCAGTAGACGGTGAACAGAAAAGAAAAATACCAAGCAGCAAAGGCCAGCGTATTATACTAACACATGCAGGAAGCAGTGAAGAAGGTCTTGTCCATGACGCTGGACTTATTTTCCAATCAAAAGTACCGACGGTAGGGACTACCACACAGAAATGAATGGACATATTTTCAGGCACTGGATGGAGAAAGATCTACTTCCAATTCTAAACAGACCATCATGCTTGGTAATGGATAATGCATCCTATCACAACGCAGTATCAGCGGAAGACAAAGTACCAACTGCATCAAATACAAAAGATCAAATTAGGACTTGGCTTGCTAAGGAAAATGTCAGCTTCGATGATACATATTTGAAACCCGAGTTGTTGCACCTGGTGAGGATGACAAATAAGACAAAGGTGTTTCATATTGACAAAATCATTGGAATACGGCCACACGTCTTTGCGACTACCTCCATATCATGCTCACCTCAATCCGATAGAGCTTGTCTGGGCTAAAGTAAAAGGGCAAGTTGCCGAACAGAACAGGACGTTTAAAATGTGTGATGTTGAAGTACTGACACGTGAGTCCCTCTCAATGATAGACATGCAGTTCTGGAAGAAGTGTGTTGAACATGTGCTCCGAGAGGAAGACGGTACTGGCACCGAGATGGATTACAATTTGTCCAGCCAGTAACAATTATCAACCTCATGGAATCGTGAGATTCGGATGATACAAATCATATTTTGATTACAGACTGAGAAATAGCAACGTATACATTTCCATATCCAAATGCGTCTACCTTCATACAATTTGTGGTGAAGTTAAGACACCCTGGGGTCTAATGGTGACCGAAGGGAGGACTAACTGTTGCATATTGTATCCAAGTTCACGATTGCACATAAAGGGCAACACACTTAATTACTTGACCTATCAAGTTAATATGGAGATACACCTATGAATAGAATTGACATGGACAAATTCTAAGGATTACTGTAAAATCTAAAATTTGAGCCCCGTATTTGCAATTGTCATAAAAGATCAAAGGAATTATCCGATGTGCAAAATCCGTAGCATCTATGGACTACTGGTTAGCTTTATTTTAGCGTCATGGATATTCTAAGGCTGCATGCAAAAATCACTGAGATCCAACAGGTAGTTTTCGAGAAAATCAATTTCAAACGTGCTCACGAATTAATGGACAGACTATAGATATACACCTGTATAAACACTAGATATACACCTGTATAAACACTAGATATACACCTATATAAAAACTAGATATACACCTTATACATAAAAACTAGATATACACCTGCATAAACACTAGATATACACCTGTATAAACACTAGATATACACCTATATAAAAACTAGATATACACCTGTATAAACACTAGATATACACCTGTATAAACACTAGATATACACCTGTATAAACACTAGATATACACCTGTATAAACACTAGATATACACCTTATAAACACTAGAAAATACACCTGTATAAACACTAATATACACCTGTATAAACACTAGATATACACCTATATAAACACTAGATATACACCTATATAAAACTAGATCATACAGTCAAAGGGAGTTAATAGTGAAAAACAAAGCAAAGGAAAGAAATTTGTGAATTTTCAAGATTTCAATGCATGTTAAATTAGTGAAAGTTTCATAATTGGAGTGTGTATCCTCGACATGTGTCAAATTTGTGAGTGAAAGCCACAAAGTGTGTTACATGTCAAAGGTCAGACTATTTATGCTATTTCCATTATAACACACTTTGGTGTGTGTGTGTGTTGTCAAAAATGTCAAGAACTTGTCACAAATTAATCAAGGGACTGTTTCAGTGACATATACAAAAGATGGACCTCAGAGATAACAGAAGTGGCGAAAAGCACTGTTTATGAAGCACACACAAAAGAATATTCTAGAAATTGTTTCTTATAAGGATGCTGTGAGACAAAACAGGATTGAAGAAAAGAAGGAGACACAGAATATGTATCATCAAGAGATGGACAATTACAACCTGGCAGATTGCAACATCAAGGAAAGAGATGGTGCATGTTGGAGGGAGGTTCATTGAAATCAATCTGTAATGTAGAGACAGCACCTGATGATGATGATAGAGGACAATGTGACATTTCCCATGTAATGCCAAGTAATATAACTAGTGTATATGTGTGTATATATGTGTGTATGTGTCTATAAATACACACACGGTGTTTCATGTCCTTCCTTTCGCTCGCATGAAATATTGTCTATATATTCCACATTGTCTCCTGTATAAACTTCATTGTCTTTTGTAGCTCACACAGAGGTCTGTGTAGTTTTTCTGTCGAGTGTTGTTTCATTAGGCCAGTGAGTTTGCCTCAGTATATGATATTTGGGGTAGTCTTGAAGTATGTGCTCTGCAGTCTGATGTGCCTGACTGAATTGCCAATCTTGAATTTTGTATACATGTGGTTGAGGAGTCGATTGTGTCCTGTTCTAAGGTGCAGAATGACAACTTATTCCAATCTGCTCATATTATAGTAGTCTTCTTGTGTTGGTATTGGTTGCTTTCTGTGTGTTTCATGTAAATAATTTGATTAAAATAAAATATTACTCAACTAAAATGTTTAATTTGTTTTTTTTTGTGTGGTGCTAAAATTGTAACAAATAAGTTCTTGTAAAGATTTTTGAAGGACTTAATAATGAGCAAAAAATGTCCTGTTGTGTCTGCACATTTAGTTTTTAAATCCCAAGACCTGTCTGAATAATCCAAATTTAATAAATTTTTAATGTGTACGACATGCGTAGAACTGCCCAACTGAAACTGAGCCAGATGTCAAACTCACAACTACGTAAACAAGCAGATGAGTTTCAAGGTTATGCAGACTGCTATGGTATGAAAAATTGTATTATGCATTTAAGGTTGTTTATGGTCCAACATCAGCATTTGTATCTCTCCTCCTCAGTACAAATAGGAATACACTGCTTATCGACAGCAAAAATATTCTCCAACATTGGGCCAAACATTGCAACAATTTCCAAATCAGCTATAATCTATAAACAATGAAAACATCAGACTAGTACACTTCAAAATGAAGCACTAGATGAAGTTTCAACTCTAGAGGAGACACGAAAAGGAATTTGTCAACTTTCTAGTGGAAAAAATTCAGTGACTCAATTTCTGGTGAGATTTTATAAAGTTATAATATAGAGAAGCCATACATAATCATTCCCCAAATATGACAGAGTGAGATAGTCCCTCCAGAATTTCTTTTTATTCTTCGAACACTCCATATCGACCACTTGTTAGTAACTCTATGTGATTTGTATGTAAGCTGAGCCTAAGAGCGAATTGTTACTATTCTTTGCTCCCCTTGCGAGCCCCAGCAAAAACACGGACAACTTGCAATGATATAAGGTACAACATAATTATGTATAAACTTGAGAGAGTACCTGGCCACACCGTCTGATGAAACAAATGGGTAACAGCTTGTCAAGTATCTTGGCACCTCTGTGACTTCCACTGACTTCTCTCCTTTCCACCTCGTATGTGGTGTGTGAGAAAATTCAGCTGCAGTAGAATTAGTTTGTTGTGGGGAACCACTCTGAGGAACAAACTCTGCAGCATCTGCTGATAATGAAGATGTCAAACTCTGTGGATTGCAATAGAAATAGTGCAGTCACAAACAATAATCTCTATAAACTAAGACATAGTCAATGTATCATACCCAAAATCCAGGCTGGTGCAAATCTGCACTATGGAGTCCCAAATTCAAAAAATAGGATAGGTCATACTATTCAGTTCGAGATTATATCATGTGCTTACACGCTAAATATACTTTGTGTGTAAATCATGTGACGTTCAATGTGATGTAAGATGAGTCCTTTATTTTCTCCGCTCCGAAGTTTCAAATGTGTTGTAATAAATAACTTTGACACAGAAGAAACAAATTGTTGCCAAGAGCTCCAATTATGCAAACAAACGGATAACAATTTCATTGCACATATGTTCCAAGCCAGTTCAGTAAAGATATGTGACATAGTTTTGTTTGGAACATTTGGATCTAATGACTATGATGCTTTGACTACGACATGACAGTAGCAGAGGAAGGACATTTAAGCCTCAACACCGACAACAACAAATGATAGAAGGAAACTAGTCACGACAGAGATGAAGTGTCTACGCAGAATGCTGGGTGTAACATGAAGAGACCGGCTGAGAAATGAAGACATCAGGAAAAAAGTGGATACAACATCAGTACTAGACTTCATCAAGAAACAACAAATTAAATGGTTAATCTGCCACGTAAGCAGATTACCAACAGACAGTGCACCTCAAAGAGCAATGCTGCTCCGATACAATGGGTACAAAGCAAAAGGCCGGCCATGCAAAAGATGGACCAAAATCCAAGTTTCGCCCCATGTTGGCCACGTGCAACTCAGCTCGGCACCCAGCACACTCATCAGCTCTAGAGAGGTGTAGCCAGAGAGAGTGTGCGTGGGCTCAGAGTTTCGTCTCGCGCGGGCCAACGTCCACTCTATGGTTTTTTATTCGTGCCTCTCTGTAATGGGGGCTAGACTTTTGACCTATGTAGATTGTCTTGTGGATACGTAAGCGGAGCTCATCACCCGGCATGCTCATCGGCTCAAGAGAAGTGCATCAAGAGAGAGAATGCGCTGGCTCTGAGCTCCGCCCCACAAGGTTCCACGTGTATCATCGTACTAGCTTTTCCATCGTACGGGAGAGGCGAGCATTAATAGTCACTCTGGGAGTTCGCTTGTCTCGCTGCAGCGAATCCCATCAGACATGACTATCTTTGCATCTCTACTTGCCCCAAAGTACCTCTCCCACGGCACCTGCCCTTTTAACCAGATCGGAACTACTGTCCGTTACCAGGGTCACCACTTGGAAGTGAGAGCAGGGGATTAGAGCCACCTCCCTAATCCTGACGTGCTGCTTCCTTGCGCCTCTTTGACCCCCTATAGATCTGATTCTGTCCTGCGATGCACATTGATGTAGGTTCTGCTAACTAGCCAAGCAAAGTTATTAAGTAATTATTATTACGATCCTAAGTTAGTTATATGTCTATATATATATTATTTGGTTGCTATTATAACAATATCTTTTATAAGTATTAAGTGCGTTTACTTTCACTGTTGTTAGCCAGTAAAGAGTGTGTCACACAAACACTGAAATCTCCTCAGTGTGGGGATGGCTACAAACAAACATGATAGCAAGTAACAAGTATGCCACACATTGAAAACTCCTCA
This sequence comes from Arion vulgaris, assembly GCA_020796225.1. Taxonomy (NCBI): domain Eukaryota; kingdom Metazoa; phylum Mollusca; class Gastropoda; order Stylommatophora; family Arionidae; genus Arion; species Arion vulgaris. Next base: position 39,773,847 of record CM036768.1, read on the forward strand.
GTGGGGATGGCTACAAACATGGTAGCCATTAACGAGCACATCGCACACTGAAACCTCACTGGGGATGGCTACAAACAAACATGGTAGAAAGTAACGAGTACGCCACACATGAAACCTCCTCAGTGGGGATGGCTACAAACATGGTAGCCAGTAAGTAATGAGTAGGGTGTATGTCACACATACACACTCATTTTTAAAACTTCCTCAGTGGGGATGGCTACAAACATGGTAGCCAGTAAGTAACGGGTACGGTGTATGTCACACATACACACACTAATTTCTAAAGCTTCCTCAGTGGGGATGGCTACAAACAAACATATTATATGAACTTCTTATCCTGCCGTATGTTTTTTTTTTACTTGTTCCTGATTTAATCTGTTACAACGTCATACAAATCAAAGTATTGTTTTATTATACATCATAATGTTCATATCATAACAATAATAAGTTCATAACAATGTAACATCTACGTACATTTTTAATATTTATTTACCATCTGATCAGCTTTTAAAAGTCTAAATAAAATATGGAACCGCAAGTTACATAGTACTAAAACTAAATTACGAATTTTCAATTCAAATATTGTATCAATCCTAACATATGCTAGCGAGAGTTGGAAAATGACTAAAGACATAGAAAGCAAGTTGAATGCATTTGAAAATAGATGTCTCGAAAAATAATGAATATAAAATGGAATGAATTCAGAAGTGATGAAATCAGAGACATGTCTGGTCAACCACTAGTGACAACTGTTATAAGAAAGAGAAGATTGAGATATGTTGGGCACACCTTGAGGAGAAATGATCAACGAATATCAAAGCAGGCACTGAAGTGGGGTGCAAAGGGTTCAAGAAAGAGAGGTCGACCTAAGGAGACCCTGAAACGAACTTTGCTGAGAGAGGCAGGAAATATCGGTCTCAGTTCCATGGAGGAGATTGTGCGAGTTGCCCAGGATAGAGCGGTATGGAGAAATTACTTGCAGGCCCTATGTAACGTATAACGGTACGATAGGAATTATTATTGTCTGACAATGATCGTACATACTTTTTAATTAGTAACTTGAAACTTCATAGAATTAATAATAAATATAATAATTTTTTTTAATAATGAATTATGTATATAAATAGAAACATCAACAGTCTACAAGTGCTACTTTCACTACCTAAAATAACTATATAATGTGATAGTTTCTATTCAATGAAACACAAACTTGCATATCTCATTGGGACCATGATATGAAGAAACAACCAAACGACAATCTCAGATCTAAATCCTGATCCAAAAATGGACATGTACAAAAATTGTTTATCAAAATTATTGAATTGAATGTTCAGGTTTTGCTGTCAAATCCGCACATATACAACTTTAGCTTGACTTTATTAAACTGACAAGTTGTTACCTTATTATCTACGGTGGGTTTCATTCTTGACATTATCCTGTGTGCTCATTGTGCTAGACAAGATATCCAGTCTAGCATTATTGTATAAAGTTACTGTTTAGTGTTTAGTCTTCCCTAATGATTTTTTCCTACAAAGCGGAAGTATACAAAGTTATTGGTCAATATCACGTGACAATGGTCGTCAATAAAACACTTCGAAGTATATTATGATTCGTATGAGTGGATGTCGTCTATAAAAGTTTCTAACCTCCAGAGGCTTACATGGATATACTGTCCTTGGGATGCGGGTGTTTACGGTAATGAGAGAGCGGACGGGCTTGCATCAACAGCATCGATTGTTGGGGAGTTGAAGATGAATAAGAGGGATATTCTTCGGTCTCTTCGCGACTCTCTGTTGGATGAGGACACTAAAATCGATGTTGAATCGATCAAGCGATTTCGACAGTTTGGAGTTACCTGGGGAGCATTTTTTCAGCAAATGGAAGAATAACTAATGAAATTCAACACAGATGCAACAAAGCAAATCAAATGATAGGGCAAATGGCGCCAATTTTAAGATGCAAACACGTCACCATGAACACAAAAAGAGCAATGTTCAACACAATCTTTCTCCCCACATTATGTTACCAGTGCCAAACCTGGACGCTGACAACAAACGATAGAAGAAAACTAGTCACAACAGAGATGAAGTGTCTACGCAGAATGCTAGTGTAACAAGAAGAGACCGGTTGAGAAATGAAGACATCAGGAAAAAGTGGGTACAACATCAGTACTAGACTTCATCAAGAAACAACAAATTAAATGGTTCGGTCACGTAAGCAGATTACCATCAGACAGTGCACCCCAAAGAGCAATGCTGCTCCGATACAATGGGTACAAAGCAAAAGGCCGGCCACGCAAAAGATGGACCTCAGAGATAACAGAGGCGACGAAAGAGACTATCTACGAAGCGCATACTAGGGCCCGTTTTAGAAATCTCTTCCTGACCTGACGCTGTGAGGCATACAGGATTCGAGAAAGAAAGAAAGAAAGAAAGGAGTTACCCGTTGTACAAGTCGATCTGGATGCCTGACAGGCAGAGTGAGAGGTGTGTTTAATCAGTGAGCCACGGGAACCATCAGTATGCATACTCTTCGATATCTGTTGGGGAGACTGAGCACCTATGGGTCTGCCCGGAGTGCAATGACGTCAGTAACCAATATGATGATTCATTAATTAAGTGAATTGTTGTCGCGATTTGTGAGACACATGAAGTTTCTATGCGGACGCTCATCTTCCGTTTGAAGATTTCAGCGAAATATTTCATATCAGAGAAACTGTACATTTCGTCCTCTTATGTATATTTCATATCAGAGAAACTGTACATTTCGTCCTCTTATGTATATTTCATATCAGAGAAACTGTACATTTCGTCCTCTTATGTATATTTCATATCAGAGAAACTGTACATTTCGTCCTCTTATGTATATCTTCAAGTTCTTGTTTGGTCTTCCTTTTCCCAAGTGATGGATATACCCAAAGATATCAGGGTTCATTCTCAGGAGGATGCTTACTTTTTCCAGGAGGGTGGAAAAATAATTAATTTTAGTTGGTAGTCTACTATGCGGAGATTCGCATAAAATTGTTTTATCAAACAATCATGAGGTCCACCTTTTGCGTGGCCAGCCTTTCGCTTTGTATCCACTGTATCGGAATAATATTGCTATCTGTAGCACTGCCTGTTGGTAATCTGCTTATATGGCCGAATCATTTAATCCACCACAGATATTAATGTTGCAAATCTGAACATTATTTCTTGGTTCCTTCCCTTTGGTCCTGTTTATCTGTTCTTGAAATATTTCAAATTCTATGACTAAATGAAATAACTTTCGGCTTGCTTTGCCTGTCACAGTGGCTTCAGAATCCTCTATATCATAGATTCCCAAACTTTTTCGGCCCACCGCCCTCTTTACACAACATACACTTTGTAACGCCCCCACATTATAACAGTTTGACAACCCCCATCCCACATATATACATGCTCTATTTTCTCTTTGACGTAGAAAATTGATATATACTGTACATTTATTTCGTTATTCGTTTTTATTCCCAGATTTTCATTAGAAACGTTTGTATGTGGTCGTCCATTTATTTTTTTATTTGTCACTCCTGTTGTTCGTTTGCTTGATAAAGGCCTTGTTGGTCGAAACGTTGCTGTATTTTGTCATTGTTTATGTAATTTGTATAACTACAGTACTTTGTGATTACGTGTTTTACCAATCAAATAGTTTTACTGCAGTCTCATCTATTTTGTGACTATAATACACAAATTCCATCCAAAGAAAAACTGAAAATTAAATCCAGTTACAGGCCGTCCGAAATACACCTTATTATTCGCTCTATTTCATCATCATCAGGGACCGTGCCGGCTGACGTAGGCGATCATGGATCTCCATAAATCTATGTTTCCTGGTGATTGTTATCATCCCAGATGTCTACGCTCTTCCGTGCCGTGAGGTCAGGCTATCCATAATTGTCTGTCTTCCTCTGTCTCGTCTCCTAGATTTCACCGGTTGTCACAATGTGTTCTAAACCTCCCTTCTCATCACATGTCCGAAAAATGATGACTGCCTCTTTTTTATATTGATAATAAGCTTACTCTGTGTCTTGACCTCATTCATCACCTCCACATTAGTCATTTTTGATATAAATGGGATTCTCATCATTCTTCTGTAAAATCACATCTCTGTGGCCACCACATATTTTTCTATCCGTTTATTTATTGTCCATTACTCGCATCCGTATGTCAGTATTGGTTCTATGTAGCACTGTATAACTCTCATTCTGACCTCAATTGACAATGACTTGTTGCAGATAATGCTTCTCATTTTCTGGAACGCTGCTTTGGTCTGCCATATTCTGCTCTCTATTTCTGATCTGCTATCTGCTGTTATCAAAGACTCCGAGGTATTTAAATTGATATACTTGTCTCAGCTCCGATCCATTTACTGTGATGGTGCATTTTGTCAGATTCTGCTTTTATTTTTTAGATAATCATAACTTCTGTCTTTTTAGTATTTAGGCTCAGTCCTTTGTTGTTACTTTCTGACATAACCTTGTCAACTAAATTCTGAAGCTCTATTTTATTTCTTGTCAACGTATTACAGTTTATTTCTGTTATGCCCTCCTACAGCTATTCCAGCAATTTCGTTTAAAGACCTCAAAATGTTTTCATTATACAGTGAGAACAAGGTCAGATGATAAGACACATCCATGTCAAATTTCTTTTTGATCTTTTTGGAAAGTTCCAATTTGTCTATCTATTCCAATAGCTGTTGTTTGCTGCCAGTGTAGGTTCTGAATGACTCGTAGATCTTTTCTGTCAATGTTTGCTGCCAATGTAGATTCTGAATGACTCGTAGATCTTTTCTGTCAATGTTTGCTGCCAATGTAGGTTCTGAATGACTCTTAGATCGTCTCTGTCAATGTTTGCTACCAATGTAGATTCTGAATGACTCGTAGATCTTTTCTGTCAATGTTTGCTGCCAATGTAGGTTCTGAATGACTCTTAGATCGTCTCTGTCAATGTTTGCTGCCAATGTAGATTCTGAATGACTTGTAGATCTTTTCTGTCAATGTTTGCTGCCATTGTAGATTCTGAATGACTCTTAGATCTTTTCTGTCAATGTTTAAGCTCTCTAATATTGTCGAGTGTTCCTGATGGTTTACTTTGCTGAACGCATTGGTGTAGTCTATAAAGCAGAAATGTATACCTAAATTTACTTCTATTGATCTTTCTTTGAGTGTTCTTATGATATATCTAGTGTTGCTAGTGCCCTTGCCTTCAACAACCCTGCATTGTTCTCCTACATTGGTTTCGGGTCTTATTCTGCTTTTCAATCTTCTCATCATTATTTTCAGTAGTATCTTTGTCACCGTTTCGGCGGTGATTTGTATTTTTGCTGTTGCGTTGTATCCAGTGGCGGCTCGTTAACATTTTTGTTGGTGGGGCCAGACACAAATTTTCGGGAAAATCATGGTTTGGGGTTGTTATGTTTTAATTTATAAAATAATAAATACACGTTACACATTATTTTTGGTGGGGCCCGGCCCCAGTGGTCCTTAATGACGAGCCGCCACTGGCTGTATCAATTCTGCAGTACCGTGTTGTTCTTTTCTCTCATCTATTTGTCTGCTCCAAGTAGAGCTAAATCTAGTTTAATGTTTTGTGGGAGTCTTCTTTATTCTTTTCAGTTTTATTCTAAATTTTCCAATTACTGGTAAATGGTTGCTGTTACAATCTGCTCCAGGTCTTGTTTTAACGGATAGCAAACTGTTCCTAACGCTGTTGCAATCTGCTCCAGGTCTTGTTTTAACGGATAGCAAACTGTTCCTAACTCTGTTGGGGACTAGAATGTAATCGATTTGATTTTAAATATTTCCTCCTAGGGCCTCTCCGTGTACATAGACGTTTGGGGTGTTGTTTATACCAGGTATTTTCTATAATCATGTCGTGTGCTCTTGTCCATTCTATCAAGGTGTGACCTCTGTCATTCCTATCACCAAGTACGTATTTCCCAGTAACTCCTTTCACTTGCCCGCTGCCTACTTTAGCAATGAAATCTCACAGGAGCAGCACAGTCATATCGTGTGCTTTGCAATAATAATAATAAAGCCTATAACCCGTTAGTATCATAGGAGTGTCACTGTGAAGACAGCACAAAAAGCACGCCATGAGTCTCTTTCTTCAACTTCCCGAGCGAGCGTGGAGAAACTCTGTCCCGACCAGCTCTTGATGTTGTCAAACCAGGATTTTCTCTGTCCTCCTTTCCTTCTTCTATCCTCAACTGTTCCCTGTAGGATAGTCTTAGAGAGTGAGCTATGTCTCATCACATGCCCGAACCACGCAAGTTTACGCCGTTTCACAATTGTCAAGAGTGGTACTTGTCGACCTGCAAGGTTGTTTATTTGGTCTCTTACATAAATATTAATCTTATGTTCTATGTAACTAATACGTAGTACCCGTCCGTAACACTTATATTTGTCTTATGTTCTATGTAACTAATACGTAGTACCCATCCGTAACACTTATATTTGTCTTATGTTCTATGTAACTAATACGTAGTACCCGTCTGTAACACTTATATTCGTCTTATGTTCTATGTAACTAATACGTAGTACCTGTCTGTAACACTTATATTCAAAAGCCTGTATTCTTCGTTCCAGTTCTGCATTGAGCGTCCAGCTCTCACAACCGTATAAAAGAATGGATAGCACCAGTGATCTGTAGATATTGATTTTTGCCATAGTGCTGATTTTGCTTTTCCATATCACGTTTAGCCGAGACATAGCGGCTGAAGCCATCTCAAGTCTTGACTTGATCTCTTTACCAGAGTTACCATCGATGCATATGTAGGACCTGAGGTATTTAAAGGTTTCCACTTCCTCCAGCTTTTGTCCATTTAGCCAGATATTGGTGTGCTTGTGGTTGTTGCTCCTATTCACCAGTATCTGACTTTTTTCGGTGTTAATTTCCATTCCATATTTTCTGCTCACTGTCTCAAATTTTGAGGTTAGTTCTTGGAATTCTGCTTCAGTGTCTGATATAAGGTCAATATCATCAGCAAATCGTAGATCACAAAGAGGTCGGCCACCGATGGTTATTGATGTTTGATGGTCTTGCAGTGTCTCCTGCATAATGTGTTCTAGGTATATGTTGCACTGGTGATAGTATGCAGCCCTGACAGACTCCTACATTTGTTATCAAAAAGTGGTATGGGATTTGTGCATTAGAACGGAAGTTTGTTGTTCGTCTACTGACCCATAGGCCAGAGTTTCTGCATGCCTTTTCTTCTGGTTTGCGTCCCTACGTAGTGCATCCCTCCCCCAAAAAAACCCCAATACCCAGACCCAAGATAGTCTATTCCTCTATGCCTCTATGCAAGCCAGAGCCCCGTTGGACTTGTGGTCAAAGTTTCCCGGTCTACACCACTGGGAGGTGGGATTTCGCTTGTCTATTATACATCATCAAAAGGATACTAATTTTCATGTTTCGTCCTTCCTAAGAAAAACTAGTCGACTCTAACTCTGCTGGATATAGAACCAGGCGCAGAACACACCTTGTAGACCTTATCATCTTAGTACTATTATATGTGTATATCTGTCTTCTTTGTTGGATGTTTGTTGTTGGTTTGTTTCCTTCGCGACCGTTTGTATTTTTCTTTGGTGTGCCCCTTGGTCGCTGGTAGTGACATTTGTGTTTAGGTTGCATCTTCTTTGCTTCGTCCTTAGCGAATATGTCTGCTCTATGATTCCCTGACATACCCAAGTAAAGCAGCATCCAATAGAAGAGGATTTGGTTGTTTTCTACAAGCTTATTTATTAATGTTCCATATTATCTCATTGTTCCCTTTGTGTGACTTGCAAGACTGCCATACAGTCACACAGAAAGACAAGTTTGTTATTTTGTATTTTTCTTGTCTGTTGTATCTTCATGGCGTCAGCAATTGCCTTTTGATCAACTCTGAAATTTGTTAAGGGTTCTACGATGGTACTTGTGTTTTATTGTTTGTTTATTGTGGTGCCGACTTGGAGTAGGATTGTGGTGCCGACTTGGAGTAGGATTGTGGTGCCTCTCCTCCTTCCCTTGTTGTTGTGTCCAATGACCCATCGATGTATAAATGGGTCCTCTTGGGTCATGGATATCACGTGTCGTTGTGCTCAGGTTTTATAAGTCTCTGTGGCTTGGGGGTAAGGATCTTAAAAATTACATTGGGGACACTCGCCGGTGAAACGCAGTTAGAGCACTGCCGTTGATATCTTTATATGTAAGAAAGATCAGAGCACACATGGTTATTCACTGAAGTGCAATGATAATGGCCATATTAATCAATCAATCAATCAAGTCTTTGGTTTTATGATGGCGTCTGTTTCTTCAGAGTTTTTATCAATATATATGTTGTTGTTAACAGGTTGTTGCTACAGTAAGGCCAGTGGCGGCTCGTGATCATTTTTGTTGGTGGTGTCAGACACAAATTTTCGGGAAAATCATGGTTTTGAGTTATGTTTTAATTTATAAAATAATAAATACACGTTGCACATTCTTTTGGTGGGGCCCGGCTCCAGTGGCCATTACTGACGAGCCGCCACTGAGTAAGGCTATAGGTCTGTGTTGTTGCATGACTGTATCAATGTCCATGCTGTTGAATTTATTGAGAGAATATGACAGCCTTTTTTTTGTAAAGAGTGATTTTGATCTGTACTGGGAGCTGTATCTTTTGATGTGATTTGTGTTTGGCTCGTGGACTGTAACATGTATGTTTTATTTTCTATGACATTGAACGTTAATGCTAGGGTGTATTTTCTCTTCCATTAGTTGTCCCAAGCTCTTGAGAGGTGAAGTCGGCTACAAGTCGTTGATTTGTGTGCTCCTCGGGACTACAGTGATGGTTCTGAGGCCAGTGTTTTGTCTAACTTGTTTAGATATTTTTTGTTTTGCTACGGTTTTGACTGCTCACACACCATACTCCAGTGTTGGGTGTACATATTCTGTGTATATTTGGTGTGCATTGTTTGCATATGTGCGTCAGTTGACTTCAGCAAGTGTTTTAATTAATCCCTATATGAACATCACAACAATCTCTGAAGTACTGAAACGCGCAAACTTGCCTTCCATCATGGGCATACTCAACGATAGAAGACTATACGATATATAGGGCATGTGAGAAGAATTGACAATAGCAACATAACACAAAAGGTGTTCGGTGAACTTTCAGAAGGGAAGAGGCTCCAAGGTAGATCACTGCTCAGATATAAGGATGTCTGCAATGTCTCAACAAAGAACTTTCTATCGGTACCAACAAATGGGAACAAACTAGATCAGGACCGAGTTATGCGGAAAACAGAATTATGTAGAAGATTTTGAAAAGAGACAGGGATGAGATGAAAGGCAAGAGAAAACTCAGAAGCTGTTACAATAAAACACTTGCTAATTGACTGTAAAGACGGAAAACTTTTCTTTTCTCTAAGTCTGTTTTGCCTTACAGCGTCAGGATAAGAAGAGATTCACAGAACGAGCTTTTGTGTGCGCTTCATAAATATTGTTTTTAACCGCCTTTGTTATTTCCGAGACCCACATTTTGCGTGAACGTAAATATACATATATGACCTTTCGTTTTTACAGACGGTCAATTGGAAGAATAAAAACATCAAGAGGTGGACATGCAATATTACTATCTGAGTGTGCAAGAGATACAATTTGTTGATTATCTACAGCAGCTCACATTCGATGATAAGATGATGACTAAGAGTTAAACTGTCCATAATTGTATGTCTCTGTAGTCACCTGTATCGTTCCACATTGATTTTGCGGGTTGTCAACAAGGTGTTCAAAATATTTTCTCATGCACTAAAAGGTCAAAGGGTTTTTCTGTGCCACTTTTAAACTATGCGAAACTCCAACTGGAGCTCAATGTTGCGCTCTATCGAGAAATGGGTCAGGTTTCCCTTTCGATCACTTCTACGTTCTATTGAAAATGTAGTTCGACAAATGTTTAAGTTTCCACACTGATCATTAAAATATATGGACATGCTATATAATTTAAAGATTATTTTTGTAAATCTGTATACGTTCGAGAAATTACATAGAGTTTAAGATAACATTTAAAAAAATGTATGCACAGCAACAGGCATTTAGCCCGTGCGTGATGCATGATCCAAAGTAGTTCCTCAGTCTATTTTTATCTGTAGCCTTCGGGTTGCCAAATTTCCATCAAATTAGTAGGTCGATGTTGTTTTCAAAGTCTGATTTATGGAATGCAAGACTGAAATGATGTCGTCAAACCATAAAAGTAAGTGCTGCATTTTAATACATTTTGAAATCTTGTGAAGCGGTGTGAGTTTGATTTTAAGATGCAAATTTTTTTGTTTTCTCTTGGCTCTGGTTACTTGTACTCGTGGCTTGTGCAGAAGAAAATGGCGCAATCAACAGCAACTCCACGTTTTCTCTGCTTTTTACCCATTATAACTGTTGAAATATATAGTATTGCGTGTTGAATAAAGCGTCATTGTAGCTCCTCTTTATATATAACTTTGCATGTCGTACCTTTGAAGTTGCAACACGTATAGAAACTAAGGTTTACAATCATGTTATTGATGCGTAGTTTTTTTGAGGGCACGGGGATCACCGCGGCCGACATAGCAAAACTGACGGCCATGCTTACCGATTCGGATTCGAGCTAGGTTAGGAAACACCCCCATTGGGATATGTTGAACACTTGGTAGTAAAATAAAGTTAACCTTATTGTCCGGATTTATTTCAAACTGACCAACGTACTATTTCATTATTTGCAATTATATTATATTGCTTTTATTTTAAAGACATTGCTAATATTAACGAGAGGCTAGTTGTACACAAAACTTGGAAGTGAAAGTTGGTGTTTACCGTTCCCCTTCGTTACAACAACGACGTGTGTAACTTACACCTAGTCATAGTGCAGTTGAGTTACAGCTTATAACATAAACGTGATGAATTTCTTGTACACAGTTTGGTTAGTTTTGCAGAGGCTGGAAGGTAGACATAGATTCAAAGTAATGAAACTTCACTAAGACTAAAAGTATCATTACAATATTGAATTGTGTATACACAACGCAGTTGTGACAGGTGAAAATCTGAACAAGTGAGCAGGGGAAAAGAGGATCATTCAGGAATCATGATACAAGTTAATAGTGCTGAGCTTCACATTGTTACTTACCTGAGTTAGCTCTACATATCTTGGATGAGTCTATCTTGTTTGAAACATGGAATAGTTTGGAGAATGATCATTAAGTCACTTAGAAATACAATTTAAGAGGCAACACCCAATTCTGCATGACTCCGAGAACTACAGTCTACTGTCACCCCTGCTGTAAAAGTAGGGCATGTGATGTAAATCTTCTGTCTTCCATTTGACAGCATTCTTGGCACTGCGGTGAACACTGTCCAATTTTCATCTGTATATTGTTTTTGAAGAATAGAAAACATCATACTTTTATGTTCTATCTTATGTTGCCCCTATAGATTTGCTTTAGAATTCTTTGGTTTATTTTTCATGATGTACCGTATAGTTTTCTTATCACTTTTCTTTTACAAATTCTTTATTCATTGGCACCTCGGGTGAGTGGCGCAGAGAATGTTTGCAACATCAGTGTGGCTGTTAAAGGTATTAGTTAGATTTATAGCCTTTTGGATATTTTCCCTTTGTAGAATGAAAGAAAAAACCCCAATTGCTGTGGTAGTTTTTGTGTAGTTTAGTTTTAGGTCCCAGTTCTTTGTCCAGTACTCAACTTCATGTAGTGCTTTTTGAAATTGCTATGAGGTAGTTGTAGCATGTTCCTGTACAGACCAGATGTTAGTCATCCTCATGTAGGCTTTTGAAACTTCCTGGTGGCAACATTTAATGTAATTTATGTCAATTAGAAATTGAGTTGGTGCTATTGTGTTGCCCTGCAGAATTCTCTGTATAAACTTGCAGGATCTGCTGAAGTGATTGTCTATTTTGACTGAAACTTCATTGGAAAAGGAACTTTTGTACACTATTAGCACATTTTACTATTTGTTCACTCCATTTTCATCATCTTTTTCTTAAATTTTCGTCCCACTAGTTTTTTGTACTTTCCATTTGTTCTTCATTAGTAACCTTCTTTCCATTTATTCTTCATTAGTAACCTTGTCATATCATTTAAAACCTCTAAAGTAGGAGAAGGTACACCTGTATGGTGGGGGTTACTAATAATAAGGAAAGCAGACCTTCATGCAAAAATCAGTCAAGAGCAGCAGTATCAGGTGCCCTGACTACGCCTGAATTCATAGCGGGTGAACGCAAGAAGAAAAAGAATATCATTTCAAACCTTCTATGCTACATAAGTATCAATTTATAAAGTCCTGTATAGTTTTGGTAGTTGTTGTTCATTCTCCATGTTTCAGAGCCATACAATTGTTCTATTTTCTATCAAGAAGTTGGTCTTTTCATTTCATATTATCTCTTAGTAGTACTGTGACCATGTCAACATTTTAGAAATATTTGAGATGACTAGGTGTTGGAGAGTGGCAGTCAGATAATTATAAGATAATTTATTCAGTTGGGAATACACACGAGACCTGCCGGGGCATGGAATATTCAGAGATATTAAAAGTGTTGAAGGGATTCTAGACAATTTCAGATAGAATCCTGTTAGTGAAATTGAACGGACGATCTGGGGATATTAATATTAAACAGTTTTATGTATCAGCAGCAGACAGTTCAGAGGAAGACATTGATAAATTCTACCCTGAGCTTGAGTTGACCATGGCACAGTGTAAAAGATATGAAATGACAGTTTGTCTTGGTGACTTTAATGCAAGATTGGTAGTGAAAGGTGATACTGGTGGATACTGACTTGGCGATAGAAGTGACAAATGTGGCACCCTGATAGATTGAACAAAAGAACAAACACTTGATTTAAACAACATCCCGCCCGAGTGGTTACCTTGGCCCAAATTTGGGATGTAAAGAATAGAGCCACTTTTACCTGCCACGCATGTCGTTAGAGACGAATAAAGAGGTTTGGCTGAAATCAGATGTACGTGTCCTAAACATGTACAAGTCTATGCATTTAGCCTACCAAACCAATGGGCAACGTATACACGTTCTTGACAAAGATCAAACATATCACAAAGAGTGATTAAAATTGGTAGTAAAGAACGACGCAAAGAAGAAGAAGAGAAACAACATTCCAGACGCCCATGAGCATGGAGAATGTTAGAATGAAACACTTATCAAATTGACTACATCTTTGTCCTCAAAAAAAAAGGTTTGTAGTCTGTTAAAAAAAAAAGACATGGAACAGACTGCAACAGTGACCATGCATCAGAAATTGGGAGGTTTGAAATGAAATAAAAGAATTCACTTAACTTTAAACTAGATTTAGCATTATTTAGATCAGACAAAGAAATGAGAGAGATATAACATAGTATTTCCCAATAGATGCAATGCAATAGAAAATACACAGTATTGATGAACAGTGATGAAATACAAAAGCATTCAATACAACCAAACATCTGAAATCATTTTTATAGGAGTAAAATACAATGTAAGGAAGAAATGGATGATAGAGAATGATATAGTTAATGGATGCAAGTTAGAGGCAGAAGAATATGATAAGTGTAGGACATCAAAAGAGAATTGGCGACAATCTGAGATTTAGTAAAATTGAGAAACAGCACAAAAAAGAACACAAAACAAGTTTCACAGTTAAATGTTGTTTGTTTTATACAACCAGTTTGGTCATTCTTATTGTGATGTATAACTGATCTTTGCCAAGAACGACTATATGTTTCACCTTGGTTCTTAGACCCCTACATGTGTATAGTACCATACACATGTTGGACAATCCTTCAAAATTTTGGACTATCACATTTAAATAAATGAAATCTCAGAGAGGAACGCACACACAAAACTGGCTGCATGAATTCTGAAGAAAGTGCAACATTAACGAGGAAAGAGAACTTAATAGAAAGATGGATGGGTACATGGGAGATGTTTATGATGAGGACAGACGAAAACTAAATATAGAAGACAGATGCAATGAACCACCAATACTTGCAGCCAAAGTTGATGATACTCTCAAGCACATTAAGAGAGAAAATGCTCCATGCCCAGATAGCACAAAAGTAGAAGATCTAGAGAAATCTAGGAATAGAAGTGATAACAAAACAGTTAAATGACAATAATAATAATAATTCCTCTCGTACCATTATACTTTACATAGGGCCTGCAAGTAATTTCTCCATACCGCTCTATCCTGGGCAACTCGCTCAATCTCCTCCATGGAACTGAGACCGATATTTCCTGCCTCTCTCAGCAAAGTTCGTTTCAGTGTCTCCTCAACCTCTCTTTCTTGAACCCTTTGAATCCCACTTCAATGCCTGCTTTGATATTCGTTGATCATTTCTCCTCAAGATGTGCCCAACATATCTCCATCACTAGTGGTTGACCAGACATATCTCTGATTTCATCACTTCTCCTGAATTCATTCCATTTTATATTTTTTATATATATATAAATGACAATATAGTCCAAATGACCCTGCCGAAATCCATATTTATTACCTTGCCAAAGAAACTAAGAGCAGTTCAATATGAAGATCACCGCACTTGTAACAGTATGTGCCATATGCCAAAAATACTACTAAGCAGTGGCGGCTCGTAATCATCTTTCTTGGTGGGGCCAGACACACATTTTCTGGAAAATCATGGTTTTTGGAGTATTTACTATTACTTGTCTACTCCGGGAAGCTTTCCCCCTTTTGATTATTGGTGGGGCCTGGCCCTTAATGATGAGCCACCCCTGCTGCTAAGAATAATGATTTAGATGAAAAGAATAAAAAATTGAGGAAGATGTCGGCTTGTTGAAATCAAGGTCACTGGCAATGCTAATCAAGGTCACTGGCAATGCTAATCAAGGTCACTGGCAATGCTAAATATATCATAAGAACCAATAGAATAGAAATAACATGTCTGATTATGGACAAGACTTCCTCAAAGACATAAGCAGAACAGACCAGGTCATTATATTTCGACTACGCACGAACACTGCAGACTCAACAAACACTTATATAGACTAGGAATAAGTCAAACAGCTCTCTGCCAGTGTCAGCAGGCGGAATAGACACCGGAGCATATCCTGCAAGACTGTCCTCCCCTGTGTGAGCTGAGAAGCAATATGTCGCCACACCCAGTCGTCCTGAAAACTAAGCTTTGGGAAACCTGACAGACCTGAAACTGACCACCCAGTTTGTGGTCCACAGTAAATTAAGCGCATGTCCAGAGATCGCTGAAGAAAAAGAAGAAATAACATGTCTAACAAAAATAAGGCATGTTGTAAGGAAGTTACCCTAGTAAATAAAAAGCATCTGATGTGGTGGCCTACTTGTAGGCACATAACTGGCACAATGTACATAGCTCTTAGGCTCAGATCACTTACAAATCACACACAGAGTGGTTAAATCATGGTCGATATGAAGCGTTCAAAGAAGAAGACTAGGCTAGGTCAGGCAAAACATCATTCCAGAAAATGAAAGGTATTATATGCAACAAGTCATTGTTAATTGAAGCCAACAAGAGAATTGTTCAGTCTATAGAGCCCAGTAGTGACATGGATGTCAGTTGTGGTTACATAGAGCCCAGTAGTGACATGGATGTCAGTCGTGGTTATGCCAGTCGTGGTTACATAGAGCCAGTAGTGACATGGATGTCAGTCGTGGTTATGCCAGTCGTGGTTACATAGAGCCAGTAGTGACATGGATGTCAGTCGTGGTTACATAGAGCCAGTTGTGACATGGATGTCAGTCATGGTTACATAGAGCCCAGTAGTGACATGGATGTCAGTCATGGTTACATAGAGCCCAGTAGTGACATGGATGTCAGTCGTGGTTACATAGAGCCCAGTAGTGACATGGATGCCAGTCGTGGTTACATAGAGCCCAGTAGTGACATGGATGTCAGTCATGGTTACATAGAGCCCAGTAGTGACATGGATGTCAGTCGTGGTTACATAGAGCCCAGTAGTGACATGGATGCCAGTCGTGGTTACATAGAGCCCAGTAGTGACATGGATGTCAGTCATGGTTACATAGAGCCAGTAGGGACATGGATGTCAGTCGTGGTTACATAGAGCCAGTAGTGACATGGATGCCAGTCGTGGTTACATAGAGCCAGTAGGGACATGGATGTCAGTCATGGTTACATAGAGCCCAGTAGTGACATGGATGCCAGTCGTGGTTACATAGAGCCAGTAGTGACATGGATGTCAGTCGTGGTTACATAGAGCCCAGTTGTGACATGGATGTCAGTCGTGGTTACATAGAGCCCAGTAGTGACATGGATGTCAGTCATGGTTACATAGAGCCAGTAGTGACATGGATGCCAGTCGTGGTTACATAGAGCCAGTAGGGACATGGATGTCAGTCATGGTTACATAGAGCCAGTAGTGACATGGATGCCAGTCATGGTTACATAGAGCCAGTAGTGACATGGATGCCAGTCGTGGTTACATAGAGCCAGTAGTGACATGGATGCCAGTCGTGGTTACATAGAGCCAGTAGTGACATGGATGTCAGTCATGGTTACATAGAGCCAGTAGGGACATGGATGTCAGTCATGGTTACATAGAGCCAGTAGTGACATGGATGCCAGTCGTGGTTACATAGAGCCCAGTAGTGACATGGATGTCAGTCATGGTTACATAGAGCCCAGTAGTGACATGGATGTCAGTCATGGTTACATAGAGCCAGTAGTGACATGGATGTCAGTCATGGTTACATAGAGCCAGTAGTGACATGGATGTCAGTCGTGGTTACATAGAGCCCAGTAGTGACATGGATGTCAGTCATGGTTACATAGAGCCAGTAGTGACATGGATGTCAGTCATGGTTACATAGAGCCAGTAGGGACATGGATGTCAGTCATGGTTACATAGAGCCCAGTAGTGACATGGATGTCAGTCGTGGTTACATAGAGCCAGTAGGGACATGGATGTCAGTCATGGTTACATAGAGCCCAGTAGTGACATGGATGCCAGTAGTGGTTACATAGAGCCAGTAGTGACATGGATGTCAGTCGTGGTTACATAGAGCCAGTAGTGACATGGATGCCAGTCGTGGTTACATAGAGCCCAGTAGTGACATGGATGTCAGTCGTGGTTACATAGAGTCCAGTAGTGACATGGATGTCAGTCATGGTTACATAGAGCCCAGTAGTGACATGGATGTCAGTCGTGGTTACATAGAGCCCAGTAGTGACATGGATGTCAGTCGTGGTTACATAGAGCCAGTAGTGACATGGATGTCAGTCGTGGTTACATAGAGCCAGTAGGGACATGGATGTCAGTCGTGGTTACATAGAGCCAGTAGTGACATGGATGCCAGTCGTGGTTACATAGAGCCCAGTAGTGACATGGATGCCAGTCATGGTTACATAGAGCCCAGTAGTGACATGGATGTCAGTCGTGGTTACATAGAGCCCAGTAGTGACATGGATGTCAGTCGTGGTTACATAGAGCCAGTAGGGACATGGATGTCAGTCATGGTTACATAGAGCCAGTAGTGACATGGATGCCAGTCGTGGTTACATAGAGCCCAGTAGTGACATGGATGCCAGTCATGGTTACATAGAGCCCAGTAGTGACATGGATGTCAGTCGTGGTTACATAGAGCCCAGTAGTGACATGGATGTCAGTCGTGGTTACATAGAGCCAGTAGGGACATGGATGTCAGTCATGGTTACATAGAGCCCAGTAGTGACATGGATGTCAGTCGTGGTTACATAGAGCCAGTAGTGACATGGATGTCAGTCGTGGTTACATAGAGCCAGTAGTGACATGGATGCCAGTCGTGGTTACATAGAGCCCAGTAGTGACATGGATGCCAGTCATGGTTACATAGAGCCCAGTAGTGACATGGATGTCAGTCGTGGTTACATAGAGCCCAGTAGTGACATGGATGTCAGTCGTGGTTACATAGAGCCAGTAGGGACATGGATGTCAGTCATGGTTACATAGAGCCAGTAGTGACATGGATGCCAGTCATGGTTACATAGAGCCCAGTTGTGACATGGATGTCAGTCGTGGTTACATAGAGCCCAGTAGTGACATGGATGTCAGTCGTGGTTACATAGAGCCAGTAGGGACATGGATGTCAGTCATGGTTACATAGAGCCAGTAGTGACATGGATGCCAGTCATGGTTACATAGAGCCCAGTTGTGACATGGATGTCAGTCGTGGTTACATAGAGCCCAGTAGTGACATGGATGTCAGTCGTGGTTACATAGAGCCAGTAGTGACATGGATGTCAGTCGTGGTTACATAGAGCCAGTAGTGACATGGATGCCAGTCATGGTTACATAGAGCCCAGTTGTGACATGGATGTCAGTCGTGGTTATGCCAGTCGTGGTTACATAGAGCCCAGTAGTGACATGGATGCCAGTTGTGGTTACATAGAGCCAGTAGGGACATGGATGCCAGTCATGGTTACATAGAGCCAGTAGTGACATGGATGCCAGTCGTGGTTATGCCAGTCGTGGTTACATAGAGCCCAGTAGTGACATGGATGCCAGTTGTGGTTACATAGAGCCAGTAGTGACATGGATGTCAGTCGTGGTTATGCCAGTCATGGTTACATAGAGCCCAGTAGTGACATGGATGTCAGTCGTGGTTACATAGAGCCAGTAGGGACATGGATGTCAGTCGTGGTTATGCCAGTCGTGGTTACATAGAGCCCAGTAGTGACATGGATGTCAGTCGTGGTTACATAGAGCCAGTAGGGACATGGATGCCAGTCGTGGTTACATAGAGCCAGTAGGGACATGGATGCCAGTCGTGGTTATGTCAGTCGTGGTTACATAGAGCCAGTAGGGACATGGATGCCAGTCGTGGTTATGTCAGTCGTGGTTACATAGAGCCCAGTAGGGACATGGATGTCAGTTGTGGTTACATAGAGCCCAGTAGGGACATGGATGTCAGTTGTGGTTACATAGAGCCCAGTAGTGACATGGATGCCAGTCATGGTTACATAGAGCCCAGTTGTGACATGGATGTCAGTCATGGTTACATAGAGCCCAGTAGTGACATGGATGCCAGTTGTGGTTACATAGAGCCAGTAGTGACATGGATGTCAGTCGTGGTTATGCCAGTCATGGTTACATAGAGCCAGTAGGGACATGGATGTCAGTCGTGGTTACATAGAGCCAGTAGTGACATGGATGCCAGTCGTGGTTACATAGAGCCAGTAGTGACATGGATGCCAGTCGTGGTTACATAGAGCCAGTAGTGACATGGATGCCAGTCGTGGTTACATAGAGCCAGTAGTGACATGGATGCCAGTCGTGGTTACATAGAGCCCAGTAGTGACATGGATGTCAGTCGTGGTTACATAGAGCCCAGTTGTGACATGGATGTCAGTCGTGGTTACATAGAGCCCAGTAGTGACATGGATGTCAGTCGTGGTTACATAGAGCCCAGTAGTGACATGGATGTCAGTCGTGGTTACATAGAGCCAGTAGTGACATGGATGTCAGTCGTGGTTACATAGAGCCAGTAGTGACATGGATGCCAGTCGTGACATGGATGCCAGTCGTGGTTACATAGAGCCAGTAGTGACATGGATGCCAGTCGTGGTTACATAGAGCCCAGTAGTGACATGGATGTCAGTCGTGGTTACATAGAGCCCAGTAGTGACATGGATGTCAGTCGTGGTTACATAGAGCCCAGTAGTGACATGGATGTCAGTCATGGTTACATAGAGCCAGTAGTGACATGGATGTCAGTCATGGTTACATAGAGCCAGTAGGGACATGGATGCCAGTCGTGGTTACATAGAGCCCAGTAGGGACATGGATGTCAGTCGTGGTTACATAGAGCCCAGTAGTGACATGGATGCCAGCTGGTTACATAGAGCCCAGTAGTGACATGGATGTCAGTCGTGGTTACATAGAGCCCAGTAGGGACATGGATGCCAGTCGTGGTTACATAGAGCCCAGTAGTGACATGGATGTCAGTCGTGGTTACATAGAGCCCAGTAGTGACATGGATGTCAGTCGTGGTTACATAGAGCCCAGTAGTGACATGGATGTCAGTCGTGGTTACATAGAGCCAGTAGTGACATGGATGTCAGTCGTGGTTACATAGAGTCCAGTAGTGACATGGATGTCAGTCGTGGTTACATAGAGCCAGTAGTGACATGGATGTCAGTCATGGTTACATAGAGCCCAGTAGTGACATGGATGCCAGTAGTGGTTACATAGAGCCCAGTTGTGACATGGATGTCAGTCGTGGTTACATAGAGCCCAGTTGTGACATGGATGTCAGTCGTGGTTACATAGAGCCCAGTAGTGACATGGATGTCAGTCGTGGTTACATAGAGCCCAGTTGTGACATGGATGTCAGTCGTGGTTACATAGAGCCCAGTAGGGACATGGATGCCAGTCGTGGTAATACATAATCATATAGCAACATTTCTGGAGGCTACAGAGATGTTGTTTTACAGGAGAATGCTAAGAATCCCATGGACTGCTAGAATAACTAACGTTGATGGGCTGAAAGAGGTCAAGATACAGATAGACCTTATTAGCAATATAAGTAAGAGACAGGTATAATTTTTTCGAAGGTCGTAGGCGCAGTCATAGGGACAAAGTCACGCCAGGGTCAGTGAACTGGCACTGATCAAGACCCTACCACACCTCGTGGTGGCCCTGGAAATACACAACGACTCTTGTCTGGTTAAGTAGGTAAGGATCGGGGGAGATCTACTCTGGTATTCTTCTGGGTTCTCACTAGATTGGGATTTCGGATTCTCTAATAAAGGCAGCTGTCTATCTCAGATTATCAGCCACGCCATACAGTTTGTGTGCTTCCACGTTTGTGCCGACCTCTTCCCGCAGTAAGTTTTGGCCATCCTCGTGATGGTAGGTCTGACATTCTTACTGCGTGACTAAATCTCCGAGGCAGAATGGCGACCATAGAATCCGTTATCCCATTCCTCATTGAGGGGTCGTTGCACCATGTTATGGCCTGGTGCATCCATTTTCTGCAAGCATTTGTTTCGGGTTAGCATTCCCTAGCCCAATTTATGCCAAACCTCCGTATTCGCCTCTTACGACATGCGGGGCAGGTAACAGTGGTTCTATTCTTTACACTCCAAATTTGGGCCCCGGTAACCACTCGGGCGACTCTGGTATAAGTAGTGGCGCAGTCACGTTTTATGAGATCTATTTGCATCATAAACGATTCGTCTATTCGCAACATTCGATTGCCGGGATACGCCTGCTATCTCCTGAAGGACACTGTGGTGTGTGATGTTGGCGAGCGCAAAACTATAAGCTGCGTTGATAGCGCCTAATGAAACGACCCTGTTGATTATTTGCGTGCAGCCCCAGTCCAGTATTTCCCAGCGTAAAGGAAAGTGCAAATTGCCGAGTGCCGACACTCGTCTCGAAGCGGCTGAGAATGTTCCTAGTCCGGAACAACCTTACCGTGGCTAGAAACGCAAGACCCAAAATGTAAAGGTTTGACTGGTCTTACAAGCCCAAACATTGGTAAAGGTCAACACTTTTCGACGCGATTGTCCTAAACGAGTAAGATGTCGTCCCTGGCTCAGATCATATAAAGACCAATTAAATAGCTGAAAATTGATGGTAGTGTATGACAAACCCATGTGTCAGCCAAATGGCTGAGAATGTTTCTAATCCGGAATGACCTCTGGAGAATGACAGAACAGGATATGTTCAGACTCTCTGCCTTTCATACAACTTGTCTGCGAAAAATCTTACGCGTGTACTGGCCGACTACTATCTCGAATCAAGAATTGCTTGCACGATGCCAACAAGAGAATATGGGCACTATCATCCGAAGACGACGCTGGAGATGGATTGGACATGTGATGCGCATGGAGACTGGCTCCGACACGAAAACTGCACTGAGATGGACTCCAGAGGGTAGGCGAAAGCGTGGAAGACCCAAGACGACCTGGAGGAGAACGATAGAGCAAGAGCTGAAGGAAATGAATCATAGCTGGAACACAATACAGAGGAAGGCCATGAACAGGGAAGAACGGTGTACGTTTGCTGCTGCCTAAACGCCAAGGGCGTAACAGGCTAAAGAGAGAGAGAGGAATGACCTCACATAGTCATAAACAGGGCGCATAGTGTAGACATACTCTTAGGCCAAGATCATAAAAGCCCAAGTTTGTATACGGCGACAAATGATCGTTAAAAGAGCAATGAATACACGAAGTAAGGGAAAGTGTGGGGGACTGACTATCAGCCAAACAGACTCCAATTATATCCCCGTAGGCTGACATTTTGGATGCCCTGCCCTACATATAAGAACCGAGGTGCAACGTATAGTCTCTCTTGTCATAGATCAATTATACATCACAATAAGAATGATCAAATTGCTCGTCAAGAACGTTCGCAAACAACAATCATTTTTCGGACATGTAATGAAGAACGGAGATTTAAAACACAATGTGACAACCGGTAAGATGGGAGACCAGATAGCACATTCTAGAATGTTTAGCTTCATGGCAGGAAAGAGTGTCAATATCAGAGCTGTTAGTCAGCACCAATGACATACGTTTATTGCTTACGTCAGTCGATACGGCACATGATGACGCTTTAGCTTTTCCGTTACAAAACCGCTGTGAGTTAATTTCACTCTTCCGACGTTTCATGAGTGAGACGCCCCTGTGATGACGGGACCCGCAAGGAAAGCAAAGAATAGCACCACTGCGACCTACAAGACATGTCGTAAGAGGCGATTGATGTAGGACCTAGGGAAGCTACCCTAGTCAATAAAAAGCATCGCAATAATTGAATGTGCTAGCCTATTTGTAGGTGCATAACTGGCACAACGTACAATTGCTCTTTGCTTCAAATCAATACAAATCACACAGAGTAGTTAACACGTGATCGATATGAAGCGTTCGAAGAAGATAAGTGAGGAAAGGATTTGACCCATCTAGCACACTTGGGTCTATAAATGTCAAGTGACAGACAATTCATAATATACTGTCAAGTGCTAAAGAACATTTTGATTGATTTTACTCTGTGACCCATTGAAATATTGTTCATTTGGTGATTGAGGTAGCAAAGATAACCTCGTTTCCCTCTAGTGATAAAGCTGTCAAATTATGTCCCCTGAGAGTCCGTAAGACTTTCATTCATTGGTATTTGTTGACCTACACGCTCAGATATAACCAAAACACTCGTTCTTGGGTTGAAAGAGGCGTGTATAACGCCCTGATGTAACCGAAAAAGACTTCATTAAGTTGAAAGTACTTGCCTCCACTTTAATATCACCCTATATAACAAATTAACAGGCATTGAAGTGGGATGCAAAGGGTTCAAGAAAAGAGGTCGACCTAAAGAGACCCTGAAACAAACTTTGCTGAGAGAGGCAGGAAATGTTGGTCTCAGTTCCATGGAGGAGATTGAGCGAGTTGACCAGGATAGAGCGATATGGAGAAATTACTTACAGGCCCTATGTAACGTATAACGGTACGAGAGGAATTATTATTATTATATAAGAAATGCGAGGTAGGAAAATCTACAAACCTGAAGTGGTCAAACAGCATCAGATTAGATCTGAAGAAAATCGTAGGGATGGCTGCGGTAATACTGAGTAAATGGGTGACTTGACAAAGACAAGTATATACAATAGTATTACATAAAGTAATGACAAATTAATGATAAAATATGAACATAAACAACACTCGACGTTTCAGTCCTGTTTATTTTCATACTTCATCATTCATTTTACATGAATTATATAATACTATATATATACATTTCTTTGCTTAATCGTCTACATAAACAAACAAACAATCCTAAATAGATAACTAATTTAATTCTCTGCAAGTTCATTCATATTTTTTCCCATTGGCATACACGCTCAGATATAACAAAAAATCTCGTTCTTGGGTTGAAATGGCGTGTACAACGGCACTGATATAACCGAAATAGACTTCCTTAGGTTGAAAAGACGTGGGTTTTAGTCCTCTACATAAAAACAATCTTCTCAAGATATACCCGAAAATCAGTATAAATATGATTGTCACTAAACTTATACTTAAATCATAGTTGATTGCTTTTGTCCTGGCGTTTGGAGGATAGACATGCGTGAAGATACACGATTGTCTACGTCAGCTGACATGCCACATGATGATAATCGGCAACATGTTGTCGTTTCAGCTGATCATGCAGTATTTGTGGGTGATTAAATCTTAACTCATTACAGTGGACATGTTCTTTCTGACATCCTTCTACCCTGGGTAGTATGGATATCTAAAACAATCTTGTTCTATATGATTAAAGGACGTGGCCCCCATGCACATGAGCCAGAGTATCGAGAAAATATATTTGTGGTGGGTCTCGATATCTTTTCGAGATACCCATCGTCATGTACATTACACCTGTAATTTCAATATGAATGAATACGTCAAGAATTGATCTTAGTCACGTGTGCTTCCTACTTATGCCACCATTAAATGCATAAGACCAAATGTAGTCCAATAGTTAAAAACTGAATATAGTTCACATTCCTACCGAAACGAAACTCCGGTACTCACAAACAATACTTGAAAATGGTAATATCGATACTGATTGTTTATGACTTTGTTGGCTGTTCACGAGACAGCGGGTAACAAAGCAAGACGGTCTGGCCCGCTAGTCCGACTAAACCAAACCGCTAGCACTGGAATGAACTGCCAACTCTAGACATTTTATCAGGAGTCGTGTAATTCTGAATCGTTGCTACACTCTCATGGATACCCAGTGCTGTCACTATTTGGAGACACTTTGATCATCATTAAATTCGACAAAAGGTGCCGGGAGTAGAATCCCGTGCCGGTCGGTGCAAAGATTAAAACCATTATCAACGACAACTGTAATGAAGATGACGTTTGTGATCAACACGTCCACACGGGCGGGTTGATTATTCGTCATCAATAGTTAAGGTGTGCGAATATCTACAAGCTCATACAATGACAGAAAGGTTAAGAAGTCAGTGGTACATTTAGTATGACAACGAGCAGCATGGATAATGCTAATGTTCTTTTTTTTCACCCTTCGCCCCTAGAGAGCTATAGATCCGCAACCAAGACCTTCCATATCCGCATATCCATGGTCATCTTTTCCAGGTCCTCCCCCCTCCCATTTTCTTTCATCCGTAATTGTAGTGTTGGTAGTAACAAACGCTCTTCTTTGGCTTGGATCACAAAATGGCAGTCATGCATGCATCTTGAACGATTCAGTGAGTCTGATCGGAAATATAGAGACATGTTAGATGTAATCACTTGAACGATTCAGTGAGTCTGATTGGAAATATAGAGACATGTTATATGCTTAGATATAATCACTTGAGCCATTCAGTGAGTCTGATCGGAAATATAGAGACATGCTATATGCTTAGATGTAATCACTCGAACGACTCAGTGAGTCTGATTGGAAATATAGAGACAGGTTATGTGTGTAGATATAATCACTTGAACGATTCAGTGAGTCTGATGGGAAATATAGAGACATGCTATGTGCTTAGATATAATCACTTGAGAGGTTTACAATTCCCAGTTGCATTCATATTAGTTCCTGAGCATAAGGAAGTCGAGGGAGACGAAACGAGGAGACAGACTGACTGTCACCATATCAGAGGGTCAGTCATAAGATATAACTGACATTCTGAACGTTATTAGGAAGTGTGGCTGCATGGAGTATTTTCATCTTAACTATAGGTTAGAAGTGGCAGCAGTTAATACATACCGCTGGATGAAAACTATCACAACCTTTGAAATGTTCATGTGTGACCACAGGAGCGGAATCTATATATGAAAGCAAACACTGTACACTTGCTAAACAACACAGACTCCCCACATGAATCGGAAACTGTGACAGGGGCAGGTAGTGACCACAGAAGCGGAATCTATATATGAAAGCAAACACTGTACACTTGATAAACAACACATATTCCCCACATGAATCGGAAACTGTATGACAGGGGCGTGGCAGGTAGAAACAACATAAACAGTGTGGATATTTCTGGTGATGAAACACATCAGCCACGGCGGCGGTAGATTTGTAGAAAAGATGTGAAATCAAAGGCATACCTATTTGTCGGTAACTTACATATAACAATTATAAATGTATAATAATATATTCCTCTCCTACCGTTATACGTTACATATGGCCTGCAAGTAATTTCTCCACACCGCTCTGTCCTAGGCAACTGGCTCAATCTCTTCCATGGAATTGAGTCCGATATTTCTTGCCGCAGCAAAGTTCCTCTCAGTGGTGTTACATAGGGCGTTCTCTCTGTCTGGAACCATTTGCTTCCCATTCCAATGTCTGCTTTGCTATTCTTTGATCTCATGTGGGGTGCCTGGGCTCGCAAGGGGAGCATTGAATAGAACCACTGGGACCAACTAGGGAAGCTACCCCTAGTAAATAAAAAGCATCGCAGAAATCGGATGTGGTGGCCTACTTGTGGGCGTATAACTGGCACAACATATAATCGCTCTTAGGCTCAGATCACATACAAATCACACATATCCGTTAACAAGGGTCGATATGGATCGTTGGAAGAAATATTCTCTGATCATTACTTCTCAATTATATTCGTATAAATATGTCTAACTAACTACGTATTGAAACCAAACTGTTTGTGATTGCGGTTCCCGTCTACCAGTATTTGATCTCTGAGAGTTGTCACAGTGTCGCAGACGGTTTGCTTCACTCGCGTCCAATCAGTTACTAATAACCACGTGACTGTTAACAATAACACATTTCCTCCCCACCACCCACCCAGTTTTCACTCTTTACATTTCTTCACTGTTCTTTAATTCAAGTAACGTCGCTATCTCTCTCTCTCTCTTTCCCCCCACACAACCCACCCCCAAAAATGTCCCTGTATTTGTAGCCACCGACCTCTCACCCTTCGATGCCGATATGAGTTCTTCTATTCTAAATATTTGGACTCAATCGAACCGTCACATCCGAAAGTATATCACAGTGACTACGCCGCTACCACCGCGTGGAACAGAGAAAAAGTGATTCCCCTAACTCGTTTGATAAATAGGATTTCTTTTCAACATTCCGGAATATATATATTTCATTCGGAGAGCAGCTCAGTACTATACTTTTCGCTCATATATATATATATATATGTATATATCTATCTGTATACGTGTATATCTATCTATACATGTGCGGAATATCGTGTTTATGTGCCGCCCTCGTCCTTGTGTATCATCACAACAGTATTGGTTTTCTTATCTTCTCTGTGTGTGTGGGGTGAATTGTTTTGTTGACTTTAAAATAGTTATAAAAGCATTTGTCTATTAGAGTTATGCACTGTTATATTTTACTTTCTAAATCTCGTTTTAATTTAAACACTGTTTTTGTAAAGTCACATTCATTTTAATAGTTGACATGAAATCATTTTCTTTATGGAAAGTCTAGTGCAACCTTGGTTATTAAAGTCACATATATACTTGGTTAATAGAATCAACCTCATTGTACTACTTTAATCAGGCCCATGGCTGTACGTGTGCAGTCCAGCAGCAGGTGGTATCTAAGAGCATGTATGTTGGACATATTGTCAGACCTCGCACATACTCAATGTGACTCGTGCGTCTTTGATATGCAAATCTAGATATTAACTTATCTTTACAATATTCCATTTTATAACGGTGCCGCAAAGTCATTATACTGGCTAATTCATTATACATTACCATGTAACTACGTCAGGAGATAACACAAAATACGGACTGAAAGGGTTACGTCAAGGAAATGAGTATTGACAACTATTATTTCTGGTGATGATTTGTGTGAGTACAATGAACGTCTAAATGTTGAACCAGATAAATGTAATTTATATAACTAGAGCAATAATAGGATACATAATGAGGATTGAAGTGCTTGAAAACTGAGAATAGCGAACAACATAGACAATGGAAACAAACATGGAAAATAGCGAACACAAACATGGACAACATAGTGAACACAAACATGGACAACATAGCAACAAACATGACAATGAACAAAATGGGGAACATAGGAACACAAACATGGACAAATAGCGAACACAACATGGAAAAATAGGAACACAACATGGACACGAGTGCACAAACATGACACGTAGCAACAAACATGGACAACATAGCAACACAAACATGGACAACAGTCCAAATTAAATGAAGCAAGATAGATGGACAATATAGTCCAAATTAGATGGAACACAAAGAGTCAAGAATAGTAAGTAGATGGATAATACAATCCAAATCAGATGGACAGCCAATATAGTTACAAGGACTATCATTCATTAGTTATCATCATTACACAGTGATTCATGTCTCATAGTTACCAACTCTATCTCTTAGTCACTAATCCATTAGCCCAATCATACCAGTCCGATGCTTGATTAATTCTCTTTTGACATATTTGGTATGCTGTTCTTTATGCTGCAATCTTGACAATCTCTACCTCACTGTAGCGAATTCCATTTGTCAGCAATTATATAGATGGTCAAACAATTCAAATCTAATTGGAGCCATAGAGCCAGAATAATAGTTGATGACAAAGAAAAGGATAATGACAAATTAATTGGAGCACATAAGACCAAGATAATAGGTTAATTTGACAAAGAAAAGTATGACAAACTAATGCTCATATTATATGATAAACAACATAATTGATGTATTGTATTTCTAAAATTACACAACACATCTTGAGTCTGTAGTTACTATGTTACATCCAGCTAGACTTGTAGTGCTTACAAAGACAAGCTATTTCTCTTATCTGAGTTTAGATTACTTTCTGATAATCTCTTTTTGTCGTTTATAATTAGTTACAACTAATTTCTTACTTACTAAGTTACACCAACTAGATTCTCTTAGTTTATTATAGTTACACCAGATAGATTCTCTTATCTGTAGTTTACTATAGTTACACCAACTATATTCTCTTAGTTTACTATAGTTACACCAACTATATTCTCTTAGTTTACTATAGTTACACCAGCTATATTCTCTTATCTGTAGTTTACTATAGTTACACCAACTATATTCTCTTATCTGTGTTACTATAGTTACACCAGCTATATTCTCTTATCTGTAGTTTACTATAGTTACACCAACTATATTCTCTTAGTTTACTATAGTTACACCAACTATATTCTCTTATCTGTAGTTAACTATAGTTACACCAACTATATTCTCTTAGTTTACTATAGTTACACCAGCTATATTCTCTTAGTTTACTATAGTTACACCAACTATATTCTCTTAGTTTACTATAGTTACACCAACTATATTCTCTTAGTTTACTATAGTTACACCAGCTATATTCTCTTATCTGTAGTTTACTATAGTTACACCAACTATATTCTCTTAGTTTACTATAGTTACACCAACTATATTCTCTTATCTGTAGTTTACTATAGTTACACCAGCTAGATTCTCTTATCTGTAGTTTACTATAGTTACACCAGCTATATTCTCTTAGTTTACTATAGTTACACCAGCTATATTCTCTTAGGTTTACTATAGTTACACCAACTATATTCTCTTGAGTTTACTATAGTTACACCAACTATATTCTCTTACTGTAGTTACTATAGTTACACCAGCTATATTCTCTTAGTTTACTATAGTTACACCAACTATATTCTCTTAGTTTACTATAGTTACACCAACTATATTCTCTTAGTTTACTATAGTTACACCAACTATATTCTCTTAGTTTACTATAGTTACACCAACTATATTCTCTTATCTGTAGTTAACAAGTTACCAACTATATTCTCTTAGTTTACTATAGTTACACCAACTATATTCTCTTATCTGTAGTTTACTATAGTTACACCAACTATATTCTCTTATCTGTAGTTTACTATAGTTACACCAACTATATTCTCTTATCTGTAGTTTACTATAGTTACACCAACTATATTCTCTTAGTTTACTATAGTTACACCAACTATATTCTCTTAGTTTACTATAGTTACACCACTATATTCTCTTATTGAGTTACTATAGTTACACCAACTATATTCTCTTAGTTTACTATAGTTACACCAACTATATTCTCTTATCTGTAGTTTACTATAGTTACACCAGCTAGATTCTCTTAGTTTACTATAGTTACACCAGCTATATTCTCTTAGTTTACTATAGTTACACCAACTATATTCTCTTATCTGTTTTAATATACACAATATTCTCTTATCTTTGGGTTTCTGTTGAGTTGACAAGCAATTTCTTATCTGTAGTTCATAGTGTAAAACCCAAACTTATTCTTTGTTTCTACAAATAATTCAAGCAAGGTTCTATGTTCCAACTTATTCTTTCTGAGTTTACTATGTTTACACAACTATAATTCAGTTGTTCACTATAGTTTATGCTATGTTTCTATCTGTTTTCAATATAATTCAGCAGTCTTCCAACTTCTTTTTGTGTGTTGTGACTTTGACTTTCAATGGAGTTTGTTGCATTCTTTTAATGGTCAATACTTGATTCTTTGTTTCTCAATATAATTCAAGCAAGGTTCTGTTCCAACTTGCTGTCTTATGCTGATGTTGGTGACTTTGTTTCTCAATATAATTCAAGCAAGGTTCGGTTCCAACTTACTGTCTTATGCTGATGTTGGTGACTTTGTTTCTCAATATAATTCAAGCAAGGTTCTGTTCCAACTTGCTGTCTTATGCTGATGTTGGTGACTCACTCTGTCTTGTCTTCTTCTGGTATTGTTGGTAACTTTTATGGCATCACATTTCACATGTAGTTATTTTTTTGCGACTGTACTTTGCTCGTTGTCCATGTTTGACCCTGGTAACACAGCAGGCATGAAAATACTGTTGAACATCTGTTGTGTAGCTGTCAGTGAGATGTTTGGGTGCCAGACTATAGTTACATCATCAAACTAAAGTCTCAGTAAAATTCTGTAGTTTTACAAATTACAAAAACAATTACAAAATACAGCAACGTTTCGACCAACAAGGCCTTTATCAAGCAAACGAACAACAGGAGTGACAAATTTAAAAAACAAATGGACGACCAAAAACAAACGTTTCTAATGAAAATCTGGAAATAAAGATTTTCCTCCTGTTGTTCCCTCCTGTTGTTCGTTTGCTTGATAAAAGCCTTGTTGGTCGAAAAGTTGCTGTATTTTGTCATTGTTTTTGTAATTTGTAAAACTACAGTACTTTGTGATTACGTGTTTTGCCAATCAAATAGTTTGACTGCAGTCTCATCTATTTTGTGAGTAAAATTCTGTCATCTGTTCAGTCATGGTTGTAGATGTTCTCTTCACTACTAACAACATGCTTGTTCTTATCCTTAGACAGAACTGAGTATATTCATCTTTTAATTGGTCCTCTTTGTTTTATTTATATATATTTGTTTTGCTTGTCTAGATAGAAATATTAGTATATATTGCGTATATACTCTTGTTGTGCGAAACACATTCATGTTTATTCTTACATTGTGTTCAGTATTTCGCTAAATATATGAATATAGATTGATAGAATGATAGAACTCTCATCGTTGGAAGTCTCACCAATGACATTGAAATCTCTTTTCATCTGTTTTAAAATATTATTGTTCTTTTCAACTGTCAATGGTGACTAGAAAATCAACCACTTGTTTACGATGGTTGGTGGCTACGTCATGTAAAGGATATGTCACGATTTGTCAGTGTTCTTTTGTCTGGTAAAGTTGATACGAAGTTTCATGTTTTATCATCCCAATCCGATAGGACTAGAAACTAGATCTCACCTACATTGAGATGAGGGATCACTGAAAAATATCCTAATCTCTTCAAACGAGAAAGGAACCAATTACTTTTAGAACAAGAGGCAAGAACACAATCTACTTGCCACTGAGATTCCCTGAGCAGAGAAAGTTGTTGTAACTGATGTCCAAACTAGATTCTCAAAACATCCACACTCAACCAGAGTACATTCTAAGTATCACCCGTTGATAACTTGTGGGCTGATGTTATATTTTGTATGTCCTTTCCACCCACCTGTCTTTCCACCTGTCCAACACCTGAATTCAATGTATGCGTTAGCATCATGGTTTCTTCACATTTGTATATATGTATGAGTTTTCATTATACACAACACATGTTGTGTGTATGAGTCACGTCACATGTTTCATTTATGTTGTATATTTGAAATTCACTGTGTTTAACTTGATAGTATCATATTCCAGTTTGAAAGATATGACGTGTAAACCTAGTGACTAATGTTGACTCAATATATTAGAAGTTTTTCTGATTGTCTATGGTAGAAATAACAGTTTGTTTCAAGATAGCAAGACTGGATGGGGTCGATGATAGGAAAGTTGATAATATGCTTCCATGGTGACCAGGTGCCGTGGAAATTCCAAGGTTCGAGGTCAGCTAGGGCTAAACATTCTCGACATGCACACAGACAGGCTTTGGACGACATGGAATAATGATCCTTTGCTTCAAGTTCACATGGATGTGCGAGCCGTTTGTTCAATGAGAGCAAGTCTGGTCTATGGTAGAGTTTACTGTTTGTTCAATGAGAGCAAGTCTGGTCTATGGTAGAGTTTATAGTTTATTCAATGATAGTAAGTCTGGTCTATGGTAGAGTTTATAGTTTGTTCAATGATATCAAGTCTGGTCTATGGTAGAGTTTACTGTTTGTTCAATGAGAGCAAGTCTGGTCTATGGTAGAGTTTATAGTTTATTCAATGATATCAAGTCTGGTCTATGGTAGAGTTTATAGTTTGTTCAATGAATCAAGTCTGGTCTATGGTAGAGTTTATAGTTTTCTAATGAGAGCAAGTCTGGTCTATGGTAGAGTTTACTGTTTGTTCAATGATATCAAGTCTGGTCTATGGTAGAGTTTATAGTTTGTTCAATGATATCAAGTCTGGTCTATGGTAGAGTTTATAGTTTGTTCAATGAGAGCAAGTCTGGTCTATGGTAGAGTTTATAGTTTATTCAATGATAGTAAGTCTGGTCTATGGTGAGTTTATAGTTTGTTCATGATAAGTCTGGTCTATGGTATAGTTTATTCAATGAGAGCAAGTCTGGTCTATGGTAGAGTTTATAGTTTGTTCAGATGATGAGAAGTCTGGTCTATGGTAGAGTTTATAGTTTGTTCAATGAACAAGTCTGGTCTATGGTAGAGTTTATAGTTTATTCAATGATAGCAAGTCTGGTCTATGGTAGAGTTTATAGTTTGTTCAATGATAGTAAGTCTGGTCTATGGTAGAGTTTACGGGACTGTTAGTTCAACTTTCTACGTTAGAAGTGCTGCCCAACCACCACATATGTTACAGGACTGTTAGTTCAACTTTCTGCATTAGACAGAATGTTATGGCACTGATTGCCTGTTTGTGTCCTATAGATTGCTGTTATTTGATCTCATTACCTATCTCCTTTAACATGTCTGACACACACACACACACACACACACACACACACATTGGAGTTGGTTCTCCTACTCATGTTCATCTGTCTTTGTATGTTTGTATGTATATATCTTATGAGAGCTGTCTTTGTATGTTTGTGTATATATATATATCTTATGAGAGCTGTCTTTGTATGTTTGTGTGTATATATATCTTCTGAGAGCTATCTTTGTATGTTTGTGTATATATATATCTTATGAGAGCTGTCTTTGTATGTTTGTATGTATATATCTTATGAGAGCTGTCTTTGTATGTTTGTGTATATATATATCTTATGAGAGCTGTCTTTGTATGTTTGTATGTATATATCTTATGAGAGCTGTCTTTGTATGTTTGTATATATATATATATCTTATGAGAGCTGTCTTTGTATGTTTGTGTGTATATATATCTTATGAGAGCTGTCTTTGTATGTTTGTGTATATATATATCTTATGAGAGCTGTCTTTGTATGTTTGTGTATATATATATATATCTTATGAGAGCTGTCTTTGTATGTTTGTGTTATATATATATCTTATGAGAGCTGTCTTTGTATGTTTTGTGTTATATATATATCTTATGAGAGCTGTCTTTGTATGTTTGTGTATATATATATATCTTATGAGAGCTGTCTTTGTATGTTTGTTATATATATATCTTATGAGAGCTGTCTTTATGTTTGTTATATATATATCTTATGAGAGCTGTCTTTGTATGTTTGTGTATGTATATATATATATCTTATGAGAGCTGTCTTTGTATGTTTGTGTATATATATATCTTATGAGAGCTGTCTTTGTATGTTTGTGTTATATATATCTTATGAGAGCTGTCTTTGTATGTTTGTAATATATATATCTTATGAGAGCTGTCTTGTATGTTTGTATATATATATATCTTATGAGAGCTGTCTTTGTATGTTTTGTATAATATAACTCTTATGACAGTTCTTTCACTCCAAATATCTCTTCTCTGTCAGTGTTTCTATTGTTATTACAATTACGTGTCCACTAAGATCTCAGTATCAGCTATCTGATCATTTGTCAGTATTCTGCTCTTAGTGTATGCTTGTCAGATCATGTTCCTCTCTCCCACAATTACTTATAGAATAGATTTTTCATGGTACAAAGTACACTTACCATAATAAATCAACCACAAGTCTTAGATGCGACATGGGTTATCTGTTTAATGCGACTCTCTATCTGTCGTCGTATATACACTGCTATCTTCAGTGGGACAACTTGTCAAACGCTTCATCTCCGTGATGCCACTTGAGCCTCCGTATTTACCATAGTGGTCTATTCATGAAATACTTGTACTGATACCAGCAAAACATGACTAGATGGGGATGGGATGTTTGTTTAATGTTGTTCGTTCACTCTATCTAGTCTAGTCTAGGTATGAAGCAATATTAACTAGATGGGGATGGGATGTTTGTTTAATGTCGTTCACTCACTCTATCCTGTCTAGTCTATGGTCTAGTCTAGTCTAGTCTAGGTATGAAGCAATATTAACTAGATGGATGTAAATGGGGATGACCTTTTTTAAATTGGTTGTTCACTCTTTATTTTATTATATATAGCATATATAATATATAGTATATATAATAATAATTCCCTCTACCGTTATATGTTACATAGGGTCTGCAAGCAATTTCTCCATACCCCTTTATCCTGGGCAACTCGCTTAATCTACTCCATGGAGCTGAGGTCGATATTTCCTGCCTCTCTCAGCAAAGTTCGTTTCAGGGTCTCCTTAGGTAGTCCTTTCTTTCTTGAACCCTTTGTATTCCACTTCAATGCTTGCTTTGATATTATATAATATATAGTCTACTAATGTATATATATATATATAATGTATGTATGTATTACGTTGTTTGTGTTGTTTTAAATCATTGGTAACCCTCTAATGAGACCTGTAATAGCACCACCACTGTGTTAGCGTTTCTGCTGTGCATCTTGTACGGGATCCGAGATACTATATGTAGTTTAGTTTAGTCGTCGGATCACCATCACTGCACGTCGAACAAATTAGTCCATAAGTGCTCCGATCTCTCCCTCAGTATGTCCATCAGCGTGTGGCGTCTAACGACACCTGTTCTTTGTTGGTTTACAATTCTTCTTTGTCTGCCAGCATAGCGTTCTTGTCGAGCTACACCACACTTAACTTTGAGTTCTTGCAGTCTGGTTAGTGTTGTGGATTCACCGCTATTACGTGAATCATGTACACGTCCTCTCTCCCTTAAGGAATTTATAATATCAGCCTGGTCCATTGCTCGTCCGCTTTGGACAGCAGCCATACCTGCAAGCCTATCCGCACGTTCATTCCCCTTACACCTGCATGCCCTGGCACAAAAATAAAAATGATCTTTGTCAGCTTAGACCTCCCCAGCGATTCTATCCAATGTCTCCTAGCCCATCCAGTTTCAATCTTCCTGAGCATACTCATTGAGTCACTGAGAAAACATGTATGGATAAGATAATATATGTAGCGGATACACATCCCAACTGTTGTGAATAAAACAAAAACCATAGAGAATAAGATATAAATGCATATATAATAATCATAGGATAGAGTAGAACCTACAATAAATAATGGATTACTTTCTTCTGATTTGTGTAGCACCACTTCAGTAAATAATGTCTGCATATATATTTATATGTATGTATATATTTATGTATGTTATATATTTATATGTATGTTATATATTTATATGTATGTTATATATTTATATGTATGTTATATATTTATATGTATGTTATATATTTATATGTATGTTATATATTTATGTGTACACAGAACATTTAGTTAATCAGAAGATTGTGGGTTAGGTACGGATGGAACACGTTAGTCTATTTTTAGTATATAGGCGGCTAGCCTTGATGAGTGTCCACGGACAGGTCAATCATAACCTGGACGTTAATACATTGACCTTCAGTAGTGGAGCTTGTATTTTTGAATGTGGCACAGCATGATGGCCATAGGTGAAATGCATCAGCCTAGTCCTTGCTTCAGTAGCGATGTAAGCAACAACTTTGCTGCCAGTTATAGCAACATTACTAACAACAACAATTCGAACAATAGCAGTAATGTTAATAGTCAACGCAACCATCGAAACGTCAACAGCAGTAGTACTAGTAGTAGCAGCAACGTAGCTGGTGCCATCCACCAATTTCATCATCATCATCAACACCATTACTTACCACATCATGGTGGAGGCGGTGGTGGAGTTGGAACAACAGCAAACTTCTCGGATATGTACCACAGCTGGGTTGACGACTTGTGTAAGTTTCTGTGTTGGTTTGTCTACATGTAAATAGAAATAGGCATAAGCAGAACTGTAACGTCAAAGAACATTATCACTGCCTTTCTAACTTGTCCACTCTCTCTTCTGCTTCTTCTTTTAATTGCATTTAAAGCACAATACATCAACATATTTCCTCTAACCATATCTGTCTTGAGCAAGCCAGCTTAGTTCTTTCCAGATCATTCCCACCTCTTCCCTTTCGCTGTCTACAGTTCGTCTCAGCGTATCTCTAAGTCTTCTCCTACTTCTCTTTCTCTTGCCTACCGGATTCCATTTGATAGCTACGCGTATGGGTGTCTGATCTTCTAATTTCTTAATGTAGTCCCACACTAGACATGTAACCCATTCAATGAATGGTGAAGGGGAAATTGCAGCCCTAACCTGACTGCAAGATCACCAAATCAAATGTGGTATAGCTAGACAAGAGCATTATATTGGAAGCCAAAGACCTGACTGCAAGATCACCAAATCAAATGTGGTATAGCTAGACAAGAACACTATATTGAAAGCCAAAGACCTGACTGCAAGATCACCAAATCAAATGTGGTATAGCTGGACAAGAGCATTATATTGGAAGCCAAAGACCTGACTGCAAGATCACCAAATCAAATGTGGTATAGCTAGACAAGAGCACTATATTGGAAGCCAAAGACCTGACTGCAAGATCACCAAATCAAATGTGGTATAGCTAGACAAGAGCACTATATTGAAAGCCAAAGACCTGACTGCAAGATCACCAAATCAAATGTGGTATAGCTAGACAAGAGCACTATATTGGAAGCCAAAGACCTGACTGCAAGATCACCAAATCAAATGTGGTATAGCTAGACAAGAGCACTATATTGGAAGCCAAAGACCTGACTGCAAGATCACCAAATCAAATGTGGTATAGCTGGACAAGAGCACTATATTGGAAGCCAAAGACCTGACTGCAAAATCACCAAATCAAATGTGGTATAGCTAGACAAGAGCACTATATTGGAAGCCAAAGACCTGACTGCAAAATCACCAAATCAAATGTGGTATAGCTAGACAAGAGCATTATATTGGAAGCCAAAGACCTGACTGCAAGATCACCAAATCAAATGTGGTATAGCTAGACAAGAGCACTATATTGGAAGCCAAAGACCTGACTGCAAAATCACCAAATCAAATGTGGTATAGCTGGACAAGAGCACTATATTGGAAGCCAAAGACCTGACTGCAAGATCACCAAATCAAATGTGGTATAGCTAGACAAGAGCACTATATTGGAAGCCAAAGACCTGACTGCAAAATCACCAAATCAAATGTGGTATAGCTAGACAAGAGCACTATATTGGAAGCCAAAGACCTGACTGCAAAATCACCAAATCAAATGTGGTATAGCTAGACAAGAACACTATATTGGAAGCCAAAGAGTAATAATAAATCAACATAGAATTGGGACTCGTTAGTTGGCACACGCTAAAAAGAGATCACACATCACTTATGTACTAAAGGTTTGCATGAGCAAGCATGATGGTCTGACGACTAAACTAATGTATGTCCCAACTTTTTCCATCTTCCCTTTCATTTCCTTCTAGAGATTGTTGTTTACCTTTATAGTTGGTTTATACATTCTATCTTTATATTTACATGTGTTTGTGAGAGATGGAGAAAGATAGAGAAAAGGGAAGATATTAAAATAGAATGTTTCAAAGTCATTGTGTACTCAAATATATTTGGGATGGGGTGTAACAGTGCACTGGATTCAATCAACAAATCAGATATGTTATGTGTGGGTGTCTGGTCCCTGCATTC
Source organism: Arion vulgaris (assembly GCA_020796225.1). Lineage (NCBI taxonomy): Eukaryota > Metazoa > Mollusca > Gastropoda > Stylommatophora > Arionidae > Arion > Arion vulgaris. Next base: position 39,812,301 of record CM036768.1, read on the forward strand.
TCGATGTATGTCCCAACCATTACCATCTCCTGTATTTGTTGTCTCGTTGATATTGTTTTAGTATGTGCGTGGGATGATCTCAGTGTGTAGTGTTCTTTGATCTCAGTGTGTAGTGTTCTTTGATCTCAGTGTGTAGTGTTCTTTGATCTCAATGAATTCAAAGAATTTGTTGATGCATTTTACTTGGAAGTCTCTTCTGCGACTAGACTATCGGTCTTGTTACTTGTTTTCTAGTCTCCTTTATGAAACTGTATTATACAAAATGTCATACACGCTGATGAACATTGGACAACAAATATTGTACACAAAACTACATCAGATCTGGTATCTTAATATCGAATTGTTTGAAGTAAACATAAGAAGACACATCCAAAATGTTGCAGTGACAAACAAAAGTCAGATAGTTTACACCAGCGTTTCCCAAAGTGGGTGGTACCGCCCCAGTGGGCGCTGAAGCTTCTCAGGGGGCGATGGTGGGTTCAGAAGCATTTAGGGGGGGGCATTTTTTCGAGATTTTGCGATTGAATAATCATTAAAAATTTGAATTCTGCATATTTATTCACCTTATGCCCGTCTTACACGATACATTTTTTCATCAAATTTCTATTTCATGAATATAATCATTTGAAAATTGACCATGTATGACAGAAATATATATCAATTTTCTACGTCAAGTAAAAATAGAGCATGTATATATGTGGAGAGGGGGGCGTTGGCAAACTGTTATAATGTGGAGGGGCGGTACAAAGTTTTTTTGTGCAAAGTGGGCGGTGGGCCGAAAAAGTTTGGGAATCTATGGTTTACACTGAGCAGTATCTTCAATCAGAATACTAAGAGCATGCATATTCCCAGTGGCAACGTATGGGTGTGAAGCATGGACATTTAATAGAGCAGTGGGAAAACATATATGTTCTTTTGAATATAAGTGTTACAGAAGAGGCCTTCGTATATCATGGACAGAGAAGAGAACAAATAGATCTATCCAGAAAGAACTCAAAATCCAAGAAAACTGGCTGATGCTACAAATAAGAAAGAGAAAATTGAGATATTTTGAACATATAAAAAGACATGAAGGGTTGGAGAAGACCATCATGGAAGGAGGCATCACGGAGAAGATGGATTCAGGATGTAACTGATGGTTTGAACATGACGGCGGCTGCAGAGGCAGGACATCTGGCCTATGAGAGAGAGAAATTCCGAAGGACTGTTGGGGTGGCAAAGTTCTGCTCAGGACAAGCTATTTGATGATGATGAGTATCTTCAAGATGTAATTGTTTCAAGACGATCTGTGTGAAAATATTTCAGAAAGGTAAACATTGTTGGAGAATATCAGGTCAGGAATATCATAAACTTATTTGATATGTACAAGTTGAATGTTCTCTTCTACTATAGATTTTCATGGGATATATCAACACAACCATATTTTATTCTTTACAATATATTCATACATTGTGTCAGCACTAGGAACTAGATACAACTTTGAACTATTCTTCGTGTTGAGCGCGGTGAATTATTGTTCGTGTTGAGGCACGGTGAAATATTGTTACTGTTGAGCACAGTGAACTATTGTTCGTATTGAGCGCGGTGAATTATTGTTAGTGTTGAGCGCGGTGAATTATTGTTCGTGTTGAGTGTTTTTATCATTTGTTGTCTAAGCTGACAGGGAGATGATTGAATGTCTGAGTAGTGGAACTATGTCATATATGACAACATTTGTTGTCTAAGCTGACAGGGAGATGTTTGGATGTCTGAGTAGTGGAACTATGTCATATATGACATCATTTGTTGTCTAAGCTGACAGGGAGATGTTTGGATGTCTGAGTAGTGGAACTATGTCATATGTGACATCATTTGTTGTCTGGGCTCTAGCATCTATCTCTTTGTTCCTTGTGTAAACATGCGACCCTAACTATTTGAATGTTAATATCAATATTTATATCATTATACAATGCGTAGTTTTGTCATTTTGTACCCCATTATAGATCACTTGATAGAGAGTTTGATGCTCTCCTCTCTGAGCATATTTCTTACATGCCTTTAATTAACAATGTTCACGTTAAGCTCTATTAATACAATTAACAATGTTCACGTTAGGCTCTATGAATACAATTAACAATGTTCACGTTAGGCTCTATGAATGCAATTAACAATGTTCACGTTAGGTTCTATGAATACAATTAACAATGTTCACGTTAGGTTCTATTAATACAATTAACAATGTTCACGTTAGGCTCTATGAATGCAATTAACAATGTTCACGTTAAGCTCTATGAATGCAATTAACAATGTTCACGTTAGGTTCTATGAATACAATTAACAATGTTCACGTTAGGCTCTATGAATGCAATTAACAATGTTCACGTTAGGTTCTATGAATGCAATTAACAATGTTCACGTTAGGTTCTATGAATAAAATTAACAATGTTCACGTTAGGCTCTATGAATACAATTAACAATGTTCACGTTAAGCTCTATGAATACAATTAACAATGTTCACGTTAGGCTCTATGAATGCAATTAACAATGTTCACGTTAGGCTCTATGAATACAATTAACAATGTTCACGTTAGGCTCTATGAATACAATTAACAATGTTCACGTTAAGCTCTATTAATACAATTAACAATGTTCACGTTAGGCTCTATGAATACAATTAACAATGTTCACGTTAGGCTCTATTAATACAATTAACAATGTTCACGTTAGGCTCTATGAATGCAATTAACAATGTTCACGTTAGGTTCTATGAATACAATTAACCCTCGAATTTTCCTTGTCAATAATTGACATTGTACTTACTGTGCTCATATTCAATAATAATAATTACATTGTTTATATTATGTACTTCGCTCGTGGGGAGGGAGGGTGTATCACTGCGACTTGCAGGGTATGTCGTGAGAGTCGACTGAGGTACGGGCTTAGGGAAGCTAGCTACCCTAGTAAATAAAAAGCGTTGCAGAAACCGGATGTGTTGGCCTATTTGTAGACGCATAACTGGCACAACTTACAATCGCTCTTAGGCTCAGATTGCATGCAAATTACACTGGTTAATAAGTGGGCGATATGAAGCTTTCAGATATAGAGCGAGCTATATCCAGTAATTATATTGTCTATATCTAGTAATTATATTGTCTATATCTAGTAATTATATTGTCTATATCCAGTAATTATATTGTCTATATCCAGTAATTATATTGTCTATATCCAGTAATTATATTGTCTATATCCAGTAATTATATTGTCTATATCCAGTAATTATATTGTCTATATCCAGTAATTATATTGTCTATATCCAGTAATTATATTGTCTATATCCAGTAATTATATTGTCTATATCCCGTAATTATATTGTCTATATCCAGTAATTATATTGTTATAAATGTGATCGTATTGTATTATTCCAGTCATGTGTCATGTATTCATATTTAACCTTTCAAATGTCATCTGTGTGCTAACTAACTAATGAACGTAGACGCGACAAGCATAACTTGAGAAATGTTTCACAATTTCTACGATCTCTTTCTTTAATTAAACAATCAAATGTTGCCGAAACAATTTAACTTCATCCATCATCTGTTTGAGACAGATATCATATTTATCCTCCCACCCACCAAATGCTGCATAGCTGCTGCCCTCGTTACAATTGCATGCTAAATGTCTATATATACCCACAATTTGAACCAGGTCCACGTAGGAAAGCGATGTTTGTAGACTTTAGTATGACCTTCTTTAACCCCCACTTCACGTTCCTGCCTAGATTCGATCAAAACCTTGACCTATTTGTTTTTTTCCTCTCCTACCTCTATCGCTGTACCACCGAACCCAGCCCTGCCTCGTGACCCAGTTTGACGGAATCACGTGTGTGGTTATGGGCCGTATGTATTTAACTGGCTATTGACTTATAGTTGGGGGTACTCTGTGAATATTTTGTTGGTACACCACTAGTCTCTATATGAAACGTTAGCAGCAGATCAGAAATGTAGTACACAGTTCAGACCAGTTGACGTCAGTAATATCTTGCTTTCAGTTGCTTCCTGTCACGTGTGGCAGCATGATTGATTAATTACCATTGATTGCAGTCTGATTGTTATGTTCCTTCTGATGATTGTTTTGCTGAAGTGTAGACAATAAAACAAGCAGACACAATTGCAACTTTCATGTTTAGCTATAGAAGAATTGTGACGTTTTTCATATATGCAAAACGATTGATTAATCAACATCAAACTGGCGTGTTGGGTCACTTCACGCTGCTGGGCCACTTCACACTGCTGGATTTGTTGAGACGGAGATCGGAGCACCTATGGATGTGTCCGGGGTGCTTTGATGATAGTCTTTATATAATTGATAATCAGTGGCGGCTCGGGCCAGTGGGGCCAGGCCCCACCATAAATAATGTGTAACGTGTATTTATTAGTTAATAAATTAAAATATAACCTAACGCAAAACTATGATTTTCCCCTAAAATTTGAGTGTCCCTACCAACAAAAAGGATCACGGGCCGCCACTGACTGAGCGTATTTCATGACCAAACAAACATATACAATCTTTGCAAAACATGAGGAATAAAGAGGGAATTGTTGAGGATAAATCCGAAAGAAATCATACATTTTGAACACATAAAAAAGAATGACACTGTTGAAAAACATAGGAGAAGAAAAGGTTATAGGTATCAGTTATGGGTTCTCTCTGTCGTGGGGGTAAGCTGCTAGCTTTTCACTTCAAAAGTACTATGTTTGTTTCCCCACTATAGCAGTCGGGATATTATCTAGTGATCCCTGATCTCAATGTAGGTGAGATCAAGTTCCTAGTCTTATCGGAGACGATCGAAAAAACAATAGGTCACATGCTCAAGTTGGCACGTAAAAACGAACTTATAACTATTCAGAGAATATGGACTCAGTAGATACAGTCTGACCTTCCCTACGGCTATATTCTCTTCGGGTTTTTCAAGGTATGCCATCCACTCGAAGTTTTCATGACGTCATATCAACTCGAACGTCTTTTTCATGACGTCATCCACTCGCGTTTTCATCTGGTTCGCTCGCTATATTCACCTGGTATATGTTACAACTCAATTTTGGGAGATGCATTACATCCAAACTATGATAGAAGAAGGCACTTCATCTGAGACAACAAAAATACAGCTATATTGGACATTCTGTTTTTGCCAATTTCTATGCTATCATAATAGTTATTTTCTAACGATATTTTATAGATCACACATTACGTTGCCTACTCTCTGTGTACGTTATGCGATTCTATATCCTTTAGTCAAAGATAATCACTGTGGTTATTGTTCGGTTTTATTTGGAGTAAATTTCTGTATAGTGTTTATATTATTCCTTGTTACTATACATAATCCAATAATAGTACCATCATATGTAGACTTTGCTGCATAGACACCAGAAAAATCATTATTAGTTCTTGGTCTGCTTGTATTCTGTCTCTTCATCCAAACAGGGGCTGTAGTCACAGTTATTTTGTTCACAATCATGGTGAAGATCAGTTAGTTCTTGGTCTGCTTGTATTATATCTCTTCATCCAAACAATGGCTGTAGTCACAGTTATTTTGTTCACAATCATGGTGTAGATCAGTTAGTTCTTGGTTTGCTTGTATTCTGTCTCTTCATCCAAACAGTGGCTGTAGTCACAGTTATTTTGTTCACAATCATGGTGTAGATCAGTTAGTTCTTGGTCTGCTTGTATTCTGTCTCTTCATCCAAACAGTGGCTGTAGTCACAGTTATTTTGTTCACAATCATGGTGTAGATCAGTGTTTCCCAAACTTTTTTTGTGCTATGCCCCACCCAAGCTTTTCTAAAATTGTTATGCCTCAAATGTAACATATACATAATTTTTAATTTTCAACAATTGAATTGTTCACTGAAGAAACTTAAATGATAGGTTTTAGGAAGAAATCACTAGGAAATTGTTGAGGAAACACAGTTAATAAATTTTCAAAACATGTAATTGAGAACTGCAATTCCAATATATAATTGCCCAACTTAACAATCAAATTGACTCCCTGCCCCCTTTGGGTGTGGACCCCATGTTGGTAAACACTGGTGTGGACAGTACATATTGTGTACATAATTTCGCCCGTGTGTTACCGGGGCTCGCAAGGGAGCAAAGAATAGTAACACTGCCACCTACAAGGCATGTCGTTAGAGGCGACTGAGGTAGGGGTCTAGGGAAGCTACCTAGTAAATAAAAAGCGACGCAGAAATCGGATGTGCTGGCCTATGTGTAGATGCATAACTGGTACAACGTACACTCGCTCTTAGGCTCGGATCACATATAAATCATAAAGCGTGGTTAACAAGTGGTCGATATGGAACATTCGAAGATGTGTACTTAATTCATCTGCTGTAGTGACAAGTATCTCAGGCAGCAAAGTGTATCACTACTTGGGTGTGTTTTCACTCATCCAGCACACACACGTCAACTATTATTAATAATAGTAATAATGGTAATACATTTCAGTTCCCGCTGGAGCACATGTCGTCAACAAAGTGTTTATCGTTTTTGTTATCATTTGACACGTGTAATTTCTTTGATTTAACTGTGCGTTTCATGTTTGTTAAACTTTGGACTTTTATTATTCTACCCGATGTGATAGTCAACTCACACTCCAGAAATCCTTAATCACTTCTTACGACACTTGTTGTATGTTTAAATGTTAATAATCGTTGCTCCCCTTTCGAGCCTTGGTAACATATGGGCAACTTGAATTGTAAAGTTCAACACTTAACAGTGGCGGGGAGGTAATGTGCTCACCTCTCGCTTGAAAAGTACTCGATTTGTTCCTACTCGGGATGAAGTGGTTATTTTCCCAGAGATCTCTTATCCCAGTGTAGGGGAAATCGAGTTCCTTGTCCTGTCGGAGTCAAGTTAATACATGTTCATTCGATTATTCATTAAATTATTGAAATTTAATTCCTACAAATTTTTAACCATCCTTAAAATTACAACTGGGACCTTTGTTGGTGCTACGGAGTTCGGGCTCTACCGCTGAGATTTTCCTCGAGTAAGAAGGATATCGGAGCATACATGGTTATTCACCGAGATGTATTGAAGATGTTCCAATCAAACAATCAATGCTAGTAGACCTGTTTTCAATGGCCAACAATTAGATACCATATATTATTTTCTACTTCTTCAATAATTTATCATCATTATTGTGATTGTTGCTCTTCGACCCAAATGCCGCAATATATACACGTAATTGAAGAACTGGAGAGTGTGTGCATATTTCTGCCCTTCGTGGACACAAGCTAGCATTGGACGGCTATAGTAGTAGGAACTGAGAATTTACTATTTGTTACTCAATGATATGTGTATATTTATATTTTACCGTCAATTGTTGCTTCTTTTCCTGTTGTTTCTGCTATATATATATATTATAAATGTGTGTGTATTATAGATATATATATATATGTGTGTTTATATATTTCTCTGCCCAACGAGACTTATAAATAAATATATATATATATTCCCTTAAATTGCTCCTGTCCTGTTAAATTAAACTGCGTATTTTCCTGTTGTTTCTGGCTATGTATACAATTTGCTTTTTGTCTTGACTTCTCAATATTGAAATATTGTGTACTGTACTGATAACACATGTGTTATCACCGCGCTACCTGTAGGTCAACACATTTTATTGTTCACAATTTTGCCCTTTCCAATATTTATTTTTTACTGCGCAGTCTATTATTGTCTGAGCCTTCTTGTCTTCTTTTACATTTTGACCCATGTACTTGTTAAAAACATGTTGGATGTCAGATGTTACTGAACATGATCATGCTATCGGACGTGTGTTGCCGGGGCTCGCAAGAGGAGCAAAGAATAGTAACACTGCGATCTACAAGGCATGTCGTAAGAGGTGACTGAGGTAGGGGTCTAGGAAAACTATCCCAGTAAATACAATCATCAAATAGCTTGTCCTGAGCAGAACTTTGTCACCCCAACAGTCCTCCGGAATCTCTATCTCTCTCATAGGCCAGATGTCCTCCTCTGCAGCCGTCATATTCAGACCATCAGTTACATGTTGAATCCATCTTCTCCGTGGTCTTCCTCTTATCTTTGCCTGTGTACATCCTTCCATGATGGTCCTCTCCAGCCCTTCGTGACTTTTTCGTAAATAAAATGCGTCCCAAGAGATTGGATGTGCTGGCCTACTTGTAGGCGCATAACTGGCACAGCGTACAATCAATCTTAGGCTCGGATCACATACAAAGCACAGAGAGTGTTAACAAGTGGTCGATATGGAGCGTTGGAAGAAGAATGACTATGCTCCCAAACATATTATTGTGAAGCAGTAAACATAGTTTACATAGGGAGGAGGGAAGGGTATGTGCGTGTACACTCTAGAACTGATCCATTGCAAGATCTGTTCCATTGACACTTATATTGCAACTAAAGCAATTCAGAATCACAAGCTAAGTTAGTCACCTGTCAGGCCGAATCAGAAGTCTTAAGCCAGCTAGTCGTAGGATCATCAGTATGTATGTATACTTTTGTGAATCTGTTTTGGGATTGAGTGAAGGTCTGTCCAGGATGCTTTGAGATCGGAACATTAGCAGTAATAGTCGTATCGTATCTTAACTCCCGCTCTCTCGCACACAGACAATACCGCTCTTACATACAACACCCCGCTCTCTGTCTCAGATACAACACTTCTACCTCTCTCAGATTAGACGTCACATCTCTCTCTCTCGCTCAGACAGCACCTCTCTCTCATACCACCTATTTATCTCATACAATCCATATCTCCCTCGCAGACATACATCATATCGCTCCCTCTCACATACAACTATCTCACACACACACACACCTCTCTCTCTCTCTCTCTCTCTCTCTCATACAACACATCGCTCACACACATAACACACATACATCTCCCACTCAGACAGACAGCACTTCTCTCTCTCTCTCTCTCCTTTATCTTATACAACACATCTCTCACACACATACACCATCTCTCTCTCAGACAACCACATCTCTCTCTTCATTCCTCCAAACTATTTTTAAAACAAATTAATAGGTTTGATCTTTCAAGTAAAAAAAAAAACCTTTCTTGTTGTCCACTGCGCAATTATCCTTATACAAGTATCTTTGCTATTTTTGTGATCTCTTGTTGTGTATTGTTTGTGATAGAGAATTTCCACAATGTGTTTCAATAATGGATGCTATTAATGTTTCATGAATCTCGCTGGGTGTGTCCCCCGTAACATTGTTGGATGTAGTCTCTATAACAGCCAGCGCCTATCTTCAAGCATTGACCTCATCTGACCCTTCAACATTTCTCTCTATCTATGTGTTCGTATATTATTTGATCAGGCCACTGACGATCTACCACATCGTCTCATTTCTATATACTGTTTATCTCTGCATATTTTCATCGCTTACTCTTTCATTATCCTATCTATCTGCCCGTCTGCCCAGCGTGTTCGTAGCGCGTTGGACTTCGGGTGACTATCCCTCTGTGTGTACGGGTTCAATTCCGTGGGATGGCAGAAAAAGCCACAGATTTCCCAGATTTACGGTGTTCGTGGCACCGAACCGAAGGGTTACGATGTCCATGGCACCTGAGCCGAAGAGCTGAAAAGCTAAAGGCTTCTGGATCGACAAAAAAAAAAAAATCCTATCTATCTTTCTCTTTCTCTCTCAACTTTCACGAAACGATGCAGTCTCGTATTTCTTGCCTTGCAGTCTCGTATTTCTTGCCTTGCAGTCTCGTATTTCTTGCCTTGCAGTCTCGTATTTCTTGCCTTGCAGTCTCGTATTTCTTGCCTTGCAGTCTCGTATTTCTTGCCTTGCAGTCTCGTATTTCTTGCCTTGCAGTCTCGTATTTCTTGCCTTGCAGTCTCGTATTTCTTGCCTGAAAACGTTCACATCCCTCAACACACCATACATTCACTCCTTTTAGAGCAATAATCGAGCACCACGATGCGGCCACAAAAATGTATGTATATAAAAATGGCACAATACAGGCTAGAAATCATCATCATCAAATAGCTTGTCCTGAGCAGAACTTTGCCACTCCAACAGTCCTCCGGAATTTCTCTCTCTCTCATAGGCCAGATGTCCTGCCTCTGGAATCGTCATGTTCGAACCATCAGTTACATCTTGAATCCATCTTCTTCTTGGTCTTCCTCTTCTCTTTGTCAGTATGCATACTTCCATGATGGTCTTCATCTGGAAATACACGCAACAATTATAATGTCTCAGACATCATAAAGCAAATTTCTGCTTGAAGAATTCTATCAGAAATAATTGTCAAAATATGATGTTTCCTCCAATGTTATAATGAGAGATATTAAGCTGTTGTGTTTGAATCCATTATAAACCCACTTTTCTTCTGTCCTTGTCTTTGTTTGCTGTATTGTTCATACTTTGTGACATTTTGACACCAATGTTTTTCCTTGTTAATAACGTACTTTAACCAACATTACCGATGCTTTTATTGTACATTTTTAACACCAATGAATTATTGCATTATTCCTACTTAGTACTGTCTGAACACCAATGTTTATGTTGCATTGTTCCGTCTTAGTACTGTCTGACCACCAATGTTTATGTTGCGTTGTTCCGTCTTAGTACTGTCTGAACACCAATGTTTATGTTGCATTGTTCCTACTTAGTACTGTCTGAACACCAATGTTTATGTTGCATTGTTCCTACTTAGTACTGTCTGAACACCAATGTTTATGTGTGTTGTTCCTACTTAGTACTGTCTGAACACCAATGTTTATGTTGTGTTGTTCCTACTTATGATTCATTCTGTCTGAACACCAATGTTTATGTTGCATTGTTCCTACTTAGTACTGTCTGAACACCAATGTTTATGTTGCATTGTTCCTACTTAGTACTGTCTGAACACCAATGTTTATGTTGCATTGTTCCTACTTAGTACTGTCTGAACACCAATGTTTATGTTGCATTGTTCCTACTTAGTACTGTCTGAACACCAATGTTTATGTTGCGTTGTTCCTACTTAGTACTGTCTGAACACCAATGTTTATGTTGTGTTGTTCCTACTTAGTACTGTCTGAACACCAATGTTTATGTTGTGTTGTTCCGTACTTAGTACTGTCTGAACACAATGTTTATGTTTGCATTGTTCCTACTTAGTACTGTCTGAACACCAATGTTTATGTTGCATTGTTCCTACTTAGTACTGTCTGAACACCAATGTTTATGTTGCATTGTTCCGTCTTAGTACTGTCTGAACACCAATGTTTATGTTGCATTGTTCCGTCTTAGTACTGTCTGAACACCAATGTTTATGTTGCGTTGTTCCGTCTTAGTACTGTCTGAACACCAATGTTTATGTTGCATTGTTCCTACTTAGTACTGTCTGAACACCAATGTTTATGTTGTGTTGTTCCTACTTAGTACTGTCTGAACACCAATGTTTATGTTGCATTGTTCTACTTAGTACTGTCTAGACACCAATGTTTATGTTGCATTGTTCCTACTTAGTACTGTCTGAACACCAATGTTTATGTTGCATTGTTCCTACTTAGTACTGTCTGAACACCAATGTTTATGTTGCATTGTTCCTACTTAGTACTGTCTGAACACCAATGTTTATGTTGCATTGTTATTACCTCAAAAGTGCATGTCTACTAGTACTGTCTGAACACCAATGTTTATGTTGTGTTGTTATATTGATATTGTTTTGCCACTGATGTATTTCCGTTGTTCAATTGATGTTTTATCAGACCTTTATCTTTGTGCTGTTGTCAGACGTTCTACTTGATGCTTCTGAGAAAATGATTTGTCATATTTTGGTGCAGTTTTCATACGAATGTATTACCTCAGAAACATCACATACTACCACCCATTTCTTCAGCACAACCTGTCATTCATATTATTTATCTGCTTTGTTACTATTAAAAGATTGTTACGCTGTGTTATAGGAACACTGCGATATCTGCTCCGTTCGGCCCGATACGTATGTTTCTACACGGCATTTATTCGCGGAGTTGATCAAGGTGGGAGTCAATGACACACACAATCATAGTTAGAACAACCCGTGCCTCACACCCAGTGAATATCCAATATCATACATTTGGAAACTATGAGAATGTGAAGAGTAGACATACGCATCCTTCTTCTTCTTCTTTTACCTTGTTATTCGTCTCAGGGATGAAATATTTGGTTACATCAGTTGGACCTTCTTCATCTTTACAGACGGTCAATTGACAAGTGTTTTACTGTGACAACTTCTTTGAGTTATCACTTTTGTCTTTCAGCTCATACATAGGTCTGTATCAAAAGAATCTGCGTCCTTGCGCAATATCGCTTTCCACACAACTCTGTCATCAGTTAGTTTTTCCCATGTGCTGGGACCTATAGAAAAGTATTTCATTGAGACTTTGCAGACATCTTTATATCTGAGCAGTGGTCTGCCCTGGTGCCTCTTCCCCTTCCGAAAGTTCACAGAACAACATATGTTTTGGTATGCGACACAAGTTTCCATTCTTCTCACATGCCTAACCATCTTAGTTGTCTACTGCTGAGCATGCCCATGATGGAAGGCAGGTTTGCACGTTGCATTACTTCAGAGTTGGTTATCTTGTCGTACTGCCTAATGTTCATAATCTTGTGGAGATATCGAAGGTGAAAGATGTACTTCAGAGTTGGTTATCTTGTCGTACTGCCTAATGTTCATAATCTTGTGGAGACGAGATCGAAGGTTGGTTATCTTGTCGTACTGCCTGATGTTCATAATCTTGTGGAGACGACATCGAAGGTTGGTTATCTTGACATCAGAGATCACCTTAGGAGGAAAGTCGTCTTAATAATTGGTTATAAGAACATGTCAAATTGTGTAGTCATAAGAGAAATATGATATTTTCCGCTACAGTCATTCACCATCTGAGCATGCTCCATTCTGTGCATGTGGTGGTTGAGCCTGCAATGTCTAGTTCTGTGCATGTGGTGGTTGAGCCTGCAATGTCTAGTTCTGTGCATGTGATGGTTGAGCCTGCAATGTCTAGTTCTAAATCGGAAAAGAGAAAGCATAGAGGTGTAATAGGGCGCGTCGACATGAAACAAACTTGATATAATTAATGAACTGAACCTGATAAGTAAAGGAAAAAGTGAAAATGCATAATAACGCGTGCGTCGGACAGGTGACCAGATAGATTTCTCTCTCATGTGTGGAGATAAAGACAATAATAGCGGTTGATTGACAACTCCACCATGTTCCACAGGGAGCAAGAAGTATATCATACTATTGGCAAGCGATCTTCACATTTATTCAATTAGCCACCAGTTTTCTCATGTTTATACATGTACAACCTACCTATGGAATGTCTACATAAATTGTAACACATTCTGTCAGCTTTGTTTTGTCAGAAGCACTTGTGAAGAACATATATCTCCCAGTTTGAAGACCGCTGTTGTCAATGAAGTGAATAGAAAATAAGTGCATGGAAGTTGTGGTGGGTGGAAAACATACTTGACATATATCTCCCAGTTTGAAGACCGCTGTTGTCAATGAAGTGAATAGAAAATAAGTGCATGGAAGTTGTGGTGGGTGGAAAACATACTTGACATATATCTCCCAGTTTGAAGACCGCTGTTGTCAATGAAGTGAATAGAAAATAAGTGCATGGAAGTTGTGGTGGGTGGAAAACATACTTGACATATATCTCCCAGTTTGAAGACCGCTGTTGTCAATGAAGTGAATAGAAAATAAGTGCATGGAAGTTGTGGTGGGTGGAAAACATACTTGACATATATCTCCCAGTTTGAAGACCGCTGTTGTCAATGAAGTGAATAGAAAATAAGTGCATGGAAGTTGTGGTGGGTGGAAAACATACTTGACATATATCTCCCAGTTTGAAGACCGCTGTTGTCAATGAAGTGAATAGAAAATAAGTGCATGGAAGTTGTGGTGGGTGGAAAACATACTTGACATATATCTCCCAGTTTGAAGACCGCTGTTGTCAATGAAGTGAATAGAAAATAAGTGCATGGAAGTTGTGGTGGGTGGAAAACATACTTGACCTACATATTCAATGAACTGGAGCACAAACATATAATGTCGATGAAACAACTATTTGAGTAACCTCTCTCTCTCTTTGTAGTTGTAGTCATGGTAGCTGTGATACATAGTGTTGGTATTCTTCTTCTTCTTCTTCTGCAAACATGTCAAGTTGTTGGTCATGCTATATCTGCAGCTTTGTCGCCAGGAGGAACAGTTCAATCTTTTACATGTTCAGACAGTGGTCCCATAGTTTAGTCCACAACATCGCCAGATCGACTTCCAGTCATATATTGACTTGGCTTGAGTATGAGTTGCTTGTGAGCTTCTGTAGCTTCAGCGGTAGTGAGCTCGATCACAGCCCAGCGTACTTGGTTCAAATACCGCGGCAGACCATTTGGAAGCAAATTCGTTTCCATGGGAATTTTTCCGAAAGGTAAAAATAGACCTGACCGTTCAGAAAGCAATGACAAACTAGTGAACGTATAAGTGGTGTCTAGAAAATCAACGACTCGTTTGCTGTGGTTAATGGCTACGTCCTGTAAAGGATATACCCTGATTTTCATTTCATGAGTTGGTTAAAGGTCTATGCCCCAACCTGGGTTAGTCATCTACGAGAGAGTATTTATTTCCCTCCTATTCTCTTCTGCAATGTTGTATTTGTTATCATTTCTTTATGAGACACTAGCGTTGAGGTACGGTGCTCACCTCTCGCTTCAAAAGTACTCATCTCCCCCATGAAGCGATCGGATTATTCCGCCCAGTGTTTCCTGATTTCAATGTAGGCAGATCAAATTCCTAGTCATAGTAGAGACAGACAATAAAACGGAGATCCTATGTTCAAGTTACGCAGGTAAAAGTACACAGAACAATGTTCAATATATAAGACTATGATAGGAAACTGAGTCTCAGACAATTAAACCAAAATTTAAAGTAAAATTCCTATCAATTTTCACCATTCTTAAAATTACATTGACAACTCGTTCATACCCTCGCCGATGCTACTCGTTCATACCCTCGCCGATGCTACACGTTCATACCCTCACCGATGCTACACGTTCATACCCTCGCCGATGCTACACGTTCATACCCTCGCCGATGCTACACGTTCATACCCTCGCCGATGCTACACGTTCATACCCTCACCGATGCTACACGTTCATACCCTCACCGATGCTACACGGTCATACCCTCGCCGATGCTACACGGTCATACCCTCGCCGATGCTACAAAGTCTGTATGCTACGGCTGAGATCTTCATGTATTGGGAAAAATACCGGAGCACATATGGCTGATTATTCAGTAAAGTGCAATTACGATGTTCATATGAATGAATCAGTCAATCACTTCTATTCATCTGTTGAGGGAGTAGTTGTCGTAGACGAGACATCGGTTGGTGAATGTCTGCAGTTTGGATCTGATATCCTTCTCTTCTTTCTTCTGTCTTGTTCTTCGAGCGCTCCATATCAACCACTTGTTAAACACTATGTGTGTGATCTGAGACTAAGAGCGATTGTAATTTGTGCCAGTTATGTGCCTGCCTACATGTAGGCCAGCATATCCGACTTGTGCAACGCTTTTCATTTACTAGGGTAGCTTCCCTAGGCCCCTACATCAGTTGCCTCTTACAATATGCCTTGTAGGTCGTAGTGGTACTATTCTTTGCTTCCCTTGCGGCCTCAGCACCACACGCGCAAGGATATGATATTCCAGGTCACATAACCATGTCTCAGAGTAAGACAAACACGTCATTTATGCCTGCTATATTGTTCCACTTATTGACACCTGTCTTGTCACACTGCACCCGCCCACACACGTGCTGGCAGGACAAACATGATCAGAACTGATGAAACTAATCGTAGACATTCAAACCACATTGATCTGTTTACTCGCTCCGATCGTCCGCAGAATGAGGGCACATCCAGGTTAAGGTTGGGAGTGCAAGAGGGAGGATAGAAGTTGACCCGATTCTAGTCTGGCTGTGTGGAAAGGTTATAACATAGAGACTTGTTAGTTCTTTGTTTTATTTTATACTGTCATTGATATACTGTTTATTGTTGCACG
The DNA here is from genome assembly GCA_020796225.1 of Arion vulgaris. Taxonomy (NCBI): domain Eukaryota; kingdom Metazoa; phylum Mollusca; class Gastropoda; order Stylommatophora; family Arionidae; genus Arion; species Arion vulgaris. The sequence goes on from CM036768.1 coordinate 39,828,363, forward strand.
TTTGTGTGTGGGGGTGGGTTGGCGGAACAGGACATTCTAAATTGCTTCTACTTGATCTTATAGCATGTATTTTAGAATAGTGTGGCTAGCATAGGGGAAACATATCATTTGGGGCCACAGTGTTTTTGTTCTTTCTTTATCTATCTCTCTCTCTCTCTCTCTCTCTCTCTCTCTCTCTCTCTCTCTCTCTCTCTTTCTCTCTCATACACGCACACCTCTCTCACATACTGTCAACATCTCTCTATCACACGAAATTCTCTCCATCTCAAGACATTATCACACGTACACAGACACGTACATACACAACGACTCGTGTGTGCAGTAAAACTATATACATAAGACGAAACATGTAATAACGATGTGAAGTAGTTTGACCAAGTACAAACACAAGATACAGCGCCGACGTTTTAACCACTGTGTCTTTGATTTCTATTGTATTTTGTTTGCCTTATATACTTTGCTTGAGCTTTTTGGTAGAAGCGTCACTGCACTTGTTTTTGAATTTTGTCAAACTAAACTTGACTTCGTTGAGATATATTCGCCTTTAGTACATAATTTCGCCCGTGTACTGCCGGGACCATCAAGGTGAGCAAAGAATAGTACCTCTGCCACCTACAAGGCATGTCGTAAGAGACGACTGATGTAAGACCTAGGGAAGCTACCCTAGTAAATAAAAGCATCGCAGAAATCGAATGTGCTGGCCTACTTCTAGGCGCATAACTGACAACGTACAATCGATCTCAGGCTGAGATCACATACAAATCACACAGAGTGAGGCTCAGATCACATACAAATCACACAGAGTGAGGCTGAGATCACATACAAATCACAGAGTGTCGATGTGGAGCGTTAGAAGAAGAAGTAGAAATACATAGTTTGACTGTAGTCTTCCCTTGTATTGATATTGCTATTTATTATTTAGTAGATTAGACTTGTACTGATTTTCTTCATTCTAATTCATCTATATTGTTTTGCTTACATTTGACCTGTACTTATTTTCTTCATTCTAATTCATCTATGTTGTTTTGCTTACATTTGATCTATGTGACTAAATTGTAAGAAACATTTCTGCATATATCTTACACACATTACTTTATCTTGCACTATCAACAATAACCTCCCCAAAAACCAACCAGTTACTATGATTTCTTCAATCTTCATGGACTTTACTTCTGACTCAAACCTGTAAGAAAATGATATTCAACCATTTATTTTATATATAAATATTGAAATATTGCTGACAGGAACAAATGATGAAATCAATCTCACAGAGGAATGTTTATTGGTTTAGTATTCAACTTCTATCTAACTGGCTTCCACATCTATAACACTAGTCTCTCCTCTACAAGTTAATATATTTAATGCTAACTATAAGTTACCCAGCCATCTATAACACCAGTCTCTCCTCTACAAGTTAATATATTTAATGCTAACTATAACACTAGTCTCTCCTCTACAAGTTAATATATTTAATGCTAACTATAAGTTACCCAGCCATCTATAACACCAGTCTCTCCTCTACAAGTTAATATATTTAATGCTAACTATAACACTAGTCTCTCCTCTACAAGTTAATATATTTAATGCTAACTATAAGTTACCCAGCCATCTATAACACCAGTCTCTCCTCTACAAGTTAATATATTTAGTCTAACTTATAAGTTTATCATGCCAATCTATAACACCTAGTCTCTCCTCTACAAGTTAATATATTTAATGCTAACTATAAGCTAACTATAACACTAGTCTCTCCTCTACAAGTTAATATATTAGTCTCTCTCCTACAAGTTATTTAAGTTAATATATTTAATGCTAACTATAACACTAGTCTCTCTATCTCAACTACTATCCGTTAATATATTAATATATAGCTAACTATAACACTAGTCTCTCCTCTACAAGTTAATATATTTAATGCTAACTATAACACTAGTCTCTCCTCTACAAGTTAATATATTTAATGCTAACTATAAGTTAAATGCTGAATTCGACACATCTATGACTCGACCCTACTCCAGATTAGTCCCGACTTCAGAAACCTATCAAGCAGAAGAGAGTGACTGTTGACATCTTGTGACATTTGTTCACATTTGTTCACATTGTTGGTGACCTTGCTTGACTTGTGTGTGTTCATTCAAAACTAGTTTCAAATGATAGCTTCGGGTTTTCTATGTTCGTCAGGCTGTTGGGCTGTGTGAATTGTGGGCAATACATAGATATACTAGAAAACACCTGGGCGTATGCTTTTATAGTCGAACTAGATAGTTTACCGCTTCGCCGGGATTACACACATAGAATATTGGGCTAGTTTCATTTTTAAAATTGAATTTAAATGACACTCCAAATTTTGATAAAAGTAAATTCGTATGTTTGAATCAATGAAAAATGTGCAGATAAGCAACATTTTTGGTTAATTGATTTCTCCTGATATGTCAAGATAATTTCTACAGATTTACCAGGAATGTCTAACGAGAATGGATGCAACCAACCATTGCTTTCATTGTGTCTATGCTGTGTTTCCTATCATACCGTCTTCTATGTATCCCTAGTTAAATAAATACCTTTTGGTCAAAACATCTTATTTTTGCGTTTTGTAAAACTATTTTACACTGTGGTTCCCTATTTCATCTTTGTTACATCGTTTTGTTACAGTTATCTCCTATCTTTGATATTCTTCAAACTCTTCTGTGTACCTCACATCAATATGATAGGAATCAGTCTCAGTAAGATTACTTTATTAATTGCTGTCATCATCATCATATAGTCTCACAAAACTACAGCATATCTCATTTTATGTAATTTCTCTCTGAGTGGGTGATTTCACTCCCTGGTGTTGCAGATCCACACAGAGTTGCAAGTCTTCTGAGTATCAAAAAAATATCATGGGTGATCTTTAGCAGAAATGAGAGATAGAAGGGGAAAAAGTGAACACTCATTGCTTTCTTAGGATCGAAAACAAGTTCTAGGACAAATTCCTAAAACTGCCAATATTGTCACATCGTATTCTTTGTTACTGGCAACTTCTGCATAGCAACAACACTGGTTAAACATATTATAGATGGATACGAAGATGTAAAGGTTAAAGATTGCACATTGGAGGGCGTGCGCACATACATGTATTCCTTTTAGTGTCTGCTCCCCATCATATTTCTTGTTGTTAAGTACTTGAGTACTACCGTTAATAAGTAATATGTCAGTTCGATTTCTACAATTTTGCCACTCAATTCAACTTTTCCTTCTTTATCTCAAACCTATTCTTCATATTTGTGTCTGAATCTCTCTCTCTCTCTCTCTCTCTCTCTCTGTTCTGTCTGCATCTCACACATTCAATATAGTCTCCCAACAAGTTTCTCCATATTCAATTATACCATCTTGGACGGCACTATGTAGTATCGTAAGTGTATCAACTGTGATTATTCATTGACGCAACGGAATAGATGTTAGCCTGGTCGGAGATAGAAAACAAACTTCACAAGAAGACACTGGTCAGCTACGTGCAAGCTAAGCCTGGTCAGAGATAGATAAACCAACTGCTACAAGAAGACACTGGTCAGCTACGTGCAAGCTAAGCCTGGTCAGAGATAGATAAACCAACTGCTACAAGAAGACACTGGTCAGCTACGTGCAAGCTAAGCCTGGTCAGAGATAGATAAACCAACTGCTATAAGAAGACACTGGTCAGCTACGTGCAAGCTAAGCCTGGTCAGAGATAGATAAACAACTGCACAAGAAGACACTGGTCAGCTACGTGCAAGCTAAGCCTGGTCGAGATAGATAACAAACTGCCACAAGAAGACACTGGTCAGCTACGTGCAAGCTAAGCCTGGTCAGAGATAGATAAACAAACTGCCATAATAAGACACTGGTCAGCTACATGCAAGCTAAGCCTGGTCAGAGATAGATAAACACTGCCACAAGAAGACACTGTCGCTACGTGCAAGCTAAGCCTGGTCAGAGATAGATAAGAACTGCCACAAGAAGACACTGGTCAGCTACGTGCAAGCTAAGCCTGGTCAGAGATAGATAAGAACTGCCACAAGAAGACACTGGTCAGCTACGTGCAAGCTAAGCCTGGTCAGAGATAGATAAACCAACTGCTATAAGAAGACACTGGTCAGCTACGTGCAAGCTAAGCCTGGTCCGAGATAGATAAACAAACTGCCACAAGAAGACACTGGTCAGCTACGTGCAAGCTAAGCCTGGTCAGAGATAGATAAACAAACTGCCACAAGAAGACACTGCTCAGCTACGTGCAAGCTAAGCCTGGTCAGAGATAGATAAACAAACTGCCACAAGAAGACACTGCTCGCTACGTCAAGTAAGCCTGGTCAGAGATAGATAAAACTGCACGAAGACACTGGTCAGCCGGAAGCTAAAACTACCATACAAAGACACTACAATGGAAATTAGAGACAAATAAAGCAGCACTAAAATAAATCAAAGAATGGACGTGACCTACTACGTAGAAGAGATCATGTAGTCATACTTTGTTCAGAATATGCACCATCAAAATGAGATACCGGTACAAAAATGTTCATACATCGTTTTGTTCTAATTTCTGAGAGTACACTGACAGATTCTGTAGAGCAGAGGAATTTAGGCAGCGTGCCATAGCTGTCGTCACGCATGTGCAGGTCAGAGGATTTATTTACTTTCCTGCAAAAAACTTGTTAACCTTACCTAGGGGGCGAACATGGAAATTTCCGTCAGAAAGCCTCACCGTGTTTAACCATTCATCCACCGGATTCAGAACATGTCACAACAAAATGAGACACCACTTGCCCACCAATTTCAAGGTCGTCATCTCTGCTCATTCCGCTGTCATTGTGATTTGTCATATATGACGGCAGATCATGTCCTTTAAAACTATCTACTGCAAGCAGCCCTGAAGAAAAGAATTTGGTATACACCCACCACTATTAAAGCTATACTGTATGGTAGTACTCTTCGCAGAATCTTGGGAATCTTTTGGCCAGTAAAAATATCCAATAACCAATTACTCCAAGATACAAGACAAGAGGCAATGAATGACATACTCAAAAGAGAAGATGGAAATGACTCGGACATGTTATGAGAATGAGACAAGAAATGCCTGCAAGGGTAGCCCTCACTGGACACAGAGGAAGAAGGCAGCCCAGGACAATGGAGGCGCATGATGGAAGAGGAACTGGACACCGCATCTCTGACGTGGGCTCTGCGCTGAAGGTTGCACGGGACAGGAGAGCATGGAAAGTCCTTTCTGAAGCCCCATGTGTCACTAGGCATGACGGGATTAAGTAAGTAAGTATGGTAGTACTGTCTAACATTTTTTTCTATATTGGGGCGCACCTGACTAATGACTGTGATACCGCGGGCGCCGTGTGGCACTTGCAATAAAAATAATAATAGTTGTATTAATAATAATAATAAAGTCGTACTAATAGTAACACTAATAAAAAAATATAATAATAGTTGTATAATATCAGAGGAAAACGTAATTCTGACTAATCGTTTAATTTTTTAAAAAAAGAATGTAAAACAGACCATCTTCAAAATTACATCTGTCTCCATACAAGTGCTACGGAGTTTGTGCACAGCAACTAAGAAAGATATCACATCACTCTTGGTTATTTACAGTAAGATAGATAGATAGTGAATATGTGTAGGTGTTGGAGGCGTAACTTATCCATAAAGGTTAATAATTGGGACTGGGTATTGGTAAATGAGATACATAAGTGAACAAATAAAGACAAGGAGAGAGAGGTGGGTGGGTGGACAGCGCAACCTGTCATACTTACCGATAGATACAATTTCCATCAATCAAAATGTGAATACCTCGCCATACCGACCGACACCTATCGGTGCAGTTCTTATGATGCATAACTGTGTTATGATCAGCTGGTTAGTGTTAATTGGGTCAAAGTTGTTGCCTAGGTCAAGTGACGTTTTGCCCTAGTTTTGTGAAAGCATCATAGAATCGGTGTCGAGGTCGACCTGTTTGCAAATCTATGACAAATTTGCTGACGTGTGGTTTAGTTAAGAATATATGTGCTTCCCGCCCACTCTCCACTGCTACCAATATAGCTAATCCTTTCCTATTGGTTACTACTGAACTGGCGTCACAACATTCCGGCAGACCCATAGGTTAGTCTCCCCAACAGATGTTGAAGAGTATGCATATTCATGCTTCCTTTGACTAACACAATTCTCTTTCTGCCCTTCATGCATCCAGTTCTAATTGTACAAATTGTAATTGCAAACTCCCTAAATAATGTGATCAACAAATAAACAGGCTACAGGTATTAAGAGCTTCCGAAAAAACAAATAGACAAACACGGGACTAAGGACGCTCGTATTGCTAGGCTAGGCGATTGGTGTCGTAAGGACTAGGGTAAGTGGTTCGAGTCCCGTGTTTGTCTATTTGTTTTTCGGAAGCTCTTAATACCTGTAGCCTGTTTAGTTGTTGATCATATTCGTTACTTCCGTTGCTTCCTCTGGGGTTCTTGAAAAATAACTCCTTGTGCTCATCTAAATAATGTGATAATCACTGATGCAGTGGTACTTCACCACTGTTACTATCGTGTGCTGCACTCAAGAAATGTCTTTCTTCTATGAAGTTCTAAAACTTCAGCTGAGTATATAATAATATGTGTTTGATAAACACACGTATATGACAGGTCATTACTGCTACACGAGTCGAGTGTGGCTTCTCGTGGACGAGCTTGTATATTATACAAGACACCACCGAATCATTGATTACAGAAACCATACAAAAGTGTGATCACTAGAAATGAGCTGAGAACAGCAGAATTGTGTAGCTAGTTCATGCAAGCAGAGAAGAAAATCAGGAAGTAGTTTTAGAATCAGAAAAAAACGAAATCAAGAACACGTTTATATAACATGTGTGATTTATTGGAGAATACTCTTTGTTAGCTTCTTATTTTTATGTAACCAACGGCACGCAGCGGGTGACGTGATCATCATCATCATCACACCGGCCGCTTTTACTTACCAGTGTTTCACATGTTCACAATTTCAATTGGTTATACCTGAGAGATGTTATGTTCAGAACAAAAATCTCACATTCTGGAATTTGATTCTAGGAGCACACTCCTACGAGGCAAGTGCTCTAACCACTACGATGTCGCGACTAGTTATGGAGTAGAAGTTTGCAATAAGAGTAACAAATAAAGGGCGGGAGTTAAATTAGAAAGCCAAATAAGGTCATAATTAGTTTCATTTTGATCAGAAAGTCACAGAACAGCACTTGTAATACTTTACATATTGTGGAATTCGTGATCAGATGAGTTAGCCATGTTTAGAAAGATGATCGCCAAGACGATAGGTACCGAGAGAAATAATCGTTATGGTTCTTCTTCTTGCCAACGCTCCTTTCGATCACTTATTGTGATCTGAGCCAAAGAGCGAGTTGTGCAAGTTATGTACCTATGGTGACTAGGCCTGCACATCCGACGTATTGCCATCATTTTATTTACTAGGGTAACTTGCCCTAAAGGTTATGCTTCAATATTAATGCTAGGCAATATTTTTTAAGCTACATATACCTGTTTACTTATTTATCATGTTTATTGACCCAGGTGCTTCGCTTGTGGTGTTCTTAGAACTCTTTATTTTCAACTAAAACATGTCTTTACTGCTTGTTACTGCTTCTTAGAGTGGTGTACAACAGGTAGGACATCAGTCTGATGAATTTAAATGTGGCATGGCTAGTGCAGTCACTGTGAAACTGTTTGCGTTAGGATTTGTATCCCCAAGGAAAAACTCATTGACCTTACCGGAATTAAACCTTGGTCTCCCGATTGGGAGCCCGCGCTCTACTCCATTCGGCCAAACGCTCCGTTTTTATTCACTTGCAATAATTAGCATTTAGAGCTTCTTATGGATAGTTTATGTGTATGTATAGTATATGTGTAGTAGACTTGTGTGCATATGTATGTTATTTGTGTATATATGTATAGTATATGTGTATACTTGTGTGCATATGTATGTTATTTGTGTAAATGTATAGTATATGTGTATACTTGTGTGCATATGTATGTTATTTGTGTAAATGTATAGTATATGTGTATACTTGTGTGCATATGTATGTTAGTTGTGTAAATGTATAGTATATGTGTATACTTGTGTGCATATGTATGTTAGTTGTGTAAATGTATAGTATATGTGTATACTTGTGTGCATATGTATGTTAGTTGTGTATATTGTATGATAGTATATTGTGTATACTTGTGTGTATATGTATGTTATTTGTGTATATGTATACTTGTTTGTATTTATAAGTAAAATGTATACGTTGTTGTATACTGAATCATTTGTGTAATGTGATTGTTTACTTCGTTGTTATCAAGCAAATGTAACTACTCTGTGACTTATTATGTGTTTGCTGTGAATATGTTTACTGTCACTTGTGTCAAGCTCCTACTCTGTGGACTATATTGGATATTGGTCAAAGTATACTTATTCAACAAGCACCATTTATTATGCAGTAGGACGCAATTGTTAGATTTTATCAAAGAACAATCCTATCTTTCAAGAACCTTATCTGAGTAGACTGCTGTAGCATGTGTCAGATGTTGTTGTCACGAACATTACCTTTATCTGGAGTAGTACTGCGATGTATAGCATCGAGTTGTCGCATGGCATGTTGATGTTGTCATCCGAAGCATTACCTTATCTGGAGTAGTACTGCATGTAGCATGGTGTCAGATGTTGATGGTCATCCGAAGCATTACCTTATCTGGAGTAGTACTGCATGTAGCATGGTGTCAGATGTTGATGGTCATCCGAAGCATTACCTTATCTGGAGTAGTACTGCATGTAGCATGGTGTCAGATGTTGATGGTCATCCGAAGCATTACCTTATCTGGAGTAGTACTGCATGTAGCATGGTGTCAGATGTTGATGGTCATCCGAAGCATTACCTTATCTGGAGTAGTACTGCATGTAGCATGGTGTCAGATGTTGATGGTCATCCGAAGCATTACCTTATCTGGAGTAGTACTGCATGTAGCATGGTGTCAGATGTTGATGGTCATCCGAAGCATTACCTTATCTGGAGTAGTACTGCATGTAGCATGGTGTCAGATGTTGATGGTCATCCGAAGCATTACCTTATCTGGAGTAGTACTGCATGTAGCATGGTGTCAGATGTTGATGGTCATCCGAAGCATTACCTTATCTGGAGTAGTACTGCATGTAGCATGGTGTCAGATGTTGATGGTCATCCGAAGCATTACCTTATCTGGAGTAGTACTGCATGTAGCATGGTGTCAGATGTTGTTGGTCATCCGAAGCATTACCTTATCTGGAGTAGTACTGCATGTAGCATGGTGTCAGATGTTGATGGTCATCGAATACATTTACTTATCTGGAGTATGTTACTATTGGCATAGTCGTCAGATGTTGATGGTCATCCGAAGCATTACCTTATCTGGAGTAGTACTGCATGAAGCATGGTGTCAGATGTTGATGGTCATCCGAAGCATTACCTTATCTGGAGTAGTACTGCATGTAGCATGGTGTCAGATGTTGATAGTCATCCGAAGCATTACCTTATCTGGAGTAGTACTGCATGCATCATGGTGTCAGATGTTGATGGTCATCCGAAGCATTACCTTATCTGGAGTAGTACTGCATGCAGCATGGTGTCAGATGTTGATGGTCATCCGAAGCATTACCTTATCTGGAGTAGTACTGCATGTAGCATGGTGTCAGATGTTGATGGTCATCCGAAGCATTACCTTATCTGGAGTAGTACTGCATGTAGCATGGTGTCAGATGTTGATAGTCATCCGAAGCATTACCTTATCTGGAGTAGTACTGCATGTAGCATGGTGTCAGATGTTGATGGTCATCCGAAGCATTACCTTATCTGGAGTAGTACTGCATGTAGCATGGTGTCAGATGTTGATGGTCATCCGAAGCATTACCTTATCTGGAGTAGTACTGCATGTAGCATGGTGTCAGATGTTGATGGTCATCCGAAGCATTACCTTATCTGGAGTAGTACTGCATGTAGCATGGTGTCAGATGTTGATAGTCATCCGAAGCATTACCTTATCTGGAGTAGTACTGCATGTAGCATGGTGTCAGATGTTGATAGTCATCCGAAGCATTACCTTATCTGGAGTTGTACTGCATGTAGCATGGTGTCAGATGTTGTTGGTCATCCGAAGCATTACCTTATCTGGAGTAGTACTGCATGCAGCATGGTGTCAGATGTTGTTGGTCATCGAAGCATTACCTTATCTGGAGTAGTACTGCATGCACATGGTGTCAGATGTTGTGGTCATCGAAGCATTACCTTATCTGGAGTAGTACTGCATGCATCATGGTGTCAGATGTTGATGGTCATCCGAAGCATTACCTTATCTGGAGTAGTACTGCATGCAGCATGGTGTCAGATGTTGATGGTCATCCGAAGCATTACCTTATCTGGAGTAGTACTGCATGCACATGGTGTCAGATGTTGTTGGTCATCCGAAGCATTACCTTATCTGGAGTAGTACTGCATGCATCATGGTGTCAGATGTTGATGGTCATCCGAAGCATTACCTTATCTGGAGTAGTACTGCATGCATCATGGTGTCAGATGTTGATGGTCATCCGAAGCATTACCTTATCTGGAGTAGTACTGCATGCATCATGGTGTCAGATGTTGATGGTCATCCGAAGCATTACCTTATCTGGAGTAGTACTGCATGCATCATGGTGTCAGATGTTGTGGTCATCGAAGCATTACCTTATCTGGAGTAGTACTGCATGTAGCATGGTGTCAGATGTTGATGGTCATCCGAAGCATTACCTTATCTGGAGTAGTACTGCATGCATCATGGTGTCAGATGTTGTTGGTCATCCGAAGCATTACCTTATCTGGAGTAGTACTGCATGTAGCATGGTGTCAGCTGTTGTGGTCATCGAAGCATTACCTTATCTGGAGTAGTACTGCATGTAGCATGGTGTCAGATGTTGTTGGTCATCCGAAGCATTACCTTATCTGGAGTAGTACTGCATGCATCATGGTGTCAGATGTTGATGGTCATCCGAAGCATTACCTTATCTGGAGTAGTACTGCATGCATCATGGTGTCAGATGTTGTTGGTCATCCGAAGCATTACCTTATCTGGAGTAGTACTGCATGCATCATGGTGTCAGATGTTGTTGGTCATCCGAAGCATTACCTTATCTGGAGTAGTACTGCATGTAGCATGGTGTCAGATGTTGATGGTCATCCGAAGCATTACCTTATCTGGAGTAGTACTGCATGCATCATGGTGTCAGATGTTGTTGGTCATCCGAAGCATTACCTTATCTGGAGTAGTACTGCATGTAGCATGGTGTCACATGTTGATGGTCATCCGAAGCATTACCTTATCTGGAGTAGTACTGCATGTAGCATGGTGTCAGATGTTGTTGGTCATCCGAAGCATTACCTTATCTGGAGTAGTACTGCATGCATCATGGTGTCAGATGTTGATGGTCATAGGGAGAACGTTAGTCAGAGCGGATTGATGCCAGCCGAAACATTGTTTCTAGATTCTCACTTCTAATATTGGATGTCGTTATCACTAGTTTCATTTCTTGTTGTCTATACACATTTCAGACGAAGATACAGCACCATACATTTCCTCAGTGCCACAGTCAGTGATTAGCGAGGCTGGTATCAGAGGTAAGTAGATTCGTTTTCTGCTGCTATTTCATATTGCGGATTTTATTATACAGTATAACCAGTTTGAAAATTGACAGAATGAGAGACAGGTTTGGTGGTTCTTCTCCATTATTAAATCATCATTTATTGTTCTAATAGCTCAGGCTACAGAATATGTGATTGACGTGATGTTGATGGCTACATAATATGTGATTGACGTGATGTTGATGGCTACAGAATATGTGATTGACGTGATGTTGATGGCTACAGAATATGTGATTGACGTATGTTGATGCTACAGAATATGTGATTGACGTGATGTTGATAGCTACAGAATATGTGATTGACGTGATGTTGATGGCTACAGAATATGTGATTGACGTGATGTTATGGCTACAGAATATGTGATTGCTAATGTGATTGACGTGATGTTGATGGCTACAGAATATGTGATTGACGTGATGTTGATGGCTACAATATGTGATAGCAATGATTGACGTGATGTTGTGCTACAGAATATGGATTGACTGATGTTGATGGCTACAGAATATGTGATCGCTAATGTGACTAGCGTGATGTTTGATGATCACATCACTCATCGGGATAGATAAAAAATACGGATCTAACTAAAATAGTATTCTAAATATTACAACATGTAAAATGCTTCAATAGATTGTATCTGGAGGTCTGCGCGCGGAATGGGTGGACAGCATTAGGAGATCAAATCTCAAGACACTGACTTGACTGTACCACAGCCAACTCTAACTGAGCCTGATAACTGACGGGAAACCCCTGATCTAATTTCAGTTGGGAGCTGGAATATATATATGTTTGATAGAACACTGCAAGCTTATTTTTGAAATTTTACTTAAATCTGTGAGTCTGGTTATTTATTGATGAAAAATACTAATAATATTGATATTCCTTATTATTAAACTTACCTTGTTGCATAATATAACTTTGATTTAGCATTTTTTGTTGATTTTAAAATGAATTCGTCTATATACAGCATTACTGGAGTGCACATGTAATTGTATGTATGTCTGTTCCCATTGTTTCAAGATATCTGGACATCCTACGGACTTGAAATTTGACAGTAGGGTAACTTTCATAGGTGGGAAGATGTAAAAATTATAAAATCGGACTATTGGTTCGTCTCTATATCTAAATTCCAAATTAACGAAATGGGTACGCAAACTTTAAAACCGGTAACGGAGAAGCCCTGTTTTCAGTTGCTGGTCACATGTTTAATCGATAAATGACAAGTATTATTATAACGTATTTTAACACATTTTGTAACATACGCGCGTGTCTTAATTCATAAGTGCACATTCTACCATGCGGTAGACCATGTGTTCGATTCACGCTCGGGCCAAATATTTTTATCTTTTCAAAATGTATTATTATTAAATAAAGCACATATGGCCACTGGAAAAATTCAAATAATTTATAATCTGAATAAATTCAATTTGCTAATTGTTATTTTAGCCGTTTTTGAAGGGGCGGTGCATGTTTCTTTAATATGCTCAGTCTCACACTGTTTGGGACTTACAAATTTCGGAAATTGTACAATTTCGTAGATCTATCGAAACTAATGAAGTTAGAGATATACAGTTGGAGAATGATAAGAAAAGACACATGTAGGCCAGAAACATGTAAACAGAGGGGGAAAAATTAGTTATTAGGCTTGTCTACAAGCGTCGGATGAGTGTAAAGGTGATTGATGAGGAAACTAAAGAGGAACGACTTTGAAGATCAGCAGAAAAGAATAACAAATATAACTTTAAAAGTGTTGAAATATTACAACTAGATTGTTGAAACTAAATACCCCGTGCCAAGAACGAGTAGTATAGTATATTCATTTATATGGCTATATTTAAGACAGTTACTAGTTATTGCGAATGAGATCGGAGCACCTATGGACATGTCCGCAGTGAAATCAAGATATTCCAAACTGAAAGTGATAACAAATTATTTGTCTGTTATATAACTGAGTAGCTTGCATGACTGGATGTTAATATTTTGAGTAGATCTGCTTTAATTGATATAGGGTTAGTGTAGATCTTTCATTAGGAGAATTAAAAGACAGATAGGAGGTATACGCATAAATTATAGAACGAGAGATGGACAACATACTCTTGTTACTCATATATAATTGATTGTATTTCAGATGATCAAATGAGCAGCACACCTCACGCTGTACCTTATTCCCCCAGTAACAGTGAAGGACGATTATCTATTGGAAATGGTGAGTAGCTTTGAAGCGTTAGTTTTTAACGAGCGTCTGTAGATTAAGCGATAGGGAGCTCGATCACAACCCAAGCCAACCTGGTTCAAATTCCGCGGAAGACAGTTCTGAAGCAAATTCGCTTCCGTGGGATTTTTACAAAAGGTAAAAATAGACCTCACCGCTCAGAAAAAAAAATTCATTGCATATCCTTTACAGGACTTTACGAATCAACCCCAGCTTTTAACGCTGTTTGTGATTTTTCTAGGCATTATTGCGTCCAGTAGTTTGCCATTGCCACCGCTCAGAAAGCAATGGAAACTACTGAACGTATAATTGGTGCATAGAAAATTAACGACACGTTTACTGTGGTTGATGGCTACGCCTTGTAAAGGATATGTCACGATTTTCATTCATTAGACATACTACAAATGACGTGTGTGCGATTGGATAGCTAGCTACACACACACACACTCGATTCAAGGCTGTACACAAGATAGGATTATTTGTCATCCCTGCTGGCGTTGTGGATCAGAGATCTTCAGCACTTTCTCTCTCCCAAGCATTGACGATCCAGGAAGTTGTTGATAATATTTCATGCCATGCTGTCAGCATCTACTCTCTCAGACTCTTTCATTCTCAATTTCTCTTCCCAACAATTTCCCTCGATATCACAACCTGTCTGCTTCTCCTTCCCCACAAAGTGATGACTAACTTTAGATGTTTATCATACCACTGCGGACATGACGGCAGATCACCTACTGCAAGACTGCACCCTGCTAGCAGATTGTATGAATGAGTTGTTGAATGGACTATAGATAGTTAACTAAATGGCATAAACATAAGTCATAAACAACGTTTTTGATGACATGAACTAGACGACAGCACATGTTATGAAGGTCTATGATGGATTTCACTAGTTATAAGAGGTGAGAAATCTCTTACCAAGTATCGATTAACTTGATTACTGGCTGTGTGTATCAATGATAACTATACATATGTCAATATAAGATGATACGTCATAGTTGGTATCTATTGTTTTCCAGACGATACTTCCTTGCAGTACTCCCCACATGCCCCCACCAGTGGAGAGTCTCGGGTCTCTAACACACGTGGTGAGTAGTACATGTATCTCTTTGTTATGAATTTATATGCCCTCCATCTGTATGTACATTTTGTATGAGTATCTACGTTCTCCTAACACCCATTATATCAGCGAGATGCCTTAGTCTGGCTTAGATAGTACTCATACCAGTGTTACGTCTGCTTCCAGCAAGCACTATCACATTGTCCCTGGCAAACTGTTCTCAGTTCGGTGTATTCATCATGTGAAAAATGAAAATCGTGGCATATCCCAAAGGACGTAGCCATCAACCACAGTAAACAAGTCGTTGATTTTCTAGGCACCACTTATACGTTCAGTAGTTTGCCATTGCTTTCTGAACGGTGAGGTCTATTTTTACCTTTTGTAAAAATCCCACGGACATCATGTACAAATATTTAAAGTCTTGTGTACAGTTATTATCACATTGTCCCTAGCAAACTGTTCTCAGTTCGGTGTATTCATCATGTACAAATATTTAAAGTCTTGTGTACAGATATACATGTAGCCAAACTTGATACTTCTGACATTTCATTTACCGGAACCATACTCTCTGTACAAAGTATCATTAAGGATCCGACTGTCCTCCACCCGGCACACTACTAATACTGCTACTGCTACCACCACTACTACTACTACTACCACTACTACTACTTCTACCACTACTACTGCTACCACTACTACTGCTACCACTACTACTGCTACCACTACTACTGCTACCGCTACTACTGCTACTACTACTACTGCTACTACTACTTCTACTACCACTACCACTAATTGGAGTTCCTTTATGCTTGACATCTAATAATTATTCATGTATCATACAATTATTGATCAATTTGATTAGCACCCTGCCTTCCCTGAATAGGTAAGTATACATAGTACTGACGTCATTATGTGTGCATAACATGAACAACAGCGGAACTGCTTAGACATCTTGATCGACCTCTCACCGACCTAGATTACGTGAAGGGGTGGGAATGGAGATTACAATTTGGGCGAGCATCATGACCTATTATCAGACGTCATTAGAAGTGTGATGTACACATAGTAACTATCCATTTATAAAATACTCGTTAGTGAAATACTCGTAACTGCTTTATCCGTTAGGGAATGAGTAAAAACAGTTACTTCACAGGTACTAGTTAAATGACCACTATTCGTTCTGTACAGCTAAATCACATTTTCTTAAATTTACATGTCTATACAATCTCCACGTCCAGTTTCACCAAGGTCTTCCCTATCTCGTTTTTTCCCCCAAATCGATCCTTCTTATTTTTGATTATGCGGAGACGTTTTCTGTGATATCGATTATGCATGACCGCAATTGACACTCATTTATTTTGCATCTGTACAAGTAGCCGCTACATGAACACTGTTACAACTATTTACTTTGTTAATATTCGATACATGACCGGTATCCGTTGTTACATTAAATCCCTCGTTTATCATCAATGTGCCCTCACCATTCATACAACCTTTACTCCCGACTTCTGATGTGCTTGTTATTGAGATCTCTCCAAGTCAAGGATCAAGTAACCTGTAACCCAACTGCGTACAACGAATATGTTTCTAGTCCAAGTTGGTATCGAACCCAAGTTGGTATCGAACCCCGGGCACATGGTTACTAGCTAATCGTGTTATCAACTTGGCTATCGACACCCACACTCTGATGTTCAGTTTCTAATTTGATTGTGATAAAAGTTAGCTGTACCAATGTCAACTGCATAGACAAATGGTATGTCGTGTGATGTATAACAGAACAATATGGTGTTGTTTAATTATAGTACATTAATTGTCATTATCTGTTCTCTCATTCACTAATTTATAGTACATTAATTGTCATTATCTGTTCTCTCATTCACTAATTTATAGTACATTAATTGTCATTATCTGTTCTCTCATTCACTAATCAAGTGTGTCTTCTCTTGTCTCTATATACAACACCACCCACACACACACATCCATGAACAGACGTGTACATGCTGTTTATATCCTCATATCGTCTTGTTTTTCTTGTACGGTTGTGCTGTCCAAGCTAAGTTAAAGGGGGCTGGAGATGATGACCCTCTTATGCGCTTCATATATATATATATAGGTGTTCAGGGGCTGTTTTATTCCAGCACTTGCATGGCCGTTCTCTTCCCTTTTTTATCGTTACCTGTTTTGGTATACTATTTGAAGATATTCGTTTTATATGACATAACCATTTGATCTGTTTCACTTGGATGAATTGTTTTGCTTCTGTTGCACGCATTTTGGAGCTACTTTTTCGTTTCTGGTTTGCTCTTCTCTTGATACATTGATTTTTCTGCTTGATCTCATTTCTGTACTTGCAATTTGGTGTGTGTGGTTGTTATCATCATTCATGCCTGACACTAGTATCACAGCATTTGAAGAAAGATTGTCTTATATAGTACTCAGTTTATACAGGGTGTTCAACTTAAAAGCAGCCCATGAATGGAGCTAATCTGGCATATATGTATGGAAATGAGAAGGTTCAGTTATGACGTAGTATAGGTCAAGGTTGTGTGATGGTGTGTAATTGTAGTGCGGGAATGGACGATGAACAAATATGACGTAGGACAAGCTAGTCAGAACCGGTTTAAATAGTAAATAGACGGAGATGCAAGGTACCTGCATTATTTATCACTGGGCTTGCTGTATAACAGGGGTTTTTAATCCAAAGGATTAACAATTGCATAAAGCACGAACTCTGTAGCTCCGACAATAATTCTAGGAGTTTGTGGGGAAAATTCACTCTTGATTCGAACACACGGCTTTCAGATCGTAAGACAGGGGCGTAACCACTTAACGCATAGTCTCCCAACTCTCTCTCCAGTTTATATTATAATGATATAAATAGATGTCTATGGTAAGTCATTAAGAGAATTCATCATTGTTACATTGAAAGACATCACTGAGATAGATAGAAGCAATCATGGACACAATAACTAAACAGACAAACATATCTCTAGTAGAGATCAAAAGATCTGGCTTTACACAAGAATGATAAATATCCCATGTACTGCTAGAATGAATAATTTTGATATAGATCATTGTGCAGAGAAAACTTATCATCATCAACCTCTGAAGACGGGGTAAGGCTGGCCTGAATGTCGAGAGGATACTAGCGATACGGAAAGCAAACCTTCACGAAAATCAGTCAGGACTCCATGATTGGACCTCATAGCCGGGAGAACGTAGCAAATGACATAGTGAGACAGTTATGATTGTTGGTACATATAATGAGAGAGAGAATTATTCTTGCAAGACAGATTACATCAAAGCTAAGGAAAGCTCTCTCAGAACACAACAACGTGTGGGCTCGTCAATGAGGAATAGAATCATTTCTTTTTCCTGATCGCTTTCATATGCTCAGTAGTCTACACTTATGAGATGAGTTGTACCTCTATGTAGCTACATTATAGACCAAATAGAAGCAGCTGTACATATGGAATATTCACATTAAGTCAACTGTCAGAAAAAAGCAATTGAACATGACGCGACCTGTCAAGCTGAATTTATACACCAGGAAGAAAGCTTTTCATAGAGTCGACATGAATATGATATGGGATTGCATAAGATAATATGGAATCAGCAAATATATCAGCAAAATTTGCAAAAGTTGATACACTTCAAGACAATGCTACATAAGAACAAAGCAACGTCAACAAATTTTATAATGAAATCAGGCTTACGACAAGGATGTGTGCTCTCTCTCTCTCTCTCTGCACTACTTTTTAAACAAATAACATATATTGATAACAGAACGAGGAAGTGGTGAAGAAGAGAATAATAGTTGAGAATTGATATTTGCTTGATAGCAGGAAGCGAAGAATCTCTCCAGAAACATCTTTGTTAATGCCAAGGGTGAAGAATATAATATGAAAGTCATCACTGACAAGACAGAGACAATGGTGATACGTAGACAGACAGAAACCCTTTCAATAAAATTAAAGAAAACAAGACAGCACACAAAGTTCAAATACCTAAGGGCAATGACGGAAAACCCGATAAAATGGATGGGGTTAAGAGAGGACGACAGAAAGTTCTGCACAGTCTCCTAGCTTCATGGTACGGAAGATTGTCAACATCCGAACTGATAGTCAGTACTCATGGCATGTTTGGGTGAATATCCATGATCGTCCACACCGGCCGGCATGGCACATGATAGTACTGTAACTGACACGCACGCACACACACGAGAGAAAGTTGGCTTGAGAATGGCTATTCTGCTTGTTCTTCAAATGTGTAACTTTCTTATCATCTTTGTTATCTCTTATCTTCCCCGTTGTGTCTGTAAGATAACAGAAACATCCATCCACACATATCCCCACCAAAGTAATCTCAGTATTTAGATTCCTAGCACATGGCGTATCCATTCCGAGCATTGCTTGTCCTCGGACAAAGCCAAGATACGACGGTCACTGACCCCCCCCAACCTCATTATGCTAGACCCGCCGTAGAATCCCATTACATCCATTGTGTTGTGTATTATTGGCTAGTATTGGCGCTCCGAGGACGAGTCACAGCGCCAACATCTGGGATCGCCATGTTTCATCTCGCGACAGTGGGACGCTAAGGCAACCTGCTTGCTATCACAGCTTGCGTATACGTCACACGTCTGCTATAGCCTTTTGTATAGTTATTTATATTACTCATTCACTGTGCATTCATCAGTGGTTCTGAACTTGTGTGCGGGAAGAAACTGTGTAGGAGGTGCCCTGTAGCTAGTGACAATGTAAGCTAGATCAAATTGAGTTCATATGGTATCGTCTGAAGTATAAGGACTTCGATTCTGACCATGTTTACAGATTAAATTTATCAACAAATTGCTGCATTATTTTATTGTCGGTTACCATGACGACAATCTATTTGTAAATTTGTTGACGCCCGTATCTTGTGAGTTATTATAAACAGACGACTGAATAACGGAGAGAAAAAAAGCACATACAGACATACGTATATGAATAAAGTAGAATTATATATGATTATAAATGTGCCGAATCGATGTTTCGGTGAAAAGGTCCTTATCAAGATAGGAGCAAAACTGATCTTTATTATGTTGTGTTTGCCAAAGATGCTTCCTGGTCCTCCTCCAGTTCTGGATGTACGTTCATGCCGTTTTCAGCTAGATAAAAAAACAATGGCTGAAATTTTACATAATCGTCTCCCTACATTGTGACAGTCTTTCTATTCAGCGTCCTTGGAGAGCAATTCTGTCTGTAATCTATTAATTTCCGTGACTATCTTCCGGTCACTATGACTGCTAGACAAGCCATGTAATTGTGTTTCCTGCTAGAGGAGGTTGGATGTCAAATGTCTAGGTAGCCTAGGTCAGTAAGAAGCAGGCTCAAGAATTAATCTTTAACACAGAACCTCCTACTCTAGAGTCAAAACAAAATAATGATTTGACATTCTCAGACGAAAGACAAGGAAACAGATGTGAAAACGGTTACCAACACACCTAGAAGACTTATTTAGCAGATAGTAATAATATGAAATCAGTTTACCAACACACCTAGAAGACTTATATAGCAGATACTAATAATATGAAATCAGCAACAATTCTCAAACTCGGAAGTCTAGAACAAAATCAGTTCCTCTCTGACAGAATAGCCATCATTCCTGGCACTGAGAGAAATTCAAGTCAGATTGAATCATAAAGAAGAGCCATAACGTTGAAATATGTCGAAAAACACTATCCTATTAATATCAGAATAACTAATATAATATAAAATCTTGGCCAGGATCTCCAAATAATTGCACATAGAAAAGATTGTAAATAGCAACAGGTAAATTCTCTAGCAACGTTATCAATTGAATGGGATAAATTGAAAACTGCAGCAGAATCTAATCAAATGAGAAACAGTTTCTTCCAGTATCATTTTCAGCATTCATATTTTGATATGTGTGTCCAATGTGCTTGTCTATTTTCTCGTACTTCTTCTTCAAACGCTCCATTCGACCACTTGTTAAACCACTCGTTGTGATTTGTATGTGATCCGAGCCTAAGAACGATTATGCGTTGTGCTAGTTATGCGCCTACCAGCACGTCCAATTTCTGCGACGCCGCTTTATTTTATTACTATTGTAGCTTCCCTAAACCCCCACCTCAGTCACCTCTTACGGCATGTCTTGTAGGTCGCAGTGTTACTATTCTTTGCTCCCCGTGAGGACTACGGCGACACATGGGCGTTATCTCTTCATTCTTAATATTTCTCCTTGGCTGAAATCGGATGCACATGTCCTAAACGTGTAGAAGTCTATGTGTTTAGGGGCCTACAAACCAATGTGCAACGTATACACGTTCTTGGCAAAGATCAAACATATCACAAAAAGTGATTAAAATTGGTGGTAAAGAACGAACGCAAAGAAGAAGAATATTTCTCAGAAATTTTTGTGTTTTTCACAAATCGTCATTAAACCCACATGTGAAAGGTTTCAGTTTTTTCTTGTATCTCATTTCATATATTTATATTTACATTGTTCAAGTCGAACTGGATGCCTGAGAGGCAGAGTGAGAGGTGTGTTTAATCAGCGAGCCACAGGAACCATCAGTATGCATACTCTTCGATATCTGTTGGGGGAACTGAGCACCTATGGGTCTGCCCGGAGTGCAATGACGTCAGTTTAGTAACCAATAACTATGTTTACATTGATCTGAGTGTTCAAATGATGTAGCAGTAACCACAAGATCTGCTCTATAAGAGAAGGAACAGAGATGAGAACAAATGCTTCTCTTCTGCTACAGCTTGATAATATTGAAGTCAGTTGCTTATTCTATATAACAAACTAGGACAATTCAATATTTCCGACACATTCAGTGACATGAGTGACTGGAGAAGATAATTCTAGAAAGAACGGGGCATGTAAGAAGAACGAGAGGAAGACGTAGACGACGTTGGGTGCATGCTGTCATTGACGAGCTGAAAATGACTGCTGCTGACGCTGTGTATCTTGCACAGAATAGAGTTTTTCAGGGCTGCTGTCATTGTAGCCAAGTTCCAGAAGGGACAAGCTACTTGATGATGATGTTGAACCACCCATAAACCTACATCTAAGTAGGAACATAAAATTAGGGAATGGTTAAACGTGGTAGTGCATCTTGACTAAAATATCCCGTGTTCGGCCGATTGGTCAAACTTTTTTTTTAAAATGTTTGTGAGGACATACAATCAAGAACTTGCACATGCGTGGCAACGACTTTGGGAGGACATACAATCAAGAACTTGCACATGCGTGGCGACGACTTTGGTAGGACATGCAATCAAGAACTTACACATGCGTGGCGACGACTTTGGTAGGACATGCAATCAAGAACTTGCACATGCGTGGCAACGACTTTGGTAGGACATGCAATCAAGAACTTACATATGGCACACTTTGGAGGACATACAATCAGAACTGACTGCGGCAACACTTTGGGAGGACATACAATCAAGAACTTGCACATGCGTGGCGACGACTTTGGGAGGACATACAATCAAGAACTTGCACATGCGTGGCGACGACTTTGGGAGGACATACAATCAGAACTTGCATGCGTGGCGACGACTTTGGAGGACATACAATCAAGAACTTGACTGGCTGACTTCTGTGAGGAATCCTCGACCCTGTATACCTGCTGACACCTGTGAGTGACCTCGCTGACACCCTGGGAGTACTCGCTTGGGCCAGGACATACACTCATGACACCCTGGAGTACCTCGCTGACCCCTGTGAGTACACTCTGACCCCTGTGAGTCCTGCTGACCCTGTGAGACTCGCTGACACCCGTGAGTACCTCGCTGACACCTGTGAGTACCTCGCTGACACCTGTGAGTACCTCGCTGACCCCTGTGAGTACCTCGCTGACCCCTGAGTACCTCGCTGACCCCTGTAGAGTACCTCGCTGACACCCTGTGAGTACCTCGCTGACACCCTGTGAGTACCTCGCTGACACCCTGGGAGTACCTCGCTGACACCCTGGGAGTACCTCGCTGACCCCCTGTGAGTACCTCGCTGACACCCTGTGAGTACCTCGCTGACACCCTGTGAGTCCTCGCTGACCCCTGGAGTACCTCGCTGACCCCCTGTGAGTACCTCGCTGACACCCTGTGAGTACCTCGCTGACCCCCTGTGAGTACCTCGCTGACCCCCTGTGAGTACCTCGCTGACACCCTGTGAGTACCTCGCTGACACCCTGTGAGTACCTCGCTGACACCCTGTGACGTACCTCCTGACACCCTGTGAGTACCTCCTGACCCCTGTAGTGACTGCTGACACCCTTGAGTACCTCGCTGACACCCTGTGAGTGACCTCGACTTGACCGTGCACCTGTAGTACCTGCTGACACCCTGAGTACCTCGCTGACACCCTGTGAGTACCTCGCTGACCCCTGTGAGTGACCTCGCTGACCCTGTGAGTGACCTAGCTGACACCCTGTGAGTACCTCGCTGACACCTTGTGAGTACCTCGCTGACACCGTGCCTGGACATGAGTACCTCGTGGACCCTGTGAGTACCTCGTGGACCCCTGTGAGTACCTCGCTGACCCCTGTGAGTACCTCGTGGACCCTGTGAGTACCTCGCTGACCCCTATGAGTACCTCGTGGACCCCTGTGAGTACCTGCTGGACCCCTGCTGAGTACCTCGTGACCCCTGTGAGTACCTCGTGGACCCCTATGAGTACCTCGTGACCCTGTGAGTACACTCGTGACCCTAGTACCTCGCTGACACCCTATGAGTACCTCTGTGACCCCTGTGAGTGACCTCGTAGCCCTCGACCCTGTGAGTACCCTCGTGACCCCTGCTGAGTACCTCGCTGACCCCTGTGAGTACCTCGCTGACACCCTGTGAGTACCTCCTGTGACCTGCTGTGAGTACCTCGCTGACACCCTGTGAGTACCTCGCTGACCCCTGTGAGTACCTCGTGACACCCTATGAGTACCTCGTGGACCCCTATGAGTACCTCGTGGACCCCCTGTGAGTACCTCGTGGACCCCCTGTGTGTACCTCGCTGACACCCCTATGAGTACCTCGTGGACCCTCTGTGAGTACCTCGCTGACCCCTATGAGTACCTCGTGGACCCCTGTGAGTACCTCGCTGACACCCTATGAGTACCTCGTGGACCCCCTGTGAGTACCTCGCTGCACCCTATAGTACCTCGTGGACCCCTGTGAGTACCTCGTGGACCCCCTGTGAGTACCTCGCTGACACCCCTATAAGTACCTCGTGGACCCCCTGTTTGGGAAACGCTGTACTAGACAGAAAGATTGTTAAGACATTATCCATTCTGTTTGGTTTCAATTGTTTTCTTTGGTCGTATGTCAACGTGGTCGTTAGCAGACGGTGCTGCTTACATCTGCCGGTAGCCTGGGTGTAGTATTCTCTGAGCCCAGGTAGAAACTGGACTGCCTGTTGAAACATGTATTGTGACCAGGCAGGTTCACTGACCGCAAGTCGCTTGAACTTTAGCCTAGAGGTGAACACCTCCACACAGAAGAATGGCAGCACCGATCTTGGGAACCAGCTAGTAGAAAGACAACCTGTTGAATCGATAGATGGTTAATATTACGAGTAGAGACACGACCAGGTAACACAATATGACAGTTTTCTGCCTCTGCTATTAATAGAAATTAGCAGTTTAGACGTCTATATTCTAGTGTGTTCTTTGTTGTATGTGTTAATGAGACCCTTTATTGGAATGTGTTCTTTGTTGTATGTGTTAATGAGACCCTTTATTGGAATGTGTTCTTTATTGTTGTATGTGTTAATGAGACCCTTTATTGGAATGTGTTCTTTATTGTTGTATGTGTTAATGAGACCCTTTATTGGAATGTGTTCTTTGTTGTATGTGTTAATGAGACCCTTTATTGGAATGTGTTCTTTATTGTTGTATGTGTTAATGATACCCTGCATGACTGACAACCTACTTTAGATTGTTGTGTTGCCGTTGCACTTAAGAGGAGCAAAGAATAGTAACACTGCAACTACAATGCATGTAAGAGGTGACTGAGGTAGGGGCACAGGAAGCTACCCTAGTAAATAAAAAGCGTAGCAGAAATCGGATGTGCTGGGTGTGTTGGATACTTGTATTATTTAGACATTGATTTGTAACTACAACATCACCTTGGGCCCCCACCCCTCCACCATAGCCCTGTTAGTGATATCGACGACGTCTATGCACTCAGTACTTTCCAACAGCTGTGCTATAATTGTTCAGTATTGTTGTTTCTTATTTCATGTTTCCTCATTTCAATCAGATCATGATAATAGTATTGACTAGTTGATCAACGAATATGATAAATAATCACATCATGATAATAGTATTGACTAGTTGATCAACGAATATGATAAATAATCACATCATGATAATAGTATTGACTAGTTGATCAACGAATATGATAAATATTCACATCATGATAATAGTATTGACTAGTTGATCAACGAATATGATAAATATTCACATCATGATAATAGTATTGACTAGTTGATCAACGAATATGATAAATAATCACATCATGATAATAGTATTGACTAGTTGATCAACGAATATGATAAATATGTACTGCAATATAAATGACAACCAACATTAGTTAGTCTAGTAACAATTAGAAGATA
Organism: Arion vulgaris; assembly: GCA_020796225.1. Lineage (NCBI taxonomy): Eukaryota > Metazoa > Mollusca > Gastropoda > Stylommatophora > Arionidae > Arion > Arion vulgaris. The sequence continues at coordinate 39,853,947 of CM036768.1, forward strand.
TCTGATTCAAGAAACAACTCTATAACACTAGCAGTTTTACCCGTTCTTCACACGCGGAATTTAGTTTAAATCTAGTTGTAAAGTCCCTTAAAGAAACATACCCCGTTGCCTCAAAATCGGATTCTTCCCCCATTAAAAACAATACGCTTTCTCGCCACACTTTGTCGGTTGACCACATAAGATTAAAATGTCCCTCATTGCGATTGCCAGTAAATACTGATACAATAGAATTCCCGTTCCCGTGAAAGTTAACAAATAACAATGTACAAATTGAATTTATTGAGAGTCCTATCGATGCAAATTAAACTCATAATCAGATGTGTTCTCATAATAAAAATGTTTAAAAATATTGTTGACCTTCCCGTGAATTGAACATGTTGTCTTCGGCATAGCAGCCGATGTAATACATTCTGTCACCGAACAGACATGTTGAAATACCAATAAATATAAGGTATTCGCGTGACTGCTGTACGCATCATGTGACCGGCCTATCGTAAATACATGGATAGATATATTCGGTGATTTCTATACGTTGACCATTTGCGTTAAGTTGGAATATGGTTATAGAAACAAAGAAATAGTCAAGTTTTATAATTTTTACATCTTCCCATGTATGAAAGCTACCCTCTTGCCAAAGTTCAAGTCCGTAGGATGCCCAGATATCTTCAAACAATTGGGACAGACATACCATGTAATTGATCTCAGTCTTATGTTATGTATGTATAGATAACTGAGTTGACATGTTGCAAGTGTATGTGCTGGCAAGTGATGTCTTTACACAAGAAGTATATGTTCATTAGTGATATCTTCTTCGTGTTGTTTATATGAGAACACACATATAGTACATTGGATAGTGAGACTAGTAATGGCTGCCAGACTTTGACTGCTGCCAACAACAGCTTAACCTAGTTACCGTGCTTGGAAATAGTCATTGGTATTTACGTTAACCTCTACATAGTTATTTTAGGAGCTGTGAATATACATACAGACACGCATCATGATAACAACGGATATATGGTCTGCTTACTTCTATCAGTAGAATCAAAAACAAGGTTGGAGCTCACAAGATATTCATATATCGTATTCCTTTTCCCTTCCAAACACATGACTACAGTGTAACATCACCAATATGTTAATATTAGTTTTGAATTTGGTGTTCCTAATACACACATCTAGCCATCATCATCAATGTCACTGGCCAGTTTGTCTCAGGAGAAAATAGGTTTGTTGTTCTGAGTTGAATCCACCATCTCGGTGTGGCTGTAATGGCATCTTCTTCTTTGCGTTCGTTCTTTACCACCAATTTTAATCACTCTTTGTGATATGTTTGATCTTTGCCAATAACGTGTATACGTTGCACATTGGTTTGGTAGGCCCCTAAACGCATAGACTTCTACACGTTTAGGACACATGCATCCGATTTCAGCCAAACCTCCTTAATCGCCTCTTACGACATGCGTGGCAGGTAACAGTGGTTCTATTCTTTACACCCCATATTTGGGCCCCGGTAACGACTCGGGGGAATCCACCATCTCGGTGTGGCTGTAATGCATATTCTGGAGTGGCAATCCTTGCCAACAGTTGCTGCAGGTGAAACTGGAGCTGGTACATAGGATGTTCTCTCTGCTTTCTGCGATCTCTTATGTCACCATATGTGATTGTGTTGTTATTTTGTAAGCCATCCCTCACTGATGTTCCTAATAGAAACACAGTACTGATATTGTTACTATGTCAATAATTCAGTGCAGTTTGTATAACAAAATCATTGTTATAGATTTGAGTTGATAGCCATAACTCAACTCTGGATAAATAAATAACACACAAGTGGGGATATTGTTGTTATCAAACTTTTCTACTGAATTTTACTGTAGCTTGAGGTCAGATCTCATTCGTTATTGTGGTTACCTTCACAGTTGACTCGTGCTCTCAGGCTCATATATATATATATATATATGTTGTGTTTTTTTCTTACTACTACATACGATCAATTTACTTACTCCTACATACTGCCACGTTACTGTTGCATACCACCAAGTTACCAACCATATACACACCGACAAACAGATCGTTGCCCATGCAATCACACAGGTGTTCCAATTACTGATTAGCAAATGGAACACCTTTAAGCTTCCCGAAGCCAGGTGAAGACGACACTAGAGAACGTGGACAGTAGAGAGCCAAGTAAGATTGATAAAAGGGATAAGGAGGGAACAAGAGAGTCGCCTTGAGATGGTAGGTCACTGACCTGACGGCCACTGAAGGTAGACAGTGGTATAAAAGCCGCCCATCTCAAGCGAGAATGACAATACCGGTCAACCGCGGGCAGTGTCACTCAGGGACAAAACGTCGAGCCCCCGGTTATACCATCATCTAAGCTGTTAGACCGTCGTGATTTACAACGTGAACCGCCGGATTCTTTTACTATTGTTGTTGCCGCGATGGGGATGCTATTGTTTCGACACGCCAAGTCACTGGGCGTCAGGCCCTAGTCAATAATTTGAGTATCTTCTTTCTACACTCTTTTCATTGTTATTATAATATTTATTGTTTAAGTTCGAGGAGGAGGGAATGTAGAGACGTTGAAACGAGGAAGATGTGAGCATGGTAGTAGGTATACATTGTAAAGGTATATTATTCTGTGTGAGCATAGTAGTAGGTATACATTGTAAAGGTATATTATTCTGTGTGAGCATGGTAGTAGGTGTACATTGTAAAGGTATATTATTCTGTGTGAGCATGGTAGTAGGTGTACATTGTAAAGGTATATTATTCTGAACGGTTGTTGCTTCTTTAAATTTGCGTTGTGTAAAAGTGTTCCAGAGACTGATGACCTTTCTAGCGGATCATCCCTAGAACCTCATGCGTCTCGTCGGTCAACACCAATCTAGGTCTTCTGATCGTCTAATCACAAACGTACTGCAGTCATGTGTTACCAGGGGGTCACTGTTTGATCACAGCCTGGTTTATAGTTGGCTCTGGTTTGATCAACTCAGTTGGGAAATCGGAAATTCCCTTTTGAGTGGGCTGAGTTTGACATATGTAATAGCAAACACTGTACACTTGATTGCAATTTTAACACAATTCTATGAATCCATTGTTATTTATTGATGAAAAGTGTTAATAATACTGATATTACTTAGTCTTAAATTTAATTTATAACATATTACAATATGATAGCAGAAAACTAGTCACGACAGAGATGAAGTGTCAGAAAACTAGTCACGACAGAGATGAAGTGTCAGAAAACTAGTCACGACAGAGATGAAGTGTCAGAAAACTAGTCACGACAGAGATGAAGTGTCAGAAAACTAGTCACGACAGAGATGAAGTGTCAGAAAACTAGTCACGACAGAGATGAAGTGTCAGAAAACTAGTCACGACAGAGATGAAGTGTCAGAAAACTAGTCACGACAGAGATGAAGTGTCAGAAAACTAGTCACGACAGAGATGAAGTGTCAGAAAACTAGTCACGACAGAGATGAAGTGTGAGAAAACTAGTCACGACAGAGATGAAGTGTCAGAAAACTAGTCACGACAGAGATGAAGTGTCAGAAAACTAGTCACGACAGAGATGAAGTGTCAGAAAACTAGTCACGACAGAGATGAAGTGTCAGAAAACTAGTCACGACAGAGATGAAGTGTCAGAAAACTAGTCACGACAGAGATGAAGTGTCTACGCAAAATGATGGGAGTAAGAAGAAGAGACCGGTTGAGAAATGAAGACATCAGGACAAAATTGAGTACAACATCAGTACTGCACTTCATCAAGAAACAACAAATTAAATGGTTCGGCCACATAAACAGATTACCAACAGTGTACCTCAAAGAGCAATACTACTCTGACATAATGGATACAAAGCAAAAGCCGGATCACGCAAAAGATGGACCTCAGATATGACAGAGGCGACGAAATACACTATTTATAAAGCGCACACAAGGACTCGTTCTAGAAATCTCTTCTTATCCTGACGCTGTAAGACAAAACATGATTGGAGAGGGAAAAAGGGGGTAAAAATACAACCTCGTACATTATTGTGTTTTTTTTTAATGAATTTGTCTGTTTCTAACAAGACTGAAATGCAAGGATTATGTGAGGTAAATAGTATGGTTTCTCGGAATTTCCTTCTGGGTTCACTCGATCTTATTTCCACAGAGGACTGTAGAAAAGAAACATTAATATGCATACGCAAATATCTGCTGGGTAAGACTGAGCACCTACGGTTAATCCGAAGTACTATGCGTTCAGTTCACTAGCCAATAAATATAATAAAACGGATTGTTTGTGTGTCACAAGAAACACTCTGGAATTATGAAATTTGGACAGTTTGTTTCAATAGAAATGTGTAGATCAACGTTACTATTGTCAACTCTTTACTTGCTTTCTTTACCTAGTTATGAGATAAGTTTGTCAAAATATACGTGGCGTGTTAGTCATTACACTAGTTCATTGAAAATATACGTGGCGTGTTAGTCAGTCATTACACTAGTTCATTGAACATGCGCAGCGGTAAACAGGGGGTCGTAGTAGCACCATTTGCGAGCTGGGTATACCAATTTAAAAATACGATCAGAATTTCTTTGCTTATCAAAATTGAGACAAACTTACCTTTTCGATTTCTTTTTCTATGATGCAAACAAACTTCAATTTCTTATAGATGTTTTTATTCTCTGTCAAATATAATGGAATATACAATATTAACAGATTTTTTTCCAAACTTAAATCGTCAAAGGCAAACGGGGGCAATGGCTCGACCAGGGGAATAGACTCACCTAGACTTAAACCGTCAAAGGCAAACGGGGGTAATGGCTCGACCAGGGGATAGAACAGGTTAAAAATATGTTATTTTTTTTTTTTGGTGGTCCTACGAAGGGAGGTGAGCACGAAAAGAAAACACACCGAAACCGGATGTTCTGACCTACAGGTCTGTAGACGTATACTGGCACAATGAACTAACACACTGAGGAGCAAATCACATACCAAGCAGAAAGTGGGGTTTGCAGGTTTGCAAATGTTTGGTGTCAAGTAAATAAGAAGATATCATGAGATATGTTGATGAATGTCGTGTTAGACCCGTCCTAGAGGTAAAGTGTTCGTTTCTCACTTCAAATATGCTCAGTTCGTTCCCCTCGTGGAGCGAGTGTGATATTTTTCCCAGAGACCCCTGATCTTAATGTAGAAGAGATCGAGTTCTCAGTATAACGGAGATGGACGATAAAACGGAGTTCAAGTTGAGCACATAACATAACAGTTGGCAATTGAAAATCAATAGGCGTCAAAGCTGCTGTCCGGGCAAAATTCATAACAAATATGATTGAATTATTTCAAAATGTCTACCATATTCAAAATGACACCGGGTGCCCTTGGCGGTACTACAGAGTTGGTAGCATTGATATCTTCCTGTGTATGAAAGAAATCTGGCACACACATGGTTATTCAACGAAGTGCAATGATAATGGTCCAGTTAATTAATCTTTGACCTACGACACATGGTGGGTGATTTGGTAAACATCCCGTCGGTGGTACACAATTGAAGCTGGGTCGATCTGCTTGCCGTTCAGTCGAAACCCAAATTCTGCACGTAAATCGCATGTGAAGCTAGGTTGTAAAGTTAGTTCAGTTACCAAGATAAAATGAATATATGACTTATACTAACAAAACATAATTTAGCATAACTCAGTTGTTTACATGATAGATATCGAGTATTGTGTTCGAGCTATTGTTAGACATTTGCCTGTCAGTGTTGTACGTCACAATCACCGTCACAGATTCAACATGGCGGTAACATCTGCGTAATGTCAGCTTCACTTTCGTCAAATATATTTGTAGATACTGATTGACAAATTTGGATGTTTGTTTGTTTTTCATAAATGGTGTATTCTGTACCGGAAGAACGCCAGTTCAGTTGCTGTGGATACGAGAAAATTAGGTTATTTCCACGCGTTCTAATTATATCTGAATCCTGGGATTGGATCAGAAATATGTCGTTAGGTTATACAACACTAACTGACTGTTATTATTTTGTGGATGTTGTTTCATTATTTTTAATGACTCCTATATTTAGTTTTGCTGTTCAGGTTGTATTTTTTTCTGCTGTTGTTGATGAGATTTGTACTGAGTGTTGTTGATAGTTGTATTGTTGTGTGTTGGTGGTTGTATAATTCCTTGCTCTTATTTATACTTGGGTTGTTTCCTGCTGGTCTTTAATAATAATATTATTCCCTGATAATATATCTATATTTGCATTGTTTCATGCTTGTATTAATAGTTTTGTTGTTCAATGCTATTGATCATGATGATGATATAACAGACCGGTTCACATATTTGGGTAGCAGTTCTGACTGTACAGGAGATACCAACAATTTTATTTTTTTTATTCTGCTACGAAATGTCAAAACAACAACATCTTTTAAAAGTTTAAATAAGATATGGAACTTCAAGTTATATAGTTTTAAAACGAAATTATAATTTTTTTTAAAATGTAAATGTTGTACCTGTCCTAATATATGGCAGTGAGAGTAGAAAAATGACTCAAGATATAAAAAGTAATGCTTTTGAAAATAAATGTCTGGGGAAAATAATGAGCATAAAAGGGGAGAAAATGTCTGGCCAATCACTAGTGACAATTGCTACAAGAAAGAAGAGATGGAAATATGTTGGGCATCATCGGAGAAGAAACGAGCAAATAATTACAAAGCATGCATTGCAGTTGGAGGCAAATGTATCAAGGAAGGGTGGCTATACCTTGAAACATCAACGTTACTGAGAGATGTGAAGAATATCGGACTTCATATAATTCTATATAAGAGAATCAACGCTTGTTCCTGGATAGGTGGGATGTAAAATCGGTATTGCACCATATATGCTATAATGTACGGGATGTATAATAATTGTTGTTGATATTTTGCTGTTCCTGAAGCATATTAATTATATTGTTCCCGGTATTAGTGATGTTGAAATCGGTTTTGTTCCCTGGTATTAGTGATGTTGAAATCGGTATTGTTCCCTGGTAGTAGTGATGTTGAAATCGGTATTGTTCCCTGGTATTAGTGATGTTAAAATCGGTATTGTTCCTGGTATTAGTGATGTTGAAATCGGTATTGTTCCTAGTATTAGTGATGTTGAAATCGGTATTGTTCCTATATTAGTGATGTTAAAATCGGTATTGTTCCCTGGTATTAGTGATGTTGAAATCGGTATTGTTCCCTGGTATTGGTGATGTTAAAATCGGTATTGTTCCCTGGTATTGGTGATATTGAAATCGATATTGTCCTGCTTTCATTAGCAACTGTATATGTTTTCAAATGTTTCTAACTATGAAAGATGTATATTTTCTCACGTTACTACTACTGTTGCTCTTTGGTCGTCGTCTTCAAGGACCTCATTGAAAACGACAATGTCCCTCCTTGGTCTAGCTAATGTCCCTCCTTGGTCTAGCTAATGTCCTTCCTTGGTCTAGCTAATGTCCCTCCTTGGTCTAGCTAATGTCCCTCCTTGGTCTAGCTAATGTCCCTCCTTGGTCTAGCTAATGTCCCTCCTTGGTCTAGCTAATGTCCCTCCTTGGTCTAGCTAATGTCCCTCCTTGGTCTAGCTAGTGTCCCTCCTTGGTCTAGCTAATGTCCCTCCTTGGTCTAGCTAATGTCCCTCCTTGGTCTAGCTAATGTCCCTCCTTGGTCTAGCTAATGTCCCTCCTTGGTCTAGCTAATGTCCTCCTTGGTCTAGCTAATGTCCTCCTTGGTCTAGCTATGTCCCTCCTTGGTCTAGCTAATGTCCCTCCTGGTCTAGCTAATGTCCTCCTTGGTCTAGCTAATGTCCTCCTTGGTCAGCTAATGTCCTCCTGGTTAGTAATGTCCCTCCTTGGTCTAGCTAATGTCTCCTGGTCAGTAATCCTCCTTGGTCTGCTAATGTCCCTCCTTGGTCTAGCTAATGTCCCTCCTTGGTCTAGCTAATGTCCCTCCTTGGTCTAGCTAATGCTCCTGGTCTCTAGCCTCTGGTCTAGCTAATGTCCTCCTTGGTCTAGCTAATGTCCTCCTTGGTCTAGCTAGTGTCCTCCTGGTCTAGCTAGTGTCCTCCTGGTCTAGCTAGTGTCCCTCCTTGGTCTAGCTAGTGTCCCTCCTGGTCTAGCTAATGTCCTCCTTTGGTCTAGCTAATGTCCTCCTTGGTCTAGCTAATGTCCCTCCTGGTCTAGCTAATGTCCTCCTGGTCTAGCTAATGCCCCTCCTTTGGTCTAGCTAATGTCCCTCCTTGGTCTAGCTAATGTCCCTCCTTGGTCTAGCTAGTGTCCCTCCTTGGTCTAGCTAGTGTCCCTCCTTGGTCTAGCTAGTGTCCCTCCTTGGTCTAGCTAATGTCCCTCCTTGGTCTAGCTAATGTCCCTCCTTGGTCTAGCTAGTGTCCCTCCTTGGTCTAGCTAGTGTCCCTCCTTGGTCTAGCTAGTGTCCCTCCTTGGTCTAGCTAATGTCCCTCCTTGGTCTAGCTAGTGTCCCTCCTTGGTCTAGCTAGTGTCCCTCCTTGGTCTAGCTAGTGTCCTCCTTGGTCTAGCTAGTGTCCTCCTGGTCTAGCTAGTGTCCCTCCTTGGTCTAGCTAGTGTCCCTCCTTGGTCTAGCTAGTGTCCCTCCTTGGTCTAGCTAGTGTCCCTCCTTGGTCTAGCTAGTGTCCCTCCTTGGTCTAGCTAGTGTCCCTCCTTGGTCTAGCTAATGTCCCTCCTTGGTCTATCTAATGTCCCTCCTTGGTCTAGCTAATGTCCCTCCTTGGTATAGCTAATGTCCCTCCTTGGTCTAGCTAATGTCCCTCCTTGGTCTAGCTAGTGTCCTCCTGGTCTAGCTAATGTCCCTCCTTGGTCTAGCTAGTGTCCCTCCTTGGTCTAGCTAGTGTCCCTCCTTGGTCTAGCTAATGTCCCTCCTTGGTCTAGCTAATGAATCATGTTAATATGTTATTGATCTCTGACTTATTTATAGACAAGCTAGTAACTTTCATGTTGTTGAGCGAATTAATTAATGATTGAACATTGGAAGAGAATATGCTAGCGTGTATTGAATAGATAGATAGATGTACGGAGGGACGGAGTTCCTTCAAACAACGGTAGCATTCATGATACAATCTGGTTGATCGGTCTAGGCGGGGATCGCGAGAGATAGAGAGAGAATAGATAGATAAATGTCATGGAGAAACAAACAACTAATAAACATATCAATGTGATGGGCAGACATATTGCTTTTCTGTCCACTGTTTGATCACACACTCACCTCACCCCGTCTCGGACAGAACAAAATATAACATAATGTCGGTTATAAGGGCGTCCTCACGAACAGTAGAGAGAGGCTGGGTGTTCATAAATGTCATCTTAAATATTGTGTGGGATGTTTGTCAGATTTTGACTCTTGTGTACTCACATCTACCGCGTTAAGATTGCCGTCATAAGATCAGCACCGTGGGTTATCGGCCTTGAAGATGTGAAAAATCCCAAATTACGTTTCGTTTGGCGTCATCATTTGTTACGTACACATAGTTCACGGTATAGTTGATATACAAACAAGACACAGACACAACAATTACAACTTGACAACAGTCAACAAGGTTTACTTTAACCTAAATCTGAACAAGAGATTTGATATACTTGGTAGTAACCTCTTCTTGAAAACTGTTGACAATAAATGGCTGGTTTGAGGAAGTAATTCTAAATACATAGAGCTGAACAAATATAACTGGAAGATGAAGAGAGAAATTGACAATGTGTTTGGACACACAGGAAACAACTGAACAACATAACTAGCTAGACATGCACTTGATGCAGAACTCTTATAGGAAGAGAGGAGTGTGCAGGCAACACATGCACTTGATGCAGAACTCTTAGAGGAAGAGAGGAGTGTGCAGGCAACACTTGCACTTGATGCAGAACTCTTAGAGAAAGAGAAGAGTGTGCAGGCAACACTTGCACTTGATGTAGAACTACAGAAAACGTCCCAGAATAAAATTAGTTGTAGGACAACATTTACGTCCTTGCCTTATGTTCCCACTAGAGACAAAGTTTAATAGTAGAAATGCTAATGGTGATATCAGTAGTAGTTGGTGCTGATTGCTGTCGTTGTTAACATGTGCTGTCCTCTCTTGCGTTCTTATTATGGAAAAGAGCGTGCCGCTACTTAAAGAGATTTTAATCCCATTAAAATTTTTAAAATGCTTGTTCAAGAAAATAAATGATTAGAATTCTTTAAGTAAAACACAGCCGGTCTGCCCAGCGTGTTCAAAGCGTTGACGACGGACGACAAGCCCCGTGTGAGTGCTGTTCAATTCCGCGGGATGGCTGAAAAGCGACAGGTTCTCCAGATTTACGGTGTTCGTAAATGATCCGCATCCGTATATCAGTATTGGTTCTATGTAGCACTGAATAACTCGCATTCTGATCGGGATTGACAAGGACTTGTTGCAGATAATGCTTCTCATTTTCAGGAACGATGTTTTCGCTTGCCCTATTCTGTTCTTTATTTCTGATCGGTATCTGATGTTACCAGGACTCCGAGGTATTTAAATTGCTGCACTTGTCTTAGATCAGTCCCATTTACTGTGATGGTGCATTTTGTCAAAAATACTACACTGTCATACTACACTGTCACACTACACTGTCTAGACAACGTTTTACAACAGAACATGGGGGCGAAAGATGAGATAAATACCAAGAAAAAAGATATATAGATGTTAAGTTAGAATCATATGAAAAGATGTGCAGAAATCCATGACACACAAACACTACCCGAGAAATAGCAGATAAGTACAGAAGACTAGAACACTGAACTACCATCCAGTAACAGTATGAGGACAAAATAAATCAGATATCTTCTCATTTCATTGTAAATTGTTCATCCACATGTTAATATGGCCAACACGTACTGATGTCACCCACAGCAAGGCTGCTCGTTGTTAGGTTGAAAGGACGTGCCTTGTCTTAAAGAGACTTGAATTCCTTATTACAATAAGCACAATTGTGCCTGTTATTTTCAGTGTTTGAGAAATTCATTTCCAGTTTGATTAGAATGAGAAGTGTAGACAGAAAGATGATGACATATCTTCCACATCGTAATGGCGCAATGATACTCTGGACACGATAATCTACTTGCATTGAACACTTGCACTTAATTGTCTAACAGTATAATAGCAGAGTTTGCTATGTGTAGCAGTTAATCTCTCGCTCTACTCTCTTTCTCTCTCTAAGCTTACATGACTTCCCTGGCGCTTATTACAACAACACATGTACACCATTCTTATCTTTTTGTCCAGTTCTGTTTATTGTGGTCCAGCAGTGATTCATTTCTTTCAGTTCTTATTCTACAGTTCTTGTTCTACAGTGTTCTTGTTCTACAGTGTTCTTGTTCTACAGTTCTTGTTCTACAGTGTTCTTGTTCTACAGTTCTTGTTCTACAGTTCTTGTTCTACGGTTCTTGTTCTACAGTTCTTGTTCTACGGTTCTTGTTCTACAGTTCTTGTTCTACGGTTCTTGTTCTACGGTTCTTATTCTACGGTTCCTGTTCTACAGTTCCTGTTCTACAGTTCTTGTTCTACGGTGTTCTTGTTCTACAGTTCTTGTTCTACAGTTCTTGTTCTACAGTTCTTGTTCTACAGTTCTGTTCTAAGTTCTATTCTACGGTTCCTGTTCTACAGTTCCTGTTCTACAGTTCTTGTTCTACAGTGTTCTTGTTCTACAGTTCTTGTTCTACAGTTCTTGTTCTACAGTTCTTGTTCTACAGTTCTGTTCTACGTTCTTGTTCTACAGTTCTTGTTCTACAGTTCCTGTTCTACAGTTCTGTTCTACAGTTTAAACAAGTTCAAACAAGTTTAAACACATTACTTGATCATTCATGAAGTAGAAGCAAGTTGAAGAACAAGTTTAAACACATTACTTGATCATTCATGAAGTAGAAGCAAGTTGAAGAACAAGTTTAAACACATTACTTGATCATTCATGAAGTAGAAGCAAGTTGAAGAACAAGTTTAAACACATTACTTGATCATTCATGAAGTAGAAGCAAGTTGAAGAATAGTTTAAACACATTACTTGATCATTCATGAAGTAGAAGCAAGTTGAAGAACAAGTTTAAACACATTACTTGATCATTCATGAAGTAGAAGCAAGTTGAAGAACAAGTATAAACACATTACTTGATCATTCATGAAGTAGAAGCAAGTTGAAGAACAAGTTTAAATCATTACTTGATCATTCATGAAGTAGAAGCAAGTTGAAGAACAAGTTTAAACACATTACTTGATCATTCATGAAGTAGAAGCAAGTTGAAGAACAAGTTTAAACACATTACTTGATCATTCATGAAGTAGAAGCAAGTTGAAGAACAAGTTTAAACACATTACTTGATCATTCATGAAGTAGAAGCAAGTTGAAGAACAAGTTTAAACACATTACTTGATCATTCATAAAGGGTAGAAGCAAGTTGAAGAACAAGTTTAAACACATTACTTGATCATTCATGAAGTAGAAGCAAGTTGAAGAACAAGTTTAAACACATTACTTGATCATTCATGAAGGAGAAGCAAGTTGAAGAACAAGTTTAAACACATTACTTGATCATTCATGAAGGAGAAGCAAGTTGAAGAACAAGTTTAAACACATTACTTGATCATTCATGAAGTAGAAGCAAGTTGAAGAACAAGTTTAAACACATTACTTGATCATTCATGAAGAAGAAGTAGAATAACCATAACTAGAAGATGGCATGAAGAAATGGGAGAACTGGCCGTGAGAAGCCACAAGTCAAGTATTCTATATATATATTATCGTCTTCTATACAGCACATAATAATGATTGTTGGGGTACCTACGTCAGTAGTCTGTTCGACTTTCACCGCGCTGTCCGTGTGACAGAATCCCTTGTGAAGACACCGACGCAAACATGACGACGTCGTCCTCCATGATCGATTGTCCTTGTGATCAAATTGCCTATACTCGGCCAGGTCCAATTAGTTGATACTTCCCTGCCTGTTTGTCTGTTGCCACTGAGATGGTGTTGGATTATCGTTAATGTTGTTACACAAAGATCTACTCTTGTTTTGTCATTGTGAACTTTGTTGTCAACGTCTGGGTGTCGTCACTGTCTGCTGCTGTTACAGTTCTGCTGTCAGATGGCACATTTATGGACACCGTGACATCTGTACTGGTTGGTCCCTTCACGTCTCTTCCGCCTGTATGCGAGGTGTGTGTGTATGCATTCATGTATGTAAGTATGTATGTGTGTGTGTATGGGAGTGTATGTGCTTACTATAAAAGGGGTTTTAAGCCGAAGGACTGCCCAGCGTGTTCGTAGCGCGTTGGACTACGGGTGACTATCCCTCTGTGTGTGCGGGTTCAATTCCGCGGGATGGCAGAAAAAGCCACAGATTCCCCAGATTTACGGTGTTCGTGGCACCGAACCGAAGGGTTACGATGTCCATGGCACCGAGCCGAAGAGCTGAAAAGCTCAAGTGCTTCTGGATCGGAAAAAAAGCCGAAGGATTGACTTCAGTGCACCGGGTTTTACCCCATACGGCTCGGTCCCTCTCCACATAAATGGCACGCCAACTGCTGAGAGTATTGCACAAAGCGCGAACTCCGTAGCTCCGGCAACAATCCTAGGGGTCTCTGGAAAAAATGCTCCCGTAAATAGAACGGCGCGGTCCGGGTTCGAACCTTCGACTCGCAAGGCAAGGTGGTAACACTTAGCCACAGTGACCCCCCATGTACTGTATGTAATGTACTGTATGTTATGTAATGTACTGTATGTTATGTAATGTACTGTATGTTATGTAATGTACTGTATGTTATGTACTGTATGTTATGTTATGTACTGTATGTAATGTACTGTATGTTATGTTATGTACTGTATGTTATTGAATATTTGTTTGTTTGTTGTCATGCAATGTTATTTGTTGGTATATTATTGCTTGAATGTATGCAATTATGTGTGTGTGTGTGTTCTTGGAATACACCAGTTGGAACAATCAAAGATGACAGAGACACACAATGAATGATAGACAGAGACACAGTCTACCGTAGTTAGCCCACATTGCACACCATACACTCATATATACGTTTCTCATTTCGCCATGCCACACACACGCCTAACCCCCCACTCTCTCTCTCTCTCTCTCTCTCTCTCTCTGCTTGTCATGTTCCATCATCCTCCGATCATATTCGTGAACAACTTGTACACATTGCAGTTAATCCATAACTGTTCTTGTTTTGTCAATTTCAACATGATTTAATTCTACTCTTTGTTCAAATAACTTATTTTAAATTCATAGAAGCATACAGTGCACTAAGAATATATTTTTAGATTCATAGAAGCATACAGTGCACTAAGAATATATTTTTAATTCATAGAACCATACAGTGCACTAAGAATATATTTTAAATTCATAGAAGCATACAGTGCACTAAGAATATATTTTTAAATTCATGTAACTATACAGTGCACTAAGAATATATTTTTAGATTCATAGAAGCATACAGTGCACTAAGAATATATTTTTAGATTCATAGAAGCATACAGTGCACTAAGAATATATTTTTAATTCATAGAAGCATACAGTGCACTAAGAATATATTTTTAAATTCATGTAACTATACAGTGCACTAAGAATATATTTTTAGATTCATAGAAGCATACAGTGCACTAAGAATATATTTTTAGATTCATAGAAGCATACAGTGCACTAAGAATATATTTTTAGATTCATAGAAGCATACAGTGCACTAAGAATATATTTTTAATTCATAGAAGCATACAGTGCACTAAGAATATATTTTTAAATTCATGTAACTATACAGTGCACTAAGAATATATTTTTAGATTCATAGAAGCATACATCACTTTAAATATATTTTAGATTCATAGAAGCATACAGTGCACTAAGAATATATTTTTAAATTCATAGAAGCATACAGTGCACTAAGAATATATTTTTAAATTCATAGAAGCATACAGTGCACTAAGAATATATTTTTAAATTCATAGAAGCATACAGTGCACTAAGAATATATTTTTAAATTCATAGAAGCATACAGTGCACTAAGAATATATTTTTAGATTCATAGAAGCATACAGTGCACTAAGAATATATTTTTAAATTCATGTAACTATACAGTGCACTAAGAATATTGTACTTTATTTATAAAACCTAGTAGTACACCAAGAATATTGTACTTTATTTATAAAACCTAGTAGTACACCAAGAATATTGTACTTTATTCATAAAACCTAATAGTGCACCAAGAATATTGTATTTTATTCATAAAACCTAGTAGTGCACCAAGAATATTGTATTTTATTCATAAAACCTAGTAGTGCACCAAGAATATTGTATTTTATTCATAAAACCTAGTAGTGCACCAAGAATATTGTATGTCAAAGAACCTAGCAGTTCACTAAGAATAGTATTCTCCATAAACTTACATTCTTCGTACAACCCACACACATGGTGAAGCAATCCATGTGTGATTAGTTGCTCTCATTTTCTATGTTCTAAACAATTTGAAGTTCTATGTCTGTCCTTACCTCCTCATTGTGTGTGTGTTTGTGTGCGCAGTGTTATACATGTATCTAGTCTTCCAATGCTGTCCAGTCGTGACCTGGTTTGCTCACTTTCGATTGGCTAAAGCTAGTCATGTGATTGATGACTTACTTGACCTCATTCAAGAATCTAGCAGAGATGACCTGAATCTTGAATGCACTAAGACAGGACGACGAGACTAAAGAGAAGGAGAAACCAAAATAAGAGTGAAACAAGCAGAATGTGGGAGGGAATTTAGGTCGACGAGCTGGCAGGCTGCCCGCTAGCTGACCTATGCTATAACATCTCTACTAGTTATTTCCATTGCCTAGAGGCGACGAAAGAGACTATCTACGAAGCGCATACTAGGGCCCGTTTTAGAAATCTCTTCCTGACCTGACGCGTGAGGGCATACAGGATTCGAGAAAGAAAGAAAGAAAGAAAGTCTTCCTGATACCATCTTCACTGGCACTGCAGAGACAACAGCAGAATTGAGTTACACCACAAACTTCCTACTATAGATAGATATATATATATGTAGAAGTATAAAAGTGGCAAGCAGCCAAGAGAAAGTCTTTAACTACTAAATACAAGTACTTAAATAGTAGATGTCTGGCAGTTTATACAAAGGACAGGAACAAATGTAGATTTATTTTAACAACATTTTTAAACGGAGATAACATTCTAAGTTGTCACTCTTGAGTCTCAGAACATAGCACAGTAGACTCTACAAATATTTGTATACAGAGTTCAACACTGATAATTCAGCCGTATGTACAAGCGGACATGCACGCAAGACTTGCACAGCGCATACTTCATGAGTGCACTGAATATGATGTACTGAGGCAAACTGACTAAACTATTGAAACAACACGGACATATGTGTGAGATTTCAACAAAAAGGACAGCAATATGTATTCAAGAGAGAACATTAAATGTATAGAACCATATTTTGGTCTAACGAAAGAAGGAAGGAAACGGTAGTTTTTGTTTTTTTAAAACCTGTGAGTTAGTTGTGTTATAAGTGTTTTCTTCCTTGTGTTCTGTATTAATTGACATTCTTGTCGAAACCGAGACCACTTAAGGACAGACGCACCCTATATTTAACGATTTTAAAAAAAATGAAATTTGAGTTTTTTAAAATTTTAGGTAATACATCCAATTTCGAACAAGAATCTATCTTTAGTTTTTAAAAAAATGTAGTTTTGTATTTTAATTAATTTTTTAACTAGGCATGTATATGTTTTTTTAGCTAATTATATATGAAATATCATAACTTTGCTTCAACAGATGGTAGCAAAGTGTTTATAGTAATATGGTAGTGCAGATAGATTAACTAATAGCATCATTAAACTTATGCAGTGTGATTATGATGTAACTTGTATGAAAAATTCTGGAAAATTAGAGAACATTGGTTGGATAAATAGTATTTGAGCCATATTTAAACATCACAAAGATAACCATGAGAACTGCAATAGGCTGAGTAGCTTGTGCCCTAAAGATAAAGTTTTAGTTGATTGAGAACAAACTGCCTAATTTTATTTTTGGCAACATAATGCAAGTATTTGTCAAGCTATCTTGCGACTTCGTTGACAAAATATATTCATGGTGGTTCTCACAATGCTAATGAATCTTTCCATAATCTTATATGGACTTGGTGTCCTAAGATCTCATTTACTTTGAGGAGGAGCTTAAAATAACTGTCAATGATGCCAATATTGTAGTTAATAATATGAAATTGTGCCGATATGAAACTTTGTTTTAGTTTAACTTTTCCTTTGGAAAACATTATTTTCAGTATTTTGCTGTCATCTATAAAAACCACATATCTTCCTTGCTAATACAGAATTTAGGCACAAAAAGATAGAAAGATGTAAAACAACTAGCATGGCATCTAAAGCATGTGATGAGGCAAGTTTGTATGCTCCTGGGAGATCTTAAAGTAAATGAATTTGGTCAATAATTGAAAATATGTTAGTTTTTTTGGCTTTTTCTCAAAATTGTTATTTTCCATAAATGTATGTCACTAAATACACGTTTTTTCAAAAGCTACTCAAAGGATTGTTGTATAAATGTGCATACTTCTTCTTATGCATATTTGATCATCCTCTACCACTTTAAAAGAATTCATTGAACAGTTTTGTGTCTCATGCAAAAGAATATCTCCTACCCCATATTTTTTAGTCAAAAATCTGGATTTGCATTAAAAAATTCAGAAAAACTCATTTTATTATACTTTATAAATATTTTGCTACCAGTTCAAGATATGCCTATTTACAATAACATCTGAAAGTTCTATAGTGCTAATCTGAATAGAACATAAATCATCCTGTATTTTGCAAGGTTACTTTTTGGGCATTTTTCCCTTAAAAACCCTCTATATTAAATTTTTTTCATAGAATATACATGCTTGGATCTTTTGAAATTTTTTTCCGAGTTTTAACATCAAGTTGATCATTTAGAATCATAAACGCAACCTCAATGATCAATATTTCTGTTTAGGGTGCGTCTGTCCTTAAATGTGAATTATTTCTGTGTGTTTAAAGTATGAAATGTTCAGCACATTAAGCTTCTTGCTGTTAGATGAGCTGGTTCGAATCCGCGTCTCTCCACTCAGTGCTCACTCATAGGTACTCGATCACTTCCAGCATGTTGAATGTGTCGTCGTGTCAGAGCACTTACACAATAATGCCGGCGACGCAGATTTCAGATGTTTCGAATACAGAAAGTCGGGTACCAATTTTAAATGTATGTAGAATATTGGATTTACTGTCTTAACTATAATACCTTATACCAGATAACATCGACGGATAAGTCAGCCTCAGAGATTGTAAGAATGTGACGGATAAGTCAGCCTCAAAGATTGTAAGAATGTGACGGATGCATCAGCCTCAGAGATTGTAAGAATGTGACGGATACAGCAGCCTCAGAGATTGTAAGAATGTGACGGATACAGCAGCCTCAGAGATTGTAAGAATGTGACGGATATAGCAGCCTCAGAGATTGTAAGAATGTGACGGATACAGCAGCCTCAGAGATTGTAAGAATGTGACGGATACAGCAGCCTCAGAGATTGTAAGAATGTGACGGTTACAGCAGCCTCAGAGATTGTAAGAATGTGACGGATACAGCAGCCTCAGAGATTGTAAGAATGTGACGGATATAGCAGCCTCAGAGATTGTAAGAATGTGACGGTTACAGCAGCCTCAGAGATTGTAAGAATGTGACGGATACAGCAGCCTCAGAGATTGTAGGAATGTGACGGATACAGCAGCCTCAGAGATTGTAGGAATGTGACGGTTAAGCAGCCTCAGAGATTGTAAGAATGTGACGGATATAGCAGCCTCAGAGATTGTAAGAATGTGACGGATACAGCAGCCTCAGAGATTGTAAGAATGTGACGGTTATAGCAGCCTCAGAGATTGTAAGAATGTGACGGATACAGCAGCCTCAGAGATTGTAAGAATGTGACGGATACAGCAGCCTCAGAGATTGTAAGAATGTGACGGATAAAACCGTTACCAGTAAGAACGACTGTCCAACAAACGACATGGCATTTAGCGCTACATTGAAATCCTACCTCTATCAAATGAGTAGAAATACGAGAACAGGAAGCTGAAACTGCAAGTCTGGCATATGGAAAAATACATAAAATCCTTACTCTTTTTTTCTCTGATCAATTCCTGCTATAACATCATACATAGAACAAGCTTCAGGTAAGAAGTATTAAGCTAGATGGGGGGGTCCTGGTCTGTGAGGATACGCGGTAAACCTTATTTGTTTATCGATGTTTGTTCCAGTTACCGAGAGCATGTTTGCCACATGTTTATGCACTTCTTAATGAGCTTCAAATCGAACAATATCACCACGCATACAAACGCTGACTTGCGTCAAGACTGTCTACTGTTTTTATCTTGTCTCTCTCTTCTTTTTTTTCTTCTTACTAATATGCCTCTCTCTAATAGTGTGAAATTTCAACTAGAAATCTCACATTTTTCTGGTGTTTATTTCCGATTTTTCTTTGACGTGTTTGCATAATTCTTTAATTGGGATGTTGATTCGTTCTATTCTTCTATGTTACTTGCATTTCCTTCCTTATTGGCCTTGGTTATCATAATGTATGCGATATATTGGTGTTAAACATAACGATCTGCTATATACCGCTTGCTCTAGCTACATATCAGATTCCATACTAGTTCAAATGAAATCCAGGGGTAGTTAGATGGCAGAACGAAACGTTGAGTTGCAGGTGGTCTGAGTAGATGTACATGATGTAAACTAGTAAGTAAATATGAATGGATTAGCTGAGGTGGTTACATGGTTAACACTAGTTGCCTGTTATTTTTACTCATATGTGATCAGAACTGGAAGATTGGTCACACCCCCCACACACCACACACACACCCCAACCTCTCTCTTTCCTTCCCTCTTCTGTTGGTCTGTATAGTTTATTTAATTTCATGAGTATCGTATCTCGGAGGTATCTCTAGTATTGAGCTACGATACTCATCTCACTCCCCAAAAGTATTCGGTTCGCATCCCATGTGAACTATCGAGCTATTTTACTAGTGTTCTCTGGCCCGAGTATCTTTTATTTCTATCCCCTAATCTTGACCAAAACGATGAAATATATGTCCAAGTTGGCCAAGTAAAAGAAGCATTTTGCATATAAAATCAACATGTGCAGGCTGGAAAGCCGCTGCCTGATACAAATTATTAATACCTATAAAAATTTTACATATTGTCATGGTCCTTGAAATGTTATCTTGGAACATCGCCAGTCATATAGGTAGGATAGTGTATTACGGAACATCATCATTGGAGAAGCTTCAAGATGTATTGAAATAATGTTATCTAATGAATTACTGACATCGGCTATGTACCACAAGTGATTTGAACTGATGATCATATCAACTTCAATTAAGTTACGGCATCGCAGTCAATGGCATGCATGAGCCGGAAAAATCAGGTAACTTCATCCGATGATGATCTGTCACATGCACTCATCATATCATCATCGATTATATTATTTTTGGGGACCCTCGAGCTATAAACACTGACTTGGTCCCAGCATAAACATCCGAAGCATCTGTCCCTGGTCCGACAGCTGTTGGAATGTTCCATTCTTTGTACCAGTTGTCTAAAGTTACCGAAGTACTCCTCCGCTCAGCAAGGGACTTTTTATATTCATGTTTTTCTATTAACAAAATGTCATTAATTATCACACGTTAACGCTTTCTCCCGCACGTTCAGAATAAAATGCAGATTTGTTTGATTTTATGGTTGTATTTACTCATAAAAGACAGTCATCAACATAAGAAAGAAAGTTGGCACAGAACCTTGCTTGAATTACATTGAGAAACAAAGAATGAAGTGGTTTGGCCATTAATAAGAATGCATCCAAACTCCACAGTATACAGAGTCTTCTACAACAGAACATCAGGAAAGAAGGCAAGAGGAAGACCACGAAAAAGATGGTTAGATGGCGTAGCAGAATCCTGTGAAAGAGCAAAAATAACAATCACACAAGCCACCAGAACAGCGCAAGACAAAAACAGAAAACCACGACACTGGGCAACAGCCCGGTAGCAGTGTGACGACAAAGAAGAAGAAGAATATTTACTCAGTTGTACAGTGGTAGAACTGTTGGAGACAGTACTAATGAGATTTGAAATATCAACGACGTGACTGACTTGATGATAGTTAATATTCTTATCGATTTAGATGTTTTCTTGGTACTGGCTAAGCTATTGTGATGAGGATGTTCGACTGATGTTACAGCAGGCTGTAGTGACACGTCGGATAAGGCAGATGGCTGATGCACTTTGCTATTTGAATAAGTATTATTACTGTAACCTCCCGTCAACATTGAATGAGACTTTGTTGTACTTGTTGAGTAAGATGAGTGAAAATTAAGTTCAATGAAACATTCTAACCTGAACAGCTTCGCGGCGACTGCACTAGCCATGTGGCCATTAAATTTCTCGGGCTCTCGTCCCACCTGTCCTACACCGCCATTAAAAAACGACACTACAGTCAGTAACGACAGTTAAGTAATATTAAGGTAATTCTTGTGACGGATGTGTGGGGTACCTGTGTTTCAGTCCACGGTAAAAGTGCAGTGTCTCTCGCTCTGTGCATTGAGAGGGGCGGGGTATGGTATGCTTTTTCGATCCAGAAGCACTTGAGCTTTCAGCTCTTCGGCTCGGTGCCATTAACATCGTAACCCTTCGGTTCGGTGCCACGAACACCGTGAATCTGGGGAACCTGTGGCTTTTCTGCCAGCCCGCGGAATTGAACCCGCACTCACAGAGGGCTAGTCACCCGCAGTCCAACGCGCTACGAACACGCTGGGCAGGCTGGCATATGGTATGCTTACTGATGTATGTTCTGCTCGTTCGTTCGTTCTACAACTAATTTGACTACTCTTTGTGATCTGTGTGAGCGTGGGTACATTGAAATCCGTTAGACATCTTGCTGTATGTATTACAGACGACCAAGCATTGTCACATCAGAAGATCAACTCAGACTGGATAGATTTCATTTTAAATATTAAAATATTTTATTGAAAATCACGTTCAATTCTAAATGAACAATAGACAGAAGAAAAAACTCAGCAGTGCTAATGCTAAATTAGACCATGCCCTACAGGCAGATTTTCAGATCAGAAGTTATCCTGAAATAACACAGACTGAACAAATGCCGACAAGTAATCGAACAGCAAAACAGATTGAACAAAGCTACATCAACACTCTAGGGCAGATGTACAATCTAGTACTGAACAACAGATGCAATGAGAAAAAAACAAAGATCGCTTTATATAACATTCAATCTTTAATCTCAAAAGTACATCACTGACAACACAATGACGAATGATTAACAAAGAAACAGATTACAAACAAAAAATGTCTTGAGATGAAGTACTGATCAACAGATGTCAAATTATAACAGATCTCTTATCTCCTCTTTCTCTCCCTTTGCCTTATCCAGACATGGAGAGCATAAAGCAATTCAAAACAGAAATGTCATGACAAGTCTTCCTATTTCTCCTCCATTGGCTATGCTCTCTTAAATATCATACTAATGGCCAGATCCAAAATGGGTTTAAAAACATCAACAGAATTCATCAAAAGACAACAGGTCGAATGGTTCAGCAACATAAACACGATTACCTTCAAATAGTATCATCATCATCAAGGTGCGTATCCTTTATAGGACGTTGCTCTCTTTGCAGCACATCTTAAATTTACTCTGTCTCTAGTCAGTTCACCCACTTCGTCGATGGTCATATTCATGAGTTTCTTAATATCTTGTAGCAAATAGTATACAACAAGAAAATATACAAAATTAATATGGAAACAGGTCGGGTTAGAGGACGATCATGTAAGTGCAGTGTACTTATAGAATGTCCGTGAACACTTCAATATTCTTAGCATATAAGAAGGCATCTTCCAGCATCATTATTCTTTACATGGACACTGCAGGCGTACAATAGCAACAATATAATGAGAAAAACAAGATATAGCAATATTTCAACTAAAATACTTGTATCAAGCAAAGGATACAAGAACAAATGAGATGATATACACCGATGGTGTCCTATACAACGACATCATAGGAAACGTTTAATGCTTAATCGAACTCTATTCTATGATATTTATGATAGAATCTTGTATATCATCAAATGTAGTTTACAAGCTTACTCTTGGACTTAACCACCAATTACAATTGTTGACCATGTTGGAGAAATTTGCAGCTGATCCACATTAAAGAAAAGTTTTCTTTTAAAAGCGTGGTTTCCCCTTCCTAATCCTTCTTTACTCCTCCCCCGCGTAAAATGTCCGAAGATTTCCTGGAAACTTGTTTGATTATATTCCTGCCGTGACTCTGATCTTCACATTGTTCTGTTTCTCTTCTCTACTCTCCCATCTCCTGTATTTTCTGGGTCAATGTCCAGGAAGTAGTTACTGCCCTCACTCTACATGTCCTGAGCTGACCACCTGACACCATTATTGCCACTGTGTTGTCGACGCCTTTCTCCCAACACCTGACAATCTGACCTAATTCCAGTGGCCCCTGAAACAACGTTCTAGCCGCATTATGATAGGCCGTTTCATTAGCCACCTTGACCTATATTCCTGCTCATTGTTTTCGGTTTTCTGTTCTCCCGACTTAATTTAATATGCCTCGGCTATTTAAACACACACGCATATATATATATATATATATATATATATATATATATATATATATATATATATATATATATATATATATATATATATATTATATGTATATAAATATAAAATAGATTATATCTATAACTATGTATAAAACATAATATAGCTCTGTGACTGACAAGCCGAGTGCTTTTCTGTATAGTAGAATAATAATTCTACTGACAATATTACATTAGAAACATGTCACATTAGATTGAAAATTCTCTTTATTACAATTGAAACTTGCGAACAAAATTGTTACATTCTTGATGCTCTCATT
Source organism: Arion vulgaris (assembly GCA_020796225.1). Classification (NCBI taxonomy): domain Eukaryota; kingdom Metazoa; phylum Mollusca; class Gastropoda; order Stylommatophora; family Arionidae; genus Arion; species Arion vulgaris. Next base: position 39,877,974 of record CM036768.1, read on the forward strand.
CTGTTTCATAATTAGGCTCACCAGCACATATTCAACTATCCTCGCACATTCTCTTTGTACTCAATTCGTTCTATGTTATTCTCTTTGTACTCAATTCGTCATCTCTTATTCTCTTTGCATTCAATTCGTCATCTCTTTGTACTCAATTCGTCATCTCTTTGTACTCAATTCGTCATCTCTTATTCTCTTTGTACTCAAATCTCTCTCTCTTTATATATATAATATATATATATTCTTTGATTGTCAAATGCCCACCTTTATTTTACCTTGAAAACGGGCCGAACATTGTATCGTCTGTCTATGATTCACCGATAAAACTAGATCTGCTGATATTAGGGATCTGAGATTATAAATTTTTTGGGTTGTTTTTTTGTGTGGATGTCCGGTAGCCTTTTCAGACCTTAGTGTCCATCACCTCACATTTCTAGTCTCTACTGTGCAGGAGAAGCATGTCCTTTCCTCGCGTGTGGAACGTACGTCGAGTGTGAGATTGAACTCATAACATTCTTGTATCTGAGCCGATAAGCCAACGTTTACCATTACGCTAATCATTCGCAAGATTAGAGATCACTGGGGAACTGCCTAGAGTAGTTGATAGTAGCTCGGCCTGCTGCTGTGAGACGCCTCATAGCTCGGGTTCGAACCTACTGTCCGGCATTTGTTCGAGTCCCTGGTCTTACTCAGGACGATAACGTGAGTACCTCTGAAGTCGGGAGAAAATCTGCCTGTATGGCGAGGGAATACTAATTACGAGTACATTGAGCACACGGCTGCCAGTGTAAGTAATTTACAATGTGCACGCTGCTGCCATTGTAAGAAATTGGAAAAACGGATTTTCACGCAAAAATCAGTTTTCAGAGATGAAACTTCGTCTGAGTTGAAAGCGGACGAAAGAAAAAAAAAAAAGAGATCACTGGGAGAAAACATATGGGACACGAACCGAGTACTTTTGGAGCTTGATGCCAGCACCATATCTCAACATCCCAGTCTTTTCCTTCCGAGTACCGCCCCTCATTCGAGCACAGCACACACAAACCGCAAACAGCTGCCCTAGCTGTCTATGGTGTAACTGTTAGAACACGCTTACGTGAATACGCCCATGAATAGACGACATTCCCATGTAATTATTTTCTACATAAGCCAGCAGTGTCACTTATTTATCAATTTAGTATGACTGGCAAATATTCAGTCACATGAATGCTCATAATAAGGTTATAATGACATGTTGTCAGCTTAATATTGTCTTTATTTAGCTACAGACGTTGCGAAATATCAGCACAGCAACAGGAATGAAAGCAGCGGCGACCTTCAGCTGTTTTCAAGCAGTCACTGTCTTCATTCTATATTAAGCCATTCATATTGAGACTGAGTAAAAAAAATAGATCAATGAAGCTCGTAATAGCGTGTGAACATAGTCATTGTCACAGACGAGGAGAACAATGAAACAAAGCAAATCTATGACCACATACGCCACCAAGCCGTGCTATCTTCTATGTTGTAGCTCATGTTTGTTGTTCAATGTCGTTTTCTCAATGGTGTTGAGCAATGATGGTGGGATTAAGTCAATATCTCCTACATGTGATTTGTGTATTACGCACAACCTTGTACGCGCGCTCACACCCCTCTTATCCACTACAAACTGGTTTGCTGGTTCACGCTTTCAATCAACTTCATAGTAATCCAGACATAACTTAATGTGTTCTTGCTTTTTTTTTTACCTAGGAAGGTAAACGAAGGGTATGCACATGTTAATAGTTTTCATGGTTTACTGGTGTAGGCCGAAAATGTTGGGTGTACCTACCATACACGTGTATATGTGCATATGAACCAAGACGCAACGTTTAGTTGTTCTTGAGAAGAAAAACCAAACATATCACGAGTGATTAAACTGACAGATAAGAAAAAGCACAAATAAAACATGGTTTACTATTTATCGATTGATTGATTGTGTACCGTTGTCACATCGAAGGTTGGCTGTAATGGATTCAAACACTTCCTGTCCCTTACCATGGTAATACACATTCTGCCAAACTGTTTTTTTTTTTGTCGTCTTCCTTTTACCCGCTTGTTGACGGCTTGTTTTTCTTCAATGTTGGTCACACACAAGATTGCAGGAGTTGGGTTTGAAGATTGGAGTAGCAAGAAAATAACAGCTACGTGAGTAGGCTCATCAATCAAAATAGAACTGGTATGGTCAGTCGCTGGACACTGTTGGAGATATTGTGAAGGAGATGGAAGCACCTATGGACATGTCCGGAGTGCAATGAAGATATTGTGAAACTGAACTGAAATTACACACACGCCTCCTGGCTATTTACTTCTACTTGGATCTTCATTGTTCTGTATCATGGTTACAACTTTGTGAGCATTTTGATAGATTCAATTGATTGGTTATTAAACCAACCTCATAGCTCTAAGGGCAGACCCATGGGTGCTGACCATCCCGTAGAAGTCAATAGGTATACGTTCTGATAGTGGCTCAATAGTTAAATCACACCTCTTATTCTGATGGTTCCGGGAGGTCATATCCGTGGGAGGTCATATCCGTTGTCGGCAAGATGGCAGCTGAATTTCGAACCGTTGGAATTAATTAATATGTGATATTCCAGAGTTTTCGTAATTTTGAGGATCAAAGCTCAATGTGTGTTTGCATGTTTATAAACTGTATGACTGAGTATCAAGTCAGCCTTTAACGCGAAACAGGACTTCTGGTCATGCTACGGAGATACAAACACCGAGACCCGATTATAATAAAAAATACAGCGTTCAGCGATACAAACGGTTTCGGATACAACGAAAAGCTATGGCCGTTTCTGCCTTCCCTACACATTGGAGGAGAAAAGGGAAAAGAAAAACAGTCCGAAAAGAACGACATACCAAATATGCACACAAAAAAGATGGATTAATCAACATCGAACTGGTGTGTTTGGTCGCTGAGCACTGCTGGATTTATTGAGGTGTGTTTTGGAGCACCTATGGACATGTCCGGGATGCTATGATATAACTGATAACTATGATTCTCATATTATATATAACTGATCTGTTCGTTCATGTTGCTCTCTGTTATTCTGCCCTGTAGTCAATAGATAGTTCATGTGGCTCTCTGTTATTCTGCCCTGTAGTCAATAGATAGTTCATGTGGCTCGCTGTTATTCTGCCCTGTAGTCAATAGATAGTTCATGTGGCTCGCTGTTATTCTGCCCTGTAGTCAATAGATAGTTCATGTGGCTCGCTGTTATTCTGCCCTGTAGTCAATAGATAGTTCATGTGGGTCTAGGATCATTAAAGAAAAACCTGATTGCTCTACATATGACACGAACCCAGTTTTTTGGATAGAGATGGGAGCACCGTACATCAACACCAAAATGTCCTCTCCTTTTATACCTAGGTACTCAGAACACTCTCTATTCTGCCCCACAGATACACAGTCCTATTGTGCACAATTGTTATTCCAAAGTCCGTTTGCAGTATATATGCCCCTCATCATCACAAGTCTTATTTTCATGCAACAAGTAGTCGCTAAGTAATTCCAGTATGTGGAGGTTATCCATTGCCAACACAGCGAGTATATGTTTCTGTTGATGCAAGCCGCCTTTCTGCTCTCTCATTACATTGAACAAACTGCACTTAATTGTAACAAAAACATTGACATACCTTCCCAGTGTTATCATTTTTCTTCTACCCTGTCCTCCTATCTCTTCTTGTTATTTCTCCTTCTATGTGCTTGCTTTCCATCTGTTAACACCCCACCAACTGCATATACCTACATGGTTTACATTGTTAATGATATAATTGTTGTACATGGGCAACTAGACATGACTGACAATTACAGACAAGTATCATTAACTCTAGTTCATTGATTATTCTTCACAAGTCTTACTTAGTAAATACTTCTTGCTTCTCCATCTCATGGGAGAACAGAATTCTTTCGTTCATTCTTCCTTCTCTCTCTCTCTTTTTTTTTCTTTGTTTGTTTGTTTGCTTGTGTGCATGTATGATATGTCACTGCACTTGTAGTATTGAATATTAAAATATCATAAAATAGATTACAGTACAGTCTTACTGCAACAAAGAATGTGCACAGAAGAACATGAGCATATTAATTATAATAATAATTCCTCTTGTACCGTTATATGTTACATAGGGCCTGCAAGCAATTTCTCCATACCGCTCTATCCTGGGCAACTCGCTGAATCTCCTCTATGGAACTGAGACCGATATTTCCTGCCTCTCTCAGCAAAGTTCGTTTCAGGGTCTCCTTATATCGACCTCTTTCTTGAACCCTTTGCATCCCACTTCAATGCCTGCTTTGATATTCGTTGGTCATTTCTTCTCAACGTGTGTCCAACATATCTCCATCTTCTCTTTCTTATAACATCTGTCACTAGTGGTTGACCAGACATTCCTCTAATCATCACTTCTCCTGAATTTGCTCCATTTTATATTCATTATTTTTCGCAGACATCTATTTTCAAATGCATTCAACTTGCTTTCTATATCTTTAGTCATTTTCCAACTCTCGCTAGCATATGTTAGGATTGATACAACATTTGAATTGAAAATTCGTAATTTAGTTTTAATACTATATAACTTGCAGTTCCATATTTTATTTAGACTTTTAAAAGCTGATGTTGCTTTGCCAATTCGTATCATAATTTCTTTTTTAAAATTTCCTGTGCTATCAAAATTGCTACCTAAATAGATGAACTGCTCTGTTATTTTTATCATTTTAGATTCCAGGGTGATATCTGCATTACTTGCCATAGGTGTCTTCATTATATTTGTTTTTCGTAGCTTATCTGCAGTCCAACTTTTGATGCTATAGACGACAAGTCTGTTTTTCTTTGCATATCTTGGTTGTTTCTACTTAACAAGGCAATATCATCTGCAAAATCCAAATCTTCTAGTTGATTATTTTCTACCCAATCAATGCCAGTTTCGCCCTGCAACATTTTCGCATCACCCAGTCAATGGCCACTCCAAACAATAGCGGAGATAGAATACAGCCTTGCTTTACTCCGGTTTCAACCATAAACCAGTCACTGTGTCCACCATCAGTGCGAACTGCACACTGTGAACCATCATAGAGGCTCTTAATAATGTTTATTATTTTGTCTGGTATTCCATAGCATCTCAGAATATTCCACAGGAGATTCTGTGTAGACTATCAAAGGCTTTTTGGGAACACAAGAGAAAGGCTTTTTCTTCTTCTTCTTCTTCTTTGCGTTCGGTTTCGTATGCTGCGTTAAATCATGATATGAAGCTGCATGTCAGTTGGAGTTCTTCGAGGTCCATGTTGGTCTGTAAGCTTTGTTCATGAGGCCATGTTTCATTTCGTTGGTGTATGTATGATGGACATGACTGCAGGATGTGCTCTGAGTCTGTGTTTCTGTCTGGCATGCACACTGTGCAGTCTGAGCAGGCTTTATTCTGTGCATGTGGTCGTTGAGCCTGCAGTGACCTGTTCTTAGGCGAAAGATTGTTGTGTGCTGTTTCTGTTTAGTCTGCTGATGGGATCTTGTGGGTGTTTGCTGTGGGTTTGTTGCCTCCATACCTCTTTGTACTTTCTTTTGATATGTGTCTTGATTTCTGGTAGTGATACTGGGTGTTTCTGTTGTGTAAGTTTTGTCCCTCCTTAGCCAGCATGTCTGCTCTCTTATTTCCTGGAACGCCACAGTGGGCTGGTATCCACTGGAGAATAATTTTGTTGTGTTCTGAGAGCTTGTTTAGCTGTAGTGTTAGCTCTCTTTCCATGTTATCTTGTGGTTCCCTTTGTGTGGCCTGCAGGACTGACAAGCAGTCGCAAAGGAAAAGTTTGTTGTTTTGGATGTTTCTTTACTGCAGTATTTTGAGGCATCCACAATTGCCTGTTGTTCGGCTCTAAAATTTGTTGATAGTTCTCCAGTGGCACTTGAATTTGTTAGTGTAGTGCCATCTTGGAGTATGATGATGGTTCCGGCCCTCCTTTCCTCGCTGTCGTGTCTGATGATCCGTCTGTGTATATATGGGTCCACTCGGGATGGGGGTATGAGGTGTCAATGTGTTCTAGTGTCTTTGCTCTCAAGATGGGACCTGTTTCTTCACCCTTTTGTCTACATTTGGAATTGTTGTTATCACTGAAGTTGGGCTGTAGGTCTGGGCTTTTTAAAATCGATGAAATTTAGTATGAGTGGTTGTTGCTTCTCAATATGTTCCTCCAAAATTAGTCGTAGGGTAATTATTTAGTCTAAGCAGCTTCTCCCAGGTCTAAAACCAGCTTGTTCTTCTCTCAAGGTTGTGTCCACTGCTCCTTTGATTCTATTAAGAATGATTTTGCAGAAAGTCTTGGTCATTACTGATAATAGGGTGTTTCTTCTCCAGCTGTTGCAATCTTTGAGATTACCTTTTTGGGGATCTTAACAATTATTCCCTTTTTCCATTGATCTGGGACAGTTTCTTCTTCCCATACTTGATTAAATAGTTCTTGCACCTGGCTAATAGTTGTATCATCAGCCGCTTTGAGCATTTCTGCAGTAATGTTGTCATCACCCGTTGCCTTATTGTTTATCAAGGAATGGATTGCCTCCTTGACCTCAGCTACACTTATCATTTCTTCATTAATTGGTAGAGAGTTGTTTTTCATCAAACTTGAGTAGTAATGATGGATCAGGTCTATTTAATATTTCTTCAAAATGTTCTGCCCATCTTTTCTTCTGCTCTTCTAACTAGGGCTGCGAGTTTTCACATTTTGCAAGCAGCAAATGTGAATTTGTAGAATCTGCATGTGTTTTGTAATTGTGGAAGACTAGTGTAAAGCGTATTATGAACAGATGAGTGTGGTGGGAGGAGTTCTTGTCTAGCTTTATGCAGTCCAGGGCATTCAAGCAAGATATGCTGTACTGTCTCACATGAATGACTGCACTTTCTACAGTGTGGTAGGTGTGTGGGGTTTATTCTGTGTAGGTTTCTTCTGCTCAGTATCTGATGTTAGAACTTTACCATCGTTACTCTTGATTGGGCCACCCTTTGAAACAAAAGTTCCAGTAAGTTGTTTTAGTGTGTTGTATAGCATTTTACTGTTTCCAGTCTTAGCTGCCTTTTCCCCTTCTTCGGCCAGTCGATTGACATATGCTCTTTATCTCTTCTAGCCGCTCTTTTCACTTCCTTGTCTTTTAGTCTATATTCCTCTTTAGCTTGGATTTCATCTGTTGCATTCTTAGTATTAAATATCGCTAGTTTCATCTTTCTTCTTTTGTGAATACATTTCCAGGTGTCATCGCCTATCCAGGGTTTTCTGTCTTTCGTCTTTAATCCTGCGCTACTATTTGCTGCCCCTAATAATTTGTCCTTTATCTTAGTCCATTTGTCTTCAATGTTCTGTTCATTTTCACTATCGAGTAACTCGCACCTATTCTTAAGTTCGAGCTGATATTCCTCTTTTACTTCTTTATTTTGTAGCCTTTGACTGTCTATTCGCAGTTGTTCTTTTTAGTATGGTGAATTTGGCTGAAATCGGATGCATGTGTCCTAAACGTGTAGAGGTCTATGCGTTAGGGGCCTACCAAACCAATGTGCAACGATACACGTTCTTGGCAAAGATCAAACATATCACAAAGAGTGATTAAAATTGGTCAAAGAACGAACGCAAAGAAGAAGAAGAAGTATGGTGAATTTTCAGTTTCAATTTACCTATGCATAAATTATGATTACTTCCTACATCTGTCTCTCTGTATGCTCGGATATCCAGCTTATTAATTAATCCGGACATTAAGATATTAATTGCTGGTTAATATTTCCATATTTAGTGATATCAAGGTGTGTCAATGAATAGCTACGTGTTTTGTTGTGTTAAATGTGTGTTTTTTGTCTCTATATATTTGTAGCTCAAATTGAAGTCATCCCATGTAAAGTGTGTGGTGACAAGTCGTCAGGTGTTCATTATGGGGTCATCACCTGTGAAGGCTGTAAGGTAAGATCTACACATCCTCCCACATGGATACGTTGTGTCTCTCTTGTTGCTCATTGTTACACTATCATAGCACTGCATGCTGTTATCTACAAATGGTCATATATTCCTTTTAGTTAGGAGTACACATTGTTGTTCATTGATTTGAACTGCTTCCCATAGTTCAGCTTAACCAAATCTATTTACAGACATTATTTGTTAGTTGCATACAAGAAGAGAAAGAGTACAATATATTGCATACATTTTCACAAATTGATCTGATATTAGTTATCAGCAAGTATCATTATCACAACATTCTAGACAAATCCATATGTGCTCTGATCTTCCACTGTGCTAGGTAGTATTTGGTCTCCCCACTTCTCTTTCCCTGTGGGTTCCAATTCAAGTGCATATATTATTTGATTGTTTCCTAAGAGTGCATCATCACCATTTTCTCTGAAAAAAATATTGACTTCTGACCTATTCTTCTCTACAATCCTGTATTTGTTATATAACTTCTAACTATCTGATACAGAGTATGTGGGGAAGACTAACTGTTGATGAATGTCTGTAACTTGGATGCAATATTCTTAATCACATGCAATGACTCAAAGTCATATAAGAAGATACTTGACATTTGTGTTGAACAGCCTACACTTATTTCCCAGATAGAGAAAGCTGTTGTGCTCCATATTCTTACACAATGCATCAAATAAACCTCACATGCTGACAGTTTGAGAACACTGTAACCTGCTGAGCTTTTAGTTGTGTGTGTGTGTGTCTTTCATTGACTTCTTCGAACACTCCATATCATCCACTTGTCAACCACTCTGTGTGATTTGTATGTGATCTGAGCCTAAGAGTGATTATGCTTTGTGCCAGTTATACGTCTACAAGTAGGCCAGCACATCCGATTGCTGCACTGCTTTTTATTTACTAGGGTAGCATCCCTAGGCCCTACCTCAGTCGCCTTATGACATGCCTTGTAGGTTGCAGTGGTACTATTCTTTGCTTCCCTTGCGGACCCTGACACCACGCGGGCATTTAATTGACTAACATTATTGATTGAATTTCTGTTAATTCCTTCACTCTGAGAAAAATAACATGTGTTAGGCTGTGTGACAGTTGACATGGAGGATACAGTCTGAACCTCTCAACCTGATACTATACATTAGTTTTCACATCCGCATTTTTAGATCGGGCGTCACCCGTGTGATACAGGGGCCCACAAGGGAAGCAAAGAACAGTACCAGTACGACCTACAAGGCATATCATAAGAGGCGACTGATGTAGGGGCCTAGGGAAGCTACACTAGTAAATAAAAAGCATTACACAAATCGGATGTGCTGGCCTACTTGTAGGCGCATAACTAGCATAGCGTACAATCGCTCTTAGGCTCAGATCACATACAAATCTCACAGAGTGGCTAACAAGAGGTCACTATGGAGCGTTCAAAGAAGATTGGGCATGTCTCCTGTCCTTTTAATCGCTACTTGCTTAGCCAGACTGCAGTGTAATGATCTATTACTAGGGCCACCACGTAGAGGTGGAGTATGACCTTGCTAATCTCATTCACTAAGAATTAGGCCATTGTATAACAGCTATTAAAAAGAGAATAGGAATGGCCAAGGATAATTTCAATAGTATGAGAAAGTTACTGACATCCAAACAAATTACAAACGGGCTAAAACTGAGAATTATCAAATGCTATGTATATCCTATATTAATGTATGGCTCGGAAACATGGACAATGAACAAGCAGTTAGAAGACAGAATTGATGCATTTGAGATGTGGATATATAGAAGAATAGGCAGAGTTTCATGGACAGAAAAACAGACAAATAAACAAGTTTTAGGAAAACTAGGCATGAAGAAACAATTATTAAGAGAAATAAAATTCAGACAAGTAAAATATTTTGGGTAAATAAAAAGACATGACACCATGATAAAATATTTACTAGAGGGAAAAGTTGAGGGGAAGAGCAAGAGGAAGACCGAGAGATAAGTGGGAGGGAAACTTTAAGAAATGGACAGGTTACAGTCTGGTAGTGTGCAACACCAAGGCGAAAGACAGAGGATGCTGAGATTCATTGCAGCCAACCTTGATGTGGAGACAGCACCTGATAATGATGATGAAGAATTAGGCCATTGATATTATTGTTTAGCTTCTCTCCATATTGACTACTACCAGAACGAAACATAATATATTGTTTGATTCTATGATCACGAAAACACTTTTCTTGCTACGTGTTCATTATTACTGCTTGTACCATGTTGTAGGCAATATAGCCATCCTTTTAACCCTTTAGCTGCTAAGGACGTATATATATCGTTTTACCAATCACTTCTAAAGATGCATTAACACGTCTGTTATTATCTCTCCTCTTTGGGCTAAAGGCTTGTTAACACGTTATACATTGCTACTGTCACTGCTATAGGCGTACATTCACGTTTGTGACCTAGAAACAAAGAGTAGCTATTTTTAGCTCAGCCTTCAGAAAGTATGTAGCAGCGAAAGGGTTAAGGACAGACGGCACCCCTAAACAGAAATATTGAGGTTGCGTTTATGATTCTAAATGATCAACTTGATGTTAAAACTCAGGAAAAAAATCCAAGCATGTATATTCTATGAAAAAAATTTAATATAGTGGGTTTTTTAAGGGGAAAATGCCCAAAAAGTAACCTTGCAAACTACAGGATGATTCAAGTTCTATTAAGGTTAGCACTATATAACTTTCAAATGTTATAGTACATCTGCATATCTTGAACTGGTAGCAAAATATTTATAAAGTATAATAAAATGAGTTTTTCTGAATTTTTTAATACACATCCAAATTTTTGATTCACAAAATATGGGGTAAGAGATATTCTTTGCATGACACACAAAACTGTTCAATTAATTCTTTTAAAGTGGTAGGGGGGTCATCAAATATGCATAAGAAAGAAGTGGACAAATTTATACAGCCATGCTTTGAGTAGTTTTTGAAATAAAGTATATTTAGTGACATACATTTATGGAAAATAACAATTTTGAGAAAAAGCCAAAAAACTAACATATTTTCAATTATTGACTAAATTAATTTACTTTAAGATCCCCCAGGAGCATAGAAACTTGCCTCAGCACATACTTTAGATGCTAACGCTAATTGTTTTACATCTTTCTATCTTTTTGTGCCTAAATTCTGTATTAGCAAGGAAGATATGTGGCTTTTATAGATAACTGCAAAATACTGAAAATAATGTTTTCCAAAGGAAAAGTTCAACTAAAACAAAAGTTTCATATCAGCACAATTTCATATTATTAACTACAATATTGGCATCATTGACAGTTATTTTTAACCTTCTCTTCAAAGCAATTGAGATCTTATGACAGCAAGTCCATATAAGGTTATGGAAAGATTCATTAGCATTGTGAGAACCACCATGAATGTATTTTGTCAACGAAGTCGCAAGATAGCTTGACAAATACTTGCATTATGTTGTCAAAAATAAAATTAGGCAGTTTGTTTTTAATCAACTAAAATTTTATCTTTAGGGCACAAGCTACTCAGCATATTGCAGTTCTCATGGTTATCTTTGTGATGTTTAAATATGGCTCAAACACTATTTATCTAACCAATGTGCTCTAGTTTCCCAGAATTTTTCATACAAGCTGCATCATAATGATGCTGCATGAGTTTAATGGTGCTATTAGTTAATCTATCTGCACTACCATATTACTATAAACACTTTGCTACCATCTGTTGAAGCAAAGTTATGATATTTCCTATATAATTAGCTAAAAAACATATACATGCCTAGTTAAAAAATGTAATTAAAATACAAAACTACATTTATTTTGCAAACTAAAGATAGATTCTTGTTCAAAATTGGATGTATTACCTAAAATATAAAAAAAAACTCAAATTTCATTTTTTAAAGAAAAATCGTTAAATGTAGGGGTGCGGTCGGTCCTTAAATGTCATGTTTTTTTTTCATGCAGTAATTTTACAGCACATTTTTCTTGTTCATGTTACGTCAAGTTGAGCTTTTTATTATCTTAAATATGTGGAAACTAATAGGAATCATGTATGTTACTCAACTAATATTCTCAAGTTAGTCAGGGTGTAAGCATGAAGAACAAATACACTGACTTCACAAGTAGGTACATACGAGGATACCTTTCATAAACCGGTGCCAACAAGGAAAAAACTGGCCTGAAATGGTTTGTTTAAAAATGAAGTAAATAATGATAAACTATTGGAAAGAAAGAGTCCAGAAAACTCTAGTAGAACAAGACACTATAATTGTATGATGGCTTTAGTAATGTCAAGAGATGGCAACATGAAGATTGATCTCGCAGTTAAACAGCTGATTGAAGATAATGCAAGGGATGATGATGTTGTTGTATATACCGATGAGTCGGTTCAACGTGGTGAGAAGTCCAGCTGGGGTTTCTTGGCTAATGCGCATGGTAGGGTTATTGCAGAGTGAAGTGGGGCATACAGGACAACTACTTCTAGTATGTGGATGGAGGTTGAGGCCTTACTGCTGCCCTCCATTGGATCTCTGGGACTTCATTTACTGGGGCCTTGTTGTATCTGACTTTCAGTCGATGCTTCACAAGATCCAGAAGGGCAGGTTTCAGTATGAGTGGATGTCGTCTATAGAAGATTCTAACCTCCAGAGGCTTACGTGGATATACTGTCCTAGGCATGCGGGTGTTTACGGTAATGAGACAGCGGATAGGCTTGCATCGATTGTTGGGGAGTTGAAGATGGATAAGGGGGACGTTCTTCGGTCTCTTCGTGACAGTCTGCTGGATGAGGACACTAAAATCGATGTTAAAGCGATTTAGGCAGTTTGGAGTTACCCGCTGTACAAGTCGAACTGGATGCCTGAGAGGCAGAGTGAGAGGTGTGTTTAATCAGCGAGCTATGGGAACCATCAGTATGCATACTCTTTGATATCTATTGGGGGAAACTGAGCACCTATGGGTCTGCCTGGAGTGCACTGACGTCAGTTTAGTAACCAATTGTATGAACATATAACATTGAAAGACTAGTTAACAGTATAAAAGATTATATATTTCTAGAATCTGCATGAAAAAATAAACAGAAAGAATAAAACCACACATTCATGAAGAGAAGAAGAGAGCAGGAAACATGAAAGGAACAAAGAAGACATGGACAGGATAGCACAGTAGAGAAACTGATGACTTATGTTTGTTGAAAACTTATGCTTCAGAAGAATTTTATACAAATGATCATTCATTATTTTCAAAGTTTATTATAACTTTTGTCAATGTCATCTCTCTGTCAGGGTTTCTTCCGACGGAGTCAGTCTGGTCCTGTCAACTACCAATGTCCAAGAAATAAGAACTGTGTCATAGACCGGGTCAATCGGAATAGATGCCAATACTGTCGGCTGCAGAAATGCATGGCTTTAGGAATGTCAAGAGATGGTAGGTTAGTTTGCAGAATTTGTTGTGCAAATATTCACGCATTTTTATCTATATATCTATATACTAGCTAATTAACCGCCCAGCACGGTGAAAGTTGTTATTAATCCTTGATGAGGAATTGGGTAAGCTTTTCCAAAAGATGTCATCTAATAGCATGAATTGTATTTTCTGATATTTTTAAGAAGTGGTTTGAATTGGCTATGTCGTTGTTAAACGATTTTAACGGTTTGAGTGGTTCTTGTAATGCTTCACGTCTAATCAAAGTAGGTTCTTTGCATTCTTCCTAATTATTTTTACATTTATATATTGTAGTTTGAAACAGAAAAGTGAAGCTGTAATGTCATGAAAATTATACATTCTGCGCAAATCAACGCAAACGGAAAAATGCAACTAATGGTGTATTTTTGTAAATAAGATCGGCATTAGAAAGATAAAAAAGATTGCATGTTTATTATACGATGCAAAGGAACAACCTCGTCACAGGCACACAACGACGGGAAATCCGTTAGAGAAGTAGAACTTCACTAAATGTCACTGGCTTCACAGCAAGTCGTCGACTACAGGTCTCCTGAAAAGATCTCACTTGAATGAGCTAACCAATAAGGTCTCCAATGACTGAAAATATTGTTAGATTTATATGCCAGTGGTAACGTGGTTGCACGTTTAGGGACGTAATCCATGCCTATGTTGTAGAGGCCATCTGGCAATTTTTTTATTATATCCCTTTGACTGTTAAGCTTTCTTAACTATGTGTCTGGATGTCGCAAAGATGGCGGATTTAAATGTCGGATCAGACATCAAGAATTCGGTTTTATTTATTTTTAAAGCTAATATTGATCCAATTTCAAAACTGTTTCTTTAGCTGATCTAAATTTAGCCTGAAAAATATTTGTATGAAATATGGTTAATATTGGATATAAACTAAGGCAGTGTATATCTGGAAAAAATGGCCTTGGTTGCGGACCTATGCCTCCCTAGGGGTGAAGGGTACAGAAGAAGGGGTCAATCTGTGCAATCTGAGACTTGATATTTATCAAGAATTTGTCCTAGAGCTCGGAGTTAGACTGGTTATCGCCATTCAAGGTATCCTTGTTCCTAATATCTTGATGACTTTTGCTTAATTTTGCTTGTGCCATAGTCACACTCACTACAAGTTTCTATCTTTAGTTTGTTGAATGAACATATGGTACCCCAACCTATTGTAACCTCAGCAAAGTCTGAAGACTTAAACTTGCTATTCTGTGAGTGCCTGATTCTGTGATGTTACTTGCTAGCACTGCTTGACTTTGTTTTATACTGTGGTCAATAAATTATCACCTGCTGGAGAAGGTGGACACTAAAGTAGATGAGTTAGCAAAAATTAGAAGGAAGGAGTATGAAATCAGGCATGGAACAAACAGGGAGATATGCAAGAGGCTGTGATTTAGACTCTGTAACAAGTGTAGGATGGGGACAATCAGCTTACATACCCTTTGCTGAGGAGATTCATCTATACAATCACCTGTGGGTCTGTCTGGAGTACAATCATGAAGTGTAGGATGGGGACAATCAGCTTACATACCGTTTGCTGAGGGAGATTCATCTATACAATCACCTGTGGGTCTGTCTAGAGTACAGTCATATGTGTTCTTAAACACTGAACTGTATGACTATGCTAGATCAGCAATATCTGAATAGTTTGATTATTTCAGAATCTGTTTGATGTTTGTATCCTCAGCGGTTAAGTTTGGCCGTATGTCAAAGAAGCAGAGGGAGAAGGTTGAAGATGAAGCAAACATGGTTAAAGCAAGTCGGCTAAACGGGTTAGTTATTTTGTTTTGTTTATATTTACGTTCAGATTTTTTAATTTAAAAAAATCCTTACATAAGTGTAGCTGATAGGAGGCTTCGATTAGTGTGACTGATGCTAGCTTACATAAGTGTAGCTGATAGGAGGCTTTGATTAGTTTGACTGATGCTAGCTTACATAAGTGTAGCTGATAGGAGGCTTCGATTAGTTTGACTGATGCTAGCTTACATAAGTGTAGCTGATAGGAGGCTTTGATTAGTGTGACTGATGCTAGGCTTCACATAAGTGTGGCTTTGGTAACCTAGGTTACATAAGTGTGGCTAATGCTAGCTTACAAAAGTGGGGCTGATACTAGCTTACACAAAAGTAACTAATACAAATGTACACAGAATAGGACTACCCTTATAGATCATCACTGTAGTCATAGAAACAAGGTATCTCACTGTTTAGACTTGATAGAAATCCAATCACAGAAGAATAAACAGGATTGAGTCTGTAAGACATAGATATTGCTTCCTCATTGAAAACTTCTATAGCATAAAAAAATTGTATTTTCAGTGCGAACAAGGAAGAATTTTAGTTATCATAAATATATATGCTCATTTATTACTTGTTTTGTTCTTTATTGTTAAACAATTTGAAAATGACAAATTTCTGTTTTCAATCGTTAAATGGTATTGTTCCATGATTGATATAATCACACAGGTTAAATCAGGGACAATTTGGTGGTTACCAGGCCAATGGTTACACCTTTTCACCACAGCAGCAACAACCGCAGCAAATACAGCAGCAACAACAACAACAGCAGCAGCAGCAAGAATTTATCACCACAGATGGTCAGTTGTACTCCCCCAACTCAAACAACATCCAGCCTGCCCCCCACCCAATCAGTTTGATGAGATCAGTTGATGTTAATCCAAGTAAGATTTCATCAATACATTTTATATCGAAAGTCAGTCAAACTAGGAACTAATTTTTATACCATGTGTTTGATATGAAAATATAGTGTTAGGCCTACATTTCTCTTTGACCAGCAGTACATGATGGAGAATGTGATTTTCTCTCCTTTTTTTCCTTCTCATCCAAAAGCATGAGCTTTCAGCTCTTCTGCTCGGTGCCATGGACATCGTAACCCTTCGGTTTGGTGCCACGAACACCATAAATCTGGAGAACTAGTGGCTTTTCTGCCAGCCCTGGAATTGAACCCGCTCTCACAGGGAGCTTAGAGGATGTGATCAACATCACGTCTGATAGCATTTACTACCCAATATTTTTTTAGTACCCAATTAAGACTGAGTCGATCCGAAAGCTGTTGTGGTTACGGGAAAACCCATTTTTAGATCTTTCAATACCTTCCCATCTCACAAAGTTAATTGCAGCATTTTGTATTTTATAGTCACTTGATTTGACAGCCCTTCTGATTTGGTTTTTCCATGACTAACCTTTCTTTATGAAAGAAAGAAAAGTCTTTTGTAGAACTGTCTCAAAATTAATCTAGCTGTGAAGGATTGACTTATTCTTCTTGCGTTGACCTGATATGAAGTCAGAAGTAGTCAGTGCACTGTTCTGCTTCTGATTGATTTGTGCTGAAGGTATGATTTCCTTATTATCAGTGTCCCCATACAGGCGTACCTTCTCTGACTTCAAAGGTCAAGGATTGACTTAATTGCACAGACTTCCTCATGACTCCATCCCTCTCTGCAGAAATAACAAGCCACCTACTGAGAGTGTTGCACAAATTTCATAACTCCAGCAGCAATCTGGGGAAAATGTACATGTGAACTGAGTGATGTGGACTAGATTTGAACCCACAACATTCAAAATGCAAGGGAAATGTTTTAACCCCTTTTCAACAGAGGGGAAAAGCCTGTTTCCTTGCAGCAATTGCTACTAGAGAGGGAAAGAATTTCTAGGGAACTGTGATAGTGATATTCTGTAAATGACATACTACATGAAGAAGAAAAACATTTCTACTGCTATTTATTTCATTCTGTTCTTCAGTTATATGTAGATGTAGATCATCTTATGCTTATGACACCATTTGTATTTTATCATTTGACGTGGATGATAAGCCCTTTAAAGACATTTAAAGGAGAAGGATTGACTTCAATGCACCAAGTTACCCCTATATGACTCAGCCCTCTCTGCATAACTGGTATGCCACCTGCTAAGAGTATTCCACAAAGCATGAACTCTGTTGCTCCAGCAACAATTCTTCATTACGGTTCTGATATTTTCAAAACACAGTGCAAACAGCGTGACCATTTCGCCACAAAGAAAAAAGTACCCTCTGTGTGTATATATATATATATATTCTTTTCTTCTTTGCGTTCGTTCTTTACAACCAATTTTAATCACTTTGTGATATGTTTGATCTTTGCCAAGAACGTATATACGTTGCACATTGGTTTAGTAGGCCCCTAAACGCATAGACTTGTACACGTTTAGGATACGTGCATCCGATTTCAGCCAAGCCTCCTTAGTTGCCTCTTACGACATGCGTGGCAGGTAACAGTAATTCTATTCTTTACACCCCAAATTTGGGCCCCAGAAACCACTTGGGCGCTATATATATATATATATATATATATATATATATATATATATATATATATATATATATATATATCATGATTTAGATAGTAGTTTCTCACTCTCCTTCTATATTTGTTTATAGAATGAGCATCACTGCACTCTGAGCTGACCCATAGGTGCTCAATATCCCGCAACAGTTATCATAAGTTAAGCTTGCTAATGTTTCCTGAGCCCAATAGTTATACACATTCTTATTGCCACCAATATGTAAGAGATGTTGTTTAGTCAGTTGATTTCAATTACAATTTGTTTTGTTGTTGTTTGTTTGTCTTGTATAGTAAACTTGGGGAAAGCCATCACAGAGGCACATCTGCGGACATGCCTATACAGCAACGAGCAGATTGATATGTTAAAACATCAGATCCTACCTCAAGAACAAGTAGAAATATATAAGAACTTGGTATGTATGCGTTTGGTTGGGGGGCTTCCATGTTCCGGCACATAATAAATATTGAGTGAGCTTCCTTCTATGTGTAGATAGTAATCTATAAAGTAATCATTGATTATGTATTAACTAACATTAGATACTGGAATGTCAGAAGAATGACAACAGCCACAAAATCACCAATGGTTGCTGAAGAAATGGATACCAACTGGACAGTTAGGATTAAGCGAGGTGAGCGGCGAAAACATAGAAAAGATGGTTAACAGATTAATATTCATTTACTCAGGGAGAGAGGATGGAAAGCATATGGAGTCCGAAATGATAAAATATAACCGAGCAGTTCATCTGTTTTTGTCACAATTTCCACTGTAATGGTAATACCAAAAGGATCATGCTACAAATTGTTAAAGCAACACCAGCTTTTAAAAGTCTAAATAAAATATGGAACAGCAAGTTATATAGTTTTAAAACTAAATTATGAATTTTCCATTCAAATGTCTTAATCCTAACAAATGTCTGTGAGAGTTGGAAAATAACTAGAGATATAAAAAGTAAGTTGAATGCATTTGAAAATAGATGTGTGCGAAAAATAATGAACAGAAAATGGAACGAATTCATGAGAAGTGATGAAATCAGAGAAATGTCTGGTCAACCACTAGAAACAACTGTTTAAGAAAGAGAAAATGAAGGTATTTTGAGCATACTCTGAGAAGAAATGGTGAAAGAATTGTAAATGGTTTGAGAAAGAAAGAACGCCCTAGAGAAACCCTGAAGCAAGCTCTACTGCCAAAGGCAAGAGATAACAGACCTAATTTTATACAAGAGATTGGGGGGTTGCCCATGTATCAACTTGAATATATTTTGTTTAAAGCAGTGGTTGGTCATAGTCTAATAACATCAACAAAGATATTACCTAGCAACGGTTCTGACTACAATCCTGTCAGCTATCATTGTTTGCTTCTTATACACTAGAAACTTACTGTATCCCCTAGATAAAATTGCTGGTTTCAATTTCTCTCCATTATTTTTAATCACTATGTAACTTTCTTATGTATTACATGCAATTCTAGTTTTCTATCTAGACAAAGATGTCTGTTTATTTTTATATGATTGCAGTTACAGGTTGCTCATTCTTCCTCTGTTCGCTTGTATTGTTATATCAAAGTTATCTGTATGAACTTCACTTTCTTTCAGTTGTTCCATTGTTATTATTCTCAAATATTAAATACCTGATATTGCTGATAAATACAAGTTTTCTATGTACACTTATGTTTACTGCAAAGTTATTAGTTATTCTTTCCTTCATAGTAACATGCAATCTTGGATGAAATTGTTATAATCAAGTTTCTGTATTATGTTTACTGCAAAGTCTATTCAGTTATTACTATTGTTATTTATCAAATATTAATACCTGATATTGCTGATAAATACAAGTTTTCTATGTACACTTATGTTTACTGCAAAGTTATTAGTTATTACTTTCATTTCAGTTAGTCAACAATGCAATCTGTGGATGTAAATTGTTGATAAATACAAGTTTTCTATGTACACTTATGTTTACTGCAAAGTTATTAGTTATTACTTTCATTTCAGTTAGTCAACAATGTAATCTGTGGATGTAAATTGTTGATAATAATTGTCCATTTATCTTATTGCAAAGTTACATTTGTTCTGTTGATTTCAATAGTCACATGTCTTTGGATGGAGATTGCTGATAAAATCACACTGGCTGTTCAGCGATTATTGGTTGCTAAATGATTCCTGGTTTATGGAATTATCTCAGGATGATCAGATTATGTTATTGAAAGCAGGTCAGAAGTTGATTAGTTTTCCTTTGTTACATTTTACTTTTCACACAAATACACTTCTGGGAGTCGTCAATGTACGAATATGTATGATGCACAAAGCATGAACTCTGTAGCTCCAGCAACAATCCTAGGGATTTCATAACAAAATTGCACATATGACTCAACTGGAGCCTATATACAACAGAGAGACTGAGATGTTATGACATGGTCACAATTAAAGAGATTATGAAGATCAGATCTCCCAGTGAACCAAGAAGTGAAGAAAAGATACTGAGTTGGATAAATTATAACTTAAGAAAACTCGAGGGTAGTGCTGTCCAACCTGGTGCTCTTGTGATACATCCCTGGCACTTTATTTCATTTCTATGGCTTTAACATTAGTCAGAATTTCAAGAGAGAAAAAATGTGTTTCTGAATAACAGAATGATTCATTTTTGTCAGCACAATATTTTTTGTTTTTAAATTGAACATGTCTGGATTAAGTTTTATTTTTTATTAATGTTTCTATTAATATTGCTTTATTATTGTTATTGTGAGCGTCTATAGCTCAAGCGGTAGTGAGCTCGATCACAGACCCAAGTGTACCTGGTTCAAACCCCACGGTGGGCAAGTTGGAAGCAAATTCGTTTCTGTGGGATTTTACAAAAGGTAAAAATAGACCTTACCATTCAGAAAGCAATGGCCAACTACTGAACGTATAAGTGGTGCCTAGAAAATCAACTACTCGTTTACTGTGGTTGATGGCTACATCCTTTAAGATATGCCACAATTTTCATTTCATTGTTATTATTATTTATGGCACTGGCACCTCCACATTCATTAGTCAGATGTGCCCAAGTATATAAAAACGTTGGATAGAACTGTCCTAAGGAATTATAACAAGAAGTCCACTTTCCTGGAACCAGCAGAAAAAATGAGAGGGAAGCCTAGAAATACATGGAGAAGTGACTTGGAGGTAGAGATTAACGATCTACAGAATAGCTGCTGCAAGAGATAGCTAAAGATAGAAAGACTTGGTATGAGTTGGTTGACAGAATATACCCCAATCGGAGTTTAAAGGCACAAGAGATATGTTCATAGTGCTTCGATCTCCGCAGTATCTCCAACAGCGTGCATCAACTAACCATACCAATTCAATGTTGAGTTATGAGCCTACTCATACGCCTGTTGTGCTGCTCTTTTCTGTCCACTTCAATCCAAGCTCTTGCAATCTACTTCACCATATATCGGCTGTTTTGTAATGCATGTATCAGACATCCGCACAGTGTGATGGACTCATTTGACCGAAACCTTCTGCAACAGAGCATGAATACTGTAAACCTATCATGGAAACTTTGGTATCTGCACACACAAATACATTCCTGGTAGAAAGAGTGCAAATAATAAGTCTTATAGCACACTGCAATCATCATGGGAGATAACAATTGACTAGGAGGCACTGAAATATACTATCCAAGATTGAAAGTCTCTGAGAGAACTGAAATGGAGTGTCTGTAAGTTAAGACTACTTTGAGAGCTGGGATGTGCTGTCCAAGATGGGAAGTCTTTGAGAGAACTGGAATGTGCTGTCCAAGATGGGAAGTCTTTGAGAGGGCTGGAATGTGCTGTCCAAGAGGCGAAGTCTTTGAAAGAACTGGAATGTGCTGTCCAAGATGGGAAGTCTTTGAGAGAACTGGGATGTGCTGTCCAAGATGTGAAGTCTTTGAGAGAACTGGAATGTGCTGTCCAAGATGGGAAGTCGTTGAGAGGACTGGAATGTGCTGTCCAAGGTGGGAAGTCGTTGAGAGGACTGGAATGTGCTGTCCAAGATGGGAAGTCTTTGAGAGAACTGGAATGTGCTGTCCAAGATGGGAAGTCTTTGAGAGGGCTGACCAAGTTAAGGTCCTCAATATAGCTGAAGTGCGCTGTTTAACCCTAGTGGACCAGGGCAAAAGATATGTTTTTACAAGCCATTTGTTTTTAGAATTAAAAACGCCTTTTAGTGTGACTCCTGGTAAAAAGGCGTCCAACCCAAAGCCACGTAGTGTGACATTTGATCCACAAGGAGTTAAGATGAGAGGGTTTGGGAGAGAACTTTTATATAATGTCCAGGATGGAAAGTCTTTGAGAGGGATGTAGTGTGACATTTGATCCACAAGAAGTTAAGATGAGAGGGCTTGGAGAGAACTTTTATACAATGTCCAGGATGGAAAGTCTTTGAGAGGGCTGTAGTGTGCTGATCAAGTTAAGGGTCTGTGAAGATAACTGCAATGTGATGTCCAAGATGAGAGGGCTTGAAGATAGCTGATTGATATTATGTACTCAACTTTAGGAAGTCACAAAGCATGAAGTGTTACAATTATTATTTAGCAAAATTCTCAATTTGTTTATCATTCTGATCTCAATTACTTTCTCTAGCAATATGTTATCTACAATGAGATTGCTAGCAACATAAACACCCATGCATCAGCAGTTGACAAGATGCTCAGTTGAGCAGCTCAGTGGACAATGAGATTGCTAGCAACATAAACACCTCTGCATCAGCAGTTGACAAGATGCTGAGTTGAGCAGCTCAGTGGACAATGAGATTGCTAGCAACATAAACACCTCTGCATCAGCAGTTGACAAGACGCTCAGTTGAGCTCAGTGGTACTGTTGTTTAAGATATAATCTCAAACTCTATAGTGTGTAAGATAAGGACTAGAAAGACATGATCAGATCTGGAGAGTAAATGAAAGCAACTGACTTGATGATTATTTTTCTTGTTTAGGAAGTTTTGAGCTGGCCTTGATGCAACTCTGTAGAGTGTTTGATGCAGAGTCCAATTGTGTTGTTTTTGGAAACATGTTCTTACCATTGGAAGCATTTGCAAATCTGAGTAAGTTATTTTTTGGTATGTGATTCTCTTACTTTGTTCCTTCAAGTTGTAGACTGTTTTTGTGGCTGAAGTTGTAGTGTTTACTGATGACTTCAGTAGTAGTGAAAATTCAGACAATTTAATACTGACAAGGACACAGTGAGGAACAGAACTTCATTTAATATACACAAGGAGTTCATATACGCTATACATAGACCTTCCTCCTCCCCCAAATCATTTTGTGCACCCCCCTAGAACATTCTGCTTGCACTACTGGACTGAAGTACAGACTCTAAACACTGCAGTTAAAATACTAAATTACACAAGTATATGTCAACTTACTGTTTTCCTCAATGATGCACTGTCAGTACTGCAAGACCTAAAAGAAATATTAAGTGAGCTGAATACCAAAAGAATGGTAGTTTTGCTGTGTATACCATCCAACTGTGGCTTACCAGGAAACGAGAGAGCAAACAAACTAGCAAAATGGAAGCAACACAGAAACAACAGAATCACATAATCACTTTCTGGTATAAGAAAACCCTCAGCAATGCCACTAGGATAGAAGACCAGGAGAGATAATTGTTAATATCTAGATAGAGCAAGACGAACCAGGACTGAACACTATACACCGAACAGTAACCTACACAGACTAAGAATTGTTCTCTCACATACATGTGTATGTGTGGACAGACATCCGAACATATCCTGCAAGATTGTCACCTGCGGAGAGAACACTTGTCAACAGAGACCAACATCCATGCAAAGCTGTTTGAAAGTCTTGATGAACTTACAAACACAACAACATACATCCAGAAAACTAGACTCCTCATGTAGACAATGAACAACAATGAAGAAGAAGAAGATCATGGAGTGACAAAAGTCTGGACAATATATAAGCATGACAAAATCATGCAGTGAACAAATAAGTCTGACAATGTATAACCATGACAAAATCATGCAGTGAACAAATAAGTCTGACAATGTATAACCATGACAAGATCATGGAGTGAACAAATAAGTCTGACAATATATAAGCATAACAAAATCATGCAGTGAACAAATAAGTCTGACAATATATAACCATAACAAAATCATGCAGTGAACAAATAAGTCTGACAATATATAACCATAACAAAATCATGCAGTGAACAAATAAGTCTGACAATGTATAACCATGACAAGATCATGCAGTGAACAAATAAGTCTGACAATATATAACCATGACAAGATCATGGAGTGAACAAATAAGTCTGACAATGTATAAGCATGACAAAATCATGCAGTGAACAAATAAGTCTGACAATATATAACCATAACAAAATCATGCAGTGAACAAATAAGTCTGACAATGTATAAGCATGACAAAAGGCAGAAAATTATGATTTCTTACTGTTGACATTTGTTACTTTCAGCTGATGAAGAATTCCATCTGATGACTGCCATATTTGACTTTGTGAAAAATATTCAACTATTGAATATCACAGAAAGTGAGATGGCCATGTTGAGTGCCCTGATTTTAATCAGCTCAGGTCAGTTCATTTTTGCAAGAAAATATCAATTCTTAGGGACTCTGTGGTTAATTGGTTAAACCATTTAGCTTGTGCTCCAAATGTTGAGGGGTCAAGAATACCATAAGTTGTTGATTATGTTTGGTAACAGTTTCTCAGTTAATCTGAAAAAGATCTAGGACTTTTCTTTGTCTTTATCTATGATGAATTTCATCTAAGTTTCTATTCTGACATAAATGGGATGTTGCGCCTGAGGTTTTGCTCGGCCCCTCACAATTTACCTCAAAAGGTATTTACCCTTAGGCCAGGTTTCTGTTCTTCGACAAGCAAGGGTGGTACAGTCTTGCAAGATATGCCCTAGGTGCACCACAGTCACAAGTCACTGTATCTCTGAGGTCCATTTTGTGCAGGTGAGCTCTGAGACCATTATGTCCTGTTGGGAGGAGCCTGAATATCTGTCTTTTCAATTCTGTGGCATCCGTTCATGCTATCTTGCTCTAGCTTGTATGTCTTTATTTACTTACATCCATTCTGTTTTCACGGATTGTTTCAGTGGGTTGTTGTAGGGATGAAGTATCTACGCAGAAGAGACCAGTTGAGAAATAAAGACCTCAGGAAAATAGTGGGTACAACATCAGTGCTGAACTACATCAAGAAACAACAAATTATATGCTTCGCACATAAGCAGATTACAGACTGCACCTCAAAGAGCAATGTTGCTCCAATTCAATGGATACAAAGCAAAAGGCGTACGCAAAAGTTGGACCTCAGAGATAACCGAGGTAACGAAGGACACTATTTATGAAGCGCACACAAGGGCTCATTCTATAAATCTCTTCTTATCCTGACGCTGTGAGGCAAAACAAGATTGGAAAAAAGTTTCCGTGGTATCTTTAACTCTGGCATAGGTGGCAACAAGACATTAAGTAAACGTTGATATGGAGACGGGAGAACTAGCTGGTACTCTTTCAGATATATTGTGTGATCGCAAGAGAGAGAGAGATATTGTAATCAGAGTGATACAATGTAAATGGTATGCTTCATAAAGATAATGTGAATTAAGAACAACAAACAAGGAAACAATACATATTACTTGCAAATTGTCATTTATAATGTATACTTTAAATATAGATCAATTATTTGACAGCATTATTATGATTTGTTTGTCAGTTTAAAGCAAGAAGTCAGTTGTGTAAGTATTAAATTTGTATCTTGTTCTCATTATGGGTTACAAGGCTCTAGTGTATCTTATTTTCTCTTACTCAAAACAGATCGACCAGGAGTAAAGGAAGTTGGAGAGATCCAGCAGCTTCACGATCGCATCCTGTCTGCTCTCAAACTGGAAATGGGAGTCAATCATGCTGGAGATGAGCACATTCTCAAACGGTTTGTGGAACAGGCAGGCATATTGAGGTCACTAAGTGCCAGACACATTCGTGTCTTAAATGCATTCAAAGAAGAAGCACCTGATATTGAATTCCCAGCACTTCACAAAGAGCTTTTCTCTATAGACACAGAGGCTGTGGCACACAACATGCGCTGAGAACATGAATGGAGTAGCTATTGAAACAAGTATCATGCATTGTCAAGACTAACTATTCCATCTTCAGACATGATGATGCTTTCCTAACACATTCTCTTCATCTGATGTCGCTGTCATTGCATCCAAAAGTGAATAGAGATTTTAGATATAACAAATTTGTGACTGCTGTGGTTGTTCATGTCAAAATATGAAAATATAACAACAGATATTTGATTTGTAAGAACGAAAAGGTAAGGAAATATGCTTACGGAAGAATAAGGCAGTTTCTATTAACCTTTGATCTCTGTAAGAGTTGTTTTCTGTTCTACTGTAATCATTTTCAGATTGTTCTATGTAACATTATTGTAATATTTGTTTATGGTCGATAACTTTGTTCCTGTATTGTACATAAACAGGTTTAGTATCAAAATCTACAGAAATGTATGGGTAACAAGAATCATTGACTTTTTGTTTGTCTTTACATGTCTCTGTCTTTCTTGCTCTTTCTTTATCATTTCTTTCAGTTTCCAGTGGAATATAGGGCTGTAACTTGCCACTTGTCATTTATATTTGTACATATTTTATTTGTTACTGAACCAATATTATAGTGCTCCAGGCAGACTTATAGGTTCTCAGTCTCAACCAACAGATGCTGCAGGGTATGCATAATAATGGTTTCTGTGGCTGAATAGTTTAAAATATTCCTCATTCTGCTATAGATTTCATTTAACATCAATGGCACTGTTTTCATCTAAGAGGCAGTCGATACGCAACCGAAAGACACCCTCTGTACCATCTTCAACTCCCAGACTACATGCGCTACTGATGTGAGTCTATCACTCCTTATTACGGAGCTGTCAGACTGTGCAGGCAATGTTGTATCATTTGTTCAATGGTAATCTCAAGGTACCACAGACTGTTATATGGTGATTCCGAGTTGGTCACTCTTAACTATGAAGTTGTTCAAATGCACCACAACATGCGCACCTTCTCAGGATTGAGCTGAAGCGAGACTTGTAACACCAACACAAAATAGCATGTAAGGTATTTTGAATGTCTTATATCTTATTTAATCCAATCTTACATATTAAGATCTCCTCAGCAACAGTCAGTGGCCATATTGAAGGACATTATCAACCAACTGTTTAAACATAAAATGCCAACATTTCTTTATATCTCTTCTTCTTTGTGTTCGTTCTTGACCAGCAATTTTAATCACTCTTTGTGATATGTTTGATCTTTGCCAAGAACGTCTATACGTTGCACATTGGTTTGGTAGGCCCCTAAACGCATAGACTTCTACACGCTTAGGACATGTGCATCCGATTTCAGCCAAACTTCCTTAGTCGCCTCTTATGACATGCGTGGCAGGTAACAGTGGTTCTATTCTTTACACCCCAAATTTGGGCCCCAGTAACCACTCGGGTGATTTTTTTATATGATCAAAGAGGTCCTAAAAATACAGAATTGCAATAAAACAGTCAATTGTTGTAGAGAGCAACCATGCTTTATGATAACTTGCAAATAAGCTAGTTCTTGCAGTATTTCTGAATGTCCTATTAAAATATTCAAAGTGAAATATGCAAAAAAGAATTGTCATCTACTTTTCTACAAAAGGGATGCCTGTTGTCAAATGACAGGAATAAAGAGTTAACTCTTTCTATGTATTTTTTTTTTGTTTCTCAGTTCTTCATTATCTAAAAATATTAATATTGCAAA
This sequence comes from Arion vulgaris, assembly GCA_020796225.1. Taxonomy (NCBI): domain Eukaryota; kingdom Metazoa; phylum Mollusca; class Gastropoda; order Stylommatophora; family Arionidae; genus Arion; species Arion vulgaris. The sequence goes on from CM036768.1 coordinate 39,905,505, forward strand.
CTTTAGGGGTCTTTTTTGGTGACTTTCAAATGTCAATTTGAATATGTTTTAAATAAAGCACTGTTTAGCCTACGATTGCAAATATCTCCAAAGAGCTTTAGTTTGTCCTCTTCATTTCCTCTAAGACATCATCTTAAGTTATTGGTTATTGGTTACTAAACTGACGTCATTGCACTCCGGCAGACCCATAGGTGCTCAGTCTCCCCAACAGATATCGAAGAGTATGCATACTGATGGTTCCTGTGGCTCGCTGATTAAACACACCTCTCACTCTGCTTCTCATGCATCCAGTTCGACTTGAACAACGGGTAACTCCAAACTGCTTAAATCGCTTGATCGATTCAACATCGATTTTAGTGTCCTCATCCAACAGAGAATCTTAAGTATGTTCAACAAAAGCACTGATCAGTCTCAGTTGTTGACATTTACAATAAACTTCCAATATTATATCACTTTGTAGTGTAGTAGCAGTTCAATCTTTACAAGATGGTTGAGACACAACAATGCAACCAAGTTGTGCTACAGGTCATACTGAAATTAGCAGCAGAAATCGAAATAATAATTCTCTAGTTGACATAGAAAAAAATAGTTTCATTTTGTTTGTGTGTACTATATGTACATTTTACTATAGTTCGTTCCAAAATTCGTGATCATCTTTGCAGACCGATATAAAATAAATCCACTTGACAGAAATTATTGATTTTTATATAGATAACAGTGGCAGCCTTCTTATAGTAATTTTTGCCCACCCAAACCTTTAGTGCTGTAAGATTTTCATTATATTTTATTACTAAAATAACAGTGATGTTGATTTGGTATACTTGTCAAAGTTTTACAGTACGATTGTCAAGTTTGTCTATAACTAAGCATTTCCGTGTTTTCCACTGCAAGAGTCAAAATCGGAATACTGTGGAATTAATCAGTTCACAATGTTTCCTACCGACTGTCATTGGCGTATGTACGCAACACTTATTTTCATTTATAGCAGGGGAAGGTATCATTTGTTCACAATGTCATGTTTCTTTTTATAATATGTAATGGGGATACGCCTTTCCAAACATTCGCCACCATTTTGTGGATTAATGTAAATTTAAACTTTGGTTATCATTTTGGTGTGCTTATGCAAAATTATATAACAAAAACGTTTTTGCATCAACTAAGCTACCTACCAATTAGTTAAACATGAATTCGTAAGGTCATGAGGTATATAAGACTGCATGCAAAATGTTACTCTTATCCATCCAGTAGATTTCATACAAATTAAACCCTAGTGTGATCACAAATTTTGGAACGAACTACAGTACCTTTAAATTGCTGTTCTTCATTAATTGGTTAAGGGGGGATTCGGGTCTTGAAAATCAAGATTCTATTTTCGTTGTTTTCATATTAATATAAAATTTGTCTAAGCATTTTGAAAGTGTATGACTTAGAATAGTAGAAAAAATGAGTAAAAAAATGTCAAAGTGTTGCCATGGAAACAATACAAAATGGCCTCCAAAAACAAAATTTCAAATCCCTAGGCTCTGAATCTAATGAATGTAAATGAATTCTGTTCTCACTCTAAGGTGTGCAATTGTAATATCTAAAATATTACACATGATTGTTAGGATATATTAAATATTTAATTTTTATAAATTTTTGGGTAAAAATTCCCTCAAAATTTGGTCAAAAAAGCTGTTTTTGGGGTGTGTTTACACAAAATTCATTAAAAATGTAATATTTAATATATCCTAAAAAGGATGTGTAATTTTGTAGATATTACAATTGCTCACCTTAGAGTGAAAACAGAATTCATTTATATTCATTAACTTCAGAGTCTTCGGGATTTGAAATTTTGTGCTTGGTGGCCATTTTGTATTGTTTCCATGGCAACGCGTAGACTTTTTTTTTTTTACTAATTTTTTCTACTATTCTAAGTCATAATCTTTCAAAATTGTTATACAAATTCTACATTAATACCAAAGCAACGAAAAAAGTTTCAAGACCAGAATCCCCCCTTAACTTGTTGAATGGGAGATTACTGCCAAAAATTGTGAAACGGACTTGCAGACCTACCTCCCTTGTTGTTATTATTGTTCCTCCTCCTCTCCCTCCAACAGCACTAAAATCTGTTGATGCATGTGTACTGTTGTTGTAAGTGGTGTTCATCTGAAGAAGATAACTGACAAATGTAACATTTTGTTTGATTATGTGTAGATTGCTAGTGTAGCCTAGAGGGGTGTCTGGCTGGATGGATTAGAGCACAACTCCCTATGTGGAAAACCCATGTTCAATTCACAATAAGATGGATTTTTTTCTTTTGTAGGCATTAATGAAAAATCCTAACCTGAACAGCATCCTTGCGACTGCACTAGCCATGCTGCCATTAAATTCCACAAGCTCTCGTCCCACCTGTTCTACATCGCCCTATAAAGCGGTACTACAGACAGTAACTGCAGTTTTTGTTACTAGTGTCAGGTATAGCCATTTCAGGCAGATCAAGATAATCAATTGTAGACATTCTTATAGACAAGTTGTGTTCTTACATTTATTACTACCAGCTTTCTTCAATAACAGACCATTCAAACTGCATGTCTAGCAGACATATTTCATAAATATCATCACCATAATACATTCATATAGTACGGACTGATCATATGTTTAATTTAGTTCATTATTACATTGGGCATGCTCAGCGGTAGACGACTAAGATGGTTGGGGCATATGAGAAGAATGGAAAATTGTCACACCAAAACAAATGTTGTTCTGTGAACTATCGGAAGGGAAGAGGCACTAGGGCAGACCACTGCTCAGATATAAAGATGTCTGCAAGGCCTCAATGAAAACTTTTCTATAGGTCCCAGCACATGGGAAGGACTAGCTGATGACAGAGTTGTGTGGAAAGCCAAATTGCGAAAGGGCGCAGAGTCTTTGAGAAGAGACTTATGTATGAGCTGAACGACAAGAGAGAAAAGCGAAAACTCAGAAGTAGTCACAGTAAAACACTTGCCAATTGACCGTCTGTAAAGACAAAAAGGCCTATATAATATATATATATATATATATATATATATATATATATATATATATATATATATATTGTGAACTCTTCAAGTATAGTTGTGTATATAGAAACATGAACCATTGACATACATCAATAAGTGTAAGTTCTAAAGCTGTTGCTTTGACAAAATTCTTAAAAAGGTGAAAACAAAAATTCATGACATTTTTTTACCATCTCTAAAATGATATCAAGGACCCTCGCTGGTGCTACAAAGTGTGTACACTGTTGCTGAGATGTTCCTGTGTCAGAAAGAAATCTGAACACACATGGTTATTCACCAAAGTGAAATGATTATGGTCTAATAATCAATCAATCAATCACATATAAAGAAACATGCTCATAGTCTTATGTATCTGTTTCTGTGACTTGATCATTTTATGTAGATACTATTAGTCATCAAGATAATACATTCTGTTCTTTATTACAAAGTGAAGATTTGGTATGTCACAGACATCTTTCTATTTCCTTCATGTCAAGAGTGAGATGACTTATTATTTACTGTCCAATTGGTTTAAAAAGAATTAAATAGTCCATTCATTATTTTGTTGTTTAAGTTGGTTTTTTTAATTGTGATTGATGAACTAGTTGGTGGACTCTAGCTCCATGAAGAATTGGAATATCAGAAAATGTCCTGCCAACCGTAGGTAGATATCACAAAGAGATTGTCCTATTACTAGATGTATCTTCATGTCCTCCAGCTCCATGTAGAATTGAGTTATCAGAGAATGTCCTATCAAACTCGGGTAGATAATGGAGAAACTGTTCAGTCACTGAAAAATGAGAAAGTGTATCTTCATACCCTCCTGCCATTTGTAGAATATGGGTGCCAAAGAATGTCCTGTCAACCTTAGGTAGATGTCAGCAAACAATTGTCTGATCACTAGAAGATGAGGAAGTGTATCATCACACTCTCCAGCTTCATGGAGAATTTAAGTACAGGATATGTTCTGCCAACCTTAGGTAGATGTCAGAAACTATTACATGTCACAGAATTACATGCATATTTGTTCCGGGGAACATGGGTGTCGTTTGCAATGAGTGAGTAGACATGCTGGCTGGCTCTGTCACCATATCAGAGGGACAGCCAATGGATAGAGCTGACATTTGGAATGCTCTCCTAGAGTGACCGTAAAGAAGATTTTCATTTAAACTAATCCATGTCAACTGCTTAATTAGAAGAGCTGGGATTGAAGACTGGAAGGCCAGAAAAGAAAGCATAACAGGGTATATGAGTAGGCTCATCAATCAAAATCAAACTGGTACGGTCAGTCACTAAATGCTGTAGGAGATATTGCGAGGAGATTGGAGCACCTATGGACATGTCTGGAGTGCAATGAAGATATTCCAAACTGAACCCTCTCTCGCGATCACCTCCTAGACTGATGAATCAACTTTTATCATGAATTTTACCGTGGTTTTAAGGGACTCGTTCCTCCGTACAGCTTCTCGCGAAGATCTGTTGTTTTGGGGTCAGGTTTCTTTTCTTAGACCTGCTATCAATTGACAATCTTGCAGTATGTGCTCTGCCGTCATGTCCACCTTTTCGCAGGGGCACAGGCTAGTTGTGCCAATTTTAAATTTGTTAAACATGTGGGCACGGAGCTTGTTGTGGCCGGTTCACAGTCGGAGCATAGCAACTTGTTCACTACGAGACAGACGATAGTACCCGTCGCTGTTGTTGTACTGAGGATGGTCTTTTGACCATTTGTCTTTATAAACTGAAGCTGAAACTCTTTAGGTATAAGAGATTTTCACTTATTGATAAATCAAACTCAACCCTTCAAGAGTGAGTAAAATAGTTTGAATATGTGTCTTCTGTTAGTTCAGCTACTGATATGTATATCTTCTGCTAGTTCAGCCACTGATATGTATATCTTCTGTTAGTTCAGCTACTGATATGTTCTTATTACTCTGATTGTATATCAGCACACTGAATGTATATCTTCTAGTTAGTTCACTTACTGATATGTATATCTTCTGTTAGTTCAAGATGTAATATCTTGATATGTATATCTTCTGTTAGTTCAGCTACTGATATGTATATCTTCTGCTAGTTCAGCCACTGATATGTATATCTTCTGTTAGTTCAGCTACTGATATGTATATCTTCTGCTAGTTCAGCCACTGATATGTATATCTTCTGTTAGTTCAGCTACTGATATGTATATCTTCTGTTAGTTCAGCTACTGATATGTATATCTTCTGTAGTTCAGCCACTGATATGTATACTTCTGTTAGTTCAGCTACTGATATGTATATCTTCTGTTAGTTCAGCCACTGATATGTATATCTTCTGTTAGTTCAGCTACTGATATGTATACTTCTGTTAGTTCAGCTACTGATATGTATATCTTCTGTTAGTTCAGCCACTGATATGTATATCTTCTGTTAGTTCAGCTACTGATATGTATATCTTCTGTTAGTTCAGCTACTGATATGTATATCTTCTGTTAGTTCAGCTACTGATATGTATATTGTTAGTTCAGCTACTGATATTATATCTGCTAGTTCAGCCACTGATATGTATATCTTCTGTTAGTTCAGCTACTGATATGTATATCTTCTGCTAGTTCAGCCACTGATATGTATATCTTCTGTTAGTTCAGCTACTGATATGTATATCTTCTGTTAGTTCAGCCACTGATATGTATATCTTCTGTTAGTTCAGCTACTGATATGTATACTTCTGTTAGTTCAGCTACTGATATGTATATCTTCTGTTAGTTCAGCCACTGATATGTATATCTTCTGTTAGTTCAGCTACTGATATGTATATCTTCTGTTAGTTCAGCTACTGATATGTATATCTTCTGCTAGTTCAGCTACTGATATGTATATCTTCTGTTAGTTCAGCTACTGATATGTATATCTTCTGCTAGTTCAGCTACTGATATGTATATCTTTGCTAGTTCATTTTCAGGTATGATTGATCTCATTAGTTTTGCACCGATCTCACACAGTAGCATCTTCATTCCAGGTATATTCAAATATAAATTTGTTATTATGTTTGTGGTTTATTCATTTCTAAGTACATCTGTTTTGGTAATGAGATTTTCAAAGATAAAAATGCTACTCAATTCCATTTAGTTTTCATGCTTATTCAAAGTGACACAACTGTGATAGTTTGTTGTGAGTAGTTGTATGTCTATTCAAAATGACATAAATTTGATTGATTGGACAATCATCATTGCATCTTGGTGAATAACATATGTACTCTAATCTCTTCTAAACAAATAAACTGAGAATTTAGTGAGGCAGCTAACAATTCTATACACTGATAATTACTGTATTACTTTGATTTGAAGAGATGCATAGTTTACTCAAATAGACTTTTCTGAAACTGATTGTTTTTAAATACTACAGCTTCTTACTAATTTGTTTGTTACAGAATCGATTGTTTAATTGTAATGTGAAATGTCCACTTCATATGTCACTATTATCACATTCTATGAAAGTGAATGTTTTTATTCATTTCTTTCACTTATTGAACATTGAAAACGTCAGAAGATGGCACTAAAACTGCATTGAAAAGTAAAGTATCTGTGTGTGTGTGTGCAGAAGAACATGGGGAAAATCCAGTCGCAAATAAAAATGCTCATTCACATTTGATATTATTGAGTAAATGTCTGTGGACTGACAACTGAATTCCTTCTAGACATTTCAGTCAACCAGCCATTGAAAAATTTTTGGGATAAAAAGTAGTCTCAATTTGACTTGACTAAACCATCAACAAAATTAGGAAAATGCTGACATAAGAATTGACAGATTGGTTGGTCATACAGCTTTGAAGCTAATCCCAAAATATGTACCATTTCATAAGTGTTCTATCACAATGCTCTTTGTAAATCAGAAAGTGATATATCATGGGATACTGAAGATACTGATGACCCATAAGATGATATATATATTATGGGATAATGATTGCTCAAAAGATAATATATATATATACATTATAGAATAACGGTGACTCAGAAAAATGTAGACTATAACTAGTACATTAAGCTCCGATATGAACTTATCTTATCTTAACCACATTTGTCATGGGGAGAGTTAGTTTTCTATCTTGTGCCAGGTGTGTTGCGCTTGATGTTGTCAGTCCATGCTTTCGCAGGGACTCTGAGATGTTATCTATCCATCGTGTTCTTGGCCTGCCTCATGCTCTGCACCCTGAGTGTCAATTATTGTAGGCACATGATGGTAGTAAATGTGGTTCCATTCTCATTAGATGGCCGAACCACTGGATTCTTTGCTTCTCAATGTACTGTATGCATGGTATAGTACCAATGATGCTTCTGATATTCTCGTTTCTCACTCTTATCTCTCCTTGTAACGTTGACAGCTTTTCATAGACATCTCATTTCACATGTTGTAATCTTTCTTTCTTGTGTCTTAGTCCGGGGCCATGTTTGGCACTGATAGCAGAGAGTTGAAATAAATATGCAGTTTATCAGTTGTCGTTTGACTGCCATGTTAATAATGCTTGGATATTAACTCAGATGTAGATATCTAAAGCTGAAAAGATTCAGTAGGAAGTGCAGAATAATATACCTACTGATTAATTGGTGCTTCTTCTTCATCCTTCTTCTGTCAGTCATAGGTTAACACCTTTAATGAAACTGTATCATTTATTTGAAGTTGTCCATAGAACCCCCTGGCAAGAAATACCGGTCTCAGTTCCATGGATGAGATTGAGCGAGTTGCCCAGGATAGAGCGGTATGGAGAAATTACTTGCAGGTCCTATGTAACGTATAACGTGACGAGGGGAATTATTATTATTATAGACCCCCTCAGGTTTGAAAGAAGCACTGCATAAGCATATTTTGTTATCCCATCTTGTCTGTAGTGATGACATGCATGATACTATTATGGTTAATCATTTGATTTTTATTATAATGCAAATATTTCTCAGATATAGTTTGTCTTTTTAAAATTTTGTTTTAGAATGAAAGTGTTGGTAGGTTTCTTGTACCTGTTGTACTAGTGGTGCATCTTACAGTCATGACACTTCTTCAAATGAAAGCAATACAGTAATATCAAAATAAAAGATATCAACAAATGTTGGCAAGAAGAATCAGTCAATTTGATTTCAAAACAACTTTAGACTAGATAGTACAACTATTGGTGTTTAAGCTGTCAGATCTTGTCTTTCCATCATACTGTGTCTCTCCACCATACCGTGTCTCTCCACCATACCCTGTCTCCCCACCATACCCTGTCTCTCAACCCTACCTTGTCTCTCCACTACACCTTGTCTCTGGATGCTCTCTTTATGACCAGTAAGTCTAAACCTAATTGTTTCTTTATGACTATGCAGTAAAGGTAGTCAAGTCCAAAGACATTCTTTTCTACTCAGACCTATTCTCTTCATCAATGTTGACTCGGCAGTTCTTGGACTCAGTTCCATGATTTTTATTGTAAGTAGTTTTGAATAGCTAGGGTGTATCTGTATTCGCTACCCACTTCAGACTTTGACTGCCCTAGCTTTAGAGAATCAAGGGGGAGGTCTCTCTTTGCCACTTATTGATACAACAGTCAAGATAGTATTCAATGTGTTGCCATTAGGTTGCGTGCTGGTCATATTTCAATGTGTTATTAGGTTGCATGCTGGTCATATTTCAGTGTGTTGCCATTAGGTTGCATACTGGTCATATTTCAATGTGTTGCCATTAGGTTGCATGCTGGTCATATTTCAGTGTGTTGCCATTAGGTTGCATGCTGGTCATATTTCAATGTGTTGCCATTAGGTTGCATGCTGGTCATATTTCACTGTGTTAGTAGCCATTAGGTTGCATGCTGGTCATATTTCAATGTGTTGCTATTAGGTTGCATGCTGGTCATATTTCAATGTGTTGCCATTAGGTTGCATGCTGGTCATATTTCAATGTGTTGCCATTAGGTTGCATGCTGGTCATATTCAGTGTGTGCCATAGTTGCATGTGGTCATATTTCAATGTGTTGCCATTAGGTTGCATGCTGGTCATATTTCAATGTGTTGCCATTAGGTTGCATGCTGGTCATATTTCAATGTGTTAGTTGCCATTAGGTTGCATGCTGGTCATATTTCACTCTACTTTATCATATTCTTCTTGCTTTCGCTCACTATAAATTCTTCAAGTGTAAGTGGAGCGCTTGGTATGGTGTTTCTGACTGATATTTGCATGAAGGCTTGCTTTCCTTTCTATCATTGTCCCTTGCCATACAGGCGTACCTTCTCCAACCACAGAGGTTATCATCCAGAGTCACTGTGTCTATATGATGTACGTCTGTTAGATAGCTGCACACATATTGTTTCTCATATCAATATCATTATGGATTCTTTCCAACCACAGAGGATGTATGTATATTGTCCACTAGAACACACATTTGTACAGAAGGGGAAAGTGTTGAGATTTTACCAACTCTAAATTCCACTTGTATACACCACAACACATCTAGTGAGTTATAATGTCAGATCTGATTGGTCATAGTGAAAGATGTCAAGGCTAACTCATGCTCAGGGTTATCTATCTAATCTCCACATTTTGTAACTGATCTTATACTGGCCTCATCTTGGATTGTCTTGTTTTGACATTGCTATTTGTTATCATAACATTCTCATCTATTCACACAGATCTGAAGAGACTAGGTCTTGACTGTTTGTTTGTTTATAGTATCAATACTTATACTTATTCAGACATTTTAACTGCACAGAAGATGATTTTTAACTGCACAGAAGATGATTTTTAACTGCACAGAAGATGATTTTTAACTGCACAGAAGATGATTTTTAACTGCACAGAAGATTTATTTTTAACTGCACAGAAGATGATTTTTAACAAGTGATTATGCTAGCAATTGTTCAAGAAACATCTTTAAAAATTCAAAATAAAAGATAAAACTGAAAGTTAAATAGTTTCTTTCTTCTGCGTTCTCACTAGATTGGGATTTCAGATTCTCTAATAAAGGCAGCCGTCTGCCTCAGATTTTCAGCTATGCCATACAGTTTGTCTTCTGCGTTCTCACTAGATTGGGATTTCGGATTCTCTAATAAAGGCGGCCGTCTGCCTCTAATTATCAGCCATGCCATACAGTTTGTCTTGAATGCTGGTGTAAGTGGGCCACCTCTTTCTTCTCAAGTCTGCATACTGGGGACAGTTCTGTAGGATATAATTTCTATGATTTCTGCTTCCCCGTTTGTGCCGACCTATTCCTGCAGTTTTTCTTTTTCTTCTTTTTTTCTTTCGTCCGCTTTCAACTCAGACGAGTTTCATCTCTGAAACTGATTTTTGCGTGAAAATCCGTTTTCCAATTTCTTACAATGGCAGCAGCGTGCACATTGTAAATTACTTTACACTGGCAACCGTGTGCTCAATGTACTCGTAATTAGTATTCCTCGCCATACAGGCAGATTTTCTCAGACTTCAGAGGTGTTCACGTTATCGTCCTGAGTAAGACCAGGGACTCGAACAAATGCCGGACAGTAGGTTCGAACCCGAGCTATGAGGCGTCTCACAGCTAGCAGGCCGAGCTACTATCAACTACTCTAGGCAGTCCCCCATTCCCGCAGTAAGTTTCGGTCACCCTAGTGATGGTTGGTCTGACATTCTTACTGCATGGCTAAATCTCTGAGGCTGATTGGCGACCGTAGAATCTGTTATCCCATTCCTCGTTGTGAGGGGTCGTTGCACCATGTTATGCGCCTTACGGCATGGTGCATCCGTTTTATGCAAGCATTTGTTTCGGGTTAGCATTTCCTAGCGGACAAGTCATTCCCTAGCGGACAAGTGCATCCGATTTCAACCAAACCTCCTTAGTCGCCTCTTACGACATGCGTGGCAGGTAACAGTGGTTCTATTCTTTACACCCCCAATTTTGGCCCCGGTAACCACTCTGGCGAGTTAAATAGTTTAAAAACTAAAATACACATTTTCATTTCTGATATTGTCTCAGTCCTAATATACATATGCCATTAGAGTTGGAAAATAAATAGAGATATAGAAAGTTAGTTGAATTCATTTGATAATAGATGTCTGAGAAAAATAATGAATATAAAATGGCATGAATTCAGGATAAGTAATGAAATCAGAGAAATGTCTGGTCAACCACTAGTAACAACTGTTATAAGAAAGAAAATGGAGATATTGGCAAATGGTTCAAGAAAGAAAGAAACACACTAGAGAAACCGTGAAACAAGCTTTACTCAACTTTTGAAGTGGGAGAAGGCACACCTGTATGGTGAGGGACATTGATAATAAGAAAAGCAGGCCTTCACGCAACAATCAGTCAGAAGCTTCAAATCAAGCACCCTGACTACGCCTGAATTCATGGCAGGTGATGCAAGAAGAAGAAGAAGAAGAAGCTTTACTCAGAGGGGACCAGAACTATACAACTCAATTCCATAGAAGAGATTGAATAAGTTGCCCAGGATAGGATGGTATGGAGAAATTGTTTTCAGACTCTTAGTAACATAATGAGATAGTAATACAATACAATATTCAGTACACAAACTGCCCCTGCTTGAAAAGAACATTACCCCAACATAACACTTCTTCGAACGCTCCATATCGACCACTTGCTAACCACTCTGTGATTTGTATGTGATCTGAGCTTAAAAAAGATTGTACGTTGCGCCAGTTATGCACCTACAAGTAGGCCAGCACATCCGATTTCTGCGATGCTTTTTATTTACTAGGGTAGCTTCCTTAGATCCTACATCAGTCGCCTCTTACGACATACATTGTAGGTCACAGTGGTACTATTCTTTCCTCCCCTTGCTGGCCCCGGCACCACATAGGCAAGACATAATACAAGTAATGTTATGTTAATAAATATCTTTATTTTGGTTGCTGACATAAGGGTTAACTGTATGAACTTCACAACATAATTATCAATCTCTCTTCATATAGAACACCACAATTGTTTCATGGAATTCAGAACTATTTAACACTGTCGCTGCCACTCATTTTTCAACAAAGTCTGGCTCACTGCCACGCTATTTTTTCGGCATGATCAGTTTTCAGGACAACAATTACAAAAAATCATAAAACATAAACTAATACAGTAAGGACTTTTAAACTATGAAATAGTGTTCATATATTAATAACCTGTCTATATGTGGAATCTATTCTTTATAATCCACAAGCTATTGTAGTAACTGATATCCCCATACTTATCCACAGTATGATATGCAGTCGTTTTCGAGTTGGGTGTCCGTCACCTACTCCTGTACCCGTGGGAATATCTGCTATCGATCTATAAACATCGTCATGTGAATCACAGTTCAAATTCATATCACATTCAGTGTTTACTTACGAAAAATTCACGAAAAATCGGACTTATACCGAGGTTTACCGCGTGTATGTTAGATCCGCCATTTTGGAGAGCTCTTCAGAACAATATGGAAGTAGTCGTCACGTGACCCTGTTTTCGTCTATCTATACTCCCCGTTTAAAAAGGCATCAACGGACACATGTTGGTCAACTTTTGTACACATTGGTACTGTCGAACGGCAGGGAAAGGGCGTTGATATTTCACCAAGTTTTGTTGTCGGTGGCAGCCAAAGTGTTAATGGTAATTTTTATCCAACAAATATCTTCAGAATGCTTACACAGAATTGATAGACAACACTTAGGGTAGACCTTTTCCATTCTTAAAGATAATTTTTGTGTGTAAGTTATGCCAGTTATGAGCCTACAAGTAGTCCAGAAATCCTACCTCAGTCGCCTCTTATGACATGCCTTGCGGACTCCGCCAACACACAGCGAATCTGAAACGTAAAATAGATGTTGAGAATGTGTAGTATAATGGGAGATGATCAGACAGCTTTATCACCATTCTTTGGGCTGCTGCCTAGTATAAATAATGTCAGAGGTTCACTTTTCCAGTATTAAGTTCATTCACATGCTTGCTCACACATATGCACAACTTGATTGCATCAAGAAGATATTAGTAGATATACACAGAAAACTAGATCATAGATTAACATTGTAGAACTGTGTTGTCACCATATGTTTTTGTTGTTGTTGTACCAAGACTTATAATGTCAGTTAAACTTGCAGCATGTATATTGAAGACTTCAAAGTTTCTCAAATTTTTGTTGTTCTTGATATTCTTCCCTTCACCTTGTTTTTACCCTTGGTAATCCACTTGTTTGCCATTTATGTGTGCGTATATATGAATAAATATACATAAATCATAACTTCAGTATATAGACTATGTACTATAACACCAATTTCATGTGCCATTATTCCGCGTCTGTGACTTATGCTCATTTTACTTACATTATCTTCTTTAAGATTTGTTGTTGTTTTTTTCTCTATATTCTCTGTATAATTGATTTGATCATTATATTCATGTAGTATTGTAAACATTTGTTCTGTCAACAGACTCGTTCAAACTATTGTCTGGATAGAGACTATGTCAGGTGCTAGGAAACCACACTTAACACATTAAGTCATACTTCGAGGGGCTTCTGGCCAAATGGATTAGGGCGCTGGTTTCCATTCTCTCTCTCGCGATCCCCACCTAGACTGATGAACCAAATTTTATCATGAATTTTACTGTTGCTTTTTGAGACTCCGTCCCTCCGTACAGCTTCTCGTGAAGCTCTGTGTTATCGGGACAGGTTTCTTTTCTCAGGGCTGCTGGCAGTCTTGCAGTCCTCCGTACAGCTTCTCGTGAAGCTCTATGTTATCGGACCAAGTTTCTTTTCTCTGGGCTGCTAACCGCTGGCAGTCTTGCGGTATGTGCTCTGCTGTCATGTCTGCCTTTTCACACTGTCATGTCCGCCTTTTCACAGTGGCACAGGCTAGTTGTGCCGATTTTAAACTTGTTATACATGTGGGCTTGGAGTCTGTTATGGCCGGTACGGAGGCGAAATATGGCAACTTGTTCACTATGGGACAGACCATAGTACCCATCACTGCTGTTGTGTTGTGGGTGGTCTTTCAACCATTTTTTATTGTACTGCCAACCGATGGTTGTCCTGGCCTCCTCATAGCTAATCTTGTGATAGTCTGTGGTAGTCATTTCCATTCAAGGGACCCGGGTTTGATCCATGTTAAGGCCAAATAGTTTTTTCCATCGAGGGCATGAAAACAAAAATCCTAATCTAAACAGTTTTGGTATGACTGTGTGCTATCCATGCAACCTTTGAATTTCTTAGACTCATGTCTCACACTGCCCTAAAATGCGGTATTACACTGCCCTAAAACGCAGTATTACAGACAGTTAAAGTAGAGTTATACTTGCAAGACAATGCTGACATGTCTTATAGAACATTGAGATGTGGTCACATTCAGCTAATCTATGTACAGTCAATCGTTGCGTGCAGCAAATTTGAAGAATACCAATTAGTATTGGAAAATAGAAACATGTTGGAAAATAAATAGAAACATGTCTGGAAAATAAATAGAAACATGTCTGGAAAAGAGATTGAGAACTGGATTCTTATGTGGCAGAGAGAGGAATGTGTTTAACCTGTGCACCACAGGAACCATCAGTATGCATACCATTCAACATCTGTTGGGGGAGACTGAGCACCTATGGGCCCTTCTGGAGTGCTATGATGTTGGTTCAGTAACAATAACCAAAGCCCAGGATAGAGCGGTATGTAGAAATTGTTTGCAAGCCCTATCTAACATATAACAGTACAAGAGAAATATAATAATAAAAACATGAAAATGAATAGTAGTAGTACATTTGGGAAAATGAATAGTAAATTATATCAAAAATAAATAGGAACACATCTTAAAATAGGAAACTCAACATAAAAAAAAAAGCAAGTTTGTAGATATGACCAAGCATGCCTGTCTTTTGCTTGACACAAGTCAAGAGGACCATGTTAACAGACTGTGTTTGATTCCTGTGTGTCCATTACATTTCTGTTATTTAATATCAGTGTTTAGCTGGTTTAGTACAGTACTTATCCATGCTGTCTGTGTGTTTGTTTCTTCCTATTGTATGAATATGTCAATTATCCAAAACTATATACAAAGTACAACAAACAAGCTCAAGTTCTCAGGTCAGAATAATGTCAAGGAAAATGAATATGTCGATGGGCATGCAGGTGTAAGGGAAAATGAATATGTCAATGGACATGCAGATGTAAGGGAAAATGAATATGTCAATGGGCATGCAGGTGTAAGGGAAAATGAATATGTCAATGGACATGCAGGTGTAAGAGAAAATGAATATGTCAATGGGCATGCAGGTGTAAGGGAAAATGAATATGTCAATGGACATGCAGATGTAAGAGGAAATGAATATGTCGATGGACATGCAGGTGTAAGGAAATGAATATGTCAATGGACATGCAGTGTAAGGAAATGAACATGTCGATGGACATGCAGGTGTAAGGGAAAATGAATATGTCGATGGACATGCAGATGTAAGAGGAAATGAACATGTCGATGGACATGCAGGTGTAAGGGAAAATGAATATGTCGATGGACATGCAGATGTAAGGGAAATGAACATGTCGATGGACATGCAGATGTAAGGGAAATGAATATGTCAATGGACATGCAGTGTAAGGGAAATGAACATGTCGATGGACATGAGGTGTAAGGGAAAATGAATATGTTGATGGACATGCAGGTGTAAGGAAATGAACATGTCGATGGACATGCAGGTGTAAGGGAAAATGAATATGTCTATGGACATGCAGGTGTAAGGGAAAATGAATATGTCAATGGACATGCAGATGTAAGGGAAAATGAATATGTCGATGGACATGCAGATGTAAGGGAAAATGAATATGTCGATGGACATGCAGGTGTAAGGGAAAATGAATATGTCAATGGACATGCAGATGTAAGAGGAAATGAACATGTCGATGGACATGCAGGTGTAAGAGGAAATGAACATGTCAATGGACATGCAGATGTAAGAGAAAATGAATATGTGATGGACATGCAGGTGTAAGGGAAAATGAATATGTCAATGGACATGCAGGTGTAAGGGAAAAAAGAGTGACTGACATGCCTGCAGTGTATGGCTGAACTGTCAATGATGGGTGAGCAATGGACTATGGATATTCGAATCCAGGGAGAGATAGATTGTAAGGAATGCAGTGTAAAAGTGGTGATATCTGCAGCTAGCCAGGAACTGAACAAGAAATGACTTTCAAGACAAGAATCGTGGGTATAGCTAGACAAGAGCATTATACTGGAAGCCAAAGAAGAATAGTTAGCCAATATAGAACTGGGGTTGTGGGCTGCCACACTCTGAGAGACAGTCTGAGGAAGAGATCGGACCACTTATAATTGGTTCGATGTGCGGTAATGATGATCCGACCACTCAACTAAACACATACATCCTCATCTCATCAAGGTGCGTATCCTTTATAGGACGTTGCTCTCTTTGCAGAGCATCTGAAATTCACTCTGTCTCTGGCCAGTTCACCCACTTCGTCGATGGTCATATTCATGGTTTCTTTAATATATTACATGAATTTATGCCAAGAGTTGGAAGTTAGCTTTCTAAATGTACATCCCACATAAATGTATCCCAAAAGCTAGCATAGTCTAGAGAATATCTCACCCATAATAAAGTAAATGAGATCCAAACTTATTATCCACTCCCTATCTTGATGTTATCTTAGTATTCTTTCCACTCTCAGGTATCATCAAACATGTTTTTATCAGCATATGTTCCTACAGTAACATTTGTTTTCTCAATTATTATCAATGACCATCGTTTATTGATATCATTTGTATATGAGTTTTGATGTTTTCTATAATCAATATGTTTAAGGGGGCAATGATATTAATTGTATGTATGTATATATATATATATATGTAGTAGATGTGCATATACATAGCTACAAGACATTAACAAGTGTACCTACATTTGATGTGTGGAAAAAATGGTGTTCTAGTAAACTTCTTCTGCTGCGTTCGCCTGCTATGGATTCAGGTGTAGTCAGGGTTTGCTCTGCTAGTCTTTGATTGTCCCCAATCAGAACTACAAGGCAGCAGTAGTTCCCTGCGAGTGGAAACAAGCACTGGCTTTACCTCTGCTGGGCTTTCCAGTTGTTTTGCACATTTGGGTGGGACGTACACCGTCTTGTCTGCAATGCTTGCTGCTGCCGCCTTGCACTGGTTTTGCCTCTGCTGGGCTTTCCAGTTGTTCTACTCATGTGGGTGGGACGCACACCCTCTTGCCTGCCATGGTCGCCGCAGCAGTGGTTGCCTCGCTTTCCGCGCTTACTGTGCCGGCCTGCCCCTTGGTGGAGCCCACTATGACTTTGCCAGCGTGCATGCTCGCTTTGTCCTGGTGCCTACCTCACCATTTCCGTCAATTCCTACTGGGCTGTCCGACTTTGAGGGGGCAAAACCGAGTTCGCCCCATGTTGCCCACATATAACTCGACTCCCAGCATACTCATCGGCTCTAGGGTAGTGCCTCAAGAGAGAGCATGCTTGGACTCTGAATTTCGCCACACGCGGGTCAACGTCCCTTCGATGGTTTTTTATTAGGACTTTTGATCCATGTGGACCAATGTGCGACCCAACTCATCACCCGGTATACTCATTGGCTCAAGAGAAGTGCATCAAGAGAGAGAATGCTTGGACTCCGAGTTCCGCCCCGCAAGGTTCCACATGTATCGTTCTAGCTTTTTCCATCGGCCGGGAGAGGCGAAAATTGATAGTCACTCTGGGAGTTCGCTTGTCTGTGTTGCAAGCGGATGCCATCAAGCATCTCTACCTTTGCATCTCTACTTGCCCCAGAGTAGCTCTCCCACGGCACCTGCCCTTTTAGCCAGACCGGAACTACCATCTGTTACCAGGGTCACCACTTGGAGGTGAGAGAGGGATTAGAGCCATCTCTATAATCCTGACACGCCGCTTTTTTGCGCCTTTGACCCCATGTGCTGCTTCTGATTGATTTGTGCGTGAAGTCATGCTTTCCTTCTTATCAGTGTCCATCACTAACCAGTCGTGCCTTCTCCGACTTGTAGTAAAGAATTTTCATTTTTGAAAGCGGATTGACTGCAACATAAGGAAATCATAAAGCTACAATTGTCTAGAAGACTCATGTTGATATATGGTTATAGACATGGCATGTATTGAGTCAGCTATGAAAATCATGGCATATCCTTTACACGACTTAGCCATCATCAACAACAGTAAACGAGTCATTGATTTTCTAGACACCACTTATGCGCTTAGTAATTTGCCATTGCTTTCTGAAGGGTGATGTCTATTTTTACTGTTTGTAAAAATCAACAGACATGAATTTGCTTCCAAACTGCCCACCGCTGAGTTGAAACCAGGTATGCTTGGGTTGTGATCGAGCCCACTACCACTTAAGCTACAGATGGCCACCAACATAAGAGAATCATAGCTACAATTATCTCCAAGACATGCTGGACTCATGTTGATAAATGGTTAGAGACATGGCAGATAATGAGTGAGCTGAGATATGGTTTCAAATACACCTTTAGTGATCAGACATTTGGTGGGAATATTCTTCCTTGTTCTGGACATGGATAGACAAAGTAATCAGTGGCTGGCACACCTTGTGACATCTTGTAGAGCAACAATGAAATCTGTCCATCATACTAAGTCCATTATCATCCTTTGCAAGGAGCCCCCATGACTGACCTACACTGTCATCATTGGCAGTCGTGGAGACTTCAAGCTCCAGGTTGTCCACTCTTGAGGCAAAATGTCATTTCTTGTTATTTTGTCTTTCTTTATGTAGATGGGCTTGTTAGTCTGTGCTTTCATTCCCAACCTGGAGGACTGGGCTGCTAGTGTAGTATGTCTCCTCTTCCTCAAGGCGTGGTTAAACTTGACAATAACACAAGGTTCCCACGATATAACTCTGAATGTCACTGAAGTACTCAAGCTCTCACGGCACTAGCATCATGTGAGGTTTGATCTAGATAGAGATAACATGTTGGGGGTCTCTCGGGGTGCCACCTTTTCCATGATGATAATTGTCATCAACGAGGATGCAATCTTGAAACTAGAGGCATTTGGTATCAAACATTATAGAAATTGGCAGGGGCCTCTGTAAGGATGGATCAGATATATACATAACAAGTGATCTACAGGAACTGTCGACATGCATCTCCTTCTCGACCTGGAGTGCAGTGACATTGGTTCTGTTGACTAATTAATGTTCCTTGTGTGTGCACATACTACTTCATCTTGACTTGTACAACTACACATACTACTTCATCTTGTACAACTACATCATCTTGTCTTGTACAACTACACATACTACTGCTACTACTACTGCAGTCTTGGTCGCGATACAGATATATATATATATATATACTGTCTTCAGTTGCCATAATAACAATGATTCAGGGGGATGACGATATGGATGATACTGACGATGACATTTCTGAAGAAGTTGACATATTTGATATGTCTCTTGAGCATATAGAAATTGTTGTGAGAGTATGTACTTGTACATATATTTGAATTCCACTTTCAAGGTTTTTACTTTATTTTACTTGTTATTACTTCTCATGATTGTTTTGTATTATTACTATTATCGAATCATGTTTTCAGTTCTGTATCCACAATGTTGTAATGATAAATCTAGTAACAGATGTCAACAAGAATAGTCTAGAACTTGATCAGGTTACAGTTCATGTCAGTCAGGTTGTAGCTTTGAGTATCTGTTAACTCATAACCAAGGCGCTGCGTAACCGATTTAGTATTAAAGCAATCAGGGTATACCAACCTTGCAAGCGAAGACTGGACGCCGCAGATTGTGCGGAAGAAACCATACTCTGGTTCAATGGGCAAGACAGCATCTGCCAGCAACGCGTTGCGGAGCGTAGTGAGCACGGCCATGTACGTAGAGCGCCCTGGTCATCCGCTGCACCCGGATCCTTCTGTCATCTTGATGTCTTGCCACTGGATGCAAAAGGAACTGGGCGAGAGAGAGAGATCGACGAACTGCGCAACTCTTTCTCACTTTAAACCAAATCATTGTGCAAGTCACCCATCCATCCATCAACACACAGACAAACATAACGCAACTACATTCCCTTGGATGAAAAATGGTGGTCATCATCACCAGTGATGGACGAGCATTATCATCATCATCTAGATTACACAAAGTCCTTTGACTATGTAACAAGATGAGAAATTCTGAAACAACATGAAGGACTTAAGAGCACGTTTGATTCACTGAATTGAACCAGCAGAAAGAATTTAACATGAACAATGAACAGCTGTTAGAGTATTTAATGAAGAAGCTATCCCATGAGAATAGTTGTTTGATGTACATAAGAGATTTAGACCACCTCTCCTGACTTATTCCACATCTTGACCAAAATTATCACCAGAAATAACATGTCTGATTACAAGCACACAAATGTGTATACTTTTACAATTGATGAAATTATTATTCCAGAACTAGTTAGGCAAATGACACATTTCTCCTTTCAAATATTATCCAGAGATTAGAACAGTTCATCTTTTAAGTTAAAAAAAAAAACCAGGAAAATTAGAAAAATTTTGTTAATGAAAAAAAAAAAATAGAATATGCGCACTGACAAAACAAGTTGCCAACCAAAGTTGGAATGAAATGAAAATCATGTCATATCCTTTACAGGACGTAGCCATCAACCACAGAAAACGAGTTGTTGATTTTAAAGGCACCACTTATACGTTCAGTAGTTTGCCATTGCCTTCTGAACGGTGAGTCTATTTTTACCTTTAGTAAAAATCCGACAGCCACAAATTTGCTTCCAAACTGCCTGCCGCAGATTTTGAACCAGGTACGCTTGGGTTGTGATCGAGCTCACTACCGCTTAAGCTACAGGTGCCCACCAACCCAAAGTTACTTACTAGTAATGAAGAAATGGAGATTGTTACAGATTTTGAATATCTGAGTTGCATAGGTGAAAACAATGAGAACTGTTGACAAGAAGTCGTCAATAGAAGAGGCTGGCCATGACAAATATTGAATATAATGAAGAATATACAGCATGAACACAAACAAGCAAGTTAACTGAAACTTCTCCGAGAACATACATTTTATTTTGTAGTGTTATATTCATAAGCATATTATAGTTGACAGGTCTGGAGAATGTGATCATCAGAGTTTTCTTGACATTCATAGGCATATTATAGTCGACAGGTCTGAAGTATGTGATCATCAGAGTTTTCTTGACATTCATAGGCATATTATAGTCGACAGGTCTGAAGTATGTGATCATCATAGTTTTCTTGACATTCATAGGCATATTATAGTCGACAGGTCTGAAGTATGTGATCATCAGAGTTTTCTTGACATTCATAGGCATATTATAGTCGACAGGTCTGGAGTATGTGATCATCAGAGTTTTCTTGACATTCATAGGCATATTATAGTCGACAGGTCTGGAGTATGTGATCATCAGAGTTTTCTTGACATTCATAGGCATATTATAGTCGACAGGTCTGGAGTATGTGATCATCAGAGTTTTCTTGACATTCATAGGCATATTATAGTCGACAGGTCTGGAGTATGTGATCATCAGAGTTTTCTTGACATTCATAGTGCATATTATAGTCGAAGGTCTGGAGTATGTGATCATCAGAGTTTTCTTGAACATTCATAGGCTATTTATAGTCGACAGGTCTGGAGTATGTGATCATCAGAGTTTTCTGACATTCATAGGCTATATTATAGTAAGGTCTGGAGTATGTGATCATCAGTTTTCTTGTGCAGTGCCAAATATGCACATTACTGAATCGTCTGTATGGTGTGTATTTACTGACAAAGCCTACAGTGGGAATGTCCTTAGTCTGAAGATAATGCACTGACCCTATCTTGATAAGAGTTGAACCGAGTCTTGAATGTCGGTTGCATGCGTGAGATCCTTTCCAGTTTTGTTTGATGTTATATTTTAATGATTGTTTATGGTTTGCTTCTAGGTCAACCCATCTGTTGAAATATATTCTGACTTACATGTTTGATATTTGTTGATATGTACATTATAATGGCATCATTTATTTCATATAGTGACAAGAGAAACTCATTTTGTCCAATGAAGGTTTTTGATTATTTGTATAAATTACTTTGATATATGGAGTGTAGAGTTAGACTTGTTTTTTTCTTGTTGTTTTTTATGTGTAATACTATCATGAAATTATTTGCATGTTAACTAATATATTCTTGCTACATCAACTCAGGGTCACCTCTCTGTTGTAAGGGAGATAAACAACATATTTTTTTCTCCTGCCTTGTGATCTTTATGACTTATCTGTGTGTGTTTTTATGTCCCTTTGTATGACATCATGAATCATACACACATATATATATAAACATACTACTATTGCTCATATGAATATACCTATCATGTATCTATCTATTCTATTGTTTTCTTCTTTATCAAACACTGCTCTTGATAATGATGTCTTACATTTCATTTAATCTTTCTGTTTGCAATTTGTTATATATTTGATTCAATGCACTCCTTAGTTGGGGGTGGCATACCTGTTATTTTGCTAAATTTTCATGCCACTTCCATATTTTTCATTATGTGTGTCTGTATGTATACATAAATATACATATATAATATGTCACAATGTCCATTCCTATGAGGAGCTTGTGTATTTTATTTTTCCAAGTTATTTTCTTCAACAGTTAATATAATAATGAGTGGTTAAATACACTAGTAAAGGAGTTTGAACTGTTTAATGTGTATTTATTTAGAACAAATTTCAGATAAACTTGCAAGATATACATACCCCATCACATGTACATCTAGACAACACTTTATTATTGGAAATTTCTGTGTTCATCCATTTTAAACTGGCATTGTTCCTGACTTTCATATCGCCTTCAACTACTGTCTGTTTCAGGATTGTAATTCCACTATTATGAAGTTTTGTGGGGAACATGTAGTAGAAGAAGAAGAAGAAGAAAATGAATTGAAAGAGAGGTCAAAATAATCATAAATTGTACAGAAACATAATTAATTTAAGAATGAGATAAGAGAGGTTTCATTGAATGCACAAAACTATTGTATCATATCAATAAAGTGTGTTTGTTTTCTTGTCAGATATGACTTATGTGTGCTAGCTAGTGTGTACTAGCGTGCTAGCTAATGTGTGCTATGTGCTAGCTAGTGTGTATGTGTGTGTAAGTGTTCTTTCATCTACTCATCTACTGTGTATAGTAAATGTCAATAGCGTGTGTGTACTAGTGTGCTAGCTAGTGTGTGTGTGTGTGAGTGTTCTTCCATCTGCTCATCTAATGTGTATAGTAAATGTCAATATCGAGTGGGAGCTGTCTAGTAGACAAAACATCTTATCTGTCTATGATTGTCATTCATTTTAGACCCAGGATTCTGCTGTCTCCAATATAATCTGTCTGTCTGCTTCAGGAATCAGTTCCACTACACAATTTCTCTTTGAAGGTGGTGGGTATATGCAACATTTTCTTCCTGCAGCTTCTTCTTTGAATGCTCCATATCAACCACTTGTTAACCACTGTTTGATTTGTATGTGATCTGAGCCTAAGAGTAATTGTACATTGTAACAGTTATGCGCCTACATGTAGGCAAGCACATGTGATTTCTGCCAGGTTTTTTATTTACTAGGGTAGTTTCCATATGTCCTACATCAGTCGTCTCTAACAACATGCCTTGTAGTTCTCAGTGGTACTATTCTTTGCTTACTTACTAGGGTAGTTTCCATATGTCCTACATCAGTCGTCTCTAACAACATGCCTTGTAGTTCTCAGTGGTACTATTCTTTGCTTACTTACTAGGGTAGTTTCCATATGTCCTACATCAGTCGTCTCTAACAACATGCCTTGTAGTTCTCAGTGGTACTATTCTTTGCTTACTTACTAGGGTAGTTTCCATATGTCCTACATCAGTCGTCTCTAACAACATGCCTTGTAGTTCTCAGTGGTACTATTCTTTGCTTACTTACTAGGGTAGTTTCCATATGTCCTACATCAGTCGTCTCTAACAACATGCCTTGTAGTTCTCAGTGGTACTATTCTTTGCTTACTTACTAGGGTAGTTTCCATATGTCCTACATCAGTCGTCTCTAACAACATGCCTTGTAGTTCTCAGTGGTACTATTCTTTGCTTACTTACTAGGGTAGTTTCCATATGTCCTACATCAGTCGTCTCTAACAACATGCCTTGTAGTTCTCAGTGGTACTATTCTTTGCTTACTTACTAGGGTAGTTTCCATATGTCCTACATCAGTCGTCTCTAACAACATGCCTTGTAGTTCTCAGTGGTACTATTCTTTGCTTACTTACTAGGGTAGTTTCCATATGTCCTACATCAGTCGTCTCTAACAACATGCCTTGTAGTTCTCAGTGGTACTATTCTTTGCTTACTTACTAGGGTAGTTTCCATATGTCCTACATCAGTCGTCTCTAACAACATGCCTTGTAGTTCTCAGTGGTACTATTCTTTGCTTACTTACTAGGGTAGTTTCCATATGTCCTACATCAGTCGTCTCTAACAACATGCCTTGTAGTTCTCAGTGGTACTATTCTTTGCTTACTTACTAGGGTAGTTTCCATATGTCCTACATCAGTCGTCTCTAACAACATGCCTTGTAGTTCTCAGTGGTACTATTCTTTGCTTACTTACTAGGGTAGTTTCCATATGTCCTACATCAGTCGTCTCTAACAACATGCCTTGTAGTTCTCAGTGGTACTATTCTTTGCTTACTTTGTGGGGCCCAGCACCACACAGGCACTTCCTGCAGTGAACTGTATAACAGACATATTCTGCTGTTATGTTTGCTAATTATTCTTCTTATGTGTTCTCACTAGACTGGGATTTCGGATTCTCTAATAAAGACAGCCGTCTGCTTCAGATTATCAGCCACGCCATACAGTTTGTCTTCTGCGTTCTCACTAGATTGGGATTTGGATTCTCTAATAAAGGCAGCCGTCTGCCTCAGATTATCAGCCACGCCATACAGTTTGTCTTGGACGCTAGTGTAAGCGGGCCACCTCTTTCTTCTCAAGTCTGCATACTAGGGGCAGTTCTGTAGGATATAATTCCTATGATTTCTGCTTCCCAGTTTGTGCTGACCTCTTCCCGCAGTAAGTTTTGGTCACCCTCGCGATGGTAGGTCTGACATTCTTACTGCGTGGCTAAATCTCTGAGGCAGATTGGCGACCGTAGAATCCGTTATCCCATTCCTCATTGTGAGGGGTCGTTGCACCATGTTATGCACCTTACGACCTGGTTCATCCGCTTTCTGCAAGCATTTGTTTTTGGTTAGCATTCCCTAGCAGACACATGCATCCGATTTCAGCAAAACCTCCTTAATCGCCTCTTATGACATGCGTTGCAGGTTACAGTGATTCTATTCTTTATACCCCCAATTTGGGCCCCTGTAATCACACGGGCGGATCTACACTGAGATCAGGGATCACTGAAAAATATCCCTATCGCTCCACACTGGAAGCAAACCTATTACTGCCATACCTCCAAACACACTGGGAGCAAACCTATTACTACTATACCTCCAACCACACTGGGAGCAAACCTATTACTGCCATACCTCCAACTACACTGGGAGCAAACCTATTACTGCTATACCTCCAACTACACGGGACAAACCTTATTACTGCTATACCTCCAAACACACTAGGAGGCAAACCTATTACTTATACCTCCAACCACCGGGACAAACCTATTACTGCCATACCTCCAAACACACTGGGAGCAAACCTATTACTGCCATACCTCCAACCACAGTGACACACCAAGTCATTGATGAAGCTAGATCTCCAAGCTTATCCTCAGGACACAGTTCACCACTATCAGGTCATTGGTGTCATGCTAGATCTCCAGCTTATCAAAATGCAACCAGTTCAAGCTTACTTACCAGACATTGGATACCATCTCACTGTGGAATGCCAGAAAATGAGACAGCGGACTGATTGGTCATTTAAGGTTTTGCAGATAATAACCGCATACACCGGTTACGTATAACCAGAAGAAAAGGATCTCTGCGGTTAGCCGTTTGTCTTGTTTTCCAAAGGTTGTGGTTTGAGTAACAGTTCAACGGCTCTTCTCCAAGTTGACTTTTTACATACAGGCCTTCGTTTCCCATCTGCTGTCCATCAAAGAGCTGTCCAATCTAATGCCCTTACATACATAATCCATCATCTTTTAATGATAGAGGTCTCTATGATGAAATTGTTAATATGTTTGCCTGTCGTTGTTAAGGTTGGAGGTTCCAATCTGGACTGAGTCACATGTGCAAATTTTTCATGAGATCCCTAGTATTGTTGCTGGAGCTACAGAGTTTGTGGAATACTTTCTCAACTTTTGTGCCACTAGGGATGGAGATGAGGAAACCAGATGCAACAAAGTCAAGGGTCTTCACTTTTAGACCCTTTTGATCTTTTAATGATGGTCTCCAAGACGCACAGTTTGTTTGAATAGCTTGTCATTTTACTATAGTATTTGACCAGACAGAGTTGCTTTTCTTTCCATAACACAATATTTTACTATAGTATTTGACCAGACAGAGTTGCTTTCCATAACACAATATTTTTACTATAGTATTTGACCAGACAATGTTGCTTTCCTTTCCATAACACAATATTTTTACTATAGTATTTGACCAGACAGAGTTGCTTTCCATAACACAATATTTTTACTATAGTATTTGACCAGACAGAGTTGCTTTCCTTTCCATAACACAATATTTTTCACTGGCATGGCTTGTCAGTCCCTAGTCCAACCCCAAACCCTGGAGGAAGTCACAATTTGACTGATGTTGTTCTTGAAACTGTCTGACATGGGTGTTCCTATCAGAGATAAAGCTTTTGTCAGCACAATTTGACTGATGTCCTTGAAACTGTCTGACATGGGTGTTCCTACCAGAAGTAAAGCTTTTGTCAGCATATCATAGCATGTTCAGTGACGACAGGAGTAAAGCTTTTGTCATCATATCATAGCATGTTCAGTGATGACAGGAGTAAAGCTTTTGTCAGCATATCATAGCATGTTCAGTGACGACAGGAGTAAAGCTTTTGTCAGCATATCATAGCATGTTCAGTGACGACAGGAGTAAAGCTTTTGTCAGCATATCATAGCATGTTCAGTGACGACAGGAGTAAAGCTGTTATCATATGTTCAGTGATGACAGGAGTAAAGCTGTTATCATCATATGTTCAGTGACGACAGGAGTAAAGCTTTTGTCATCATATCATAGCATGTTCAGTGATGACAGGAGTAAAGCTGTTATCATCATATCATGTTCAGTGATGACAAGTAATATTTGAGATAAATGAATCTAACTTGATCACACTAAAGAAAAACTGGCCGATGCTACAAATAAGAAAAGAAAATTGAGATATTTTGGACATATAAAAGACATGAAGGGCTGGAGAAGACCATCATGGAAGGAGGCATACCGGCAAAGAGAAGAAGAGGAAGACCACGGAGAAGATGGATTCAGGATGTAACTGATGGTTTGAACATGACGGCTGCAGAGGCAGGACATCTGGCCTATGAGAGAGAGAAATTCGGAGGACTGTTGGAGTGGCAAAGTTCTGCTCAGGACTAGCTATTTGATGATGATGATGAATCTAACTTTATCACTAGCTAACCTAAATATATCAAGAATACATCTCGAACGGTGTAGACTGATGTGTTCTCTGGTAAAATGTCTCGTGTGAGCAGGTAATATAATAATAATGAAACAATGCATGGCACAGTCTAGGAAACTTAGTAACTTGATTGATAGGATCATTATCATTTCACTTTGATGATAAACAAACAGGGATCTAAAGATGAAGTATTGACTTCATTGTGCGGGCTTTACTCCATATGTCTCAGTCCCTCTCTGTGTGCAGACTTTACCCCATATGTCTCAGTCCCTCTCCACAGAGATGACACACCACCTGCATATGTCTCAGTCCCTCTCCACAGAGATGACACGCTACCTGCATATGTCTCAGTCCCTCTCCACAGAGATGACACGCTACCTGCATATGTCTAAGTCCCTCTCTGTGCGGGCTTTACCACATATGTCTCAGTCCCTCTCTGTGCGGGCTTTACCACTTATGTCTCAGTCCCTCTCGACAGAGATGACATACCACCTGCATATGTCTCAATCCCTCTCCATAGAACTGACACACCACCTGCATATGTCTGTCCCTCTCCACAGAACTGACACACCACCTGCATATGTCTCAGTCCCTCTCCACAGAACTGACACACCACCTGTGAAAGTATTGCCCCAACTTCACAATTATAGCAATAATCCTAGAAATCTCTGGAAAAGATGCACTCATGAACATAATGATGAGGTCTGGATTCTAACCCACGGCCTTCGGAACACACTGCTTAAGCACTTAGCCACAAGGACCCCCACTTTGATGAATAACAATGTGTGCTCCAATTTCTTTCTTACACAGAAATATCTCATCCACAGTGCACAAACTCTGTGGCACCATTGAGGGTCTCCGATATCATTTAGCAAACTCTGTGGCACCATTGAGTGTCTCCGATATCATTTAGCAAACTCTGTGGCACCATTGAGGGCCTCTGATATCATTTAGCAAACTCTGTGGCACCAGTGAGTGTCTCCGTTATCATTTAGCAAACTCTGTGGCACCATTGAGGGTCTCCGATATCATTTAGCAAACTCTGTGGCATCATTGAGGGTCTCCGATATCATTTAACAAACTCTGTGGCACCATTGAGTGTCTCTGATATCATTTAGCAAACTCTGTGGCACCATTGAGGGTCTCCGATATCATTTAGCAAACTCTGTGCCACCATTGAGGGTCTCCGATATCATTTAGCAAACTCTGTGCCACCATTGAGGTCTCCGATATCATTTAGAAACTCGGTGCACCATTGAGGATCTCATATTTCATTTAAAAACTCTGTCCACACTTAGGTCTCATATCATTTAGAAGATGGAAAAATTGTAGGTTTTTATATTTAACTTTAAAATAATTTCCAAACACTTTTATCTTTCAAGTACCATAGGTCATTCTCAACTGAAACATGCACATTTTGTCTGGATGACTAGACTGATCTCACCTACATTAAGATCAGGGTCTCGGGAAAATATCCAGATCGCACTACTCGGGGAATGATCTGAGTAATTGTGGAGCGATAGACGAGCATGTTACCTCCACTACACAGAGATCTGATAAATCAATGATGTACAACTGTAATATTCTGGACTAATAATAAATAATGACCGCCACACTACAGTTTTCTGTTATGTACTCTAATGTACCAAATCAAACCAACAAAAAGATAAAATAAGAGGGAAAAAGGCTGTGTACTCCAGATTTTGCTAACTGGAGATTTTGTTAGCTTTCATTATGAAGATGGCATCCTGTTAGTCTCGAGGGATGACACATGTGACTCAGATGGGGGATTTTATTTCTACTTTGGCAAGTTATATGTTTTTAAGAGTCTGGTTTTGTCAGTTCTCTGACCTGTCTCCAGCTGGATCTATCCCTGATGCTCTTCCCAGTCTTATGTATTCATGTCACACACTTTCAAGCCATGCTTACATATGTCGTTGGAAAGGAAGAGTTGCCATACATCTCTCTTACCAAACTGTAGCTCCCTTATAGAATATCCTTGGTGATTCTCTCATGATCACCGCTTAGACTGATGTACCTGATTTCTCCAACAATCTTATTTATGTGGAAATTTGATTCATGCAGCCTTCTTCTTCTTTGCGTTCGTTCTTTACGACCAATTTTAATCACTCTCTGTGATATCTTTGATCTTTGCCAAGAACGTGTATACGTTGCACATTGGTTTGGTAGGCCCCTAAACGTATTAACTTCTACACGTTTAGGACACATGCATCCTATTTCAGCCAAACCTCCTTAGTCGCCTCTTACGACATGCGTGACAGGTAACAGTGATTCTATTCTTTACACCCCAAATTTGGGCCCCGATAACCACTCGGGCGATGCATCCTTTAGCAGCGGTGTGTTTAAGTCACATCTTCAGCGCAACATTTAGAGTTCTGGTGCTTATCCTTCGGCGATGTGTCTGGTTTTAGCCAGCATTTACTGGGTTTGCTCTCCGTCAACCTTGGGCTGTCCATAGCCTACCTGCAAGTTCTTGGTGAATGATCCATCTACTGATCCAGATTTCTTATACAGTGTTAGCTATAAATAAGGGTAACTATGCTAGGCATCTCAGCATATTCTAACACAAGGCTGTCAAACGTTTTTATACATTGAGACACATCTGACTGGGGAAGTGGGGGCAATATGATGATTGCAGTGCTACTACTACTAATAACAAATAGTAAGGTTAAGATGCTGACTCTTTCTCCTGTGAAAAGCAAACGGTGATGTTAGGGGATAGCAGAATGGATACAAAATAAATCGAGATTGTAAAAGCGAGAAAGTGTGTTCATAGGAGTGTTGACAAAAAAGGCTGGAAAATAGTGTTTTCTTGAAACCTAATTAATGTTTAAACTCGCAGAGTAAAATAGGGCATGTATGACACAAGCACCATGTAGCCCACCACGTTGGACAGTGCTGTTCCAACAGCTGGCTATTTGTTACTCTTGTCATATCAGGAGATCCTGGTTATATGCTATAACATGTCCACATTTCTATAGTTGTCTTCATGACATTTTTCCCCCTCTATCTTCGCTGTATTTTCTTCGAACGCTCAGTATTGATCACTTGTGAACCACTCTGTGTGATTTGTATGTGATCTGATCCTAAGAGCGATTGTATGTTGTGCCAGTTATGCGCTTACAAGTTGTCCAGCACATCCGAGCTCTGCTATGCTTTTTATTTATTAGGGTAGCTTCCCTAAATCCTACATCAGTCGTCTCTTACAACATGACATGTATGCTGCATTGGTACTATTCTTTGTTAACCTTGCAGTCCCCGGCACCACACGGATATCGCTGTATCTGACACTCCATCTTCAACAACTGAGTTATCCATTTTTTGAACCTCTCTTGTTCTCATTTGTACATTTACTTATTGCTCATTCTGTATGTATGTATGTTGTATGTTGTTGTGTGTATGTTGACTGTATTAGTCCACTAGATGATCATATATTCTCAAGTTTAAAAAAGTTACCTTATTACAAATTGTAAAGTAGCAATATAATCGAGTGTAATGTAATTATCATTGAATAAACAGACAAACAGAAACGCAGTTCTCAAGTTTAGTTTTAGTCTTGAGATTGTAGTCTGTGAATAAACAGACAGAAACGTAGTTCTCAAGTTTAGTTTTAGTCTTGAGATTGTAGTCTGTGAATAAACAGACAGAAATGCAGTTCTCAAGTTTAGTTTTAGTCTTGAGATTGTAGTCTGTGAATAAACAGACAGAAACGCAGTTCTCAAGTTTAGTTTTAGTCTTGAGATTGTAGTCTGTGAATAAATAAAGACAAGAAAGAAATTGACAATGTTGTGAATGGTCCATAGACTACAATATAGTTTTCATTTAGTAGCATAATATGTGTCTGTACTAATATATACATAAACTGCTGTTCTCATTTATTGATGTTAATTTTGTTTTATATAAACCAAGACAGAAACACAGTTCTCAAGTTTAGTTTTAGTCTTGAGATTGTAGTCTGTGAATAAACAGACAGAAACGTAGTTCTCAAGTTTAGTTTTAGTCTTGAGATTGTAGTCTGTGAATAAACAGACAGAAACACAGTTCTCAAGTTTAGTTTTAGTCTTGAGATTGTAGTCTGTGAATAAACAGACAGAAACGTAGTTCTCAAGTTTAGTTTTAGTCTTGAGATTGTAATCTGTGAATAAATCAAGACATTAGAAAGGAAATGGACAATGTTGTGATATGCTGGTTGCCATGACTACAATATATTTTTCATTGTGAAAAGTAACCATATATATGTGTATGTACTATTTATTATACATAAACTGCTGTACTCATTTCTCATGATGTTAATTTGTTTTATATATACAAGTATTTTTGTTTGTCAATGTAAAGTACGTAATGGGTTCTTTTTCATTCCATGAGGTATATTGAGGAATACGATTGTAAGGCCCACATTGTTCTTTGACCAACGACACGTGATTGGTTATGTGATCAATATCATGCAGACAACCTTT
Source organism: Arion vulgaris (assembly GCA_020796225.1). Taxonomy (NCBI): domain Eukaryota; kingdom Metazoa; phylum Mollusca; class Gastropoda; order Stylommatophora; family Arionidae; genus Arion; species Arion vulgaris. Next base: position 39,937,569 of record CM036768.1, read on the forward strand.
ACTTTACAGTGATTGTTTCCTACCCGATTCAGGCTGTGTGTTGCTGGAGTTCACATGGGGAGCAAAGAATAGTAACACTGCTACCTATAAGGCATGTCGTAAGAGGTGACCCTAGTAAATAAAAAGCATCGCAGAAATTTGATATGCTGGCCTACTTGTAGGCGCATAACTGGCACAACGTACAATCAGTCTTAGGCTCGGATCACATAAAATCACAGAGTTGTTAACAAGCAGTCGATATGGAGCATTAGAAGAAGGCTAGGTCGATCTAAGAGTCATACTTTCTGAAAACATCGGACTCCCACTGCGGGATTTGATCCTGAGACCAAGCACTTGTGTAACAAGTACACTAACCTCTACACTATTTTGCTTCTTATTTGTCTATCATGCTAGCTAGCTAAATGTGCCTACTATAAGCGTGTACACAATTCACTTAGTGCACTTTATAACATCTACATTGTTTCCAGATCTCTCCTGGCTATCTACATCAGTGAAGGTAAAGAAAATAAGCATATGGCTATTCTCAAGTAGGAAATCTTAGTAACATGTGACTATTGTCATGAAGGAAATCTTAGTAACATGTGGCTATTCTCATGTAGGAAATCTTAGTAACATGTGGCTATTCTCATGGAGGAAATCTTAGTAACATGTGGCTATTGTCATGTAGGAAATCTTAGTAACATGTGGCTATTCTCATGTAGGAAATCTTAGTAACATGTGGCTATTCTCATGTAGGAAATCTTAGTAACATGTGGCTATTCTCATGGAGGAAATTCTAGGAATATGTGGCTATTCTCATGAAGAAATGCCATGAGCATGTGGCTATTCTCATAGAGGAAATTCCATGAGCATGTGGCTATTCTCATAGAGGAAATTCCATGAGCATGTGGCTATTATCATAGAGGAAATTCAATGAACAATAATCAGTATTGATTACGTCAAAACTGCTAGGGAACTGGTGTAGCTCACTGACAGTCATCTGGGCTCTGCCCCAGTGGACAATGGTTCAGATCTCAATACAGTCTATTTTCTTGTAATTTTTGCTGAAGCCATTGTGTTAGTTACTTACACTTTCAAGAAGTTCCCAATCAGCTGAAAGGGGGCAGAGCACTAATAGAGCACTGAGTTTATTGATGTTAATTGTATCCAGTTGTTATGTGTGTGTATAGCACATAATGTATTAGCATGTAGTATATGTTTGTTCATGATCTCATACACAAACTAATAGATGATGCCATTGTCAGATCTCTCTCTATGAGGATAGTAGTGTACTTAACAGAACTTTCAGACATGCTGTCTTATCATGTCATATCTCCATCTACTAGCTTTGACAGACATGACTCCATCTGCTAAATTTGACAGACATGACTCCATCTGTTAAATTTGACAGACATTCCTATCTGCTAAACTTGACAGACATGTCCCTATCTACTAAACTTGACAGACATGTCTCTATCTACTAAATTTGACAGACATGACTCTATCTACTAAACTCTGATAAAGACAATGTCCCTATCAAAACTTGACAGACATGTCTCTATCTACTAAACTTGACAGACATGACTCTATCTACTAAACTTGACAGACATGACTCTATCTACTAAACTTGACAGACATGTCCCTATCTACCAAACTTGACAGACATGCTATCTACTAAATTGCAAAGTGAGACAGACATGAATCTATACTAAACTAAACTTGACAGACATGTCAAACATATTAATATAAAATGTTGTCTTATGGAGCTTATATGTCTTATCTTATGTTTCGCACAAAATCGTTTTCTTTCAATATTTATGGTGTGTGTTTTTCTGTCATTGGTCACCATCTATTTTGTCATCAAGTATTCATTCTTCTTATAATGCTTCATATCGACCACTTGTTAACCACTCTTTGTGATTTGTATGTGATCTGAGCCTAAGAGCTACGGTACATTATGCCAGTTATGCACCTACAAGTAGGCCAGCGCATCCGATTTCTGTGACGCTTTTTTATTTACTAGGGTAGCTTCCTTAGGTCCCAATCTCAGTCGTCTCTTATGACATGCCTTGTAGGTTGCAGTGTTATGATTCTTTGCTCCCCTTGTGAGTCCCAGCAAAACACTGGCGTGATCAAGATCTATTCATCATCAATCATTCTCATTTGTCTTGTTTGCTCAAAATATTACCCAGGTATGTCCTTCAGTTACCTACAAATGTGTTCACATATTCACATTGTTTTCAACATCTTCGATTCTTCTTGTACAAGCAACTTCACATTGTTTTCAGCATCTTCAGTTTTTGTTGTATAACCAACTTCATCTTGTTTTCAACATTTTCAATTCTTCTTGTACAACCAACTTTGCATATTAACAGCTAATTCCTACCAGTGCCTGTGAAAATTAACATTGCCATTTCTGTCCACAAAACAAATTGCTACTATAGTAAATACAGAGGGCACGGTGATGGTGGATTAATACACATGGCTCAGTGATTTGAGACAAGCAGAGTGCATGAACATTTACTACAAGCTTGAGATGCAAAACTGTCAAGGAGGAGAGCGGTGCCTTTGCTGTACTGTAAATGCAAGCAGCTTCACAATGGAGATCAAAAGCAGTAACCCTGGCTCTGAAGTGGTTGAGTAGTACACAGGAATTCACACAGGCATGTATACTGAGTGAATCAATGAACATACTCAAGAAAGTTTACCCTGTCTGTATAAGACAGGAAGGACTTGTTACATTGAGCACATCCAGAATCAGACATTAAACCTTTATTTTTGTACCAGAGCATGTGGAAGTACACAGCATTGAGCGTGAATATCCCCTGGCTTCTTCTTTGCGTTCGTTCCTTACGATCAATTTTAATCACTCTTTGTAATATGTTTGATCTTTGCCAAGAACGCGTATATGTTGCACATTGGTTTGGTAGGCCCCTAAATGCAGACTTCTACACGTTTAGAACACATGCATCAGATTTCAGCCCAAATCACCTGGCCTATACAGCAGTGGTCCAGGAAGGATAGTCAATGAATAATGCAGAGATCATCAATACCATATGGTGGACAGGTCATATAGATGACATTGAAACATTGATAAATCTGCAACCCTAATCAGAGTGAAGGTAGATAGGAGTGAAACTAGGAACTGCCAGAGATGAACATTTTGTTAGAGGCACAAGACATTTGTTTAATCAGCACCTAACGGGTGTGATTAGTCTCATTATAGGCTGATAAAGATATTGGGGAGGAGATCGAAGCACCTATTGACTTGACCAGAGTGCACTGATGACAATACTTACTAATCACATATTCACATTGTATTCAACAAGTTCAGGTATAACTGAATTCACATTGTTTTCAACAAGTTCAGGTATAACTGAATTCACATTGTTTTCAACGAGTTCATGTGTAACTGAATTCACATGGTTTTCAACAAGTTCATGTGTAACTGAATTCACATGGTTTTCAACAAGTTCATGTGTAACTGAATTCACATTGTTTTCAACATCATCAATTATTGGTCTACATTTGAATTCACATTGTTTTCAACATCTATAGGTCTTGAATAACTGAACTCACATTGTTTTCAACAAGTTCAGGTATAACTGAATTCACATTGTTGTCACCATTTTCAGTTTTTGTTGTATAACCATACTATCCTCATTTTCTTCATGTTATATACATTTTCTCTGAACATCCACAAATTGACCTGCCTTGTCTTCATTTAATCGTATGAAGTGGTATTATATCAAGTATGAAGTGTGTATTATATCAAGTATGAAGTGTGTATTATATCAAGAGTTTTTGTACTTGTTCTACCTAAAAAGTATTTTTACTATCAATTCTTAACTGGCTCAGGTTTATTCATAAGCATTTTCAACAATTTTGCATGCCTATATAAACACTACCAGCATGTTCTGTTTTTTTAAATATATTTTTTTGTATAAATGTGTGGGACATATACTATTAACACTGTCAGCATGTTGTCTTTTGGTATAAATATGTGGGACGTATACTATTAACACTGTCAGAGTGTTCTGTTTTTGTTGTTTTTAATAAATGTGTGGGATATATTATAACACTGTCAGCATGTTCTGTTTGTTATATAAATGTGTGGGCGTATACTATTAACACTGTCAGCATGTTCTGTTTTTATATATCTTTTGGGTATAAATGTGTTGGAAATATATTCTATTAACACTGCCAGCATGTTCAGACTACAGAGCACATACTTCAAACCTGCCCTGAATATAATATACTAAGGCAAATGTACTTGCATAGTAAAACAACACTAGAAAGAAACTTGCAGGGACCTCTGTGTGAGCTACAAAGGACGGTGAAGTTTATACAAGAGACAACATTGAATATGTAGATAATATTTCAACTGATGGTTGGAAGGAAGGAAAGTAATCTTTATATATATATATATATGTGGGAAGCATACTGTTAACACTGTCTGTTCAGTATGTTTGTCTTTGATGATATAAATGTCTGGGAAGAAGAATTGTATTTGATGATACGTGGCTTGTAAGTTTCTATATAAGTAACAGTTTTAAGTTTATTTTCTGGTTGAAGTTGAGGCATGACAACAAATTATTTCTATTGTGCTTGTTGCAGTCAAGGCCTTGTTTACATATATATATATATATGATTGATGTCAGTATATTCAGCCAGCAAGATTTTGGTAGTATTGTCAATGTATTTCATATCTTACTGAAGTTTCTCATGTGATTAATAAATCATTGATTCACTGATTGAACTTTTTATTAGTTTGTGTATATGTATGTCTGTCTTGATGTGAATATTCTTCTTTGAATGCTCCATATCAACGCTTTTAACCACTCTGTGTGATTTGTATGTGATCTGAACCTAAAAGTGATTGTACGTTGTGCCAGTTATGCACCTACAAGTAGGCCAGCACATCCTATTTCTGTGATGCTTTTTATTTACTAGAGTAGCTTCCTAGGTCCTACATCAGTCGCCTCTTACGACATGCCTCGTAGGTTGCAGTGGTACTATTCTTTGCTTCCCTTGCAGGCCCTGTCACCACACAGACATGATGTGAATATTAAATGATTGATTTACCTGTATTTTTATGTGTCTGTCTTGATGGGTCCTAACGGAGAAGCATTTTCCTTATCCGAAAATGTCTTGCAGCGCCATGATAATGGTACAGTGTGCTCAAGCTCTTCAGCTCTACTTCATAATAATGGCACAGTGTGCTCAAAATACTTCATAATAATGGTACAGTCTGCTCAAAATACTTCATAATAATGGCACAGTCTGCTCAAAATACTTCATAATAATGGTACAGTCTGCTCAAAATACTTCATAATAATGGTACAGTGTGCTCAAAATACTTCATAATAATGGCACAGTGTGCTCAAAATACTTCATAATAATGGTACAGTGTGCTCAAAATACTTCATAATAATGGCACAGTCTGCTCAAAATACTTCATAATAATGGCACAGTCTGCTCAAAATACTTCATAATAATGGCACAGTCTGCTCAAAATACTTCATAATAATGGCACAGTGTGCTCAAAATACTTCATAATAATGGCACAGTGTGCTCAAAATACTTCATAATAATGGCACAGTGTGCTCAAAATACTTCATAATAATGGTACAGTGTGCTCAAAATACTTCATAATAATGGCACAGTGTGCTCAAAATACTTCATAATAATGGTACAGTGTGCTCAAAATACTTCATAATAATGGCACAGTGTGCTCAAAATACTTCATAATAATGGTACAGTGTGCTCAAAATACTTCATAATAATGGTACAGTGTGCTCAAAATACTTCATAATAATGGCACAGTGTGCTCAAAATACTTCATAATAATGGCACAGTGTGCTCAAAATACTTCATAATAATGGTACAGTGTGCTCAAAATACTTCATAATAATGGCACAGTGTGCTCAAAATACTTCATAATAATGGCACAGTGTGCTCAAAATACTTCATAATAATGGCACAGTGTGCTCAAAACTCTTCAGCTCAAAATACTTTTACTGTCATCATCATTGATCTCTATGTCACAGACCTAGGAAACATGTTTTATGTTATGTAGTTTTTCAATCACAACATCTGTTGTGTTTGTAATGTTCTATTCTGGAGTGGCAATCCTTGCCACAGTTGCTGCAGATGAAACTGGAACTGATGCAGAGGATGGTCTCTCTGCCCTCTACACTCTCTTTTGCTTCCATATGTGACGGCTTTCCTAATTTTTGGCCATTCCTGCGTTTGCCATGCCTGCCTGTCTTTGGCCAACTGCTCCAATTTTCTTTGTCTATGTTGCATGAAGTTAGATGACAGTAATATGTATGATCCCTGATATCTAGTAACAGGTGTGAGTTGGTTATAGATATTTGAATATCCATGAGATTGCTTTATAAGTGTTACATGCTTGAGAATGGCATACTTGCTTGAAGAATGCTTATATTGGAATGCAGCACTGCCTTGACATAAATGGTTACTTTGAGAATGCCAGCACTGCCTTCGTTTATAAGAACTGTATACATGCTTTAAAGAGCATGCCTCTTGCTTTATAAGAATGGCTATCTTTGAATAAGAATTTCGCTTTAGGATGGCAACAGCTGATCCTTTCATAGGGCTCTATATGCAGATGTGGTCAGACTGTTATATTTGATGAAGCAGTGAATACAACTTGGAGTTGCATGTTTGATTGATCAGAACAGAATTGATATGCTTTGATATCTTCTCGATCTTGCTTTATAGAAATTGACTTTCTATTGTGAATGAACAGCCTTTGCCAAGAAGTATGGTATCACATCCTCAGTACCATTTGACCTGCTGTCTCTTCGGAAGGTCCGTTTCAATGAGTTTACTGCTTCCTTTATAGATGATACAGCCTGACCTGCAGCACAGTGCCTTTCTTTATAGGTAGTACCCTTGGAATCCAGCACTGCCTCGCGTTGTTGAGAATCGTATACCGCTTGAATCCTTGACTACTTATAGAATGCATCAGTTGTATGCGCATCCTCGCTTTATAGAATGTCAAATCGGAATACCAGCATAGTATTCGCTAGCTAAAATGGATCATGCTGATCAACTGCTGGGCTTTATACAGTTTACATGTTGAGTGCCGCCTCCCATCCTCTTATACGCTGTTACATGCTCGGTGCCAGCACTGCCTCCTTTAGAATGGTTACATCGTCAATGCCAGGATCGTGCTTAAAAGATGATTTAATGAGCGATGCGGCACTGCCGTCGCATTATAGAACTATCATGCGAATGCAAACACTCGCTTTAAAGAATGGTACTGGCAGGATACAACCGTAGTTGTATGAATGGTAGACAATGCTCGGGTTAGGGACAGCGCTCTGCTTAGAGGATCCCAGTCCCTGGCTGGAATTTAAGCAAAGACTCGAGCCTTTACTAAATGGTACTGCTGCGCTCGCACGGAACGCTATAGATGTATCATGCTGGAAGCCAGCTCTTCGAGGCCTGATTAAGAGTAACATGCTCGGGGAAAGAATTCAGCAAATGCCTTTATCACGTACAGCTGGAATACGGCACACTACACACACACTTAAGAGGATCACGAGTTGAATGCAGACCTCTTTCGCTTAACTGGAACTGATCCAGCTTCGTCGGCAAAGCGTAAATAAGAAGGTTAATGGAATGCCAGCATCTGCCTTGCTTACAGGAATGGCTGCTGGATCGCTCGTCCGCTTTTTTTAAGAACGAGGAGGCGCTTAACGCCACACTGCAGATTGTTTTAAGATGGATACAGTGAAACCAAGATGATGATCGAACTATAGAAGCTGTAGGCCATATGAGCGTGTAAACCAGACTGCTTTGTACCACAAGAATGGTTCTGCTTGGAATCAAACCTAGTCTGCTTTATAAGAATGGTATACTGCTTGAATGTCTAGCATGCTCTTCGCTTTATAAGAATGGTATACATGCTTGGAATACCAGCACTGCCTTCGCTTTATAAGAATGGTATACATGCTTGGAATGCCAGCACTGCCTTCGCTTTATAAGAATGGTATACATGCTTGGAATGCCAGCACTGCCTTCGCTTTATAAGAATGGTATACATGCTTGGAATGCCAGCACTGCCTTCGCTTTATAAGAATGGTATACATGCTTGGAATGCCAGCACTGCCTTCGCTTTATAAGAATGGTATACATGCTTGGAATGCCAGCACTGCCTTCGCTTTATAAGAATGGTATACATGCTTGGAATGCCAGCACTGCCTTCGCTTTATAAGAATGGTATACATGCTTGGAATGCCAGCACTGCCTTCGCTTTATAAGAATGGTATACATGCTTGGAATGCCAGCACTGCCTTCGCTTTATAAGAATGGTATACATGCTTGGAATGCCAGCACTGCCTTCGCTTTATAAGAATGGTATACATGCTTGGAATGCCAGCACTGCCTTCGCTTTATAAGAATGGTATACATGCTTGGAATGCCAGCACTGCCTTCGCTTTATAAGAATGGTATACATGCTTGGAATGCCAGCACTGCCTTCGCTTTATAAGAATGGTATACATGCTTGGAATGCCAGCACTGCCTTCGCTTTATAAGAATGGTATACATGCTTGGAATACCAGCACTGCCTTCGCTTTATAAGAATGGTATACATGCTTGGAATGCCAGCACTGCCTTCGCTTTATAAGAATGGTATACATGCTTGGAATGCCAGCACTGCCTAGGGCTTCTATATTGCAGATGTGGTCTTGCGATTAGATATATATTTGCATGAGTCAGTGAAACACAACATTGGAGTTGATTTTTGTGTGATTGAGTCAGTGAAACACAACATTGGAGTTGATGTTTGTGTGATTGGAGTCAGTGAAACACAACATTGGAGTTGATGTTTGTGTGATTGGAGTCAGTGAAACACAAGATTGGAGTTGATGTTTGTGTGATTGGAGTCAGTGAAACACAACATTTGAGTTTATGTTTGTATCTCTCTCTCGATCGTTCTTTTTCGGCCATTTTGATCTTTCTTATTGTGATATGTAAACAGCCTTTGCCAAGAACGTTTGTTGTACGTCACATCCTCAGTACCATTTGGATCTCTGGTGCTTGTCCTTCGGCGAAGTGTCCGATTTCAACCAGAGTTTACTGGGTTCACTCTCCGTTGGCCTTCGACTGTCCAGCCGACCTGCAAGGCAGCAGGTTGCTATTTTCTTTAGGGTAGTGACCCTTAGACTATGTATCCCCCGGGTTGTTAAGCGACATCTACCCAAGTTACCAGTCTTTATTTGGACTACTTAGTTTGCCTGCCGTCCAGTTTAGTGTACGGTTTACTCGCTAGACTTTGATTGTCCCAATCAAACTACAAGGCAGTAGTAGTTCCCCATGAGCTGAAACGCGCACTGGATTTATGCCTCTGCTGGGCTTTCCAGTTTTTCTGCACATTTGGTTGGTCCGCTCACCCCTACGCCTGCCACGCCTCCTCATCGCTCTACCATCGGTGCTGTGCACGTCTGCCCCACCGTTGGGCCTACCCGTGCATCGTCCGCAGGATCGTGTCATCTAAGAAACATCGACTGATTTAATGAGCCATTCGCGGTTTCATCGTGAGACAGTGTGAACTTAGCTTAATCTTTAAGACAAGCATATGACTACTGGCAGGATCAACCAGATAGTTGTCATGGACGTGACTGAACCGACAATGCTCGGGTTAGGGAGACAGCGCTCTGTGCAGAGCGGATCCCGACGTCCCCGGAGAAATCGTGAAATTTAAGCGAAACGACCGAGCGCCCTCTTCCCACCGTTTGTCAGCTGCGCATCGCCAAGCAGAGAACGACACCATATTTCTACCTGCCGACCCATAAGCTTGTTGCGAGGGCCGGACCTTTCAACGAGACCAATGTCGAGATTTTAAAATTTCAGACTAACTGCCTCACATCACGACCAGGGACTGCGAGATACGGACACACACACACACAAGACCGCAGGAGCGAGCGAGTCTTTATAGCAGACGCTATCTTGTCCCTTAACCGCTGGGAACCTGACCCGCTTTGTCGCGCGATAAGCGAAAATGCACGCGCAGGCGTTAGAGACTATGCACGCATTTGGTTGTCGACACTGGGAACTGTGCGCTCGCTGGCTGGCTCGCTCGTCCGGTTTTTTTTTTCAAAACGAGGAGGCGCAACTTTTAAACGCACAACCCAGATGATGTTTGCGTGATAGGAGACAGTGAAACACAACATTGGAGTGGATCGCAAACGTATAGAAGCTGTAGGGCCTACTGATGAACGCGGTGTTAAACCCGTATTTATATGTGACCACAACACACGGTGGTTGTTGTCGTCAACATAAACCAGTCACCATGACTTTCCAGTGCCTACCTGATGCTTAAGTTGGATTGATTTGAGAGTCGTCACGGTAGGAAAAAAAAACTACACGCAGATTTCATGCGACGCTGGGTAGTACAACTATATAATTGTATAACTTTGACTACAATACGTCTTTAACTCCATGTGGACCAAATGCCACACTAAAGGGCGTGTTTTACTATAAAAACAAATTTGCGATGTTGAACTAAAAGTTAATGCTTTAATTATTTGTGAAATATCTTGTCGAATATTACTTTAATTCTAGACTGCTTGGCGGTAGCAGTCATAAGTATTCTTATCAAGTTGTAGTTTTACTAGTATTAACTTTAGTAGTCACAGGTAGGTTCAAATGAAACTGATAAAAATCACCGGAACACAAGTCAACGACTTTATCGAACAATAAATAATTAAAAGGTTTGACACTTGGTTCGAATGAATGCTAAACAGTCTACAGTAAGAACATGCTATATGAGAACGCGAGGCTGTAAGGTAAGAGGGAAATCCAAAACAAAACGTAACTGGAATTAATTTTTTTTTAAACACACTAACAAAATTCAATACCACGACACACTTGACGATGTGCAAAAATGACGTCAACATTCTGAAACTTACAAATAGTAGAACATATAAAGACGAGAAGATCCAGAAGTCAATCACATGTGAATAGCCAACATCATCGTCACCACATCACCGTTTTGCGTCAATGGATTTCCAATAAATTATGTTTCTTGCATGGACTGATGTTAAATTATGACATATTGCTGTCTGTTCACATATTAAGTTCACAACCCAGCTTTATCTGTCTTCCTTTCTCTTTGTCCTCAACTATCCCCTTCAATATAGGCGTTATCAATGCGTGGCTGTTATCAGTTATATGAGGAATATCAGGAAGATTGAAACAGGATGGGCTAGGAGACATTGGATGGAGTCGCTGGGAGGTCTAAGCTGACAGAGATCAGTTTTATTTTTGTGCCAGGGCATGCAGGTGTAAGGGGAATGAACGTGCGGATATGCTTGCAGGTATGGCTGCTGTACAAAGCGGACGAGCAATGGACCAGGCTGATATTATAAATTCCTTAAGGGAGAGAGGACGTGTACATGATTCACGTAATAGCGGTGAATCTACAACACTAACCAGACTGCAAGAACTCAAAGTTAGGTGTGGTATAGCTCGACAAGAACGCTATGCTGGCAGACAAAGAAGAATTGTAAACCAACAAAGAACCGGTGTCGTGAGTCGCCACACGCTGATGGACATACTGAGGGAGATATCGGAGCACTTATGGACTAATTTGTTCGACGTGCAGTGATGGTGATCCGACAACTAAACTAAAAAATGAGGAATATCATCATAGTCCGATCTCCGCCTCAGCAAATTCAGCAGCGTCCAGCGACCCAACATGCCAGTTCGATGTTGATTAATTAATCTCTTTGCATATTTAGTATGTCGTTCTTTTCAGGCTGCATCAATATTGATACCCATCTGTCTCAATCTGATCAGCGAGTGGAATTCACAGCCCTGAAACTCCTCTGTTCGGAAAGACTCTCTCAATGCGTGAAGAATGTCATTTCGATCCATGGCAGCTCCTCTGATATTGTAGCCAACCCAGCCAATCTATCAGCTCGTTCATTACCTTACTCCTGCGTGCACAGGGAAAAAAATGAAGGTATTTTCTCTGATCATTGTCTTTACTAGTACCTCCCCCCAGTTGCGTCTCACCATTCCTGATTCGACTTTACGAATCATGCTCATGGAGTCATTGAGTATTAAAACACGATAGTAGTTGCATGCTAACCATTTCACCGCCTCCGTAACTGCCCGTACCTCCATTGTCAAACTACATGTGGTTATTGCGTAGGTCCCAATAGCCTCTCTTATTATTTTTCCTCCTGAGCGTGCAGAAAAAAACCCACGTACAGCGTTGTTGGTGAATGACTGAACCATCGGTGGCGTGGCTGTTATTACATCACAATACCGTATTTGTCCAACTTTTGTTTCTTTCCGAAGTTAAAAGAAAAATATTTCTAATTGTTGTTGCAGAACTTTTAAGATTAGTTTTTCTGACCTTCCATGATATTCTTCCGACTTTTCTGTATATCCAAATTTCGAAGGTTTCACTTTTGTTTTCCAGTCGTTTGTTCAATATGTCCACATTTCCTCACCAACAACAATGCCGATTCTATGAAACGAAAATTGAAGTGAAATTCGTAGTCACTGCCTTTGTCACGTCATTGGTCGCGACGATGATGATTTAATATACTTTCTGATTCTCATTTTGTGTGCGTTTGCTATTTGCTTGCATATTAATATCTTTCTCATGTTAAGTATATTTTTCTTCTTCGAACGCTCCATATCAATCACTTCTGTGTGATTTGTATGTGATCTGAACCTACGAGCGATTGTACGTTGTGCCATTTATAATCTATGCACCTACAAGTAGGCCAGCAAATCCGATTTCTGCGATGCTTTTTATTTACTAGGTAGCTTTCCTAGGTTCTACATCAGTCGCCTCTTGCGACATGTCTTGAATGACGCAGTGGTACAATTCTTTGCTCCCTTGCGAGTCCGTCCCCGGCACCAAGCGAAGTATATTTTTGTCAATTCATATTTTTTCTTTAGCAGCTATGAAGCCATTTCTCCATGATCTCGCTCTTTTAAAAGCTGGTGTTGCATTATTTACTAAGATTATTCATGTCAGTGTTTGATATCCTGTTTATGTTACTGTATTTGACACAGTCGGGACCTGGTGCAGTATTATGCGATCTCGTAAGCATTGCAAGGATTTATTGATGCAAGGAAGATCAAGACTGGAAACGTTGACATTTAACATTTAATTCAATGAACACTCCTTTACAGAAAATACTCTCAACGACATCTTTAGACTTACAACAGCAGACATAAAAATATTCATATTTTCTATAATTATTATATCAAATATCAGTATAAAATTTAGCCATTAATTTATAACAAAATCATTGCAAGTGAACTGGATTAAAATATAAAAATATAATGACCACGTGATTCAGGAACTTGCAATATGTGCGTCGTGACAAAGGGTTGCCGCTCCTAGCGAGCTTGCAAAACTTAATCGATTGTAGCTAATTTTGCAACGATTTGAGCGCAACGGACACTTATAAATATATTTATTGTATAGTAGAGTGCAAAATTATCAGGTAATTTAATCTAGAGCACTTGGTTTTGTTCTTTTCAGAAGATTTTAACAATGTTGTTTTTTAGGCCGCCGCCATTTTGTTGGGCACATCTGCAATCCCAAGATGTACGCTAGCTGTTTAGTGTGTACAAATATTACATATACATGTTTCATTTGTATATTTCTTTTATTCATAACGATATCAATGCTCAACTTATGGCGTGCACTGTTTTATTCTGAGCATAAACCGACAATACATAGTTCAGAGTTGTCCACACCAAACTTACAAAGTAACAATTTTCAATTTAGTATTACTATATAATATTAACTAGTATTTAGTTTAAAATTAGTACTATTGTAATTGAGGGATTGAAATCATCAATCAATAACAATATATTATAATAGTATTAGTAACTATATATATATATATATATATCTACTTATATTAATCTAAGGAGTAAGGCTGTGTACTTAACCTACCAGAATCTGGATCACTTCAAATTGTGCACAATATGGTTGTCAAACTGACCTATTTTGTTTAGGGAGTTTTTTACACACAATTTGTTTCAAAAAATCTGGACACTCTAAAACTAGGATTGATCATGAACTTTGCATTTACTCACTAAATATATGTTGTGTGTGAATTATGTGGAGTTCTTCTGTCATTAGTTTCCTATGCTTATAGGACCAAACAGTGAGCCTGAGTGTGGTGAGTAGACACTGTGGATTCAATTGTCAGCAGGAGTTCCTCTTGGGTGCCCCACAATTTCTCCTTCATATTAGTCTCACCCGACAATGTTTAAGACCTCACATCATTGAAGAGGGGTACATTTGTAGAATGTGTTCATGAGTCTGGGTGCCCTTTTGTCTGTGCATTGTCAGTTTGAGCAGTCTTCAGTTTGTGGAGTTGGTCTTGTAATCTTCAATGTCCTGTATGGTGCCTAAGGATGGTGGTTTGTTGGTTTCTGTCTACTTTAGGATGTTGTATTGGTGTTCTCTTCTTTGAACCTTCCATATCGACCACTTGTTAACCAATCTGTATGATTTGTATGTGATCTGAGCCTAAGAGAGATTTTATCTGTGCCAGTTATGCGTGTACAAGTAGGCCAACATATCCGATTTCCGCGATGCCTTTTTTTTTACGAGGGTAGCTTTCCTTGGTTTCAGTTGCCTCTTATGACATGCCTTGTAGGTCGCAGTGGTACTATTCTTTGCTTCCTTGGGACCCGGCACCACACTTGCGTTATGTATACATACTGCATGACATTGCTGAAAATCATTTCCGAAGAGAAGGTTAAGAGGAAACAAGAAGAGGATATTGGTATAATTAGAAGAAAAATATTCAGATATGAAAATGTACAATTAGACAAATTGCAACACTGTGATCATCGTTATCATCATTCCTCATTGTGTCCATGAGCACACAAGGCAGAAACAAAATATTTCCACTCAGTTTTTATTAGCAGTGTTTCTGTTTGCTTTTTCATAGTGTGGGATCACTGGCCCCAGGTCTCACTCCTCTTTGTTGCCTTTTACAAATTGTGAGTGGAGACATTGCTTCTTTACTTTGCTACCATAGAAGCCACACAGGTGCACTACATTGCGAAGAGACAGAAAATGTTGATGAATCTATTGCAGCCGACCTTTAATTTAAAGTTAGCATCTAAATCAATCAATGAAGTCAATTCATGAATTAGATTTTATTGTCAATATTTGTATTGCTATCTCCTTATGTGTGTCCAATATTAGTTGCATCTGTCCCTACCAGGACAATTTTCATACTATATGCTTGGTACTATATGTGTATTATTCTGTTCCTGCGTAGAATTTTACTTGAATTACACTTAATAATAGTTTTATTTTCAACAAAAACACACATTTTGCATTGTTTTCCCTTCAGCAACTACCAACAAATATAAACCATGCCCAGAGAAATAAAGGTACCCGTTCGATACGTTACGGAAGATGTACCTCCAGCAAGACGTTCTCTTCCAGCTGCAGACCCACAACCTGCTAAACCGCCTGCACGAGGAAGGCCTAGAAGTATTGGTATTACCAGTGAACCAAAACAAGCACAAGTACCAAATAAATCAGCACCTAAAAAAGGTAATGAGTCTATTGTTATTCCTGATGATGATTCTGATGTGGAAATTATTGAAGCACCAAAACCAAATAAAAGAAAGAAGGAAGATGATCCAGACTGGGAATCGGAAAGAAAGGTTAAGGTTAGTTTCATTTATTGGTTCTATATTTTGTTGTTGCAAACCTATATAACACTTGTTATGGGACTTAAGAAAAACAACGATACTGCATCTGTTTATAACATGTTTCATAACAAGGCAAGAAAAGGGCTAACCGCTCTCAAAGTTATGGCAGGGGCGGATATTGAGCAACACCTGCTACTCTTTCTTTATCAGGGACTAGTGCTGAGCGTGGTGGACTATGGCCTTGGTCTTCTAACAGTAAGCAGAACATCACTGGATAAGTTAGAAAGGATCCAAAATGAAGCGATGAGGCTTATACTCAGTTGCACACGTGACACTTCTTGTGAGGCAATGCGCTATGTCCTTGGATTGCCAACGATAGCCACGAGACACAAAGTTGCACAGGTAAAAGCGTATCTGAGAGTTTCTGCGGACACAAATCCTCTGCACAAATCCATAAATGAGAACAAAGGAAGGCGATTGAAGAGAGGTCGATCCTGGATGGCAGAGGATGTTATTAAACAGGTCTGTACTCTAGAGCTTAGGCACGGTGACGAATGGATGCCTATATCAGAGAATATGACTGCTTACGCCAGGGTTATCAGCACACTTGGCGCGCTGTAGAGAATGGGCCCCTGGCGTCGTCAATGTGGAAATTCTTGCACTCGTGGATCAGCACTCCCACCCAGGTGATATCATTATCTACACCGATGGCTCTGTCAGCGTGGCACCAGATCATCGTGGGCTTACTCAGCCAACTGAAACGGTCGCACACTTCATGAGGACTGCGGGGTTTTGAGACAACGACATCAAGCATGACTATGGAGATCACCGCTGCCTCCAGGGCTCTGTCATGGGTGGCTGAGCAACAGGTTACCCATACGATCATCATATCAGACTCGATGAATATGCTTCAACTGATTGAATCTGGAAGTATGCGTGTGGAATGGGTGGACATCATTTGGAGATCACATCTCAAGAAAATGACTTGGCTGTACACACCTGGACATGCTGGAGTGCGGGGTAACAAGCGTGCTGACTCTCTTGCAAACAGTGCCCCGACTCAAGTGGGCAGAAGCATGGACAGAGCCGATATCATCAACGCTCTCAATTGTGTGACATGGCGGGTCTCAGACACTGGAACGAGTTCGAGAATTAGGCGTTAAGTTTGGACATGCCAGACAGTGTCGACTTCGTGGTAGAGAGAGAAGATATAGTAATCAACTTCTCATGGGTACTGTGAGCAAATGGACTTTGGGATGGCTGCTGCAACGGAGGACAGAGCACGAATGGGAATGCCCAATGTGCCATGCATCATCGTATAACATAACATAGTTTCATAAAACTGTCCTGATGAATTTTTCTTTAAAAATTATTTTAAAAACCTTTTCATTATGTCTGCCATTGTTAGAAAAACAAATATTAGTTTATTTGATATTGAAACATTTTGTCAGTTCTTCTCACATGTTTTAGGAGATCAACTTTTGATTTAATTGATTGATATTTTCAGATGCCTCGATCCTCACGCATCCAAGACAGACTAAAGAAAGAGAAGATTGAAACAATCATATCACCTCAAGCAGCACCAAAGTCAGCAGTAGTGAAGCCAGTAACACCAAAACCTGCAGTACCCAAGTCAATAACAGAAAAACCAGCAATACCTAAACCAATAACACCCGCACAAGTCAAGAAGGCTGTTGGTACTACTGCTACTACTGCTTCTGCAGTTACACCAAAAACCCCATCAGCACAAAAATTTCCTATTGATCTGTATATGGACTGTAAGGAAGAGCCACTGAGCTTAGCACAGGTATGGCATCATTGTGTACTAATAGAATTTGCAGTTCTCATAGTTTTATGTTGTGGGAGTCAAGTTAAAATACACCCGTGTGTTGCCGGAACTTAAAAGGGGAGCAGAGTAGTAACACTGTGATCTACAAGGCATGTTGTAAGAGGCGACTGAGGTAGGGGCCTAGGAAGCTACCCTAGTAAATAAAAAGCGTCACATAAATCGATGTGCGCTGCCCTATTTGTAGGCGCTTAACTGGCACAACATACAATTGCTCTTAGGCTCAGATCACATACAAATCACAAAGAGTGGTTTAATAAGTGGTAGATATGGAGCGTTTGAAGAAGTTAAAATACATGACTGCTGGGGGAAAGAAAGTTGTAGAAACAGAAATACAGAAAATGGAATAGCAGTTTTAACATTGTTTCATTTAACCCATTTGCTCTGCTCAGTCGATATACTGGCTTACTATATTTTTGAAGATGCCTCAAAGCCAGTATTACTGGTGAATTCAGTTTAAACTTCAATATAAATCGTCAGAGGTAAACATAAAATTACGGAGTGGGGGACTGCCTAGAGTAGTTGATAGTAGCTCGGCCTGCTAGCTGTGAGACGCCTCATAGCTCGGGTCGAACCTACTGTCCGGCATTTGTTCGAGTCCCTGGTCTTACTCAGGACGATAACGTGAGTACCTCTGAAGTCGGAGAAAAATCTGCCTGTATGGCGAGGGAATACTAATTACCAGTACATTGAGCACACGGCTGCCAGTGTAAAGTAATTTACAATGTGCACGCTGCTGCCATTGTATTGGAAACTAGTATTTTGAAATTCAGCAGAATGGAAATTCGTTGAGCTTAAAGACTGAAGAAGAAAAAAAAAAAATTTACGGAGTGAAAGGGTAAATAGAGTTCACAACATAATTGATAACCATCACCATACAACCTATGCACTTGCAGACTGTGCTCAGATACTGCAGAACACATCCTTCGTGTGTGTTGGTTTACAGGAAAGATAGAAGAAATAAATATGGTCTACTAGACTGCTACTTCCGAACCTGAGTGGCTCTATGGATGACCTGAAGAGATTCATACAGTTCACTGAAGCTACTAGTGCTGCAATCCGGTGACTGTCAGAAGAATGATGAAAATTAATTTTTCTGCTCCCCAAATGGAATACAAGATTCAAACGAAAATTGCTCAATACTTACCAGTGTATATGCCACAAGTGCCTCAGACTTCCAAGAACAATCTGTAAATGTACTCCCTCTTTAACTGATTGGCTTCCATGAGCCGCTGGGAGCACCACTGCGTATTTCTTTTAAATCTACTTTAAAGAATATTCATTTACCCACAAAATGGTATATTACTCATACAAATTGGTTTTTCTAATTAAGAAAACTGCAGCTGAATTTGTACATATACCTGCAATGGGAAAATAGGACATAAATTCAGTTCAGCCACAACCCGTTTTTTTTCAATTCGGTAGCCAATCAGTTAAGGACTACCTCTGAAGTCGAAGAAGGCCCGCCTCTATGACAAGGAAACTAATGAAACAGTAAGCAGGCTTTCACGCAAAATCAGTTCGAAGCACCACACCAGACGCATGACTGAGCCTGAATTCATAGCGAACAAACGAAGGAGAAGAAGTTCAGGACTGAAGGTCTCAAATATATCTCTATGAGACTAATTTGAAGTAAAAATTGTAAGACACTTGCAGGGACCTCCTGCTGTCACTGGATACATGGAGGCAACTCATTTTGCTGTTTCAACCTCTGAGTATAGGAAACTGATGAAAGAAGAAATCAGAATTTCTTTCATGAAACTATTTCTATAGTTTGTTGTTGACTTGATCTTGTTAATATGATTATCAGATGACTGCATTAAAAAAAGAACAGGCTCAGTATGAAATGTCTCAAAGTTTAGTCAAAGCTGCCAGGGAAGGTCGACTTATTTATCTCCCCGATGGAGGCACAAAAGTTCTTGGTGAGTTGCTGTTACTATTATTATGTTTTTTAAAATTCTATTCTGCTGTTATTATTTCCTAAGTCTTCTTCTTCATTCTTGACTTTGTATGGGGCCATTTCTTACATTGTTTGACAGTTTATAGTGAGACTGGTGACATTGTTTGACAGTTTATAGTGAAACTGGTGACATTGTTTTACAGTTTATAGTGAAACTGGTGACATTGTTTTACAGTTTATAGTGAAACTGGTGACATTGTTTGACAGTTTATAGTGAAACTGGTGACATTGTTTGACAGTTTATAATGAAACTGGTGACATTGTTTGACAGTTTATAGTGAGACTGGTGACATTGTTTGACAGTTTATAGTGAAACTGGTGACATTGTTTTACAGTTTATAGTGAGACTGGTGACATTGTTTGACAGTTTATAGTGAAACTGGCACATTGTTTATCAGTTTATAGTGAAACTGGTGACATTGTTTGACAGTTTATAGTGAAACTGGTGACATTGTTTGACAGTTTATAGTGAAACTGGTGACATTGTTTGACAGTTTATAGTGAAACTGGTGACATTGTTTTACAGTTTATAGTGAGACTGGTGACATTGTTTGACAGTTTATAGTGAAACTGGTAACATTGTTTTACAGTTTATAGTGAGACTGGTAACATTGTTTGACAGTTTATAGTGAGACTGGTGACATTGTTTGACAGTTTATAGTGAAACTGGTGACATTGTTTTACTGAAGTAGTATTTGGGATTTCAGGAATTGTATGTCAGCTGGATAATAGTTGCAGTGTCTCTGGAGTGATTTCCTTGCTGGCAGAACAAGAATCATCACATGCAATGATAGTAATAGACTTTATGTCTACTTAACCCTTTAGCTGCTAAGGACATATGTATATGTTTTCCCATTCACTTCTAAAGACGCATTAACACTTCTGTTATTATCTCTCCTCTGTGGGCTAAAGGCGTGTTAACACATTATACTACTTACATTGCTACTGTCACTGCTATAGGTGTACATTCACGTTTGTGACCTAGAAACAAGGAGTAGCTATTTTTAGCTCAGCCTTCGGAAAGTATGTAGCAGCGAAATGGTTAAGAGGATTGATATAGACAAACCTTGCATAAAATGGGTAATGCAGCATTGAGCAGTCCTGCTTCATGAAACTGTATTGTTTTTATACTCCAGGGTAAATGAAAGGGCAGATAAATTAACTGGAATGACATTCATTCAAGTTGCAGAAGTATGGATCGGACAGACATCTGTTCTTCATATGTGGATAATCAATGCTATTCAACCTGCATGATTGAAATGGGATTAAGCGTGGACAAACATGGTGGTGCTGTTTGCAGGGTAGAGAGAGATGGTATGCCAAACAACATCATTTGGGTACATTGTCACCCACATTGTACATTTTGAGTAATACCCTTTACACTAGTCTTCCACAATTACAGAACACATGCAGATTCTACAAATTGGCATTGGCTGCCCAAGAGTGAAAACTCGCAGACCTAGTTAGAAGAAGAAGTACATTGTGAGTGAAGGAGCATTGAGATACTTACACCACATACGATTGCAAATTCATAA
The DNA here is from genome assembly GCA_020796225.1 of Arion vulgaris. Taxonomy (NCBI): domain Eukaryota; kingdom Metazoa; phylum Mollusca; class Gastropoda; order Stylommatophora; family Arionidae; genus Arion; species Arion vulgaris. The sequence goes on from CM036768.1 coordinate 39,958,582, forward strand.
ATGATTAACTCTTTCCAAGCGCAGTTATTTCCTCAATTTTAAACAGTTAATTCAAGGAAGTTTTAAAAACACAAAAACGATCCCAACTACTCTCAATAAATAAACATATATATATTATTATATACTAAATTGAAGAAAACTGGACAACCTAATAGAATAACAAGGTTGAAAAGTAGTAGAAGTAAAACAGCAGAAGTAAAACTAGAAAGACTTCTTATAAGGGAAGTAACTCTATAGCGCAGTGTGCGGCTAATAGCGTGCAACAGACTTCCGCCGTAGCGCAGTGTACGGCTTAAAGCGTGGAGAGTTAAGACTGTCGTTTCTTCATTCAACAGGAGCATTGAGATACTTACACCACATACGATTGCAAATTCATAAATGATTAAGACTGTCGTTTCTTCATTCAACAGTTAGGTCTCCCGTCTCCATATATCTATTCTACCCAAACTAAGACAACACCCTAAATTACTCTATGTAAGCAAGTAACATGAATAACATTGCATCTATTTCCTTCCACATTGGACACATTTGTACATGCCCCATCCTCCAATGCAGCTGTTATCTCAATGCTCCCTCGCTCACTGTACCCAAATGATGTTGGTTGACATACCGTCTCCCTCTTTACCCTGCAAACAGGACAATCTGACATTATAAAGCAGATTGCATCAGAACCAAGATTAATATACACTGCAGCTGTATGCGATTGACTTTACTATACAAATCAGAATAATGGAAAATGACAAGATATGTCAAAACTCTCCTTCCAAACAAATTGTCTACGAAAGATCTTACGTATGTTATGGCCAAAATCTATCTCTAACCAGGAACTGCTTGCACAGTGTCAACAAGAGAATATGAGCACCATTATTCAAAAGAGAGTGAAAGAGGATCTTTGTAGCCTCGAGGTTAGGTGCTTGCATCTCGTGCTAAAGGTGACCAGTTTACTCCCTCGTGGAGCCATCAGTTTACTCCCTCGTGGAGCCATCAGTTTACTCCCTCGTGGAGCCATCAGGATATTTTTCCACAGATCTCTGATCTCAGTGTAGGTGATGAGTTCCTAGTCATATCGGTGACGGATGATAAAATATAGATCCTGTGTACAATTTGAGCACGTAAAAGAACCCTTGGCACTTCCAAGTCGATAAGAACAGGAAAGATGAGCCCTGCCAAAATTAATTAGAAATAGATTAAAAATAAAATTCTGACAAAATATCTTCATCATCTTCAAAATTACATCGCGGACCCTCGTCGGTGCTATGGAGGAGTTCATGTACTGCAGCTAAAAATCTTCCTGTGTGCGAAAGAGATTGGAGCATACATGTTTACTCACAGAAGTGCAATGATGATGGTCCATTCAATCAATCAAAAGAGACAATGGAGATGGATCGGATATGTGATATGCATGGAGACTAACTCTGTCACGTAAACTGCACTGAAAAGGACACCAGAGGGTAAATGAAAATGTGGAAGACCCAAGACGACCTGGAGGAAAACAGTAGAACAAGAACTGAAAGAAATGAATCAAAGAATAGGAAAAAATGCTGTGCATTTGTTGCTGCCCTAAGCGCCAGGGGCGTCACAACCTAGAGAGTCATTTTCAGCTTGACCTAGCCTCAATTGGGTACATTTTGTCCTGATGAATATATCTTGCAAAATGTGTTTCAAATGTTCAGAAATACAGTTGAAGGAACAGATCTGTTTAGTACAATGTCCATTATCAGCAATAAATATTATTATTTGTTAACCTCTTTATAATTTCATATTCTATAGATAAACCAATGACATTTGTGCCCCAGACACCACCAAAGCCAGTAGCACCACCTCTGGTTCCTGCACCATCCCAAGGAATGGTCAACCGCACTAGTTCTCACAAGTAAGTAACAAGTTTTGACATTTTGGATGGAAGCCTATAAGTTGATCTGCAAGATTATGTTTTGTGAAAAATGTATGTGTGCATTGTGTTTCAAGCATTCAACATTTGGGGATCGAGAGAGAGAGAAACATTCAACATTTGGGGATCGCGAGAGAGAGAGAAGCATTCAACATTTTATTTGTCAGTTAACATTGTCTACGTGGCATTAACAGGTTCACTCCTCGTGGAGCCATCTGGATATTTTTCCAGATATCCCTGATCTCAGTGTAGGGGAGATCAAGTTCCTAGTCCTATCGGAAACAAACAATAAAATGTAGATCCTGTATTCAATTTGAGCACGAAAAAGGAACCTCTGACAGTTCAAAATTGAGAAGAGCAGGCTGGTACGCCACTGCCCTGACAAAATTCATTAGAAAAGATTCAAAATAAAATTCCTACAAAAATACCATCTTCAAAATTACATCAGGGATCCTCGCCGGGTGCTAGGAGTTTGTGCACTGCAGCTGAGATCTTCCTGTGTAAGAAAGAGATGGAGCACACATGGTTACTCACCGAAGTGCAATGATGATGGTTCTGTCATTCAATTAATCAAGCATTAACAGTGGAACATCACATTTTCTGCACAATAAACAAATGTGTGGATGTAAAGTGTTCTTCTTTGACTTAATGTTGATAACTTGAACTATTCCGAGCTGGCTGCTCTACTTCGCATCATGTGTACACTTTTTGTCTCTCCATGTTAAATCATAAGCATCAAGCTTCAAAAGTTTACCTCCATGTTGCCCCTAGACCTCCTTTTCTTGTGGTGTTGATACTCTGCATGCCTGGGCCAAATTTCTTATTTCATCCTGAAGACATGTTAAATCCATTCATCATCTTCTCTTTTATATCTTCCAGACCAGCTTGTTTTTGAAGTCTGGTATTGCTAATCTTCACTTCACAGGTCTACCCAAGTAGTCTTCTAAGAAGCTTTCTTTTGGAATCCTTTCTATTATCTGTTTTCCAAGTCTCAGATATATAGGACTTTTCTAATATGTTTGTTTCACCTGTGTTGCCAGGGCTCTCAAGGAGCAAAGAATAGTAACACTGCGACCTACAAGGCATGTTGTAAGAGGTGACTGAGGTAGGGAAACTACCCTAGTAAATAAAAAGTGTAGCAGAAATCAGATGTGCTGGCCTACTTGTAGGCGCATAACTGGTACAACGTACAATCGCTCTTAGGCTTGGATCACATACAAATTGCAAAGAGTGGGTAACAAGTGGTCGATAAAGAGTGTTGAAAGAAGAAGAAATGTTTTGTATTGTATATGCATAGCTTTGTCTTAGTGTGTAAATGTAATGTTTATTATGTAGTATGCATAGCTTTGTCTTAGTGTGATTTTCAATGTATTTTTTGTATTGTATATGCATAGCTTTGTCTTAGTGTGATGTCAATGTAGTATTTGTATTGTATATCATAGCTTTGTCTTATTTGTGAATGTTCAATGTATGTTTGATTGTATATATGCTTTGTCTTAGTGTGTCAATTCAGTTTTGTATTGTATATGCATAGCTTTGTATTAGTGTGATGTCAATGTATGTTTTGTATTGTATATGCATAGCTTTGTCTTAGTGTGTCAATGTATGTTTTGTATTGTATATGCATAGCTTTGTCTTAGTGTGATGTCAATGTATGTTTTGTATTGTATATGCATAGCTTTGTCTTAGTGTGTCAATGTATGTTTTGTATTGTATATGCATAGCTTTGTCTTAGTGTGATGTCAATGTATGTTTTGTATTGTATATGCATAGCTTTGTCTTAGTGTGTAAATGTATGTTTTGTATTGTATATGCATAGCTTTGTCTTAGTGTGTCAATGTATGTTTTGTATTGTATATGCATAGCTTTGTCTTAGTGTGGTGTCAATGTTATATCTTCAGAGGTTGCTAAGCCTGTTCTAGGCTGTAGTTGACCTTTTAATTCTACGTTTAATTTCTACCCAAAAAAACAGTTTATCATACTAGTATTTTATTCAGTATTTGAAATACAACTTAATACCAACAAGAAATTCTAAACAATATTAGTCTGTGTAATTTTCCTGAATTTTGTCTTGCAAGTTTGTATATTTGACTTTGTCTTCTGCAGTGTTAGTCGCAGCAAATCTCCAGATATATTTATTGTAGGTGAGACTCCACCTAAGATGCCAGTCATGCAAATTTCTGTAAGTATCATGTCCTGGCTTGTAGCTCTAGCTAACTCTTATCATCCCAGACAAAACCACTGCCTCCACACTTTGACATAATGTTAATCCATGAGTTGTAATTAAAAGATTATTTTTACTTTCTGATTTTCTCCTTGCTAGCAGCTTATATTCAAAATATTTGGTTGAATTCTGTTACCATTATATGTAATTTTAACAAATATAAATATATCTACTTCATACATTGTGTTATCTCATATTGATAACTGAACTTATTGTACTGTTATCTCATACTGATAAATGAACTTATTGTACTGTTATCTCACACTGATAAATGGACTCATTGTACTGTTATCTCACACTGATAAATTAACTCATTGTACTGTTATCTCACACTGATAAATGGACTCATTGTACTGTTATCTCACACTGATAAATGGACTCATTGTACTGTTATCTCACACTGATAAATGGACTCATTGTACTGTTATCTCACACTGATAAATGGACTCATTGTACTGTTATCTCACACTGATAAATGGACTCATTGTACTGTTATCTCACACTGATAAATGGACTCATTGTACTGTTATCTCACACTGATAAATGGACTCATTGTACTGTTATCTCACACTGATAAATGGACTCATTGTACTGTTATCTCACACTGATAAATGGACTCATTGTACTGTTATCTCACACTGATAAATGGACTCATTGTACTGTTATCTCACACTGATAAATGGACTCATTGTACTGTTATCTCACACTGATAAATGGACTCATTGTACTGTTATCTCACACTGATAAATGGACTCATTGTACTGTTATCTTCTTCTTAGAATATTCCATATCGACCACTTGTTAACCACTCTTTGTGATTTGTATCTGATCCAAGCCTAAGATCGATTGTACTTGTGCCAGTTATGCGCCTACAAGTTTGCCAGCGCATCCAATTTCTGCAACGCTTTTTATTTACTAGGGTAGCTTCCCTATGCCCCCTACCTTAGTTGCCTTGTAGGTCTCAGTGTTACTATTCTTTGCTCCACTTGAGTGCCCCGGCAACACATGGGCAATACTGTTATCTCATATTGATAAATGAACTTATTGTACTGTTATCTCATATTGATAAATGAACTTATTGTAGTTATCTCATATTGATAAATGAACTTATTGTAGTTATCTCATATTGATAAATGAACTTATTGTACTGTTATCTCATATTGATAAATGAACTTATTGTACTGTTATCTCATATTGATAAATGAACTTATTGTACTGCTATCTCATATTGATAAATGAACTTATTGTACTGTTATCTCATATTGATAAATGAACTTATTGTACTGTTATCCATATTGTAATGAACTTTGCAGTTATCCAATTTCTGCTTTTTATTTACTATGAGTAAAGACATGTACTACCCATACTTATTGCTTTTATCTCAGTGTTGACTATTCTTTGCTCCATTGATCATGCAACATGGAATACTGTTATCTCATATTGATAAATGAACTTATTGTACTGTTATCTCATATTGATAAATGAACTTATTGTACTGTTATCTCATATTGATAAATGAACTTATTGTACTGCTATCTCATATTGATAAATGAACTTATTGTACTGTTATCTCATATTGATAAATGAACTTATTGTACTGCTATCTCATATTGATAAATGAACTTATTGTACTGCTTATCTCAATTGATAAATGAACTTATTGTACTGTATCTCATATTGATAATGAACTTATTACTGTACATGTAAATAACTATTGTACTTTCTTGAACACATTTCAGCCAACAACGAATGCTGTGAGTAAGACTGTTCATGTAGCTACACCCCCAACTAGTGGTAAGTATTTATACATACTCAGTTATCAGATTAGAATCTTAGTAGGCAATATGAGAACTCATATAATCTCAGCAATAGAAGCACGAGATGAGTCAGGAAAGAAAGGATAGAAGCATCCCAGGTTTGCAGTCAGGGAAAGATAGAAGGAATGAAACAAGCATTCCAGGTATGCAGTCAGGGAAAGAGAGAAGGAATGAAACAAGCATCCCAGGTATGCAGTCAGGGAAAGAGAGAAGGAATGAAACAAGCATCCCAGGTATGCAGTCAGGGAAAGAGAGAAGAATGAAACAAGCATCCCAGGTATGCAGTCAGTGAAAGAGAGAAGAATGAAACAAGCATCCCAGGTATGCAGTCAGGAAAGAGAGAAGAATGAAACAAACATCCCAGGTATGCAGTCAGGGAAAGAAGAAGAATGAAACAAGCATCCCAGGTATGCAGTCAGGGAAAGAGAGAAGAAATGAAACAAGCATCCCAGGTATGCAGTCAGGAAAAGAGAGAAGGAATGAAACAAATCTTCACACAATGTGTGAAGTGCCACCAAATAAATCAAAACTAATTATTCACAAAAGGCAGCTCAAAGATGAGTATTTGGCACACTGCAGGCATCTTTATCAATTGCTTTCATATGCATATTGAAAATCCCTTTATCAATCTTTATCTTTATCAATTGCTTTCATATGCATATTGAAAATCCCTTTATCAATCTTTATCTTTATCAATTGCTTTGATATGCATATTGAAAATCTACAAACTAAAGTCCCCAGTACAAGTACTGAAAGAGGTAGCGATAAATGTTGACCAATTCACCTGTCATTTGTTTTTGGCCATAGAAAGAATATGGGTCAAACACCATTTTCTCCAACATACAATTTAGTATGATAACAGGTTGTTAACTTTACTCCAACATACCATTTAGTATGATAACAGGTTGTTAACTTTCTTTGTTATAATTTCAAATATACTTACTGCATTTCAAAACACATCACTGATCAACTAATGAAGTTGAACCTCAGAAATAACAGAGGCAGTGCAAACTGATCACACAAGTCAGTTCTAGAAAGTCTTTATCCTGACCTGTGAGAAAACAGGATTAGAGAAAGAAAGAAGAATGATCAACATTTTTCATGATTATATCATGAACAAATGTTGATCTGTGTCTTCACTGAGAACATTAGTACATTGCACCCTGTTAGGCCCTATACCAGTAGGACAGACACATCCAAATTTTGTCCAAACTTACCAGAGCATATCCTGCAAGACTGTTCTCTCCTGGGTGAGCTGAGAAGCAACATGTGGCCACACCCAGTCGACCTGAAAACTAAGCTTTGGTGGGGAAACCTGATGCTGACCGCCCAGTTTGTAGTCCACAGTAAATTAAACACATGACCAGAGATCGCTGAAGAAGACAGACAGTTAAATATACTTTTTGTGTCATGTGATTGTTACCGTTTTCTTTTTTTACTGTCTACTTCAACTATAAGATATTAAAGAAACCATGAATATGACCATCGACGAAGTGGGTGAACTGGCTAGAGACATAAATTTCAGATGCGCTGCAAAGAGAGCAACGTCCTATAAAGGATACGTACCTTGATGATGATGATGACTTTAACTATAGAAGCTCGATATATTTTGTGAAGTGATAAAGACATAGCTGATCCCTGTGGGTCCACGGATTACATGTTAAGAAATGTTATACCAGAGCATAGTTTTGATTTCTATGATCACATATAACTGAATATGCTATATAGTTAACATGTATGAGAATTTGGAAATGTCTGCAGCACCATTACTGTCTGATGGTTATCAGTCATTACAAATATTTCTATCCATCCACAGTCACGTTAGTTCAAGGCACACATGGCCTTGGTATAAAACTTCCTTCTGGTTGGCAAATGGTGCCAGACGCCCCACCTGTTGTACCTCAGTCAAACTCAATGACACTTTCATCAAAGCATGCTGTACTGTCAGCTACAAGTCAACCAAAAGTTACACATGTTACCCCTAAGACAATCACATCAGCCAGAGCTAAAGTACAGTCAGAAGTTTTAGCAGCCTTGAGGTATGATTTGCTAACGATTAGCTTGAAACCATATTATGACCGAATTTGTTAGTTTAACTCTTACTAGAGTCCATACAGAACAACAGAAATGTACACCTCCTGCATGTCATTAGAATGGGGCTAAACAATTTCCCCAAATCCACAGTTGTTGATCATCAGTAGATACTCTCTCGTTGCAGAATCACAGGAACTAAGAGCTGATGTTTGTCCAGAGCTGGTGGCCAAATTAAGGGGGGATTTGGTAGTGTGGGGATCATGAAGCTATTTTCGTTGTTTCCATGTTAATGCAAAATTTGTATAACCATTTTGAAATATGACTTAGAATAGTAGAAAAAATGAGTAAAAAAAAAAAATGTCAATGTGTTGCCATGGAAACAATACAAAATGGCCCCAAAAACAAAATAAAAATCTCTAAGGCTCTGAATCTAATGAATGTAAATGAATTCTGTTTTCACTCTAAGGTGCGAAATTGTAATATCTAAAATATTACACATGATTTTAGGATATATTAAATATTTAATTTTGTAGAAATTTTTGGGGTGTGTTTACCCAAAAATTCATTAAAAATGTAATATTTACAATATCCTAAAATCATGTGTAATTTTTTAGATATTACAATTGCTCATCTTAGAGAGAAAACACAGAATTCATTTATATTCATTACTTTCAGAGCCTTAGGATTTAAACTTTGTGTTTGGTGGCCATTTTTATTGTTTCCATGGCAAGCGTTGACATATTGTTTTTACTAATTTTTCTACTCTTTTAAGTCATAATATCTCAAAATTGTAAATCAAATTCTACATTAATATGAAAGCAATGAAAAAGTTTCCAGACCAGAATCCCCCCTTAAACAACTTAGTCATCCACTGTCTTACAGAAAAGCCAAGTCCATAATCCACAACAATTACACTTCAAGATGGAAGAAGCAATTGGATGTGGGGGACAGACCTCACCCAATACACTACATTACGCCAGAGTAGTTACGGGTCCAAATTTGGGGTGTAAAGAATAGAACCACTGTTACCTGCCACACATGTCGTAAGAGGCGATTAAGGAGGTTTAGGCTGAAATCAGATGCATGTGTCCTAAAAGTGCAAAATTCTGCATTAGGGGCCTATCAAACCAATGTGCAATGTATACACGTTCTTGGCAAAGATCAAACATATCACTAAGAGTGATTAAAATTGGTCGTAAAGACCGAACGCAAAGAATAAGACACTACATTAAAAAATACCAGAATATCACCCTGTTTCGCCGGAGTACCAGTCACTGCAAACTGCTGGGGCACTTGTACAGATTCAGGGCTTCATTTAGAAACTAATGCCCATATGGAACTAGAATCCAGACCCCAAACACATACATAGGACTGACCGCCCTGCAGTGACTCAAGACGGAGGTGAAGAACTGAGGCAGAAACTATGGGACAGCTGCTCAGAAAAGACAGATTTCACCCTGGCAACAGGACTGCCATTATATCATTACCACACACCTGACCGCAAACAAAGAGAAGTTAGTTAACAGAATCGATATTACTGCTCTTATGTCAGACCCAAAAGTGCTCTGTCTCAGTCAGTAGATGGTCATGCTAATAGTTCCTGTACCTTGCAGGTTATATACTATTTCCTTAATCCATGCAATGGTTCCACATTTGATAACACAATTTCTCCAGTCTCAGAATCGCACACTTATTGATGTAGCACTTCACAAAACACTGCAGATATTTGAATCAAGAGATGTATATCATGGATGATGCTGTCTGAGAGAACACTGCAGATATTTGAATCAAGAGATGTATATCATGGATGATGCTGTCTGAGAGAACACTGAAATAGTAATGTGTAAAGTCAAAAGAGAATTTTTATGTCATGGATGATGTTTGTCTGAGGGGAAAGTAGTGTAATAGTTTGGATCAACGAGATGAAATTTGGATAAAGCGCTAGCTGAAATAGTAACTGTAGTTGATGGTTTACACAAAAATGAGAAATTGTTCATGTCCCATTATCTGTTTATCACTTGTGGATGAGAGTGAGGTAGTGGTAAATCAGAGTTGGTCATGACCGGGAGCCAAGAGATTTGGTCATGAAGCAGCTGCTATCTGATAACACTAGATAATGATGCCATTGCATATACTGATGGGTCTGGGGTATGTGGAGAGAAAAACAGGCTTGGGAACTCTCTGCTAGATAGTGTGGGAGCAGAGTGTTGCTTTCTGGATAACCACATCAACAGAATGAGGCTGCTATTGTGCAGCTCTGAGCTGACTTTCTGTGACCCAACTTAATAGGGCAGTTATTGTCTCCAACTCATGCTTCTCAACATCCTAAAAGTTTGATTGCGACACAAGTGAATAACAGTTCTATTAGCCTCACGGCTTGAAGCCAATGTAGATTCAATAGAAATTAATGACATATTTCTAAGTTTTGTTTGACTTATTCAACTTCTTAAGTTGGTGTTTTATTAATTTTAATTTGGAAATCTTCTGTTCCCACTTGCTACAGAGACAGGGAGTCTTAATAAATTTATCAGAACTACAACAGTATTTGAATACAAAAGTAATCAAGTTATTTTGGCACAAATAATTTAAAACATCCAAAGGTTTCATAGAATATGGTAAAACACGTAATCACACAGTACTGTAGTTTTACAAATTACAAAAACAATGACAAAATACAGCAACGTTTTGACCAACAAGGCCTTTATCAAGCAAACGAACAAACAGGAGTGACAAATTTTAAAAAAACAAATGGACGACCAAAACAAACGTTTCTAATGAAAATCTGGGAGATTCCCAAATTTTCATCTTCCTGAACTGACGCTGTGAGACAAACATGATTCGAGAAAGAAAGAAAGATCACAAGTCTTTCACGAGAGGCGGCATCGATGCACCTGCACCACAAGCCGAAATCAAAGGGCATCAAAATGACGCAGATAGAGGCATACGATGAATTATAAATCGTATACATCAATATCGGAATTGAATTGGTCCAGATTCTGGGTGTAACATGTTGGTAAAACAAATATATCATGGACCATTACATGGTTAGTGTATAGATGTATATGTATATATTTGATTTCAGGCAGCAGTTGCAGCAACAGGCACATGCCAAGGCAGAATCAGAACCACAGAAAAAGAAATCCAGAAAACAAGCTCAATTGGAAGGAGATGAAAGTGGTAAGTTTTTCTTGTCTTGTGAAGATGCTTAGATTGGAAATTAAGAACTTCTGGAAATAATTTTAATTATTTTAATGGTGACATCATCAAGATGACGGCAAGCAGACGTGTATTGGTCAAAGACCGGCGAAATATGTGTATGTTTGTGCATTTCTGATGGTTCACCAGTGTATTTTGATAGAAAGGGATAGTTGTTTCGTCCATTCTTCATGTTAGGATTCAATTGGAATTCATGTCACACAGGTAACCTTCTGAATTGTTCGGCAAATGAAGAGAAGTTTGATTCGTTGACACTGACACAATGTTTATTCTCGCTACCGGCTTGTGAAAGTAGGTCACTTACAAGCCACAGAGGCAGGTGGAGGGTGAGAGCGCCCAGTGCTTATTGCTGGTAACGGTCTCCACTCTTGGATGGCAGGCAGATGATCTCAATTGTAGAGACAATGGCTGCGATCTCCAACTAGCATAGTCACTGCCCAGAAGGAAAAGCAATGGTAAACTACCTTCTTATACTGCCAAGAAACCCATGATAAACGTCATACATGAAACACAAACTGGGGATGAGTGCGATAAAGAGAGTTTTCAGGAATGCTGTCATGGGAGCCAAGTTCCGGAAGGGACAAGCTACTTGATGATGATGATGAATACTTGTTTACTGTCTATTTATTGATCATATTCATTGGTTGCAGTGCTTTCCCTTGCATTGGTTGCAGTGCTTTCCCTTGCATTGGTTGCAGTGCTTCCCTTGTGTTGGCTGCAGTGCTTTCCCTGCTTGTGCATGTGGTTTCGACTTTTTTCATTGGTTGCAGTGCTTCCCCTTGTGTTTCTGAAAACTTCTGATATTCATTGGCTGCAGTGCTTCCCTTGTGTTTCTGAAAACTTCTGATATTCATTGGCTTGCAGTGCTTTCCTTGTACATTGGTTGCAGTGCTTCCCTTGTGTTTCTGAAAACTTCTATATTCATTGGCTCCATGGGTGCTTCCCTGTGTTTCTGAAAACTTCTGATATTCATTGGCTCCAGTGCTTCCCCTTGTGTTTCTGAAAACTTCTGATTCTCTTAGATTGGAAATAAGTCTGGATTTGCAGACCGCCAGTTTGTATATATATATTGCCGTCAGTCATGATATATGAGTTTCAAACTCTGCAGGGGTGTTTCACAATGTGCTGTGTCACTGTCACATGGGACTTACATGTCAAATTTTTTTAATACCGTAACATCTGTAAGCTCGACACATCTTCATTTAGGTACTAGAGAAACACTTGGATGTAAAGGTGGCTGGTGTGATGTGTTGACCTCATTACTCACCATGTGTCATAGATAAAAGAAAAATACAGGTCTAATACCGTATTCATTAATAGACCTCATGGTTTGAAAATAAGTTTTTCCTTTTTTGTTTATAAATTATATATTCCATAATATTGTACCAAAAAATCTCAAAAAATTGTTGTTTGCAGGATATAAAAATGTGGACAACTGAAATTTGTCTTGTGTATTTTAAAAGTGCAATAAATTGTGATGCAATTTGCTGTTATCTGCATTCAATTTGGAAGTTTGCGCGTTTCATTTGCATATTTGGTAGGTTAGTCAAACAGTAGAACACATCCTCCAAGATAAGAGGAACAAAATGATGATGTGACCTTCCCAAACTCTTCTCAGTGGACACCAAGATAAGACCAGAGACAGACTGATGGCAACACAATAAGACCAGAGACAGACTGATGGCAACACAATAAGACCAGAGACAGACTGATGACAACAAGATAGATCAGAGACAGACTGATGGCGATAAGATCAGAGACAGACTGATGGCGATAAGATCAGAGACAGACTGATGGCAACACAATAAGACCAGAGACAGACTGATGGCAACAAGATAAGATCAGAGACAGACTGATGGCAACACAATAAGATCAGAGACAGACTGATGGCAACAAGATAAGACCAGAAACAGACTGATGGCAACAAGATAGGATCAGAGACAGACTGATAGTAACAAGATAGGATCAGAGACAGACTGATGGCAACAAGATAGGATCAGAGACAGACTGATGGCAACAAGATATGATCAGAGACAGACTGATGACAACAAGATAGGATCAGAGACAGACTGATGGCAACAAGATAGGATCAGAGACAGGCTGATGGTAACAAGATAGGATCAGAGACAGACTGATGGCAACAAGATAGGATCAGAGACAGGCTGATGGTAACAAGATAGGATCAGAGACAAAATGAAAAATTATGGGATGTGAGAGAAATCAATATGTTTATAGAAGAACAAAGAGTCAAGATATTATATTCCATTTAGTATCATTTGTTCATGTTTGTTAACAGGTAATTGGGTGCCACTAGATGAGTATTACTATGGGAAAATGGAAGGTGATCCCACATATCAGGAAATTAAAGGAGAGCATAGATTTAAAGTAAGTAATCTGTCACTATTTGAAAGAAGACAGTTTTTCCAGATTTGTAATGTGAATTTGCAGATGTGTTGTTGTTGTTTATTGTCTAGAAGTAGTGAGATATTTTGTAGGTGATGTTTATATTGAAGAGTGTTGAACATGAGAAGAAATAAGACTGTCTTGTGTAATGTGGTTGAACTGCTTTCTCTGGAGATATTTTATCTGATTGCTTTTTACTTATTTAAGGGAGAGGGATGTCATTCTTATAGTTTTCTGTAGTTGAAGGTATTATAAGAAGAATGAATATGATGGTTAACAAGATGCTTGGCAGGTCTGTTAGAGAACATTGATTATACTCTCTGCAAGAACATCCCCTGTCATAGGTGTTTGGGTGAAACAACCTACGTTCGATAATGGGTTGTCGGGATGACACGGCTGATTTCCAACAGATATTTGAAGTCAGGTCATCAGTGGGCACTTTAGCAGCCTCAAGAAATCATCTCTAAGCTCGTTTACGAGAAAGATGGAATAAGTATTGCAGAAAAAGGTATGAAGACATCTCAAAGAATCTATATACGATAGTGGGAAATGCTGGATAAGAGCCAGAACCTATATTAGGAGACGTACGTTCAACAAATAAAAAGTCTGAAGTATGGGAAGGCACAAGGATGCAGCAATATATCAACAGAATTAATCCAAACAGGAAGGCTGGCTGGTATTCACATTTTCATACAATGTACAGGAAGATCTAGAATATTGCAGCCTGACCCAAGACATGGAAAAGATCAATCAATATACATCCCAAAGAGCGGCAATTTAAAGTTGTGTAAAAACTACTGAACTATTACTTTAATTAGCAATGCCAGCCAAATCCTATTTCAGTTTATCATGAAGAGAATGTAAAGGAAGTTAGAATATGAAATACTTAAAGTTTATCTTTCAGAAATAGCAGATGTCACATTTTTAAGATGAAAAATATCTTTGAGAACTGTAGTTATATATAAATATAATAGCTCATAGATAATTTATTTGTAATGGTTTTTTCCTTGGAAATCAATTTTTGTGGCATATTGTTGAATCCAATATTGACTTTTCTTGTTGGCTGCAGGAGAGATTGCATTTAGTTAGATGTTTTCTTTTTACACAGTTGTATTTAATATTGAAGAAAATATTTATGAAATAAATTATTTTTTGTTGTACAAAATGAATGAATTTACTGTTATGTCTGAATGACAATCTTGATTTCTTATTTTTTTAAAACTAATAGTGCTGGTATTGCAACAAGATGCTCTACAACAATGTGGCAGCCATGATGCATATCCAAGGTCACATTGACTCTGAGAGACAAGTTAACCTTGACCTCAGCGACCTCACACAATGTAAACATTGTTATAAACAGTTTGACACTCCATTTGAAATGCAGACTCACATTGAGAAAGTGAGTATTTGAGTATGTCTAGTAGATAAGTGACTTGTTGTGTTAGTATCTGAGTATTGTCTAGTAAATTAGTGACTTGTTGTGTTAGTATCGTCTAGTAGATTAGAGACTTTGTTGAAGATTTGTTCACATTGAGAAAGTGAGTATCTGAATGTGTCAACTTGATAACGCAGGAAGTTATAATTGAAACTTGAGAACACAAGAAATATTTTTCTCAATTGATAGCATGAAGTATGTCATTGAACTCATTTCCAGTCCAGCTTTGTTTTATTATGAAGAAATTCAAAATGTACATGAACTGTAAAAGTTGTATTGTGGTAATTTTGGTTATTAACCCCTTGTTTACCAGTGGTTATAGGTTAAACTGCACAGCCTATCCCAAGCGTTTTTCTGCATTTCTACCAAGTTACTACCAACTTATTTGAAAATTTAATGTTTGGGCACCTTGTGTGGCTCCCTTTGTTACCACAACCTCCAGGTCTTCCTTGTTGTGAACCTTGTCCAATATTACTAGTACTAGAAGTACTTGCTACTGGCTCAGTACTAGTACTTGCGACAGGGTCGGTTCTAGAACGCTTGCTTGGACGTAAATCACATTCATGAGTATCACTATTTTCGTTATCAGTGTCACTGACTTGTGCATCCGAATTTTCCGAATCTGAGTGAACAGATTCACTTGATGAGAATATATCATCATCTCCGCTATCTTCATCGTTAAATATGTCGTCAGTACCATACGACAACAACGCCAAAGCTTTTTCTGTTGGTGTAATCGTTCTGCAAGATTTCCTACACGCCATTTTTCTTGAACAAATTTGGACAAAGAGAAACACTCTTTCAAAGTTATAAATAACCTATCGTAGCGCAAAATTGACCAATGACAATGTTTTATATAAGGGAAGATATCCCCAATGCTATAGATAGTCTATTGTTGCAGTTGTTTCCCGTTTACTACACATATTTTGCCGATAAGTTTACTACGAGCCCTCACGTAGCTGGGATATAGCCACGCCCATTTACTATGATACCTCACGTGAGTGGTAAACAAGGGTTAACTTTCATTGATCAGTAAAATATAATTGAGGAATTGATAATATAAACTGATAGCTATTATTATTGTGTTACATTCAAATATGATGATTGGACTATCTACTGCTACATGATAGCTATTATTATTGTGTTACATTCAAATATGATGATTGGACTATCTACTGCTACATGACAAACATTAGACACAGTAGTCAGTACTTTGTAAACATTCAAATTGTAAGTATGTGAACAGCACACTGTCATTATGTCTACCATTGTCTAATTTACAGGTTCACATGAACAATGCCAACGTCCTTCTGTGTCGAATCTGTGAGAAGAATCATGATAGCCGTTTGACTCTAAAGGAACATATGAGAAAGTTCCATAATGCATGTGAAATGCCCTATATGTGTCAACTGTGTAAATTCAGATCATCCATGTACAGTGATGTTGTAGATCACTTCAAGAAGGTAAGATGATCTGATACCTGTTCATTAATCTGCTGGTAAATTGTTCTCATATTCACTTTACAATATACTTCAGTAATAGAAATATTCTTGTATCTGTATAAATCATATTCTTATGTACTGTTTCTATGGAAGAAATTCAGTTTGTAATTGATTGATTGATTGATTGCACTTCGATGAGTAACCATGTGTGTTCCGATCTCTTTATTACACAGGAAGATCGCCCGAGTGGTTACCGGGCCCAAATTTGGGGTGTAAAGAATAGAACCACTGTTACCTGCCATGCATGTCGTAGAGGCGACTAAGGAGGTTTGGCTGAAATCAGATGCACATGTCCTAAACGTGTAGAAATCTATGTGTTTAGGGGCCTACCAAACCAATTTGCAACGTATACATGTTCTTGGCAAAGATCAAACATATCACAAAGAGTGATTAATATTGGTCGTAAAGAACGAACGCAAAGAAGAAGAAGAAGAAGACTTATACATTAGACAGTTCAAGTAGTTGAGTACATTTCCACAAACATTCATTTATAAATATATAAGACTACACATGGAAATAATAGAACAGGCAGCGAGCAATTGCCACCATGAGCACTGTAGACTACAAGGACATCTTCACTAAAGGAAATCTGCTGCAACAGAGCAGTACACATGACAAAAAGAGCTTTCAGACTCTTGATCACATTCTGTAAACATGCTCCATCTTAAGTGACTTGAGGTTTGGTGATCATATGAGATGGTGAACAATCACCACTTACACTAATCAACATGGCACATGATAATGATGATGAATATACACATTTTACACTATTCCTGTATCATTATTTTCCACATTTCAGTTCAGAATATCCATATATTTTATTTCTATTGTAAACATTGTTCTCTTACTTGTATAAAGTGTTGTTGTGCAGGCAAAAATTTTCTTCATTTGTTTGAAACATAAATAAGAACATTCATCAATGCAAGCAACTATTTCGTAATTAGAAGGTTGTAACACAGAAGGGAACAAACAAAGATGTCAAGATAAGAATACAAAAGGAAGGGAACTTTATTGCTTTGAGTAAGATATGGAAGTCAAAGGAGATCAAAACAAACACAAAGCTGAAAATCTTTCAATCAAATGTGAAGTCAGTGCTGTTCTATGGCTCAGAAACATGGAAGACAACAAAAGAAACCACCAGAAGAACTACAGACCTTCATAAATGGATGTTTACATAGAATAGATGAACTGAGATGGTATGATGAGATTACAAACGAGGAACTCAGAGAAATAACTAAACAGATACCAGTGGAGAAAGAGCTCAGGAAGAGACACTGGCGATGGATAGGACAGACATTGAGAAGACCTACCGGACGTATTGCAAGACAGGCACTGTTCTGGAACCCACAAGGAAAGGGGAGTAGTGAAATGCCTAGACATACCTGGAGAAGAGAGCTGGAGACTGATATTAAAGGGATAGGTAAAACATGGAAAGAATTGAAAGAGATGGCAAGAGAGTGGAAGAGCTGGAAGAAATTTGTTGAAGACCTGTGCTCCGTTGGGAGTTGAAAGGTGAAGAAGAAGGTTATAAGTAAACATTAGAACTAACTTAACATGACTGCTTACTTACAACATAACTGCTTACATGACTGCTTACAACATAACTGCTTACTTACAACATGACTGCTTACTTACAACATGACTGCTTACAACATGACCTGATTGCTTACGATTTGATATTCTCAATATGAGCTACTTATTTGTCTCTCACAGAAACACAACAGCTCTGATGCCATGTTGTGTATGTATTGCCTGAGAGTGTTTCATGTCAGGTTTGTGAATCAAGGTTGGGGTCAGACATCCATCTTCTACAACCATCTCATGAAGCATCAGGTTGGTTTATATTTACTGTTAGTTCTTGCAAACAGTTATTTCATTTCTTCATAGTTATCTATACTGTTAGTTCTTGCAAACAGTTATTTCATTTTTCATATTCATCTATACTGTTAGTTCTTGCAAACAGTTATTTCATTTCTTCATATTCATCTATACTGTTAGTTCTTGCAAACAGTTATTTCATTTCTTCATAGTTATCTATACTGTTAGTTCTTGCAAACAGTTATTTCATTTCTTCAATCATCTTTACTGTTAGTTATCATACATTGTATGGTCTACAAGGTGTGTCCTGAGCCTAGCCCTGCATTCAGCATCAACTGACATCTGAGAGTGTATAACAGAAGATGATATTCATGTTGACATCTGAGAGTGTAACAGAAGAAATATTCATGTTGACATCTGAGAGTGTACACAGAAGATGATATTCATGTTGACATCTGAAGTGTCATAAGGATGATATTCATTTGACATCTGAATGTAACAGATGATATTCATTTACATCTGAGATGTACACAGATGATATTCATGTTGACATCTGAGAGTGTACACAGAAGATGATATTCATGTTGACATCTGAGAATGTACACAGAAGATGATATTCATGTTACATCTGAGAGTGTACACAGAAGATGATATTCATGTTGACATCTGAGAATGTACACAGAAGATTAGACCAAACAGTTGGAGTCCTGCTGATGTCAATATTTAGTGGATATTTATTCTTATATTTTAGATTAGAACTAGTCTAGAAATAATTTGTTAAGAGCAGAAAAATTCTTCTCAAACAGAAATGTTCATATGGACTAATGTGTTGTGTTTGTTAATAATATAATATACCACTAGCCAAAAATGACTTGGCTGTACACACCTGGACATTGGAGTGCAGTAACGTGTGCAGACTTTTGCAAAAATGTTCCACTCAAACAGGGCAGAAGTATGGACAGAACGATATCATCAATGCGTGACAGTCTCAATTATGACATGGGCACGTCTCAGACACTGGAGCGAGTTTGAGAATTAGGCTTAAGTGTGGACATGCCAGACAGTGTCGTCTTCGTAGTAGAGAGAGAAGATATAGTAATCAACTTCTCATAGATACGGTGAGCAAATGGACTTAGGATGCTGCTGCAGCGGAGACGACATGCATGGAATGCCCAATGTGCCGTGACGTCGATCGCACTATACTAGCCATTATCTAATGTATCCTCTTCTGTTATAGTGACACATATGCATTCACAAGTCATCCCCATTGATGCGTTTCTAGTCACGATATCTTATCAACACTCATGTCATATCTATGTCAACACCCTTTTATTTCTCATTCCACAGTCCTTCATATTCTTCATCTGCTCCATCTCTGTGTGTCTGCTGTCCATCAGAAAGCTGTCGTTGCTAAAGTGTCCGCAGACATTCTACACATGTCCAAGCAATCTTCATCATCTTTCTCTCATGGTTGCCAGCAATGGAAAATTTGTTTTCTTCCACAGCTCCTCATTTTGCATTTTTTTCTGGCCATAATATTTGCAGGATTCTCATAGAACATTTGTTTAGAAAGATTTCCAATATACCAGACTGATGCCATTTTCCAATATACCAGACTGATGTCATTTTCCAACATTTCCTATTATATAGCAATATTCCAACATTTCCTATTTAATAGCAATATTCCAACATTTCCTATTATATAGCAATATTCCAACATTACCTATTATATAGCAATATTCCAACATTTCCTATTATATAGCAATATTCCATTACCTATTTAGCAATATTCCAACATTCCTATTATATAACAATATTCCAACATTTCTATTATATAAAATATTCCAACATTTCCTATTATATGAATATTCCAACATTTCCTATTATATTGCAATCTTCCAAGAATGTGCCTTTGATAGATTCTGAGTTGTTTTTTTTAAAGTCCTTACAATCTCTTGATATATTTTAGCATACAAGAGATTGGTTTTTTGTTCTTATCCTAGCTGTTACATCCTTGTTTAAATCTCTTTCTGTTGAAACTTTACTCCAAGTTATACAAATTCAATTGAACCATTATAGTGCATTTATTTGATCTGAATTTACCCCTTTTAAAAACCTGTCAGAATGTCTATGTTATGTTTGATGTGTTTTGTCTCCTCTCTCACATACATATCTATATTGTAATGAGTTGTTACACATATACATGAATATGTGAGTTTTATTATTGTAAAGTTGTATGTTTTGTCTCTATTATATTATATCCCCCATCATACACTATCTGTTTTGTAATGAATATTTCATGTCCAACATTGTCTCTCTCTCTCTTCTCTCTCTCTCTCTCTCTCTCTCTCTTTGCCTTTTTACTCCTGGATTGGGAATAGGCCCTCAACCAACTCATGCCAAGTCTTCCTATCTCCTGCAGCTCCCTCCAACTCTTCTTTATATTGTTGATCTCAACATTATCTAGTTATCTACATAATCATCTTATTTCAACATTATCTATCTACATAATCATCTTATTTCAATATTATCTAGTTATCTACATAATCATCTTATTTCAATATTATCTAGTTATCTACATAATCATCTTATTTCAATATTATCTAGTTATCTACATAATCATCTTATCTCAACATTATCTAGCTATCTACATAATAATCTTATTTTTCCATGTAACTTTGTTATTTTTAGGTGAAAAATTCTTGTAAAAAATGTCAACTGTGCCGGCTGGTATTTCTCAACCCCTCGGATCTTAAGACACACAGAAAGATGGATCATTTACCCAACCAGAAAGGAGTTATAGGTCAGTTTTTGTTTGGTTAAATCTGTGTTTGTGATAACATTTGATTTGATGTGATTCCTTGTGCAAGTTTGACTGTTATCACATTTGATCAGAATTGTAGCTACTCTACTGCATTGATTTGGATCCCCTATTGCACATTCAAATGTCAACCAATATTTCAATAGAAAATGTTGAAATTAGGTGCTGCTTCTTACAGTCACTAGCATCATTGAATCCAAGTAATACAGTATATGAACATGTCTCATAGTCTTTGTAGACCATAGGTCTACATCAAGTGTTTCACATTTCTGGGTTTGCAGGAGGTAGGAGAACTAATTCCTTTCCTCACTAGTAGAACGGTTTTTTTGTCAGGAGGAATAAACCAACAACCCTTTTGTGTCTGATTTAACACGTCGTTCTACACAATGCTCTGATCCATTCCACAAGATATATATATATAATTCCCTGAAGGCGAGGACACTGGTGATAATGAAAGCAAGTCTTCATGAAAAAATCAGTCACATAATATCACATCAATAAGTTTCCATTATATCTAAAACAGCAACTGAGAGAGAGATTGGGCATGGGGTTGGAGGAAAAAGCAAACAGCAACTGAGAGAGAGGAGTTGGGGGTTGGAGAAAAAAGCAAACGCAACTGAGAGAGGGAGTTGGGCATGGGGTTGGAGGAAAAACAGCAACTGAGAGGAGTTGGGCAGGTTGGAGAAAAAGCAAACAGCAACTGAGAGAGAGGAGTTGGGCATGGGGTTGGAGGAAAAAAGCAAACAGCAACTGAGAGGAGTTGGGATGTTGGAGAAAAAGCAAACAGCAACTGAGAGAGAGGAGTTGGGCATGGGATTGGAGGAAAAAAAGCAAACAGCAACTGAGAGGAGTTGGGCATGGGGTTGGAGGAAAAAGCAAACAGCAACTGAGAGAGAGTGGATGGGGTTGGAGGAAAAAAGCAAACAGCAACTGAGAGGAGTTGGGCATGGGTTAGAGGAAAAAAGCAAACAGCAACTGAGAGAGAGCGGTTGGCATGGGGTAGTGATGGGAAAAACAACAGCAACTAGAGAGAAGAAAGTAACAAATGCTGATGATTAATTAGAATTTAGTACTGCGAGAGAGGGATTGGCATGAACTGGTTGAGAAAGAAATACACATTTAGAGAGTTAGATGGGGTTGGAGGAAAAAAAGCAGACAGCAACTGAGAGAGAGGAGTTGGGCATGGGATTGGAGGAAAAAAAGCAGACAGCAACTGAGAGAGAGGAGTTGGGCATGGGGTTGGAGGAAAAAAAGCAGACAGCAACTGAGAGAGAGGAGTTGGGCATGGGATTGGAGGAAAAAAGCAAACAGCAACTGAGAGAGAGAGTTGGGCATGGATTGGAGGAAAAAGCAAACAGCAACTGAGAGAGAGCGGTTGGTCGTGTGGTCAGTAGCCCCACAATGTGGTGAACAAACAAGCAGCAACAGAAAGACAGAAACAGAATAAACCCAAACTGCGCATGATTAATTAGATATTTTATGTGACTGCCTTGGACATGATGATGATGATGCTGATGCCAACTGTGATACATTCTAAGAAGTACACATTTTTAAAGTTTTAAGACAAGCAATAGAATATCCCAGTTAGTACCATATTTGAATTGTTTTTGTTGTATCTGTTTGTCTACATTAACGCTACCTTTCTTCTCAATCATGACCTCAGATAATTATCATAACATTAAAACAAACATACCTAGATTATCCACTCAACGTCCTTGGTTAGGAATGAATGCTAAATACACAACTCCAGACCAAGTCATGATCAAAGTGACTGAGAAGGCAGAAGTAGCTTCGCTGACTGGAGGTGTCAAGTCTCTCAATGTGCCAGCAGTCAAGAAGATAATGGAGCATCGACTCAGTTTCCCATCAAATGTTTATAAAGTCAAGTGTATTGAGTGTAAAATGTTGATGGGTATTCCAGACCATTACAAGTAAGACATGTGACTATTATATATACAACACTACCATTGTTTCTTGTCTTACCTTTGTTGACATATTAGTAGCAGATTTTGTTTGAAGTATTTGGCAGAGCTAGCTGGCTGTGCTGGGGAAAATGCTAGTCTACAGGTCTAGACAATAGGTGCTATAAGAAGTAAAGCTGGCTGTGTGGGAAAGCTAGTCTCAGGTCTAGACAATAGGTGCTATAGAGTAAAGCTGGTGTTGGAAGCTAGTCTACAGGTCTAACAATAGTGCTATAAGAATGTGCTGTCTGGGAATCTAGTCTACAGTTAGACATGTGCTATAAGTAAAGCTGCTTGCTGGAAGCTGTCTACATCTGACATGTGCTATAATGATAAAGCTGCTTGCTAAAGCTGTCTACAGGTTAATAGGTGCTAAGAGCTAAGCTGGCTGTGCTGGAAACGCTAGTCTACAGGTCTAGACAATAGGTGCTATAGAAGTAAAGTTGTGGTTCGAATCATATGTTTGTAAACTGTTTTCTCAAGGCCTTAATACTTGTTTCCTGTCTATTTATTTACCATATTCATTGGCTTCCGTGCTTCCTGGGGTTCTTAAACACTTCTTATTCTCTTGTTTAAGTATTTGAACATTTAATCTGTCCCTTCTGTATTCAGATAATTTGTACATGATCATCAAACTTATCATTAGGTCAAAGTTCATAACTTTCTCCAGGTTAAGATATTATATTGCTCTCTACCCTATATTTACATAGTCTTTGCAAGCAATTTCTCCGCACCGCCATATCATGGACAACTCATTCAAACCTTTCTATTTCATTGAATATTTCATATTTCATTACTCCTCCTTTTCAGGTTTTCCTAGGGCATAACTTCTTCTTGAAATGTTTGTCTCACACTTCATTGCCTGCTTTGTAATTTTTATCATTTCTTTCACAGTATGCCCAAATATTCCATCTTTCTTTCTTATAACAGTTGTTACTAGTGGTTGACCAGACATTTCTTCTCACAGTATGCCCAACATATCTTTATCTTCTTTTTCTTATAACAGTTGCTACTAGTGGTTGACCAGACATTTCTCTGAATTCATCAACTCTCCTGAATCCGTCTCATTTGATGTTATTATTTTCGCAAACATCAATTTTTAAATTCATCCAACATGACCCAACTTTTACTCCTCCTTCTTCTTTTTGCATTCATTCTTTACGACCAATTTTAATCACTCTTTGTGATATGTTTGATCTTTGCCAAGAACGTGTATACGTTGCACATTGGTTTGGTAGGCCCTTAAACGCATAGACTTCTACATGTTTAGGACACATGCATCCTATTTCAGCCAAACCTCCTTAGTCGCCTCTTACGACATGCGTGGTAGGTAACAGTGGTTCTATTCTTTACACCTCAAATTTCAGCCACGATAACCACTTGGGCGATATACTGATAAGATTCTTGTTGGTAGAACTGAAGAAAACTGCCTAAATAGATTTTTGTGAAGAGTGACAGTTGCAGCCTTATGTTCTACTGGGACCAAGACACTTTAGTAGTAGTAGTTGTATAGAAGTCCTACATTTATTTCTTGAAATGATATCTATTCTATAGCGAAACACATACAAACAAAGTACTATAGTTTTACAAAATACAGAACAGTGATGATAAACAGCAACGTTCACCAAAAGGCCTTTATCAAACAAACGATACAACAAGAATGACGAATTTCAACGAACACTACAAATGGACAATTACAGAAACATTCAAACGTATCTAATGAAAATCTGGGAATAAAACGAATAACGAAATAAGTGCAACACAAAACTAGAAGTGGAAAAGAAGAGAAACAATAAACAATCAAGTGAATATATAACATATATATATGAAGCAAATACACATATAGATCACAATATGTGACCGATTCGCCCAAAACACTTGAGCAATATACGCCAATGCTCTGTGATCCCTGTAGCTACTCATTTCAATGATACTGGCCATTCAGGAGCTTTCGATGTCCAGGTCACAGCCATCCGATCATGTTCCTCTGATGATCGTAGTTGATTTGCTCTGGAGAACCGTTTTATTTCGTTGTATGGTACCTTGCGACTTCTTGGACTCAACGCATCACATTCCTATGCTTCTTAGTACTTTCTCATCTCATGCCTTGTAATCTATATGTGTATTTGCTTCATATATATAAGTTATATATTCACTTGATTTTTGTATTTTTCTCTTCTTTTCCACTTCTAGTTTTGTGTTGCACTCATTTCGTTATTCGTTTTATTCCCAGATTTTCATTAGATACGCTTGAATGTTTCTGTAATCGTCATTTGTAGTGTTCTTTGAAATGTCACTCCTGTTGTATGTTTGTTTGATAAAGACCTTTGGTCAAACGTTGTTTATCGTCACTGTTTCTGTATTTTGTAAAACTATAGTACTTTGTTTGTACGTGTTTCGCTATTTTACCAAGTTTGACTGCAGTCTTCCCCTTTATCTATTCTATATTAACATGATATCATAAGCGGTTACTTTTTCTGACTAATGACCTGCTGACATGATAATATATGACCTCATGGATAAAACAGGCTTGACTTCAATTGGATCATTATCTCTCTCTATCATCTACTTTTCTTCTCACACTTATTAACAAAACTGAACACGGTCTCATTTTCTCTATTGTAATCTCTACTTCTGACTGTAGTTTGAGCTGAACAACAATGAGATGCTTGAGGAAAGCTGTAACTAAAACAAGAAGAGACCATATCAGAAATGAGATGCTTGAGGAAAGCTGTAACTAAAACAAGAAGAGATCATATCAGAAATGAGATGCTTGAGGAAAGCTGTAACTAAAACAAGAAGAGACCATATCAGAAATGAGACTTAGAAAAGTCTGAACAACAACATAGAAGAGACCATACAGAGATAAATGATTTGCAACTTAGTCGAATGAACAATACACCTGCTATTAGAGCTTACTGAAAAAGGAGACTCAAGAGGAGGAGAAGACCGAATACACCAGTTGAGGAATTACAACCTAAAACTGAATCACAAAGTAAGCAGACCGAGAAGATATTTGGAACAGACATCATCAGTTAAACCTATGAACGTACGTTCCTAACAGCAAAAAGCAGAGAAGGACATAAGAAAGATAGACTAACAAAATCAAAAAAAGCAGAGAAGGACAAAAGAAAGATAGACTAACAAAATTAATTTGTCATTGTTCATTTCTTACAGAAAATTTATTCAGTGCTCCATGTGCAGATTTGCCACAAGCTGCTCATTTGCATATTCGAATCACATGATGGGCTTTCATTCAGGTCAGTTGACTGCTGCTGCATCACACACGCCTGATGAATCCAAACTGGAAGCCAAGCTGTACTGTTCTTGTGGTTTTGTTAGCAGTTATGGAAACAGAATTGGTAAGTGTTGTTTTACTTATTAAAATTGTTATCATCTTCTTGCACAAAATGATATAATTTCTTGTTCACTAATTGATCCCTCAGTCTCCTGATCATTCTCCTGTTATTTTTCACTTATTTTTCCTCACATTCTTCAACTATTTCTATTTTGTCATGCATTCGCAGCACTACTACTGCCACTGCTATGACTACTAATACTAATGCTACTGTAACCGCCACCGACTCAGCACTCTAACAGACACATAGGTTCTCAGTCTCCTCTAGAACATGTTGTATGGTATGCAAGCTGATGGTTCTAAAGGCTTACTAGTAAAACACACTCCTCATTCTTCTACTCCTCAGTCATTTGGTTCCATTTGTCCAACTTTTGTTTTCAAATTCCTTAAATTACTGTGTAGATTTAACATCAATTTCAATGTCTTCATCCAACATACAGCTGTTTTGTGTGAGCTTTACAGTTTTGATGCATTTTTCCTAGACTGTGATCACAACCATTGTCTGGTGAACTTGATAACTGCTACCTCTGATGTAGAGAACAGTTGCACCCTGTCTAGGATCCTGGGCATCAGAATCTTAGAACACTTGTCCTGGATTATCGCAAGGTTCCCAGCTATCACATATGTAGTAAATGGGGCAAAATTACAGTGTACAAGATTGGGACAACTTTTACTAATGAGATGCTCACAAACATGATTGCTTCAACTTGACCATCAACTTGTAAACAAGATAGAAGAGGACAACACACCAAGGCAACCTCACAAGTGGTGTGGTGAGTTCAGCATCTACAAAGGTCAGCTACAACAGAAGCAGTATTCATGATCTGTTATTGACTGAACAACTTTATAGTGAAGACTGACATTCCTAGCATTCGCATTCAATAATCAAACTGTTGTTGTTGTTGAAACATGACAGATTGGAAATTTGTTAGCATAATGTTACATTGTAGTTTCATATATATATATATATATATATAAACACTACATTGAATAAAGTATAGAAATTCAAGGAGGAGCACTTAGTAAGTACACATACAAAAACAAACAGGTAACAACTTACTCTCCTATACTATCAGTTGTATTTGATCTGTTATTGACTATGAGCTGAACATCCTAACAGTATCAAAGTCACAATATGACTGCTTATATCATATCTATATTAAATGCATGTAAGTAATCTTGTGTTACACTAGGGACACACCATGTTGTTAGGATACGGCAGTACTATCCAACGTTTTGATATATATTAGCAGACCATCTATCTAATGACTGCAAAAGTGTGTGTGCGGGCAGTAATAATACTAACAATCATAGAAATAATACAATATTATTAATGGTAACGTTAATACAAATAATAGCAGATGAAAATATAGTCCTGACTAAACTTTTGTATATAGAATAATGGCAAAGTAGTGGTCTATGCCAACACATGAATACAAGTTACTGCAGAGAATAATGGCAAAGTAGTGGTCTATGCCAACACATGAATACAAGTTACTGCAGAGAATAATGGCAAAGTAGTGGTCTATGCCAACACATGAATACAAGTTACTGCAGAGAATAATGGAAAAGTAGTGGTCTATGCCACCACATGAATACAAGTTACTGCAGAGAATAATGGCAAAGTAGTGGTCTATGCCAACACATGAATACAAGTTACTGCAGAGAATAATGGCAAAGTAGGTACTATGCAAAATGATGGCTTAGATACTGCAGAAATAATGGCATAGTTGATACTATGCCAACACAGAATACAAGTCTGTCGAGATAATGAAGGTCATACAGCATACTAAAGTTATCTTCAATGTTGGTTTTATGACCAATTTTAATCAAAATATGGCAAATGTTTAATCTTGCCAACACATGATACGTTACTGCAGAATTGCGTAGTGGTCAGCCCCACATGAATACAACGTTCTGCAAGAATAATGGCAAATGTGCATCCAACACATAATACGTTATGCCGAGAATGTGGCATAATAGTGGTTTTATGCCTAACACATGTAAAGTTCTGACCAGGTAATGCAGTAGGGTCATGCCAGCATATGTCACATTGCAGGACATTGCAAGTAGTGTTCTATGAAATGAATACAATTAAGAGACATGGGAAAAGTGGGCATGCCAACCTGAAGAGTTATGCAGAATATAGTATATTTGAAATGTCATAGTTTGATTGAAGATTGACCATACATTTCAACTTACAGTGAATAACATAGTTTCTTCCAACCATGAATACAGTTACCGAGAATAATGCTAGAGCAGTGCACAAACTCTCATAGTAAAGGCAAAGTAGTGTCCCAACACATGTAATTTGAAGAATAGGAAGATTTTGCAAACATTATAATTGTTTGAAAATTAAATTTTGTCATGGCACACATTATACAGTCTACTCGTAATCGATTCTATCTACTGTCAAGTTTATGAGAGAATATGAACACAAGTAGTGGTTATGCCACACATACAAGTTACTGCATAGAATAATGGCAAGTAGTGGTCTATGCCAACACATTACAGTACTGCAGAGAATAGGCACAAGATGCTATGCTTACAAATCAAGTTCTGCAGGAATAATGGCAAAGTAGTGGTCTATGCCAACACATGAATACAAGTTACTGCAGAGAATAATGGCAAAGTAGTGGTCTATGCCACCACATGAATACAAGTTACTGCAGAGAATAATGGCAAAGTAGTGGTCTATGCCACCACATGAATACAAGTTACTGCAGAGAATAATGGCTTGAGAATAGACAACTATGAAATGGGTGGCTTAGATAACTTAACTAAGTGGCCATAGTTGATACTATACACAAAGGCTACTAGTCTTGTCTGGTTATGAAGGAACATACAGCATACTATGAGTCATCTTCTTTGTTTGTTCTTTAGACCATTTTAATCATTCTTTGTGATATGTTTAATCTTTGCCAAGAATGTGTATACGTTGCACATTGGTTTGGTAGGCCCCTAAATGCATAGACTTCTACACATTTAGAACATGTGCATCCAATTTCAGCCAAACCTCCTTAGTCGCCTCTTACAACATGTGTGCAGGTAATAGTGGTTCTATTCTTTACACCCCAAATTTGGACCCTCGGTAACCACTCGGGCAACTCAGGCATATGTCATCATTAATGGACATTCTTTACACTTATGTTCTATGAAATAAATATTAATTAATGAGACCAGTAAAATGACACCCAACCGAAGATGTGTTGCAGAATTATGTTAATTTGAAATGTCATATTTTGATTGTGATTGGACCGTTATTATTTCACTTTAAGTGAATAACCATGTTTTCTTCAATCTCTTCCTTACACGAGAAGATCTCAGCAGCAGTGCACAAACTCCATAGTACCAGTGAGTGTCCCCAATGTAATTTTGAAGATGGGAACGATTTTGTAGGAATTTTAATTTTTTTTGAAAATTAATTTTTGTCATGGCAGCGACTTTACAGTCTACTCTAATCGATTTTCTACTGTCAATGCTTATTTTATGAGTTCAGCTTGAACACAAGACCTATGTTTTAACATCCTCTCTGTTAGACTAGAAACTTGATCTCATCTACATTGAGATCAGGGCACAAGACCTATGTTTCAACATCCCTCTCTGTTAGGACTAGAAACTTGATCTCATCTACATTGAGATCAGGGCACAAGACCTATGTTTCAACATCCCTCTCTGTTAGGACTAGAAACTTGATCTCATCTACATTGAGATCAGGGACAAGACTATGTTTCAACATTCTCTCTGTTAGGACTAGAAGACTTGATCTCATCTTACATTTTTAGATCAGGCACAAGACCTATGTTTCAACATCCCTCTCTGTTAGGACTAGAAACTTGATCTCATCTACATTGAGATCAGGGCACAAGACCTATGTTTCAACATCCCTCTCTGTTAGGACTAGAAACTTGATCTCATCTATATTGAGATCAGGGCACAAGACCTATGTTTCAACATCCCTCTCTGTTAGGACTAGAAACTTGATCTCATCTACATTGAGATCAGGGCACAAGACCTATGTTTCAACATCCCTCTCTGTTAGGACTAGAAACTTGATCTCATCTATATTGAGATCAGGGCACAAGACCTATGTTTCAACATCCCTCTCTGTTAGGACTAGGAACTTGATCTCATCTACATTGAGATCAGGGCACAAGACCTATGTTTCAACATCCCTCTCTGTTAGGACTAGGAACTTGATCTCATCTACATTGAGATCAGGGCACAAGACCTATGTTTCAACATCCCTCTCTGTTAGGACTAGAAACTTGATCTCATCTACATTGAGATCAGGGCACAAGACCTATGTTTCAACATCCCTCTCTGTTAGGACTAGAAACTTGATCTCATCTATATTGAGATCAGGGCACAAGACCTATGTTTCAACATCCCTCTCTGTTAGGACTAGGAACTTGATCTCATCTACATTGAGATCAGGGCACAAGACCTATGTTTCAACATCCCTCTCTGTTAGGACTAGAAACTTGATCTCATCTACATTGAGATCAGGGCACAAGACCTATGTTTCAACATCCCTCTCTGTTAGGACTAGGAACTTGATCTCATCTACATTGAGATCAGGGATCTCAGGAAAAATGTCCTGATTGCTCTATGCAGTAAACACACAGTACCTTGGTAGCAAAAGACGAGCACATACCTCCATGCCAAAGAGACCCGATGTGTGTCATATTTTTCTGCACATAATCCTGAAATGACTGACACTTGTTTTTTATGTTTATTTTTGTCAGCCAACCATTTAGTGTCTTGTTCCAAGAGTTCTTGTTTCAAAGATCCACCACCACCTTCTGCTTCTGATGAGTTTTGTAAGTTTGGTGTATGTCATCCAGCATCTATGTCATCTGACTAAGACAATTAGTTCTTTTACTAGTATCTGTTTATAAATTTACAGCTGTCCATTGCAAGCAATGGTGACAACATCTCAGACAGTGTTGTGCATCTCTGGTGTACAAGGTGATAGGTCAATCCTTAAAAACCCTACAGTAATGCATACTGATCAAGTTGACAGGTCAGCCTTTCCCCTGTATTTCTACATTGCAATGATCCTCAGCAGTGCAAATTCCTGTGTTGTTGTTGCAGCCACGGTTGAGATTGCAACATGATTCCCAGCATGTAGTGTCTACTGTAAGGGTGCCTTCCCAGCATGTAGTGTCTACTGTAAGGGTGCCTTCCCAGCATGTAGTGTCTACTGTAAGGGTGCCTTCCCAGCATGTAATGTCTGCTGTAAGGGTGCCTTCCCAGCATGTGGTGTCTACTGTAAGGGTGCCTTCCCAGCATGTGGTGTCTACTGTAAGGGTGCCTTTAAAGCATTTTTTTCTGTCCACTAATTGATCATGTGCCATCATCAAGCTCGCCATACATCAATTGTTTTGGAATGTATTTATCAGGCATCTCATCTGGGCCTTCTACAACAAGGCTATTGACAATTAAAATCTTGGCTCTTATGAGAACTTCAGTATCTGGAATTTTGTCCTGCCATTTTATTTTGAGTAGTCTGCGTAGACAACTTGTGGGGACTTGGTTTTAACAGATTTTTCTTACAATGTTGTGTAATTACCATTTACTCATGAAACTGCTGTATTGACTATTATTGTTTGTTTTGGAAATATAAGTAATGTTGAATGGGTGTGTCTGCTGTGTAGACAGTTTATTTCTTTAATAAATTCCCGGAGCTTGATCTACATCTTGCAAGAAACAATTTGCTGGACACTGTTAAGGGATACTTTGTTTCATGCCATTTACTTGCTATGAATTCAGATGTAGTCATGGTTTAAAGTTGCTTTACTAGTAGTCCATCTATAGAAAAGTATGTTCTATTAGACAAGATGCATGTACTACCCTATGTGTGACTGGAAAGTTGTCAGAATCATAGTGACTAGACCTGAGAATAGAGAATAAATATGTGCATGTTCTGGTGCTTGTTTAAAAACCATTTTTGGGTCCTTCTTTTCTGTGCATAGAATGCCAGATTGAAACCATTATTCTTGAAGTTCAGCTTGTTCTATCCCACTTAGGGGGCAATGCTGGGTTATCAGCATGCTGAACACTTAGGGGGCAATGCTGGGTTATCAGCATGCTGAACACTTAGGGGGCAATGCTGGGTTATCAGCATGCTGAACCACATGTGAAATCATAGTTTGATCACTCTGGTTCAATTACTTAATCCCTAAGTGATAGCCTGGCAAGTCAATGATTGAGGTTATCTGGACAGGTCACTTGAAGGAACTTTGAATTCTTGGTAACCCCAGAGGTCATGTGGGTGCATTATGGTTTCCTTGCCATCATAACATTAATTTATTAAGTCACATGACCCACCGGGGATGAAATTATGTGGTCACATCCTGTAGAATTCAAGACAAGAATCACTGTCTCTACTGTTATGTTTCAATCTGCAGGTCAAGAACTTCAAGATCCAAGAAAAAAGCCAGATGCCTCGTTGCTGGATGTTCTAGGATTAATAAAGAAAGACTCTCTCCCACCACTAGCCACACGTAGGTTATTCTTTTGAACTTATTTTACACACTTTCAGTGGTGTTTTCACTTGGTAGACATCCACTGATGTAGTAGACTATTGACTTGTGACATAATGCTGATATTTTACACACTTTCAGTGGTGTTTTCACTTGGTAGACATCCACTGATGTAGTAGACTATTGACTTGTGACATAATGCTGATGTAGTAGACTATTGACTTGTGACATAATGCTGATGTAGTAGACTATTGACTTGTGACATAATGCTGATGTAGTAGACTATTGACTTGTGACATAATGCTGATGTAGTAAACCATTGACTTGTGACATAATGCTCATACTTCCTCTCTGGAAGTTAATAAGACATCTACATATATACTTTTAATTTGAAAATCTTTGCTGAAATCGATGCATGTGTCCTAAACGTAGAAGTCTATACGTTTAGGGGCTTACTAAACCAATGTGCAACGTATACACGTTCTTGGCAAAGATCAAACATATCACAAAGAATGATTCAAATTGGTCGTAAAGAACGAACGCAAAGAAGAAGAAGAAATTTAAAAACAATGACTTGTCAGTTCACATCCAATAATCAACTTGGCCGACCAACAAATTTCCAACATAACGTTGGATTAACTTAGATCACATACAGTTACAATCATCTCTAATGTAATTTACACTCCTGATGTCATTTTGTAGATGGTGACAATTTTGTAGAAGTTTTATTTGTCTTTTTTTTGTTATCAATTTGTTCTGGGGGCAGTGACTTTGTAGTATACGCTTAGCCACTTCAAACTGTCAATGGCTCTTTTCTGTGCTGCAACATGAACACTGGGCCTACATTCTATTGTACATCTCTGATAGGACTAGGAACTCAATTTCACCTACATTGAGATCAGGGATCTCTGGACAAATATCCTGATGGTTTCATGCAGGGAACAAATATCCTGATCGTTTCATGCAGGGAACAAATATCCTGATCGTTTCATGCAGGGAACAAATATCCTGATCGTTTCATGCAGGGAACAAATATCCTGATCGCTTTTATGCAGGAACAAATATACTGATGGTTTCATGCAGGGAACAAATATACTGATCGTTTCATGCAGGGAACAAATATCCTGATCGTTTCATGCAGGGAACAAATATCCTGATCGTTTCATGCAGGGAACAAATATACTGATGGTTTCATGCAGGGAACAAATATACTGATCGTTTCATGCAGGGAACAAATATCCTGATCATTTCATGCAGGGAACAAATATCCTGATGGTTTCATGCAGGGAACAAATATCCTGATGGTTTCATGCAGGGAACAAATATCCTGATGGTTTCATGCAGGGAACAAATATCCTGATGGTTTCATGCAGGGAACAAATATCCTGATGGTTTCATGCAGGGAACAAATATCCTGATCGTTTCATGCAGGGAACAAATATCCTGATGGTTTCATGCAGGGAACAAATATCCTGACCGTTTCATGCAGGGAACAAATATCCTGATCGTTTCATGCAGGGAACAAATATCCTGATCGTTTCATGCAGGGAACAAATATACTGATCGTTTCATGCAGGGAACAAATATCCTGATGGTTTCATGCAGGGAACAAATATCCTGATCGTTTCATGCAGGGAACAAATATCCTGATCGTTTCATGCAGGGAACAAATATCCTGATCGTTTCATACAGGGAACAAATATCCTGATCGTTTCATGCAGGGAACAAATTGTGTACATTTGGAATGATAGACAAGCACAATACCTCCATGCTACAGATATCCCTGATCTGCACCATTTACCTCCATGCTACAGATATCCCCTGATCTGCACCACTTACCTCCATGCTACAGATACCCCTGATCTGCACCACTTACCTCCATGCTACAGATATCCCCTGATCTGCACCACTTACCTCCATGCTACAGATACCCCCTGATCTGCACCACTTACCTCCATGCTACAGATTCCCCTGATCTGGACCACTTACCTCCATGCTACAGATATCCCCTGATCTGCACCACTTACCTCCATGCTACAGATACCCCCTGATCTTCACCACTTACCTCCATGCTACAGATAC
Organism: Arion vulgaris; assembly: GCA_020796225.1. Taxonomy (NCBI): domain Eukaryota; kingdom Metazoa; phylum Mollusca; class Gastropoda; order Stylommatophora; family Arionidae; genus Arion; species Arion vulgaris. The sequence continues at coordinate 39,993,632 of CM036768.1, forward strand.
CACCTGATCTGCACCACTTACCTCCATGCTACAGATACCCCCTGATCTGCACCACTTGACAGAAAAATGAAGTGACTGTACTTACCAACACCAGACTCGGTGCACATCTTGAAAGAGAAAGGACTGATCTTGATGTCATAGCCCTCCCCAGATGGCAGCGGAGGAATGGACAGTTAGCCAGATAGTTAGTGTAGTATGTAATTAGATATTTAATAGTTGAGACTGTGTTGCACTCCTAAGCAGAGGCAACACATAACAACGAGACATTTTTGACGTAATGAAAACTACGTAGTTGTGTAGTGACAATAAGTTAGCAACAATTTTAGAAAACAGACAAGACTCATATAGGACTACGAGAGGAGAGGACATGTTTTATGTTGTGTCCGAATACTATAAATAAAGGAAATATAAAAGAAACTGAACGATGGTGGTCCTTTATATTGTGACTGTCGTCTAGTGTTCGTTATGTTAGTATGAGAATGCTATCAGAGTACAACGGTATGAACAAGAAAGGAAATTATATCGAAAGGAGAAATTAAACCGTGAGCAGGACCAAAATGACTTCAACCAGCAGAGAACAACATGAATGATGTCGCATAAACATCATGAATTTCTTCTGGCTCCATCAGTAATTAAGAAGGAAATTAAGAAGGTCCTCGGAGGGGGCCCTACTCAATGGTGTCAAGAATTCAAAATAACATCTGCCCTTCCATCTGTACGTGGACCAGTTACAATGGTGTCAAGAATTCAAAATAACATCTGCCCTTCCATCTGTACGTGGACCCAGAAAACGTGAGTTACTTGCTCTTTTATTTTAAATGAATTCTGTCTACCCCACTGTGGACTGTTCTGAAGTTTTCTAGCGTCTGTAGGCTCATTATAGTGACGTCATAATGCCTACCGTTACTATTGCTTATGATTAGTGAATGGACATTACTAGGGTTCTGTTCTTTGCCCTTCTCTACGTGAAGTTTGAGAGATGTGCTAACCCAACGATTTGAGTTGTTCTTCTTTGAACATGGCACAAATGGCCTGTGCTCCTATTTTGGAACATACATTGTTTTATATTGACGTTTACTTATATATCGCCTAGTTTTGCTGGCAACATTGAACTTTTGATGCCGCATTAGTGCTAATTGATTTTTCTTATATGCTACTTAACCACTCTGGGGCTTCTATAATCTACATATGGACATTACCTTTTGAATTGTGCATGGTTTGTACACGGACTTTACTTATTACTATGCATAGTGAAGCGGTTGGAGATTGCCTTTCGAGGCTAACTGATTTTTGATTAACTTTACATACATCTTGATATGCCTGGCTATTCTATGAGACTTTTGCTGTTTGGAATGAGTCGACTATGTACACACGCTGCTACATGGATGAGGACAGTGGAACTTGCACCTGGTGGATACTGTATATTGTACTAGATATCAAATTTTATCTACCTGTTGTGAGAGCAATGAATATTGAGATTGAACATTGACCTTGTACAATACTCAGTGAAGATTAACCTTGATCATTGCACATGGAGTTCTATGTACGTCTGATTTCTGAGTAATTATACATACATGTATAGTATGACAAGACTCTGACAGGCAAAGAGTGACATAGTGATAGTGACATACTGATGCAAGCTGCCATCAAACCCATCCTACATCATGTGAGGATAGGATGTCCCAGTACAGCCACCTCACATTGGCCAGTGTTATGCTGTTGGTCGCCATAGGCATATTTTTCCATTTCATTAATGACATGTTGCTGATTAATTTCTTTATTCCATGGTTTCAGCACTAGTGCACAGAGGGTTTACTGTTGATGTTAGCCATGGTCACATATGACCAGTTGACAAGTCACGTTCAACGCGGTGGTGACTAGTTCCATTTAGCTCGTTCAACTGGTCTTCCGATCCCGTCAGATTTTCTTTTCTTTCACCATGGTTGGCTGTTATAGTTAGTTGTTGTGGAGCCACATTTAAAACGTGAGTGACGAGTTCCTTTCAGCTCGGACAACTCTGACAGACCCGATGGACTATACCTTGCGTTGTTTTTGGGATTTCGCCAGTGGCGATGGCGAGGTCTCCAGGGGTGTCATAGCCCTCCCCAGATGGCAGCGGAGGAATGGACAGTTAGCCAGATAGTTAGTGTAGTATGTAATTAGATATTTAATAGTTGAGACTATGTGTTGCACTCTCTAAGCAGAGGCGCAACACATAACAACAAGACATTTTGACGTAATGAAAACTACGTAGTTGTGTAGTGACAATAAGTTAGCAACAATTTTAGAAAACAGACAAGACTCATATAGGACTACGAGAGGAGAGGACATGTTTTATGTTGTGTCCGAATACTATAAATAAAGGAAATATAAAAGAAACTGAACGATGGTGGTCCTTTATATTGTGACTGTCGTCTAGTGTTCGTTATGTTAGTATGAGAATGCTATCAGAGTACAACGGTATGAACAAGAAAGGAAATTATATCGAAAGGAGAAATTAAACCGTGAGCAGGACCAAAATGACTTCAACCAGCAGAGAACAACATGAATGATGTCACATAAACATCATGAATTTCTTCTGGCTCCATCAGTAATTAAGAAGGAAATTAAGAAGGTCCTCGGAGGGGGCCCTACTTCATTGATGAGCAACAGGATATGTTAGAAAATTTACCTGAATAGAATCAACATTCTTGCGTAGTTTTTTTTTAAACCCTACACGTTAAGTCCTATTTTGGCCAATCATGTTTTTCATAAGTAAACTTTCTTGATGTGAATATATATATATTTATATGAAAATCAGGCGTAGCCATCAACCACAGTAAATGAGTCGTTGATTTTTCTAGGCACCACTTATACGTTCAGTAGTTTTCCATTTCTTTCTGAACGGTGAAAGAAGGTGAAAGAATCTATTTTTACCTTTTTAAAAAGTCCCACGGAAACGAATTTGCTTCCAAACTTGCCCACCGTGGGGTTTGAACCAGGTATGCTTTGGTTTGTGATCGAGCTCACTACCGCTTGAGCTGCAGACGCTCACTATAGATATATATTGTAAGATAAGAGATGTATATATATATACTGTATCTCTGACTATCCTATATAATGTTTGTTACTTCCCATGTTGTCTTACTAGGTGCTCAACATCAAGAGTCACCACCCCCTGAACCAGTTGAAATGCCAGAAGTGACAATATCGGCCAAACTTGCAAGAAGACCTCTACTCCTTCGGGACTCTTTAAAGAAAGCCTTTAAAAGCATTCTCAAGGTGAGTTCATCCGTCAGGTGACTATTAATTTCCTGTTAGTTTACATCAAATGGATTAATAAATTGACGAAGAAATTAAACCGATACTGAACCAAAAGTGCAATACAAAATGTTGGTATTATTTTAGTTTAGCAGCTCACGCAGAATAAGTCAATAATATTTCATGACAACACATTTCTTGTCCCAGTTACAAAATGCTTTGTCAGGATTGCAAAAAAAAGATACAGTAATGATCATGATTACTTGTAGCAAAGTTAAAAAAAAAAAGATTAATCGATTTGATTTTTCTTCATGGCAAAATAGAAGAATGATATGCATGTCCATATGTGCTGGATATTGCAACCACTCTCAGATAAGAAGGATGGTATGGAACAACTGGTGGCACTTCTATATTCTCAATGATATAGGTATCATATGCAGTCACAAGAACCATCAAATGAGCAAGACTTTGACCATTCTATTCTCAATGATATAGGTATCATATGCAGTCACAAGAAACATCAAATGAGCAAGACTTTGGCCATTCTATTCTCAATGATATAGGTATCATATGCAGTCACAAGAACCACCAAATGAGCAAGACTTTGACCATTCTATTCTCAATGATATAGGTATCATATGCAGTCACATGAACCATCAAATGAGCAAGACTTTGGCCATTCTATTCTCAATGATATAGGTATCATATGCAGTCACAAGAACCATCAAATGAGCAAGACTTTGGCCAAACAAATTTTCGGTGTGCATGATACGTGATTGGGCTACATGTTTCCTGATCCTTTACTTGAGAATCTCTCTCTCTATCTCTCTTTCTCTCTCTATCTATCTCTCTCTATCCCACTTGAGAATCTAAATTATAAGTACCTTAGAAGTCTGAATATGGCTTACCTGAATGGTGAGGGACACTGGTTATAAGGCAAGCTTATTGTCATACACAGAAATCAGTCAAGAGGTGTCATAATAGATGCCTGATATCATGTGGGACGAAAAAAATATCTAGACTGCAAATATTTTAACCTGCACACATCTCATTAAACAATATACCAACATCAAAGTAAGGACAACGGTCATCATACCAACATCAAAGTAAGGACAGCAGTCATCATACCAACATCAAAGTAAGGACAGTGGTCATCATACCAACATCAAAGTAAGGACAACGGTCATCATCAATTGATTTGTTACTTTGATCTTATACCATAATAGAGACATAATTAATCAATAATATTGTGCACTTTTGTCAGAATATTTTAGTTGTTATTCTTTATGTACTTGTTGAATTCTTTCACACACAGGAAGACAAAGATAGAAACATCTTTGAGCAAGTTCAGTTTAGTGCTACAAATGAGACTATGGAAAAACCAGAACAAGATACAGAAAATGTTGTAGATTTTAGCAAACTTATGGACAGTGAGTGGAAGACAGATGAAAAGCTAGAATCAAGAGAAAGCAAGGTTGCTAGAGAAAAGACATTGTTTGGTCAAAATCAAGATAAGACAGACACCGATCTCAAACAGAAATCTGCCGATCAGTTTGAATTGACAAGTCAAGAACAAGCATTGGTTCTGACAGAAAATAATGAAGGGAAAAATAATGAAGGGATTGCCAAAGAAGTCTTGGATGTTATCAAAAAACAAATAAAAGATATTGCTGAAAAAGATGGAGATAAAACTGCTTCAATGCAACTGAAAGAGGAAGATGACATCCTGAGGGAAACAACAGAAGAGAAAAACCATTCAGTAGTTGATGTGAGCAATGACTTTGTTATAGATAATACTAACGATGAGAATCTTCTTGCTGGCAGTGATAATGATGATCTGGAATCAGATAATGTGAAGAAACAAGAATTGATGAATTTAACAGAAAATATAGATGGCCAAGAGGAGGAAAAGGAAGTTTTGAGCGAGTCTGCCAAAAATGTTGATATTGAAAGTGATTCTACCAAAATCGATGATATTGAAAGGGAGTCAGCCAAGAATGATGATGATATTGAAAATGGTTCTACCAAGAATGATGATATTCAAAGTGAAACAGCCAAGAATGATGATATTGAAAGTGAGTCAGCCAAGAATGATGATATTGAAAGTGAAACAGCCAAGAATGATGATATTGAAAGTGAATCAGCCAAGAATGATGATATTGAAAGTGAATCAGCCAAGAATGATGATATTGAAAGTGAATCAGCCAAGAATGATAATATTGAAAGTGAATCAGCCAAGAATGATGATATTGAAAGTGAAACAGCCAAGAATGATGATATTGAAAGTGAGTCAGCCAAGAATGATGATATTGAAAGTGAGTCAGCCAAGAAGGATGATGATATTGAAAATGGTTCTACCAAGAATGATGATATTGAAAGTGAATCAGCCAAGAATGATGATATTGAAAGTGAATCAGCCAAGAATGATGATATTGAAAGTGAATCAGCCAAGAATGATGATATTGAAAGTGATTCTACTAAGAGTGAATGTAAATTAAACAAGACCATGAACATGGAGAAGACTGATAGTTTTGAGTTACGAGAACAGAATGCTGAAAGTGTTGGTAACACTTTGACTACTGTTTCCAATGAAAACACTTTACTTGATGATGTACAGTCTGACAAGATTTCAACATTGGAGGATTATGAGAGTAAGAATTCTGAAGGTGAAACACAAGTAGAAAGAGATCTACTTACTGATACACAAGAGAAAACACAAGAGATTGTTGCTGTTAAAGATATTGCTACTGTTGATCGCAGTCAGGCCAAGGATATAGAAGTCACTACTGAGTTGCATCAGCAGCAACCGCCGGTGTATGATGACAAGAACATATGCTCTGATGTTGACCAGGTTACACAATCTGAGCAGATTAGTCAACTGCTGCCTACTGATGACGACTACATCAAGAAAGTTGTATATTTGACAGAGAATACTGAAGATAAGAGTAGCATTTTCACATCACAAGAATCAGATTTAACTTTAGCAGAAGATAACCTAACGGCCATTTCAACTGAAGAAAGTATTTTCTCACAACAAAGCAACATATCTCAGGAGAGTGCTGTTAGTCATGATAACATTCAGTCTCTGTCCTTGTTGGGTAGTGAGAGGAAGAAGAAGAATGAAAGACATAGTTCAGAGACACCACATGATGATGATGATGGCAAAGAAATGGTCTTTCATGATCAAGAATCTTCTCAGCTTTCTAACAATTCCGAGGTGATGTCTGCACCATCCTCATCACCACATGTTCAGTCAGCACCTTCGTCATCACCACATGTTCAGTGTGCACTGTCGTCATCACCACATGTTCGGTCTGTATCTTCTGATTCCAAGAGAGAACCTTCATTATCCACACATGGTCATAGGAATACTAGCAGCCATCAAGATAGCTCCAGAGAAAGGAGATCAAGATCACGGGATAGAGATAGAGATCATGACAGAAACAGAGATAGACACAGGGAAAGATCACAAGACAGGGATCGCCATCAAGACAAAGACCGTTCTGACAGGTAGGACATGCAAGTTTGATATAACAAGTGTTTATCATCATCATCATGAAATAGCTTGTCCTGAGCAGAACTTTGCTACCACTCTAACAGTCCTGTAGAATTTCTCTTTCTCTCATATACCAGATGTTCCACCACTGTAGCTGTCATGCTCAAATCATCAGTTACATCCTGAATCCATCTTCTCCGTGATCTTCTTCTCTTCTTCTTTGTTGGGATGCCTTGTTCTATAATGGTCTTCTCCAACTCTTTGCATATTTTTATATGTTTAAAATACTTCAATTTTCTCATTCTTGTTTGTAGGATCATCCCATTTTCTTTGATTTTTAAGTTCCTTTTGAATAGATCTATTTGTTCTCTTCTCTGTTCATGATATACGGAGGACTATTCTGTAACAATTATATTCAAAAACCCATATATGTTTTTCCACTGCCATGCTAAATGTCTATGCTTTTTTTTTTAATCCAGAAGCACTTGAGCTTTTCAGCTCGGTGCCATGGACATCATAACCCTTCGGTTTGGTGCCACGAATACCGTAAATCTGAAAAACCTGTGGCTTTTTCTGCCAGTCTGCGGAATTGAACCCGCACCCACAGAGGGCTTGTCACCCGCTGTCCAACGGGCTACAAACACGCTGGGTAGACGGACGTGTCCATGCTTTACAACCATACTTTGCCACTGGGAATTTTTTTTTTTCCGATCCAGAAGCACTTGAGCTTTTCAGCTCTTCGGCTCGGTGCCATGGACATCGTAACCCTTCGGTTCGGTGCCACGAACACCGTGAATCTGGGGCTTTTTCTGCCTGCCCACGGAATTGAACCCATACCCACAGAGGGCTAGTCACCCACAGTCCAACGCGCTACGAACACGCTGGGCACGCGGGCGGCCACTGGGAATATGGATGCTCTTAGTATTCTGTTTGTTGTCCTTTGTTTTAGTAGCACTAACAAGTGCTACTCTAATTCAGCTTTGAAATAGATCATGTTTGAAATAGATTGTATTTGAAATAGATCATGTTCCAATAAACCGTGTTCTAAATAGATCATGTTTTTTAAATAGATCACGTTCGAAATAGATCACATTTGAAATAGATTACGTTCGAAATAGATCACATTTGAAATAGATCATGTTGTGAATGAACAATGTCACAAATATAAATACTCAACACTAATTGTGGCTATAATTTGTTCACATTGACATGAAGCAATGAGAGGTTTTGAATCTAAGCAACATCAGTTCAACCGAATGTTACCTTGAAGTCAAATAATGTCAGCACTCAGCATCCCACTTTGACCGTCTTAAATTTCACATAAAAAATATTTCAGTACTTTCAAGATGGTTTTTTTTTTTTATGTGTTCCTTCATAAACCTCTTGGCCACATAACATGCACACATAATTGAGAGTAAATTGATTTCAAAGAAAATAGTAACATTATTGACACTTCTGGAAACTGTACAGACAAAACAGAAAGTGTGCACCTTCTGTAATCAGAAATTTTATCAGTCATATCAAAGATGGCTGCATTACATTTTACCATTCCTGGTCTGGCAACTATCATATTTCATAAGCATGTCATCAGTGATATCAAAGGTAAAGAAAAATGATAGACCATATTTCACAGCTTGTGTGAACAGTTCAGTTGTTTGAAACAATTATTAAAATGATAGACCATATTTCACAGCTTGTGTGAACAGTTCAGTTGTCTGAAACAATTATTAAAATGATAGACCATATTTCACAGCTTGTGTGAACAGTTCAGTTGTCTGAAACAATTATTAAAATGATAGACCATATTTCACAGCTTGTGTGAACAGTTCAGTTGTCTGAAACAATTATTAAAATGATAGACCATATTTCACAGCTTGTGTGAACAGTTCAGTTGTTTGAAACAATTATTAAAATGATAGACCATATTTCACAGCTTGTGTGAACAGTTCAGTTGTTTGAAACAATTATTAAAATGATAGACCATATTTCACAGCTTGTGTGAACAGTTCAGTTGTCTGAAACAATTATTAAAATGATATTCACAGCTTGTGTGAACAGTTCAGTTGTCTGAAACAATTATTAAAATGATAGACCATATTTCACAGCTTGTGTGAACAGTTCAGTTGTTTGAAACAATTATTAAAATGATAGACCATATTTCACAGCTTGTGTGAACAGTTCAGTTGTCTGAAACAATTATTAAAATGATATTCACAGCTTGTGTGAACAGTTCAGTTGTCTGAAACAATTATTAAAATGATAGACCATATTTCACAGCTTGTGTGAACAGTTCAGTTGTCTGAAACAATTATTAAAATGATAGACCATATTTCACAGCTTGTGTGAACAGTTCAGTTGTCTGAAACAATTATTAAAATGATATTCACAGCTTGTGTGAACAGTTCAGTTGTCTGAAACAATTATTAAAATGATAGACCATATTTCACAGCTTGTGTGAACAGTTCAGTTGTCTGAAACAATTATTAAAATGATAGACCATATTTCACAGCTTGTGTGAACAGTTCAGTTGTCTGAAACAATTATTAAAATGATATTCACAGCTTGTGTGAACAGTTCAGTTGTCTGAAACAATTATTAAAATGATATTCACAGCTTGTGTGAACAGTTCAGTTGTCTGAAACAATTATTAAAATGATAGACCATATTTCACAGCTTGTGTGAACAGTTCAGTTGTCTGAAACAATTATTAAAATGATAGACCATATTTCACAGCTTGTGTGAACAGTTCAGTTGTTTGAAACAATTATTGTACTGTATTAAATATTGCAAATAATACCTGATGCATGGAACAGAGGAGTCATCATCAAGATACCCAAAAAGGGCTTCCTTGCCGATTGTAATAATTGGCGTGGAATAACACTGCTTTCTGTCCCAAGTAAAATCTTAAGCAAAATCATCGTACAACGTATTACTGACGCTGTGGATAAGAAATTGAGAAAGGAACAAGCAGGATTTCGCAGAGGACGGAGCTGTATAGGCCAAATATTTGCTCTTAGAAATATCATAGAACAATGCACAGAATGGCAAAGCAAACTCTATATCAACTTTGTAGATTTTGAAAAGGCTTTTGATAGCATACACCGCGAAAGTCTATGGCGTATCTTAAGATGGTATGGAATCCCACTGTGTTTTATAAATATTATAAAAGCTGCTACAGCAAGTTTGCATGCAGTGTTGAAACTTCAGAACTAAAGTTTGAAGTAAAAACAGGCGTGCGACAAGGATGTGTTATGTCAGCCCTATTATTCAACACTGTCATAGATTGGGTGATGCGTAAAACAACGGAAGATAAGGCAAGAGGTATTAGATGGACGCTCACAACCACTCTGGAAGACCTAGATTTTGCAGATGACATCGCACTCCTATCTCATACACATAGAGATATCCAGGAAAAGACCTGCCGCCTTAACCAATATAGTGAGATGGTTGGGCTGAAAATAAATCAGAAGAAAACTGAAGTAATGACTCTGAACATAGCAACCCAGCACCAGTCAAACTAGAAGGTAAAACCCTCCGAGATACAACCGCTTTCACATACCTTGGAAGTGTTATTAGCAATGAAGGAGGCGCTGGATCTGACATTAAAAACAGACTGAGTAAAGCACGCAGTGCATTCATGACCCTTCAGACCGCCGGGAAATCTGCCCAATACAGCATCAGAACCAAGACTAGTATCTATAACAGCTGTGTGCTGTCAACTTTGCTGTACGGATCGGAATGCTTGAGAATGACAGAACAGGATATGTCCAGACTCTCCGCCTTTCATACAACTTGTCTGCGAAAAATCTTACGCGTGTACTGGCCGACTACTATCTCGAATCAAGAATTGCTTGCACGATGCCAACAAGAGAATATGGGCACTATCATCCGAAGACACGCTGGAGATGGATTGGACATGTGATGCGCATGGAGACTGGCTCCGACACGAAAACTGCACTGAGATGGACTCCAGAGGGTAGGCGAAGCGTGGAAGACCCAAGACAACCTGGAGGAGAACGATAGAGCAAGAGCTGAAGGAAATGAATCATAGCTGGAACACAATACAGAGGAAGGCCATGAACAGGGAAGAATGGTGTACGTTTGTTGCTGCCCTAAACGCCAGGGCGTAACAGGCTAAAGAGAGATTAAATATTGAGAACATAAACATAGAACACTATCTACTAATCAAGTTTACATCACAGTCATTCAAGAAATCAGTGCATCCAAAGAGGACATCACTATCACATATGTACAAGATACATACAATATTGTAAATTTATCAACTGTCAAGCACTTATGACATGAATAAGACATAACATTCAAGACAAAGTAGAAAACTTCTCCAATGATGAGAAAGTGTACTCACAAATACCCTTGTTGATTCAATCAATGAACACACTAGCTTATCCAAGAATTTACTATAGTTCGTTCAACTTGTTATGCAATAGCTTATCCAAGAAGTTACTATAGTTCGTTCAACTTTTCATGCAATAGCTTATCCAAGAAGTTACTATAGTTCGTTCAACTTGTCATGCAATAGCTTATCCAAGAAGTTACTATAGTTCGTTCAACTTTTCATGCAATAGCTTATCCAAGAAGTTACTATAGTTCGTTCAACTTGTCATGCAATAGCTTATCCAAGAAGTTACTATAGTTCGTTCAACTTGTTAGCTTATCCAAGAAGTTACTATAGTCCGTTCAACTTGTCATGCAATAGCTTATCCAAGAAGTTACTATAGTTCGTTCAACTTGTTATGCAATAGCTTATCCAAGAAGTTACTATAGTCCGTTCAACTTGTCATGCCCACAGATACAAATTTGTATCTTTGTAACCATTTGATTAAATAACTTGAAAATTTGCATGTGAACTATACATGTTCCCGACGCTACAAAATAATTTTTGTTATTCAAACAATCATACTATCTAGAAGTTGCCCTCTGTGTGCTATATATATTTAACGCGTCCATTGACATGGTTGAAGAAAACTGTTTACAGCCAATTAATACATTGATGACAAAAATAGCAACATTCAGGACGAAATCCGTTGTTTTTAAAACGATTCTTGCATTTCGCTGCACCAATTCCAAACACAGTTGACCGTGGTAAACAAATGAAGTTATAAGTGCAACACAGACTTTTAGTTAAAGGCGTATATCGAAATTAGTTTGAAGCTATTGGGTCATATTGTTGACTTCTCAAAACAGACACTGATATAACATTTCTAATGAGTTTGAGGTTATAATGTAAAAAGTGTCATTAATACTATATGCGCATTTCCGCAAAGAGGCACATATGGGTCATCTGTACTACAGTATACAAGAACCAGAGAAAAGAGCTATTTTATTATAGTTATACCTCCCTCCCACATATGTTACATGCACATTGTACCGAAGAAGTAGCGATTTGAAAAGAATGCCTCAAAGTAGCTCCGCCATTGCCAGTCCCAAGCCTGGACGTGAAATGGGGATGGCATTATGACATGGCAGCTAACTTTAACTGTAATGTAAGTTATTTAAAAACAATAATACAACTATGTCTACATTTCCTGTTTATTTCATGATTCTATTGCAAATATCAACATTGGCCCCCATGTATAAGCTGGGATGATACACCTTTGCATAAGACTTGTGATCAAATGTCATACTGATGCGTTTACTGTAAAAACTAAAATTATGTATCCGACTCGACAAATATGCCGACAACATCAAAGGAAACCGTTATATTACAAAATCCAAGTTTCCTATAGCAATTTCTTCCATCAGACATTTGCATCGGTATAATTCTAAGATTGGGTGCAAAGTCTCGCTACTGTAGAATTGATGGTTTTGCTACAATTCACATTGGACTATGGGCATGCGTTGTTGAATGGACTATAGGTATTGCATGTCTGTAATTAAACTGAAGCTTGTAGATACTTAAAGTATCAAGGGAAACACATACATGTTTATTAACATAGAAACTATCACTTGAATAATTCAAATTGTCATTACTTTTCTTGTCTGCAGAAGCAGAGACCACCACAGAGACAGAAGCAGAGAGAGTGACAGACACAGAGAGAGAAATCGCAGTAGAGACAAAGACTCAAGTAGAGAGAGAAATCGCAGTCGAGAGAGAGACCGTAGCAGAGAAAGAGATAGACATTACAACAGAGACCATCACAGACATAGGGATGATCGTAGATACCGCTAGTTTTCATTTCATACCTGAATACACACATTACAGCAGAGACCATCACAGACATAGGGATGATCGTAGATACCGCTAGTTTTCATTTCATACACTTTGATTGTTCTATATTTGTTCTAAATGCTGATATTTGTACTATTCAGTCAAAGTTTACTTCCTTCTCATGTGTAATCAACTGCAACTGTCCAGCCTAACTACTAACTAAACATACGATTCAGTGTGCTGTCACAGCTTGAGTTAATGCCTTGTAAATTATAACTGTTTTATCTGTCTTGGAACTGTTTGAACAAATTTGATGAAACATTTCATGTATGTAAATGGAGTCAGAAAAATGTGAAACAATTGATGTAAATGTAGTCAGTATAAATGAAGCCTAAGATGCGCCCCCTCCTTTCAGTCATGTCTGTGCCCCTTCAGTCATGTCGATTCTACAGGGAAGACAGAAAAATTATGGTCAATTGAGACTGTGCCTTTTTTCAAACTTGAGTGGTTCTGTGAACAACCTGAAGTAAATCATTCAGTTTGTTCAAGCTATTGGTGCTGTGATCTAATGACTGAGAGAAGAATAAAGAAATAGAAGTTTATGACTGGAGAAACAGGAGAGAGAAAGAAAGGCAGGCAAATATTTCTCCTGATGTGTTTGTGTGATAAAGAGATTTAGAAGCAATTCACAATGTTTGACCTTACAATAAATCATTTTCAAGTTATTCATGATTGTTATTTGTTTATTCACAATTTGTATATCTGTCACTTGTGTATCTGTATTATCTGTCACTTGTATATCTTTCGGACTTCCTGATCCACAAATCTTTATCGGTGGTTAGTGGACACTGCAAATTAAAGTGGCAGTGCTGTTGACACACTGGCGTATGCCTTAGGCATTTAATGCGTGTGCATGCTGTTGGTTTATATTGTGACTTATGTTTACTTCACAAGTTAAAACAAGAAAGTGATGAGCATTTTAAGTGGTGTTTGCTGACACAGGAACGGAACAATTATGAGGCAACCCGTTGTTAGGAAGTTGAAGCTGTGACTACTGTCAGGTATATGTGACCTTCCTACTGGTAGCTTGAACATGCTAAACTATTAGACAAGCATAATATGCATAGTCAGTTTTCTACATTGTACAAAGAACAAGTCCATCCATCAGCGACTTACAGTAGCAGTCATGTGTTGGCTAATGAAAGATCGTCTTCTCCATGTATAGTGTTGAAAACTAGCAACCAGAGGCTCAACATGATGTGAAAACTTGCAGGCTCCACGTTGGGAGCAAACACCAAAATCTTTAAAACGCTCTACTCTGGAAGAGTATGACTGGTCCTGGAGTACGGCATTGCAGCATAGAGTAGTGCATCCAAAAAGCAATTCGCTAAAGTGAGAAGTAGTCAAAACCGAGCAGCACTCATTATCACAGGAGCCATCAAGACGCTGGAAACAATCACAGGCTTCAACCAATGGCAGACTGTAGAGACAGGAAAGTTTTGATATTGGCGGAAAAATTGACACGGCGTAACTCCCACCCTATGTACGTCAGAATGAACGGACTAGGAAGGGGCTGAATAAAGAGAACCAGCTTCGCAAAAAGTGCCAAAGCACTGACCATAGACCACCCGGTCCTAGCAAACTGCAAAGCTAAACTGATACCGGCAACCGATAAGAGCCTGCCGTGGGAGACCAAAATGCCAGAATTATTAATCACAGGAATTCTAAAGAAAGGGCAGCAAGAAAATTGCGAAAGAAGAGTGGTCACAGAGAAATACATAGCGACTGAGAGCGCGTGGGTACACGGGTATACCGATGGATCGGCAAAAAAACGCAATCAGCGATGGAGGAGAAAGTGTTTAAACTCTCAAAGAAAGTGACGGTCACGAAAGCGATTGCCACAGGTAAGTTCTCGAACAACTACCGAGCAGAGGCAATAAGAACAGCCGCTGAAATGATTCTAGTGAGAAGAAGCGCCTCATGCAACAAAGTCGTGACAGTCACCGATGCTCTATCGGTCATCATGGAACTAAAATGTGCAGGCAAAACAGAGCTCAATGAGCTAAAAGAAACCATCGGTGTACTAGTGAACTCACTTAAATGCACAGCCATTCAGTGGATACCATCACACTGCAATATAAGTGGAAATGAACAAGCAGACAAACTAGCTAAAGAAGGAGAGCTACTACCGCAGACTGATCACGACATCAGCTATGAGGAGGCCAGAACAACCATCAGTTGACAGCATAAAGAAAAATGGTAGAAAGACCACCCACAGCACCAGAGATGGATACTAGGCTCTATCCCGTAGCGAACAAGTTGTTATATTCCGCCTCTGTACCGGCCATAACAGGCTTCGGCCCACATGTTCTACAAATTTTAAATTGTCACAACTAGCCTGTGCCACTGAAAAAGTGGACATGACGGCAGAGCACATACTGCCAATTGTTAACAGACCTAAGAAGCGAAATCTGGCCTGACAACACTGAGCTTCGCGAGGAGCTGTACGGAGAGACGGAGTCCCTAAAAACAACGGTAGAATTCATGAAGAGATTTGGTTCATCGGTCTAGGCGGGGAACGAGAGAGAAATCTAGCAACACCATGTTTAACTCAAAGCTCCTGCAGTCGGGACAATGACTTAAATTCAAAATCACCACCTAAATCCCCTTTCCAACACGTCTCCCAAATGGTGTTTGGGAAACCAGGCCTGTCCCATGCTCTATGGCTTATTCCTGTGGCCGTGCCTGCAAGTCTGTCTGTTGGTTCATTTCCCTTGACTTCGCATGTTCTGGTACAAAAATGAAGGTGACTCTGCAGTACTGAGCCTTTTCGCTGCTACATACTTTCCGAAGACGCAGCTAAAAATAGCTACTCTTTGTTTCTAGGTCACAAACGTGAATGTACGCCTATAGCAGTGATAGTAGAAATGTATAACGTCTTACATTGTATGTATAACGTTTAAAATGTATAACGTCTTAACAATTCATACACGTTTTAGCCCACAGAGAAGATATAATAACAGACGTGTTAATACGCCTTTAGCAGTGAATGGAAAAACGTCTATACACGTCCTTAGCAGCTAAAGGGCACAGACTCCACTCATTGTCAAGGTACACAAACAGCGTCTGAACCTTCATGAGCATGCTCATTGTGTCACTGAGAATGCAGACATGGGGTGGCGCTCATTACCTTGATCACAAACATAACTTCCATAGTCATGCAGATGTGGTCCCAGCAAAGCACCGCTCGCATCAGCAAAGTTATCAAAAGCACCGCTGACATCAGCAAAGTTATCAAAAGCACCGCTCGCATCAGCAAAGTTATCAAAAGCACAGCTGACATCAGCAAAGTTATCAAAAGCACCGCTGACATCAGCAAAGTTATCAAAAGCACCGCTCACATCAGCAAAGTTATCAAAAGCACCGCTGACATCAGCAAAGTTATCAAAAGAACCCGCCGCATCAGCAAAGTTATCAAAAGCACAGCTGACATCAGCAAAGTTATCATCACCAAAAACCTTGTCCCGGAATGGTACTGGTTTTCCTATAAGCTACATATTTTTCCCTATTCCTATCTTGGACACTTTGTTCCAGTGGCGGCTCGTCATTAAGGGCCATTGGGGCCAGGCCCCACCAAAAATAAAGTGTAACATGTACTTATTACTTTATAAATTAAAATATAACCTAACCCAAAACCATGATTTTCCAAAAATTTTTGAAAAAGACCAACCTCATTTTGAGTACTGAATTCAGTGATATTTTTCAATGGATTTTTCATTGGTAGTTCTTTCTATCAGCGAATGTAACTGAATGAAGTGAATGTGATCAGTTGAATACAATTGTCTGATGATCCTGTGTCTAGTGGCACTAAATATATCAGTTAAGAGACAAAATGGAAGAAACACTATACAAAGTGGAAGAAACAATGGACAAAGTGGAAGAAACAATGGACAAAGTGAAAGAAACAATGGACAAAGTGAAAGAAACAATGGACAAAGTGAAAGAAACAATGGATAAAGTGGAAGAAACAATGGACAAAGTGGAAGAAACAATGGACAAAGTGAAAGAAACAATGGAAAAAGTGGAAGAAACAATGGACAAAGTGAAAGAAACAATGGACAAAGTGAAAGAAACAATGGACAAAGTGGAAGAAACAATGGACAAAGTTGAAGAAACAATGGACAAAGTGAAGAAACAATGGACAAGTGAAAGCATGGACAAAGTGAAAGAAACAATGGACAAAGTGAAAGAAACAATGGACAAAGTGAAAGAAACAATGGACAAAGTGAAAGAAACAATGGACAAAGTTGAAGAAACAATGGACAAAGTGAAAGAAACAATGACAAAGGAAAGAACAATGGACAAAGTGAAAGAAACAATGGACAAAGTGGAAGAAACAATGGACAAAGTGGAAGAAACAATGGACAAAGTTGAAGAAACACTGGATAAAGTGGAAGAAACACTGGACAAAGTTGAAGAAACAATGGACAAAGTGAAAGAAACAATGGACAAAGTGAAAGAAACAATGGACAAAGTGGAAGAAACACTGGACAAAGTGAAAGAAACAATGGACAAAGTGAAAGAAACAATGGACAAAGTGAAAGAAACGATGGACAAAGTGGAAGAAACGATGGACAAAGTGAAAGAAACAATGGACAAAGTGAAAGAAATGATGGACAAAGTGGAAGAAACGATGGACAAAGTGAAAGAAACAATGGACAAAGTGAAAGAAACAATGGACAAAGTGAAAGAAACAATGGACAAAGTGAAAGAAACACTAAACAAAGTGGCAGAAACACTAAACAAAGTGGAAGAAACAATGGACAAAGTGAAAGAAACAATGGACAAAGTGAAAGAAACAATGGACAAAGTGGAAGAAACACTGGACAAAGTGAAAGAAACAATGGACAAAGTGAAAGAAACAATGGACAAAGTGAAAGAAACGATGGACAAAGTGGAAGAAACGATGGACAAAGTGGAAGAAACGATGGACAAAGTGAAAGAAACAATGGACAAAGTGAAAGAAATGATGGACAAAGTGGAAGAAACGATGGACAAAGTGAAAGAAACAATGGACAAAGTGAAAGAAACAATGGACAAAGTGAAAGAAACAATGGACAAAGTGAAAGAAACACTAAACAAAGTGGCAGAAACACTAAACAAAGTGGAAGAAACAACGGACAAATAATCAATGTTTTATTGTGAGAATCAGTTGAATGCATGCTAGAAATATATTTACATAGAATACAATCTCAATATGGCAGATAGAAGAAAATTGAGAACAAGTGTGCAGAGAACACAAAACTTCCAAACTGAATGAATGTCCACTGGTTTAAGTAGCATGAAGAGCTAGCACAACAGTAGGACAATAAATCCAGTCAGTTTGCTACTACTTATAGTTGAAGGCTTGAGTGTAGAATATTTCTCTCTCTACAAACTTCATATACCAGTAGTTTTCTATACAGAAACATCTACCATCACTTTACTTATCAATTTGTGATAACATTCAACTGTTTAACAGATTGTATGTGCATCTACCATCACTTTACTTATCAATTTGTGATAACATTCAACTGTTTAACAGATTGTATATGCATCTACCATCACTTTACTTATCAATTTGTGATAACATTCAACTGTTTAACAGATTGTATATGCATCTACCATCACTTTACTTATCAATTTGTGATAACATTCAACTGTTTAACAGATTGTATGTGCAGACAGAGAATGTAGTGTTCCTATAGTTACATAACTGAGTACATTCAGTTAGTCACATTCAAATGTTGAATTGGTGCAGACCATCAAGTTAGCACGCACTTGATGAAATTCAAGAAACTTGATCTTACTATCTTGGTATCATGTGACTTTATCTTACTATCTTTGTATCATGTGACTTTAGTTTACTATCCTGGTATCATGTGACTTTATCTTACTATCTTGGTATCATGTGACTTTAGTTTATTATCCTGGTATCATGTGACTTTAGCTTACTATCCTAATACCAATGCTCACGTGGCTTCAAGCTTACTATCCTGGTTATCAATGCTCATGTGGCTTCAAGCTTACTATCCTGGTTATCAATGCTCACATGGCTTCAAGCTTACTATCCTAATACCAATGCTCACGTGACTTCAAGCTTACTATCCCGGTTACCAATGCTCACGTGACTTCAAGCTTACTATCCTGGTTATCAATGCTCACGTGGCTTCAAGCTTACTATCCTAATACCAATGCTCACGTGGCTTCAAGCTTACTATCCCGGTTATCAATGCTCACGTGACTTCAAGCTTACTATCCTGGTTATCAATGCTCATGTGGCTTCAAGCTTACTATCCTGGTTATCAATGCTCACGTGGCTTCAAGCTTACTATCCCGGTTATCAATGCTCGTGGCTTCAAGCTTACTATCCTAATACCAATGCTCACGTGGCTTCAAGCTTACTATCCCGGTTATCAATGCTCACGTGGCTTCAAGCTTACTATCCTGGTTATCAATGCTCACGTGGCTTCAAGCTTACTATCCCGGTTATCAATGCTCACGTGGCTTCAAGCTTACTATCCTGGTTATCAATGCTCACGTGGCTTCAAGCTTACTATCCCGGTTATCAATGCTCACGTGACTTCAAGCTTACTATCCCGGTTATCAATGCTCACGTGGCTTCAAGCTTACTATCCTAATACCAATGCTCACGTGGCTTCAAGCTTACTATCCTGGTTATCAATGCTCACATGGCTTCAAGCTTACTATCCCGGTTATCAATGCTCACGTGGCTTCAAGCTTACTATCCTAATACCAATGCTCATGTGGCTTTAAGCTTACTATCCCGGTTATCAATGCTCACGTGGCTTCAAGCTTACTATCCTGGTTATCAATGCTCACGTGGTTTCAAGCTTACTATCCTAATACCAATGCTCACATGGCTTCAAGCTTACTATCCCGGTTATCAATGCTCACGTGGCTTCAAGCTTACTATCCTAATACCAATGCTCATGTGGCTTTAAGCTTACTATCCCGGTTATCAATGCTCACGTGGCTTCAAGCTTACTATCCTGGTTATCAATGCTCACGTGGTTTCAAGCTTACTATCCTAATACCAATGCTCACGTGGCTTCAAGCTTACTATCCCGGTTATCAATGCTCACGTGGCTTCAAGCTTACTATCCCGGTTATCAATGCTCACGTGACTTCAAGCTTACTATCCCGGTTATCAATGCTCACGTGGCTTCAAGCTTACTATCCTAATACCAATGCTCATGTGGCTTCAAGCTTACTATCCCGGTTATCAATGCTCACGTGGCTTCATGCTTACTATCCTGGTTATCAATGCTCACGTGGTTTCAAGCTTACTATCCTAATACCAATGCTCATGTGGCTTCAAGCTTACTATCCCGGTTATCAATGCTCACGTGACTTCAAGCTTACTATCCTGGTTATCAATGCTCACGTGGCTTCAAGCTTACTATCCTGGTTATCAATGCTCACATGGCTTCAAGCTTACTATCCCGGTTATCAATGCTCACGTGGCTTCAAGCTTACTATCCTAATACCAATGCTCACGTGGCTTCAAGCTTACTATCCTGGTTATCAATGCTCACATGGCTTCAAGCTTACTATCCCGGTTATCAATGCTCACGTGGCTTCAAGCTTACTATCCTAATACCAATGCTCACGTGGCTTCAAGCTTACTATCCTGGTTATCAATGCTCACGTGGCTTCAAGCTTACTATCCGAGTTATCAATACTCACGTGGCTTCAAGCTTACTATCCTAATACCAATGCTCACGTGGCTTCAAGCTTACTATCCCGGTTATCAATGCTCACGTGGCTTCAAGCTTACTATCCCGGTTATCAATGCTCACGTGGCTTCAAGCTTACTATCCCGGTTATCAATGCTCACGTGGCTTCAAGCTTACTATCCTGGTTATCAATGCTCACGTGGCTTCAAGCTTACTATCCTAATACCAATGCTCACGTGGCTTCAAGCTTACTATCCTGGTTATCAATGCTCACATGGCTTCAAGCTTACTATCCTGGTTATCAATGATCACGTGGCTTCAAGCTTACTATCCTAATACCAATGCTCACGTGGCTTCAGCGTACTATCCGGTTATCAATGCTCACATGGCTTCAAGCTTACTATCCTGGTTATCAATGCTCACAAAAATCAAGTGTCCAGCATAAACTAGATTCCATATATTACAGTGTCATGACAAAATATAATGCCAGATAAATATATATATATCAACAATATGAAAACATGTTCATCATTATAATAGCAACTATACAGAGAAATTCATCATGATGATAGCAATTATACAGAGAAGTTCATCATCATGATAGCAACTATACAGAGAAGTTCATAATGATAGCAACTATATAGAGAAATTCATCATGATAGCAACTATACAGAGAAATTCATCATGATAGCAACTATACAGAGAAGTTCATAATGATAGCAACTATATAGAGAAATTCATCATGTTGAAACTGTGAATATATGACAAAAGTACATCTGACACTAAAACATTGAACAATGAAATATATGAGACTGAAGGAAATCTATCAGAGATATCTAACCAAATACATCAGGGAACAAATAGATATGAGATACACAAATGTGTCTTCTTCTTGTGATTACTACCAAGATGATTATACCATCAGATGTGCTGTTATTATGAAGTAGTCAACTGCTGTCTGGAGCTCTACTCTGATGTTGTGTAGTAGTTTTGAATGTAGTGTTGTCGGACCACCATAAGGTGACTGTATCTGGGACAGTTTTGAATGTAGTGTTGTCGGACCACCATAAGGTGACTGTATCTGGGACAGTTTTGCAGGAAATATGGTTTGTTCAAAGCTTACTACAGAGGCACAGTGGGGATGCAGACATTTGTAGCCTGTGCATGTTCAGTCTGTTACAGGGATGCAGACATTTGTAACCTGTGCTTGTTCAGTCTGTTACAAGGATGCAGACATTTGTAACCTGTGCATGTGCAGTCTGTTACACAATGTCTTGAGACGAATGATAATGATCTGCCCTTGCCGGTCAAGTGTAAAAAATTGTTGTTATTTGTGACACTAGAACTGCGTTTACAAAGAACTTGGATAAGTGAAGTTGGGACTGTTTCAAGATATATATGAAAACTAGTCTCAAGTTAGGATATATAATATAATGAAGTCAGATTCTAATTTATCCCTTCTGTATATGATCTCTCTCTTGGTTTATAGATAGAACTGAGGTTATCTGTACATTCTATCTGTGGGACATGAAATAATTTCCGATATCAAACTTGAATGGATGAGAGCCACCACAAACAAGGCAATGATTTTTTTCTTTCTGTTTATTCAAACATGAGTAAAGCCTGTGATATGTGCAAGTGGTAGGTTATACTATTATAGATGTAACAATGAAGAACTGGGCCCCAACTCGAGCAAGCAGAAGTATGGACAGATTGTGAGAATTAGGAGTTAGATTTGGACATGCTGGACAGTGTCGTTTTCGTGGTAGAGAGAGAAGATATACTAATCAACTTTTCATGGGTACACTGAGCAAAAGGACTTTGGGATGGCTGCTGCAGCGGAGGACGCATGGGACTGTATAATGTGCCATGAAGTCGATCGAACATGATATAAATGGGAGTAACATGACATAAATGGGAGTAACATGACAATATGAATCACAATTAGAGTTGGTCTCTATTTCTAAATGTGTTCTTCCAGTCAAGATATGTTCTGTGCTAGTAAATAACTACCGGTGCTGTAGTGTAAAGATATGTTCTGTGCTTGTAAATAGCTACAATCGAAAGCTACCAGTGCTGTAGTGTAAAGATATGTTCTGTGTTAGTAAATAACTACCGGTGCTGTAGTGTAAAGATATGTTCTGTGCTAGTAAATAACTACCGGTGCTGTAGTGTAAAGATATGTTCTGTGTTAGTAAATAGCTACCAGTGCTGAAGTGTAAAGATATGTTCTGTGGTTGCAAATAGCTACAATCGAAAGCTAGCAGTGTGTAGTGAAGACTAACAAGACAGGAAGATGAATGTCTTTAGAATAACTATTCGCCAGTGGTTCCGGGCCCAAATTTGGGGCGTAAAGAATAGAACCACTGTTACCTGCTACGCATGTCGTAAGAAGAGGCGACTAAGGAGGTTTGGTTGAAATCGGATGCATGTGTCCGCTAGGGAATGCTAACCCTAAACAAATGCTTGCAGAAACGGATGCACCAGGCCGTAAGGCGCATAACATGGTGCAACGACCCTCACAATGAGGAATGGGATAAAGGATTCTACGGTCGCCAATCTGCCTCTGAGATTTAGCCACGCGGTAAGAATGTCAGACCCACCATCAGAGGATGGCCAAAATTTACTGCAGGAAAGGGAGTGGCACAAACGGAAGCAGAAATCATAGGAATTATATCCTCAGAACTGCCCCCAGTATGCAGACTTAGAAGAAGAGGTGGCCCACTTACACTAGTGTCCAAGACAAACTGTATGGTATGGCTGATAATCTGAGACAGACGCTGCCTTTATTAGAGAATCCAAAATCCCAATCTAGTGAGAACACAGAAGACAAACTGTATGTGCTATAATCTGAGACAGACCGCTGCCTTTATTAGAGAATCTGAAATCCCAATCTAGTGAGAATGCAGAAGAAGAATAACTATTGATTTCCAACAACTGATTGTAGTTATATGACACAGATATATGGACAAGCAGAAAATCATGTCATGAACTCATTCAGTGGTTGTGACAGAATACAGATGGTACTATATGAAGGTGCTATAGATGAGATGTACGTGCTATATGGTTGGATGTAGATGGTGCTATATGACATTGTATAGGTGGTGTTTGCTGACAGGATGTAGACGGTGAAAGCTTTACAGGTTGTAGACAGGATGTAGATGGTGATAGCTTGACAGGTTATAGACAGGATGAGACGGTGATAGCTTGACAGGTTGTAAACAGGATGAGACGTGATAGCTTGACAGCTTGTAGACAGGATGTGAGTGATACTTGACAGGTTGTAGACAGGATGCAAGAGAGGAGCAGATTGAATGATGGATACACAATTCTAAAGTAATATGTTATGATGATTGCCCAAACAAATACATTGTAACAAGAACACAAAATTGCTTCTCCCATGACACTTAATGGTAAAAATAAGAACAAAGTAACTAATTCAATGGTGCACACTTGTTAATGAGTTTTAAGAAAGAAATGTTGAATGGAAAATTTCTTGTATTTCTAAACACTTAGTTGTCAAAGAGTACCATGTCTTTGTGGATATGTTGACCTCGACTAAATCTAACACTCATGTGATCCGCATTTATGATGAATCCATTCCTTCCTTGTGTGCTCCTCACTTCTATAAACTACTTTTCTCTATTGGTAGAAGTAGGCAGTGTCCTCCAAATATCTAGTATAATGTTGATCTAACTAGCCAACTTGTTCCTTGTGTGATCCTCACTTCATAAACTACTTTCTCTTTGGTAGAAGTAGACAGTGTCCTCCAAATATCTAGTATAATGTTGATCTAACTAACCAACTTGTTCCTTGTGTGATCCTCACTTCTATAAACTACTTTTCCTTTTGGGTAGAAGTAGGCAGTGTCCTCCAAATATCTAGTATAATGTTGATCTAACTAGCCAACTTGTTCTGTGTGATCCTCACTTATAAACTACTTTTCTCTATTGGTAGAAGTAGCAGTGTCCTCAAATATCTAGTATAATGTTGATCTAACTAACCAACTTGTTCCTTGTGTGATCCTCACTTCTATAAACTACTTTTCCCTATTGGTAGAAGTAGGCAGTGTCCTCAAATATCTAGTAAAATGTTGATCTAACTAGCCAACTTGTCCTTGTGTGATCCTCACTTCTAAAACTACTTTTCTCATTGGTAGAGTAGGCAGTGTCCTCCAAATATCTAGTATAATGTTGATCTAACTAGCAACTTGTTCCTTGTGTGATCCTCACTCTATAAACTACTTTTCTCTATTGGTAGAAGTAGCAGTGTCCTCAAATATCTAGTATAATGTTGATCTAACTAACCAACTGTTCCTTGTGGATCCTCACTTCTATAAACTACTTTCTCTATTGGAGAAGTAGGCAGTGTCCTCCAAATATCTAGTATAATGTTGATCTAACTAACCAACTTGTTCCTTGGTGATCCTCACTTCTATAAACCTTTTCTCATTGGTAGAAGAGCAGTGTCCTCCAAATATCTAGTATAATGTTGATCTAACTAACCAACTTGTTCCTTGTGTGATCCTCACTTCTATAAACTACTTTTCTCTATTGGTAGAAGTAGGCAGTGTCCTCCAAATATCTAGTATAATGTTGATCTAACTAACCAACTTGTTCCTTGTGTGATCCTCACTTCTATAAACTACTTTTCTCTATTGGTAGAAGTAGGCAGTGTCCTCCAAATATCTAGTATAATGTTGATCTAACTAACCAACTTGTTCCTTGTGTGATCCTCACTTCTATAAACTACTTTTCCCTATTGGTAGAAGTAGGCAGTGTCCTCCAAATATCTAGTATAATGTTGATCTAACTAGCCAACTTGTTCCTTGTGTGATCCTCACTTCTATAAACTACTTTTCTCTATTGGTAGAAGTAGGCAGTGTCCTCCAAATATCTAGTATAATGTTGATCTAACAGCAACTTGTTCCTTGTGTGATCCTCACTTCATAACTACTTTTCTATTGGAGAAGTAGCAGTGTCCTCAAATATCTAGTATAATGTTGATCTAACTAACCAACTTGTTCCTTGTGTGATCCTCACTTCTATAAACTACTTTTCTCTATTGG
Organism: Arion vulgaris; assembly: GCA_020796225.1. Taxonomy (NCBI): domain Eukaryota; kingdom Metazoa; phylum Mollusca; class Gastropoda; order Stylommatophora; family Arionidae; genus Arion; species Arion vulgaris. Next base: position 40,019,344 of record CM036768.1, read on the forward strand.
TAGAAGTAGGCAGTGTCTCAAATATCTAGTATAATGTTGATCTAACTAGCCAACTTGTTCTTGTGTGATCTCACTTATAAACTACTTTTTCTATTGGTAGAAGAGAACAGTGTCCTCCAAATATCTAGTATAATGTTGATCTAACTAGCCAACTTGTTCCTTGTGTGATCCTCACTTCTATAAACTACTTTTCTCTATTGAGAAGTGGGCATGTCCTCAAATATCTAGTATAATGTTGATCTAACTAACCAACTTGTTCCTTGTGTGATCCTCACTTCTATAAACTACTTTTCTATTGGAGAAGTAGGCAGTGTCCTCCAAATATCTAGTATAATGTTGATCTAACTAGCCAACTTGTTCCTTGTGTGATCCTCACTTCTATAAACTATTTCTCATTGGTAGAAGTAGGCAGTGTCCTCCAAATATCTAGTATAATGTTGATCTAACTAGCCAACTTGTTCCTTGTGTGATCCTCACTTCTATAAACTACTTTTCTCTATTGGTAGAAGTGGGCAGTGTCCTCAAATATCTAGTATAATGTTGATCTAACTAGCCAACTTGTTCCTTGTGTGATCCTCACTTCTATAAACTACTTTTCTCTATTGGTAGAAGTAGGCAGTGTCCTCAAATATCTATATAATGTTGATCTAACTAGCCAACTTGTTCCTTGTGTGATCCTCACTTCTATAAACTACTTTTCTCTATTGGTAGAAGTAGGCAGTGTCCTCCAAATATCTAGTATAATGTTGATCTAACTAACCAACTTGTTCCTTGTGTGATCCTCACTTCTATAAACTACTTTTCTCTATTGGTAGAAGTAGGCAGTGTCCTCCAAATATCTAGTATAATGTTGATCTAACTAGCCAACTTGTTCCTTGTGTGATCCTCACTTCTATAAACTACTTTTCTCTATTGGTAGAAGTAGGCAGTGTCCTCCAAATATCTAGTATAATGTTGATCTAACTAGCCAACTTGTTCCTTGTGATCTCACTTCTATAAACTACTTTTCTCTATTGGTAGAAGTAGGCAGTGTCCTCCAAATATCTAGTATAATGTTGATCTAACTAACCAACTTGTTCCTTGTGTGATCCTCACTTCTATAAACTACTTTTCCCTATTGGTAGAAGTAGGCAGTGTCCTCCAAATATCTAGTATAATGTTGATCTAACTAGCCAACTTGTTCCTTGTGTGATCCTCACTTCTATAAACTACTTTTCTCTATTGGTAGAAGTAGGCAGTGTCCTCCAAATATCTAGTATAATGTTGATCTAACTAGCCAACTTGTTCCTTGTGTGATCCTCACTTCTATAAACTACTTTTCTCTATTGGTAGAAGTAGGCAGTGTCCTCCAAATATCTAGTATAATGTTGATCTAACTAGCCAACTTGTTCCTTGTGTGATCCTCACTTCTATAAACTACTTTTCTCTATTGGTAGAAGTAGGCAGTGTCCTCCAAATATCTAGTATAATGTTGATCTAACTAACCAACTTGTTCCTTGTGTGATCCTCACTTCTATAAACTACTTTTCTCTATTGGTAGAAGTAGGCAGTGTCCTCCAAATATCTAGTATAATGTTGATCTAACTAACCAACTTGTTCCTTGTGTGATCCTCACTTCTATAAACTACTTTTCCCTATTGGTAGAAGTAGGCAGTGTCCTCCAAATATCTAGTATAATGTTGATCTAACTAGCCAACTTGTTCCTTGTGTGATCCTCACATTAACAGCCACAAACCAACACAAGCTCTCCTTTAATTAGTAGTAGAAGCAGGAGAGTTCCTGCCAGAGATTGGTACCACCCAGTTAACTAAGTATTTATTAAACACTCTATATGGTGTTTTATTGAACTGTTCAATTTCTGCAGCTGATGTACTGTTGGATCGACTGTCTGTAGTTAAACCCATCAACCATCGTCTACACTCCTCATTTTGTGCTGGAGAAACATTACGAGACAGCCAAGGTTTCGTCCAGGTTGACATATGCTTGTATTTTTTCTGTGTGACTTTCTTATGACACTGAAAATACAAATACAAAACTGGTGTCAACAACTGTATGAGAACTCAGAGAAGCATCTATGTGATCATGTATGTGATCTGAGTCTAAGTACAATTGTACATTGTGCCAGTTATATGCCTACAAGTAGGCCAGCACATACGATTTCTGTGATACTTTTATTTACTGGGGTAGCTTCCCTAGTCTCCCTTCGACATGCCTTGTAGGTCACAGTGTTGCTATTCTTGTCTCCCCTTACGACATGCCTTGTAGGTCACGGTATTACTATTCTTGTCTCCTCTTACGACATGCCTTCTAGGTCACAGTATTACTATTCTTGTCTCCTCTTACGACATGCCTTGTAGGTCACGGTATTACTATTCTTGTCTCCTCTTACGACATGCCTTCTAGGTCACAGTATTACTATTCTTGTCTCCTCTTACGACATGCCTTGTATGTTACAGTATTACTATTCTTGTCTCCCCTTACGACATGCCTTGTAGGTCACGGTATTACTATTCTTGTCTCCTCTTACGACATGCCTTCTAGGTCACAGTATTACTATTCTTGTCTCCTCTTACGACATGCCTTGTATGTTACAGTATTACTATTCTTGTCTCCCCTTGTAGACCCCAGCAACACACTAGCAACACACTAGCAACACACTAGCACATTCATAAGTAAAAAAGCTTGTCAGCAATTAGAACCAAAAACCAGTAACTACTTACAGCATTTGATCGTGCAAGTCGTCCGCTGTGATACATGAACATGCCAGTATCTTTGACAAACATATGATGATAGGAGTTGTGTTGGAACTTGACACTGGATGTATCAATGCTGTGCACTCGTCTGGCAAGACCTAGAGGGGCTAGGGAAAGTTCATATGTTGCAATATCATCTTAGAAATAGGGGAAGACTGCAGTAAAACTTGGTAAATAGTGAAACACGTACAAACAAAGTACTATAGTTTTACAAAATACATAAACAGTGACGATAAACAGCACGTTTCGACCAACAAGGCCTTTATCAAGCAAGCGAACAAACAGGAGTGACAAATTAAAATGAAACACAAATGACGACCAAATACCAACGTATCTAAGGAAAATCTGGAATGGTTCATCATTCCAGATTATCATTCCAGATTTTCCTTAGATACGTTTGTATTTGGTCGCCATTTGTGTTTCATTTTAATTTGTCACTCCTGTTTGTTCGTTGCTTGATAAAGACCTTGTGGTCGAACGTATTGTTATACTCACTGTTTATGTATTTGTAAAACTATAGTACTGTTTTACTGTTTCACTAAATATCATCTTAGCAATGATTTATGTTGCAATATCATCTTAGCAATGAGATAAGTTACCACACTAAAACATATCACGTTGATACAATCACTACATTATTAACATACATGTTAAACAGTTACTATACTATAAATAAACAGTTACTATACTATAACATACAATGTGTTCAAACAGTTACTATACTATAACATATCATGTTCCTATATATCATGTTCCGATGTTCCTCTATTCAGCAAACGGAAGAATAACTAATGAAATTCAACACAGATGCAACAAAGCAAATCAAATGATAGGGCAAATGGCGCCAATTTTAAGATGCAAACACGTCACCATGAACACAAAAAGAGCAATGCTCAACACAATCTTTCTCCCCACATTATGTTACCAGTGCCAAACCTGGACGCTGACAACAAACGATAGAAGAAAACTAGTCAAAACAGAGATGAAGTGTTTACGCAGAATGCTGGGTGTAACAAGAAGAGACCGGTTGAGAAATGAAGACATCAGGGAAAAAGTGGGTACAACATCAGTACTAGACTTCATCAAGAAACAACAAATTAAATGGTTCGGCCACGTAAGCAGATTACCATCAGACAGTGCACCCCAAAGAGCAATGCTGCTCCGATACAATGGGTACAAAGCAAAAGGCCGCCACGCAAAAGATGGACCTCAGAGATAACAGAGGCTACGAAAGAGACTATTTATAAAGCACATACTAGGGCCCGTTTTAGAAATCTCTTCCTGACCTGACGCTGTGAGGCAAACAGGATTCGAGAAAGAAAGACTTTTATTTCATATTTTTCAACTATTGATGAATGAATGTCTAGACAACAGTAACAAATAAGGTTGATCAACAACTTAATTATATGTTTCAACTATTGATGAATGTCCACACAACAGTAACAAATAAAGTTGATCAACAACTTAACTATGACAGATATAGCTTTACAAGCACAAAGCAATGCACAGATTGACAACAAATAAAGTTGATACAACAACTTAACTATGACAGATATAGCTTTACAAGCACAAAGCAATGCACAGATTGACAACAATAAAACCAAAAACAAACATTACCATCAGGTGATGCACCAATCTTCTTTCTTTTACTGGTACTCTCTGCTCCCTTCTCATCATCTTCATCATCACCCAAACCACCATCACTATCAGCCCCACCTCCTCTCTTATCATCATCGTCATCATCATCATCCCCACCTATGGGTATTCTACTAGCCCTGGCTAAGGCTGCAGCATCATCAATGTTCTCATCATCGTAATCATCAGCGATGGTGGTTGCTAGTGCAGCAGCACCAGTTCTGTTAGTGTCAGCTCCTTCAAAAGGTTTGTGGATGATACGTGCTTCTAGCGGTGACTTCTCTTTTTCCGATGTTTCAGAGTCATGAGCAGCTTCAGATTTTGCTGTTCGAATAAATTATAACAAACATACAACAGTATTAGTGTTTCCCAATCTCAGAAGATTCATTTCTCACAAAATTGGATACAGAAAACTAAATATTACCAATATATAAAAAGCTGGTCTTGCTCAATTTGGCTAGTCGGATATTCAACTTTGAGTTTCTTTATTTCAAGTCTTATCTAGAATTATATTGTAGACATCTTCTTCTGATATATATTACGCAAGACCTGACAATATCAATTTCTCCATGCTGCTCTCTCCTGGGCAACCCGTTCAATCTCATCTATGAAAATGTGTTTGATATTTCTCGCCTCTCTCAGCAAAGTTTGTTTCAAGATCTCCATAGTGTCCTTTCTTTCTTGAATCATTTACCTTCAACTTCAATGTCTGCTATGTGATTCTTTGATATTTCTTCTCAGAGTATACCCAATATATCTCTGCATCTTCTCTTTTTTATAACAGTTGTTATTAGTGATTGACCTGACATTTGTAACTAGGAGGTGACCAGACATTTGTGACTAGGAGGTGACCAGATATTTGTGACTAACTAGGAGGTGACCAGACATTTCTAACTAGGAGGTGACCAGACATTTCTAACTAGGAGGTGACCAGACATTTGTGACTAACTAGGAGGTGACCAGACATTTCTAACTAGGAGGTGACCAGACATTTGTGACTAACTAGGAGGTGACCAGACATTTCTAACTAGGAGGTGACCAGATATTTGTGACTAACTAGGAGGTGACCAGACATTTGTGACTAGGTGACCAGATATTTCTTGAATTTCATCACTTCTGAATTTGTCAGATTTTATGTTGACTATTTTTCTCAGACATCTATTTCCAAATGCATTCAACTGACTTTCTATATCTTTAATTATATTCCAACTCTCAATGGCATATGTCAAGATTAAGACAACGGTGGAATTGAATATTCCTAATTTACTTTTAAAAACTATTTAACTTAAAGAGTTCCAAATTTTATTTCCAATTGTATGGCCGCAACTATGAGGTTTTAACTCTGTTAGTGGACCCAGGGCAAAAACTATGTAGGCTTTGAACTCTGTTAGTGGACCCAGGGCAAAAACTATGTAGGCTTTGAACTCTGTTAGTGGACCCAGGGCAAAAACTATGTAGGCTTTGTACTCTGTTAGTGGACCCAGGGCAAAAACTATGTAGACTTTGAACTCTGTTAGTGGGACCCAAGGGCAAAAACTATGTTTTTACAAGCCCTTTCTTTTAGAATTAAAAACGCCATTTAGTGTGCCTCCTGGTAAAAGGTCTCAACTCAAAGCCTCAAAGTGTGGCATTTGGTCCACAAGGAATTAAAAGCTAAAGTTAAAGTCGGATTATGCTCGCCTGAATGGCAAGGGACACTGATAATAAGTAAAACAAGCCCTCATGTAAATAATCAGACAGACTCCATATTAGACATCATGACTATGTCTATAGCGAGCAAAGAGAAAAACAATAATGATGTCAATTATTTGAGAATTTGTAGTATCATTTCTTTTATCTAGAATTATCAACAATTTTTCACAACTAGGATTGACCAACCTTTCATAATATCATCTTCATCAGCTGCATATTTCTTTTCATGTTTCTTCTCTCCTTTCTTTTCCTTACTTTCCTTTTCTTTTCTATCCTCATCATCGCCATCATCATCGTCTTCATCTTCATCATCATCATCCTCGTCTTCTTCCTCCTCTTCGTCATCCTTATCCTCTTTAACCGAGCTGTCATGTTGTTTCTTAAAATCTTTCCAGAATGGATTCTTTCTCTTGTTTCTGAAGAAGAAAAAAGTTAAAGAGAAGGTCACAGTAATGTCAGAGGAAACCCGAAATGAAACATGCAAGCTTAGCTTTTCTTTTTTGCATTCATTTTTCACTTTCAGAAGTCTAAACAGGAGATCGCCTCGAGAGGTTACTGGGGCCCAAATTTGGGATGTAAAGAATAGAACCACTGTCACCTGCCATGCATGTCGTAAAGGCACTAAGGAGTTTGACTGAAAGATGCACGTATCCGCTAGAATGCTAACCAACAAATGCTTGCAGAAACGGATGCACCAGGCCGTAGCGATAACATGGTGAACGATCCTCCAATGAGAAATGGATAACGATTTTAGTCACCAATCTGCTTGAAGATTTAGCACGCAGAAAGAATGTCAGACCTACCATCACGAGGGTGCTAAACTTACTGGAAAGAGGTCGGCACTAAGGGGAAAACAGAAATCATAGGAATTATATCCTACAGAACTGCCCTCGTATGCAAACTTGAGAAAAGAGGTGACCCATTTACACCAGCGATAAGCAAACTGTATAATGTGGCTGATAATCTAGAGACGTTGCCTTTATTAGAGAATCAAAATCCAATCTAGTGAGAATGCAGAAGAGAAGAAACAGGAGATGCCATGCATTCATTAACTGCGTAATGACCAAAATGGCACCTATTCTGCACAAGATATCTAAGTATAATCATTAACTATACAAAGTGTCACATTAACACTGTTCGACTTATTGTCATGGTGGAGACATGGTGTCTTCAGAGATCTATATGATTGCTCCAGTAGCTAAGCAGTTTGTGCTTTACACAATACTCTCGGCAGATGGGGTGCCATTTTTACAAAAGTCATATGGGGAAACAACTCCATTATGATAAAGTCAATCCTTCACCTTTAGATCTTTTTAGACTGGAAAGCCCAGCAGAGGCTTGATTCCAGTGCGTCTTTCCGCTTGCAGGGAACTACTACTACCTTGTAGTTAGATTGGGGACAATCAAAGTCTAGCGGAGCAAACCGTACACAAAACTGGACGAAAGGAAAACCAAGTAGTCCACAAAAAGACCGGCAAGCTGGTCAGATGATGCTCGACAGCCCGGGAGGGTAGGTCGTCTAATGGTCGCTACCCTACAAGAAAATAGCAACCTGCTGCCTTGCAGGTTGGCGGGGGAACAGTTAAAGGCTGATGGAGAGCGAACCCAGTAAACGCTGGTTGAAATCGGACACGTTGCCAAAGGACAAGCACTAGAGCTCCAAATGGTACTGAAGATTGTGACGTAAATCAAATGTTCTTGGCAAAGGCTGTTTATATATCACAATAAGAATGATAAAATGGCAGAAAAAGAACGATCGAGAGATCTTTTACAAATTATTTTATGGAAATTTGATAGGCAGTGGATGCTGGTCCATTATTTCAAAAAGAACCTTACAACATGTAGCCATTTCTGTGTTCTTGAATAAGTCAATGAAATGGGATGAGAACTATCACTTGAGCAGAAGTGTCTACTATGTTACTCCTTCATAGTTATGTAACTCCTTCAGTGATGTAATGTTAATGTATTCTAACATACTTATTCAATCTTAACTAGTTTTTTTTTAAAAGTGTCAATACTCTTATTTTGCACATTTTTGTGGAGGTACAATTCATAAACAAGTTCCCTCAAACTTGTAGGATGATTGAACACTATTGTAATTCTGTGATCTTTTAATAACATTTCAGTCATTTGACTAAACTAAAATACATATAATATTTCCGATGGTATACAACTTCTTCTTTTTTCATCACACTGTTACCAGGTTGTTGTAAAAGTGTTGTGGTTTTCTGATTTTGTTTGTGCTGCTCTAGTGGCTTGGGCGATAAGTTATTTATGCTTTTTGACATGATTCTGCTATGCCATCTAACCATCTTGTGTGTGGTCTTCCTCTCACCTTTTTCCCTGATGTTCTGTTGTAGAAGATTGTATACAGTGGAGTTTGGTTGCATTCATATTAAATGGCCAAACCACCTCATACTTTGTTACTCTATGTAATTCAAGCAAGATTCTGTTCCAACTTTCTTTCTTATGCTGGCTGATGTTGGTGACTCTTGTCTTTTCTGGTGTTGTTGGTAACTTTTCGTAGGCATCGCATTTCATATGTAGTTATTTTTTGCAACTGTACTTTTCTCATTGTCCATGTCTGGCTCTAGTAACACAGAGTAGGTATGAAAATGTTGTTGATCATCTGTTGTTTAGTTGTCAGTGAGATGTTTGGATACCACAACAATGAGGCTAGCTGGTAAGTTACAGCATTTGCTTGTTACACTGTAGCCTTTATCTCTGTCTAATCTTCCGTCGTCTGTGAATATACTTCCTAAGTATTTGAGTTCTTGCATTTGGTTGATTTTAGTGCCATTGACATGGATGTTTAGTTGATTATGTTTTCTTCCTATATTCATTATTTCAGATTTAGTGTTGATTTTCATGTCATGATTGATACAATTTTGGTTCAAGGTATCAATATGTTGTTGTAGGGATTGTTCTCACTGGTGCACAACTAATTCACAGAATGGTGCACAAATTATGGCTGAAACTGTACATGCTATTTGAATGAAGACATGCAGAAATAAACGTGTCTGCTAACCTGAAGAGATAAATTGCTCGGCTGTTGCCAACCCTATGCAGAAACTCTTCATTTGTCTTGTTAGTTGAGTAGTCATTCAAGTAAGATGACCATGTACTTGTCTCTTTGACAGAGTCATTAGATTCAGGGGGTGGATCCAACATGTCAATCTCCATTTGTGCTGTCAAGCTTCTCTGAGATGAAATAAACAGAATGAAAATAACACATATTATTTGCATATGTTCCAAATGTGAAGTGAAATCTTGGTTCAGTAAAATACATAAAATCTTCATGACTGAATCTTTTATTTTCAATTAAAACTACTATAACAACCACCAAGAGATCTGCACTCTAATGTAGATTTCCATAGATTCTAATTTCATTCAAAAAGAAATATGTTACAAAATTATTGGAAAAAAAGGATGACTGCAATAAAAGCAATGTAGCTATGGCGAAAGCAGTAAAAAACAATATACAGTGATATTTCTAGCAAAATAAGAAAAGAAATTCAGACTTCATATACAGCGTTTATTGTCTGATTGCACATGTTATGTCTGATTGCACATGTTATGTCTGATTGCACATGTTATGTCTAATTGCACATGTTATGTCTGTAGTATAAGAATTTTGGAATTTCTTTGCTTCTGGTGTATCCTTTGCTGGATAAAAGCCCATTGTTAAAAATGTCGCTGTAATTTGTTTTTGCACTTTTGTAAAAATACATGACTTTGTTTTGAGCAAAATAAAACAATATCTATTAATAGTTGTATATATATATTCTCAATACAAGCAAATAATAAGAGTCTTAGAAAACAATAGTTTCAAATAATGTTACAAAACATCCGCCTTTGCTTGTTACAACTCTTTCTTCTGTTGTGTTTCAAATGCAACTATTCTTGTTATATAACAAAAAGCATTTAAATTTAATCTCCATAAGATAATTTTTTATTTTTTAAAATATTTTTTAAAACCGATCCAGAAGCACTTAAGCTTTCAGCTTTTCGGCTCGGGCCATGGACATCGTAACCCTTCGGTTCGGTGCCATGAACACTGTGAATCTGCTGAAACTATGGCTTTTTTGCCAGCCCGCAAAATTGAACCCGCGCTCACAGGGAGCTTATCACCCGTAGTCCAACGCGCTACGAACACGATGGGCAGGTGAGCATCCCATAAGATTAAAGCCTATACATAAACAATCTTGTAGAAACTCTAGAAAAGTAATTAATAATTTGTTTGTTAGTAATATAGAAGATGAAGAGTTTACCACGGAGAAGGCGTGTCTCTATAGTAATGCACACTGATTAAAAAAAACAATAGACCTTCCCAAAAAAATCAGTCAGATGCGTCATACCAGGCAAACAAAGAAGAGGTGACAAAAAGTTTGAACAAAAATGTACAAATCTTTATTATTGAGATTTTAATTCATGTAATTTGGAAAACAGGAGCCAAATGAGAATATTTGAGTTAGAGCATGAAAATTCATTGTAGTTTGTAAAACAAACAAATTCAGATTAGGTTGTAGTTTTAGAGGTAGAAATGTACTAGATGAATATAATGAAGAGGGAAGTTCACTTTTTACAAATCTATCAATATTAATGATTCCATTGACAAATCTATCAATATTAATGATTCCATTGACAAATCTATCAATATTAATGATTCCATTGACAAATCTATCAATATTAATGATTCCATTGACAAATCTATCAATATTAATGATTCCATTGACAAATCTTGGTTATTGGTAACGGCCTCAACCTCCATCCTCATACTAGAAGTAGTTGTCCTGTATGCCCCACTTCGCTCTGCAACAACCCTACCATGCGCATTAGCCAAGAAACCCCAGCCGGATTTCTCACCACGTTGAACCGACCCATCGGTATATACAACATCATCATCCCTTGCATTATCTTCTATCAGCTGCTTAACTGCGAGATCAGCCTTCATGTTGCCCCAATCTCTACATTCTCTTCCAAGAGTAATGATAACGTTGAGATAGTTCAGCATGCTTCCATCTGTTGGGATCCATTCTTCCCCTTTGGTAGAGTCGCAACCGTAGTCACCTGGCCAATCGTTCTCTCAGCCTGGGCCATCCACGACATGCCACGCTGATTCTCGTGCCCTTAACATCATTAGTGTTCTTGTGAAGTGGATGTCTCTTATCCGAAGTAACCCGCATATATGCCTTGGTTTGGGCGATTGCATGACGGGAGTGTAGTGACAGAAGGCCAAGCATATATCTCATCTTCACAATGGGGGTATCTCTAGCGCAGCCCAGAACTATACGCATACCTTCATTCTGAACCCGTTCGAGTCGTTCACATTGTGATCTTGATATCGTAAGAATTCCGAGTCCGTAATCTACCACTGACATTACCAGTCGATCGAACAAAAGGGCAAGTAGCCTCTGCTCAAGGTGTGCGGCCACCATAACTTTGAGAGCCGCAAGACCACGCTTGCACCGTGTATCGTCTGTTCAATATGGTGTTTGAAAGATAGACTACGATCAAAGGTTATTCCAAGATAGCGAAGCCTGTCTCTGCGCTCGATGGTATGTTCATCAAAGATTACACAGGTTACAAAGATTACATCAAAGATTGACAAATCTATCAATATTAATGATTCCATTGGCAAATCTATCAATATTAATGATTCCATTGACAAATCTATCAATATTAATGATTCCATTGACAAATCTATTAATATTAATGATTCCATTTCCGAGTGGTTACCTGGGCCCAAATTTGGGGTGTAAAGAATAGAACCACTGTTACCTGCCACGCATGTCGTAAGAGGCGACTAAGGAGGTTTGGCTGAAATCGAATGCATGTGTCATAAACGTGTAGAAGTCTATGCGTTTAGGGCCTACCAAAACAATGTGCAACGTATACACGTTCTTGGCAAAGATCAAACATATCACAAAAAGTGATTAAAATTGGTTGTAAAGAACGAACGCAAAGAAGAAGAATGATTCCATTGACAAATATATCAATATTAATGATTCCATTGACAAATCTATCAATATTAATGATTCCATTGGTAAATCTATCAATATTAATTCAGAGTTGCATCGTTAAAAAAGTACATTGATAAACAAATGTGACCCATTCAAAATGAAACACTGAATATATATTCTTGTAAATGGAATTCCAGTTAGATATATGGCACACATAGATGTAACATCTCACAGAAAAAGGCAGAAAAAAACCCTATATAAAAACAATCTAGTTATATCTTAGCAAATAGCTCATTCCAACAAAGGGAGGAAAATAAGACTACTTGACATGTATGCAGATGTTGAACAAAAAAATGCAAATGTGTGGTCAAGCCTCAATAACTAAAATTTCTAGTATATGTCATCCACTTCATGTTTCAGCGACTAAAAATGATAGTCAATGTCGTGTCACCTATTTCATGTTTCAATGATTAAAATTAAGAATCAATGTCACCTATTTCATGTTTCAATGATTAAAATTAAGAATCAATGCCACCTATTTCATGTTTCAATGATTAAAATTAAGAATCAATGCCACCCATTTCATGTTTCAATGATTAAAATTAAGAATCAATGCCACCTATTTCATGTTTCAATGATTAAAATTAAGAATCAATGCCACCTATTTCATGTTTCAATGATTAAAATTAAGAATCAATGCCACCCATTTCATGTTTCAATGATTAAAATTAAGAATCAATGCCACCTATTTCATGTTTCAATGATTAAAATTAAGAATCAATGTCACCTATTTCATGTTTCAATGATTAAAATTAAGAATCAATGCCACCCATTTCATGTTTCAATGATTAAAATTAAGAATCAATGTCACCCATTTCATGTTTCAATGATTAAAATTAAGAATCAATGCTACCCATTTCATGTTTCAATGATTAAAATTAAGAATCAATGCCACCCATTTCATGTTTCAATGATTAAAATTAAGAATCAATGCCACCCATTTCATGTTTCAATGATTAAAATTAAGAATCAATGCCACCCATTTCATGTTTCAATGATTAAAATTAAGAATCAATGTCACCTATTTCATGTTTCAATGATTAAAATTAAGAATCAATGCCACCTATTTCATGTTTCAATGATTAAAATTAAGAATCAATGCCACCTATTTCATGTTTCAATGATTAAAATTAAGAATCAATGCCACCCATTTCATGTTTCAATGATTAAAATTAAGAATCAATGCTACCTATTTCATGTTTCAATGATTAAAATTAAGAATCAATGCCACCTATTTCATGTTTCAATGATTAAAATTAAGAATCAATGCCACCCATTTCATGTTTCAATGATTAAAATTAAGAATCAATGCTACCTATTTCATGTTTCAATGATTAAAATTAAGAATCAATGCTACCCATTTCATGTTTCAATGATTAAAATTAAGAATCAATGTCACCCATTTCATGTTTCAATGATTAAAATTAAGAATCAATGCCACCTATTTCATGTTTCAATGATTAAAATTAAGAATCAATGCCACCTATTTCATGTTTCAATGATTAAAATTAAGAATCAATGCTACCTATTTCATGTTTCAATGATTAAAATTAAGAATCAATGCTACCTATTTCATGTTTCAATGATTAAAATTAAGAATCAATGCTACCTATTTCATGTTTCAATGATTAAAATTAAGAATCAATGCCACCTATTTCATGTTTCAATGATTAAAATTAAGAATCAATGCCACCTATTTCATGTTTCAATAACTAAAACTTCTAGCATATGTCATCCACTTCATGTTTGAATAACTAAAGTTGATAATGAATGCCCCTTACTTCATGTGTCAATGAGTAAAAATCAGCATGCATATCATTTGTTTCATATCTCTAAAATCTTCATCAAACAAACTTACAAATATAAATTTGAATGGGTTGTCATCAACGAGAATAGCCTCTGCCTGTCTTTGATATGACTGTTCTACAGCTGCTCTCTGATGTCTGGTAGCCCACCGACCACCAGCTCCTGACTTCTCTCTCTGTTCCTCAAATAGTTTAGTCAATCTTGATGGGGTATCATCCATCACCAGGTGCTGCACCTGCAATCAGTTTTAAACACATGATTTGTAAAAACAAACTTGTTTATTAAATATGGAATGTTGTTAGTAAAAACTGATGCCACCCTTTGTGTGTGATGTGATCCACATTGTTCATCTGTATCCAAGTGTTGAACCATTAAGACCTTCATGCACTTTCACAAGATGTATTCTGAAGACAAGCAACTTCAAGTCTGCCAACTGCATGACTAATGTTGTGGGATAGAGTAACTGCATCCAAGCTACCCAATTCTATGAGTTCTCTTGTTGCGTAACATGTGAGAACCCAACATTAGACTTAACTGTAAAGGGAGGGGTCAATAGACCTGAGCATCAAGTTGAATTCTGACATGTTGAGCACAGGACCTTATAATGAATTTAGGACAGGCAAGGGAAAGTGATACTCTCTGTGTGACACATGATAATTCCTTGGGAAAGTCCACATGTAGTGTTTATTTTTCACTCTGTATAATTTTGGAATGTCCATGAGATTAAAATAAGAATAGCCCGTGTGGTGCCGGGGCCCGCACAGCTAGCAAAGAATAGTACCACTGCGACCTACAATGCATATCGTAAGAGGCAACTGATCTAGGCCCTAGGGATGCTACAATAGTAAATAAAAAGCTGCGCAGAAATTGGATGCGCTGGCCTACTTGTAGGCACATAACTGGCACAGCGTATAATCTCTCTTAGGCTAAGATCACATAGGAATCACACAGAGTGGTTGATAAGTGGTTGATATGGAGCATTCAGAAGAAGAAGTTGTTAAAGAAACCTTTTGAAGATGGAAAACATCCTCACCAATTAAAAAAACCGGTCAATTGTAGTGAGAAAGACAGTATTTTAAAATTATATAATATATAGAACCTGTACTGCTGTATGCATGTGAAACATGGGCAATAAGCAGACGAGCTGAGACACAGCTAATAGCACTGGCGATTAGAGTCTGAAATACAGAATACAATGGATGGACAGAATGCAAGAATACAATGATGGACAGAAAATGCAAAGAATACAATGGATGGACAGAAAAATGCAAAAGAATACAATGGATGGACAGAAAAATGCAAAGAATACAATGGATGGACAGAAAAATGCAAAGAATACAATGGATGGACAGAAAAATGAATGAGACAGTCCTTCAAAAAAGAAATGAAAATTGCAAATTAATGAGAAAAATGAGATAGACATTTTGGGGCATGTTATGAGCAGAAATAAGGTTTAAAATTTGGTGACAACTGGCAAATTTAATGGAAAAAGACAAAGGGAAGTCAAAGAGCTAAATACCTGGATGGCTTGGCCACATGGCATGGTCTGGACAAGAATATAAAACTGATCAAGGACGCTGGAGATTGTGTGAGACAGCAAACAAAGATGAAGATGATCAGTGAAGAAAAATAACATTTTGTCAATGTAACATTTTGTCAATGTAGGCAAATTATAGACAATTTGAAAGGCTTCCTTAAAATTGTTCAGAGTTCACTGCATGACAATACAAATGTCCCCTGACCTGTCTGACTATATTCTGTACCACTTTGTCCATGGTGAACAGCTGATATGCTTCAATGCCAAACATTTCTCTCATGGTGTCCTCATACTGGCTAGACTCCATATTCCCATCTAAGACAGCCCGTACCATCTCCAGAAAGTAGGAATAGTAATCCTCAACTTCCACATCCACTGAGAGAAGAGAGATATACAGTACAAGTCACAGAATTATATGATGAATAAAACAAGACTACAATTTATTTCTTCAATTCCTAAACTAACATTTGACAAATAAAATAAACATCTCAAAATAAGAGAACGCACAAAATAGTAGATCAGTGTAGCTTATCAGTGGTAGTGTATATTTGCTCATCAGATCAAATGCTGTTCACTTTTTCACATAGCACCAACTTCAAAACTTCAAAAACAATTCTAAGTAATCTCTGGATAACAATGCACTCTGAAGCAAACGATGTGGCTGAATTGAATCTATGACCTTCAGAACGCAAGGCAATCTGCTTAACCACTATGCTAAACCCTACCTGAGTAGGAGTCTCCGCAGCACTAAGCATAGCACTACACACCTAGAGTAGTTGGAAGTTTCTGAGTTTGAAAGAAAGCGGGTACTCCCGCAGCACTAAGCATAGCACTACACACCTAGAGTTGTTGGAGGTTTCTGAGTTTGAAAGAAAGTCGGTACTCCCCGCAGCACTAAGCATAGCACTACACACCTAGAGTTGTTGGAGGTTTCTGAGTTTGAAAGAAAGTCGGGTACTCCCCCGCAGCACTAAGCATAACACTACACACCTAGAGTTGTTGGAAGTTTCTGAGTTTGAAAGAAAGCGGGTACTTCCCGCAGCACTAAGCATAGCACTACACACCTAGAGTTGTTGGAGGTTTTGGTTTGAAAGAAAGCGGGTACTTCCCGCAGCACTAAGCATAGCACTACACACCTAGAGTTGTTGGAGGTTTCTGAGTTTGAAAGAAAGTCAGGTACTCCCGCAGCACTAAGCATAGCACTACACACCTAGAGTTGTTGGAGGTTTCTGAGTTTGAAAGAAAGCCGGGTACTTCCCCGCAGCACTAAGCATAACCACTACACACCTAGAGTTGTTGGAGGTTTCTGAGTTTGAAAGAAAGCCGGGTACTTCCCCGCAGCACTAAGCATAGCACTACACACCTAGAGTTGTTGGAGGTTTCTGAGTTTGAAAGAAAGCCAGGTACTTCCCAGAGCACTAAGCATAACCACTACACACCTAGAGTTGTTGGAGGTTTCTGAGTTTGAAAGAAAGCCGGTTACTCCCCGCAGCACTAAGCATAACCACTACACACCTAGAGTTGTTGGAGGTTTCTGAGTTTGAAAGAAAGTCGGTACTCCCCGCAGCACTAAGCATAGCACTACACACCTAGAGTTGTTGGAGGTTTCTGAGTTTGAAAGAAAGCCGGTACTCTCCTAATGCACTATAGGAAAAAGAGTGAAAACTCACAATTCCTGGGGTCTGAAGAAGAATCACTATGCTACCTACACTATTTTTAATATCTTTGTTTGCCTACACATCCTGATATAACAAAAAAAACTTGTCAAGTTGAAAGGGTGTGCCTCATGTTAAATCCCTTTGAAAAATCCAAGACTATACCTGACTTATTCCTTTGTTTACTCTGAACAAATAATTTCTTATGTTGAATCACATTTGACATTAAGGTTGCAATATCTGCTAATTTTGGTCAGACAAATCTGTTCTCAGTATATCATTTTTTGGGACTGGATTTACCTTCCTTCTTTGATCCATACTCATTTGACATATTGCAATGATGCAGCCTGTTACCAGGGCCATCACTTTGAGGTAAAGTAGGGTCTTGGTCAACTCTGGTTTCCTGATCATTAAATCATCTTTTTGTGATTGCTTAAAAATGTTGACATAATTAGACAAGTTCTCATACTGAACCCATTTGGAGAACTTATGTATTACCAATATAGTTGTGACAGGTGTGACAATAAGAGACAAAATTAGAAATGAAGAAATCAGAAGAAGACTGGATGTGAAACTAGTCATGCAATTCATAAAAGAACAACAGATTAAATGGTTTGGACACCTGACAAGAATGCCCTGGTATCGCCTATCACAGAGAGAGTATAACGAGTACAAAGCAAGAAGAAGACAACGCAAAGATGGGAGTAGCGGCATCAAGAACAGCCTTACGAAAATGAATATCAGCTTACAAAGTGTCTTAAAACAAGCAGACCACAAGATCACTCGTTTCTGCCTAACACTTCTATAAAGAAGTTTTTTTTTCTTTCGTCTGCTTTCAACTCAGACGAAGTTTCATCTCTGAAACTGATTTTTGCGTGAAAATCTGTTTTCCAATTTCTTACAATGGCAGCAGCGTGCACATTGTAAATTACTTTACACTGGCAGCCGTGTGTTCAATGTACTCGTAATTAGTATTCCTCGCCATACAGGCAGATTTTCTCCGACTTCAGAGGTACTCATGTTATCGTCCTGAGTAAGACCAGGGACTCGAACAAATGCCGGACAGTAAGTTCGAACCCGAGCTATGAGGCGTCTCACAGCTAGCAGGCCGAGCTACTATCAACTACTCTAGGCAGTCCCCGCTATAAAAAGTAAATGGTGGAAGAGAAGAAGGAGAAGAGAATATAGTTGTGTATATAGTGTTGTACTCTCTCTCTCTTTGCCTTTTTACCCAGGATTGGGGCATAGGTCCTCAACCAACTCATGCCAAGTCTTCCTATCTCTAGATATCTCCTGCAGCTCCCTCCAGCTCTTAGTGTTGGACTGTTGGGCCAGTATTTGGTACAATTTGGTAGTTTAAAGATATGTCACAATAGGACAGTTGAGAAGCCGATAGACAAGGTCTGTGCATGTATTTGCTAATCTCACATAACATTTCATGTGTCCAAGGATAGACAAGGTCTGTGCATGTATTTGCTAATCTCACATAACATTTCATGTCTCTAAGGATAGACAAGGTCTGTGCATGTATTTGCTAATCTCTCATAACATTTCATGTCTCTAAGGATAGACAAGGTCTGTGCATGTATTTGCTAACCTCACATAACATTTCATGTCTCTAAGGACCCTAGATTCATGTTATGTTGAACAATCAATTATCTTGTATTAATTGTACACATACAAAACTGATATTGAAAGATGTCAAATATCTTCATGCAACCAAAGACTTACATGGTGATCGGAGACGCAAAGCCAGAGCAACAGATTCTTTTCTTTCTTTCTTAGTGACAGCTTCCTCTTGTATTAGCTTCTGTGTTAAAGTGTAGGCTTTGAGCAGACGACAGCACAATATTTGATGCAGACGCAGGAAAATGTACCATGTGGTGTTTGAGTAGAAAAGTGTGTAGCGGTCCTGAAAGAACATTATTATTTATTGATCAAGATAACAGAATAATAGAACTTACAATGGTTGGCACAACACAAGCAAAGAAACCAAAATTAAACTTCTCAGGACATGCATTTTCCTATGGAAACGTAAGCATATGAATCATGGATCATAACACAAACTTTAAAGAAGAAAATCAAAATTTGAAACAAAGCGCTAAAGAAAAATTCTTTAGAATGCCATTCATGCAGAAAAGAAAAAAATATTGACATCCCACAAGACCTGAACATTGAGGAACATTGGCCCATAAATAACATCCTATCAGAGCAAATGAAATATTTTGGTCATATTAAACATAACAGTAGTTTAGAGAGAACAATAATGGAGTATATGGTTTCTGAAAAATGAGGCAGGAGAAGTACAAGATGATGGTAGCAAAAGTACATGACAGAAATCTTGAGTTGGAGGAGGCAGAAGAACATGCTAGAGACTAAGTTTTTCAGGTGAGCTGTGATGAAAATGATTGATGATCATTGTGTTACAATATCACATCTTATTTTCCTTAATCATGGAACAACAAAACTGTTAGTGGCCTAAATGTCTAATGGCATCTTGTAGAACAACAAAACTGTTAGTGCTAAATGTCTAATGGAATCTTGTAGAACAACAAGCTATTAGTGCCTAAATGTCTAATGGAATCTTGTAGAACAACAATAAAATATCTACAATTTGTTCAGTCTGTGGCAATCCATTTCCCCAAGTTTGACTGACACATATATGTATATCTTCACTAGATTGTCTTTGGTCTACATCTCATTTGTATTTAATCCAAAGCAGTCCATTGTGTGGCAGTTCATGTGATGGTATTCATGTCCCTCCTTAGTATGTGACCTATCCAGCTGCAGCATCTAACTTTTATCTCTCTGTGTACTTCTTCCTGGTTGCACTTGTTGAGCAGTTTAAAAAAAATTTTGTATGATTACAAATTATTGTAATTTTCCTCTGTCAAATTGTATGAAATGCAATAATCTACATGTTTTATTTTCTGTTGTTCTCCCAAAGAAACTCAAATTTCACTCCTCACAAATTGTGCATGCAGTGAAGAAACACACAAACTCTACTTTGTTATCATCAAAGGACAAACAATTTCATTGAATGAATTCATCAAAGGACTAAAAAGTGAACCTCATGACTTTAAACGAGGACTAAAACATGAACTTCATGACTTTAAAAGAGGACTTAAAACGTGAACTTCACGACTTTAAACGAGGACTAAAAAGATTATGACTGCATCAAAATACTAAATATTTCACTTGATGACTTCATCAAAGGAATAGAACATTAACTGAATATTTTCATCATAAGACTAAAATTTCCCATAGGAATAACAGTTTTACATACGTTGTCATCCTCACTGTCAGAACCATTTCCCTCTGTGTTTTTGTCTCCTCCTTTGTCAACCTGAACATCCTCATCTTCTTTTTTGATGTCTTTAGATTTCTCCTCTGTCTCTGTTTCCATTCCATTTACTTTCCTTTTCTTGTCATCCTCCTCTTGTGCTGACTTTTCTTTGGCACGTTTACTTGTTTCAGATGTACGATGAGCAGCAACAGTCAATTCTTCATCTTCAATATCCATATCTGTGAACACAATAACAGTAGACATGATTACATTGAAAACATAGTTGTCATTTTATTGTCAAACAAAAAATGGGAAAGAGGCAATATGACGGACCAAAAAAGTGAGAAGGAATGTGTGTGTGTGGGGGAGGTCGTTCCCACACACACATTTGTGAATGATCAAAAAAGAGAGACAGGGGCCGCAAGAAGAACCAAAAAAAGAGAGGCAGTAAGGGGCTGCAAGTAGAACTAAAAAAAGAGAGAGCGACCCCAAAATAAGAGAGGGAATTGGAAAGTGTGAAGGATGAAAAAGGAATGGAGTTGAGGGTTCCGATGAAGATGCCTGAGGGGCAGAGTGAGGAGTGTGTTTAATCAGCGAGCCACCAGTATGCATACTATTCAATATCTGTTGGTGCAGACTGAGCACCTATGGGTCTACCCGGAGTGTAATGACGTCAGTTTAGTAACTAATAACATGAAGAAGCAAAGGTAAGGTGATTACCTCTCGCTCCAAAAGTACTCCGTTCTTTACCCGCGTGGAGCGCCATATTTTCCAGAGATCTATGATCTCAGTGTAGGTGAGATTGAGTTCTTAGTTCTATTAGAGACGGATGGTAAAACGTATGTCCCATATTCAAGTTGAGCATGTAAAAAAACATTGGTAGTTGAAAAGTGATAAGAGCAGGCTGCAAAGCCGCTATCCAGGCAAAATTAATTTGAAAAAAAAAAAAAAGATTTCAATAACACTTTTACAAAGATTTGAACTATCTTCAAAATGAGAACATGGAGACCTGTTGGTGTTACAATGAGAGGAATACAATAACATAAGGATAAAAACCACAAAAAGGTGGTTTATGGATGGTCATACTAGAACAAATTCAGGCACAGAAGACTGTGTTCTAGCTAGTATTTTCAGAATGGTCATACTAGAACAAATTCAGGCACAGAAGGCTGTGTATTCTGACTAGTATTTTCAGAACTATCTTTTCAATTGTAAAACATTTAGATATCTCATTTTATGATATAGTTTAAACATGTTCATTCTCATAATGTGTGAACATTTCAACCATCTACAAAAACTATATTGGGCACCCTTGTCTGTGCTACAGAGTTTGTTAACTGCTGCTGTGATGTGTAATAAAGACATCTGAGCATGCATGGTTATTCATCAAAGTGCAATGATGATTGTCTTATCAATCATGACTTAGAAGATTACAACCAAGTCAGCCGGCAGTCACTTTCCTCTGTGCTGGGAAACCATGGAACAAAGAGAACGAGATAAAATCATTGTCCATAGTCTATGACCTTTCAAATGAACCACAATACAATGCAGAAGACATCTGGAATATAAACTACTATTTACTATTATACTTACCATCATTCATGTCACCATCATCATCGCTAAGCTCTCCACGCGGAGCAAAGAACATGTCAGGAACAAAGTGTTTCACCAACTGTTTAATACGAGTCTTTGTTTCTTTGTCAACACCTACAGAAACATTGAAATGAAGATTTTTGATAAAGTGGGAGGAAGAGAGATAAAGAGAGAATTACCCACCAAAACTTTAGTATTGTTGGTCATAACATGACAAAATCTTCTTCCATTCACTTGAAATGTTGTCTCTTGTATAATCTCACTGTATTTTGTAGTTTCTAGAGGTATGTGTTATTGCAGTAGACTGGTTGGTGAGTTTGTCTCAGCAAATCATATTTGGGGCAATCTTCAAGTTTGTGCTCTGCAGCCTGGGGTTTCTGTCGACTGGCTGAACTGCAGATCTCAGTCTGGAGTGTCTGTGGAGTCGTTTGCGCTCTGTCCTGAGGTAAAGAATGACAACTTGTTCTATCTGCTCATAGTTTGGTGGTAATCTTAATGGTGGCTTTTTGACTGATTTGGTCTTCCATTTCTTATATGTAACTGGTACACCCAGTTACTCATCAGCAGTACCTTCTTTAGCTAGCTAGTCTGCCGTTTCATTTCCTGGTATCCCACAGTGAGAAGGTATTCACTGCATGATGATCCAGAGCTGGTTGCACAGTTCAGACAGTAGGGTCTGTAGACCTGGCAATTTCCTGAACTGGTGCTTGGAGTGTGACCAAGTATCCATTAAAAAAACAACAGGATGTTAGCAGAGAGTTTCTAAATAAAAATTAAGTAGTAAAGTTAATACACAAATTGTTGATACATCTAGAAGTTGGAAGTTAATACAAATTGTTGTTACATTACATCTAGAAGTTGGAAAGTTAATACACAAATTGTTGATACATTACATCTAGAAGTTGGAAAGTTAATACACAAATTGTTGTTACATCTAGAAATTGGAAAGTTAATACACAAATTGTTGATACATCTAGAAGTTGGAAAGTTAATACACAAATTGTTGATACATCTAGAAGTTGAAAAGTTAATACACAAATTGTTGATACATCTATACGAGTGACCCCTCTTTCATTTATATCTTAGACTCTGACAAGTTCCCCTTAGGAAGCCTAGAACTATTAATCACTCTCATGAACAACTTACCAGTTTGTCTTTTAACATGGTGTATAATAAGACTGCCAGCATCCTCAATCAATGATCGATCATCATAAGTAAATATCAACATTGGACCCTGGGGTGGTGTCTCCTCACTGTCTGATCTCTGCAAGAGAACATAGACCTACCCATTAGTAAAAGCAGACACACATACAGCTAAACTCACACAAAAACATTTCAGTTTCTAACAATTATTTTATGCAAACTCCTAATCATCAAATGGAGGATAACTCTTGAAACATGAGGTATAATGTGTGTCGGTCGGTCCGTCTCTCCATCCATCCTCTATTCCTATTTTACCTTTCAGAGTCAGGTTAAGAGGAGACACTTGTCGCATGCCTATCTGTATTCCTCATACAAGGTAATGTTTACAACCTCAGATATTTGTCAATCCATATTTTACATTTGTACCTTCTGAGTCTGTTTCCACTGTATCTGTATGTCAAAGCTCTTTGTGGATTACTTTCTGGTGATAATCTTGATGTGTGTCTAAACCATTTAATCTGTTGCTTCTTAATATAGTTATACTGTTCTGGGCATGTGGGTGGCAACGGGAGAGTGGACAGGTTTGCATCAACAGCATTGACTGTAGGGGAGTTGAAGATGGATAATGGGGACGTTCTTCTGTCTCTTTATGACTGCCTGTCGGATGGAGATACTAAAAATAGATGTTGATATGATCCAATGATTTAAAGAGTTTGAAGTTAACATTTTACAAGTAGAACTGGATGCATGAGGACAGAGCGAGAGTGTGTTTAATCAGTGAGCCGCAGGAACCATCAGTATGCATACTCTTCGGCATCTGATGGGGGAGACTTGAGTATCTATAGGTCTGCCCAGAGTGCAACAACGTCAGTTCAGCAATCAATGAAATTGAACAATGGTATTGTTCCCATTGGTTTTCTGATCTTGTCTCTTCTTGAATGCACATTTCACATGTAAACATTCTATTCCCCAAAAACACAGCTATTTCAACCTCACACTAATCACACATGCTTCAAAGGTCCATCATGAAAATGTTTGAAAAATAATGGTGCCAGGACGGCGTTACCAATAAAGTGATGACCACCAAAAAAAGAAATCCCAGATTTTTATAAATTGGTTGCTGGTGCAGATAGTATGACAAGGTTACTAATAAGGAATTTATGGATAACCCTTAAAAAATCAACAGTGAAATGAGAGCGTAAGAAAAGATACTGAAACTGGATAGGACATAAATTAAGACAACCAACAAACAGTATAGCAATGCAAGCCCTATTATAAACTTGAGGGAAAGAGGAGACAAAAAGCTCATTGAGGAGAGAGAGAGAGAGAGAAGGAAATGAATATTCAAGTGATTGAGAAGATATTGAAAGGATGTGACAGAATAGAAATGAATCCCAAATATTTATTGGAAATCTATTCTCCAGAAGCTGAACATTTTATTATAATCAACTGATAATATTTCACCAATAAACAAAATGTATTCCTTTATGATGAAAGCAGGTGCTGATAAATGGCTGATCTATTGATGTACTAAACACCTGATCTACTGAATCTCTGATCTACTGAATCTCTGATGTACTGAATTCTGATCCTGAATCTCTGATCTACTGAATCTCTGATCTACTGAATCTCTGATCTACTGAATCTCTGATCTACTGAATCTCTGATCTACTGAATCTCTTAAAAGAAATTGATATAAAAATGTACTAAATAATACATAGTTCAATTAAAAGACTAACAACAAAACTAGTTGTAGAAATGGTCAATGATTCTGAATCACATCAGTTAGATTTAGATGATTATTCTGAAAAGTGATTCTGAAATCAAAATCTGTTGATGCATTTCAATGATTAACCCTTTGAACTCTGTACTTTAAAACCTCTTCCCTGAGCAAAAATTGCACATATCAGAGTGATATTAAAACATGAAAATTTAGCACAATTAAGTGCACTATACTTTGTTAATGGCGTACCCTCTCATCTCCGTTATTCCTGCATATTATTTATTTGCAAGACTAAACAGAAGAAGACAAGCAACTTGCTAGACATCTGAAGCTAACCATCCATGTATATAAAGCTAGACAGAACTGATGCAAAGAAAACTAGAGCACATGCAGCTTCATGAGGCAACCCATCTCATGATACAAGCAGCTTCAAAACTGAATGCAAGAAGAACTACAAGCTGTACATGCAGCTTCATAGAGGCAACCCATCTCATGGTATAGACAAGCATACAAAACTGAATGCAAAGAAGAACTGCAACTGACATGCAGCTTCATAGAGGCAACCCATCTCATGGTATAGACAAGCATACAAAACTGAATGCAAGAAGAACTGCAACTAACATGCAGCTTCATTGAGGCAACCCATCTCATGGTATAGACAAGCATACAAAACTGAATGCAAAGAAGAACTGCAACTGACATGCAGCTTCATAGAGGCAACCCATCTCATGGTATAGACAAGCATACAAAACTGAATGCAAAGAAGAACTGCAACTGACATGCAGCTTCATAGAGGCAACCCATCTCATGGTATAGACAAGCATACAAAACTGAATGCAAGAAGAACTGCAGACTAACATGCAGCTTCATAGAGGCAACCCATCTCATGGTATAGACAAGCATCAAAACTGAATGCAAAGAAGAACTGCACTGACATGCAGCTTCATAGAGGCAACCCATCTCATGGTATAGACAAGCATACAAAACTGAATGCAAAGAAGAACTGCAACTAACATGCAGCTTCATAGAGGCAACCCATCTCATGGTATAGACAAGCATACAAAACTGAATGCAAAGAAGAACTGCAACTAACATGCAGCTTCATAGAGGCAACCTATCTCATGGTATAGACAAGCATACAAAACTGAATGCAAAGAAGAACTGCAACTAACATGCAGCTTCATAGAGGCAACCTATCTCATGGTATAGACAAGCATACAAAACTGAATGCAAAGAAGAACTGCAACTAACATGCAGCTTCATAGAGGCAACCCATCTCATGGTATAGACAAGCATACAAAACTGAATGCAAAGAAGAACTGCAACTAACATGCAGCTTCATAGAGGCAACCCATCTCATGGTATAGACAAGCATACAAAACTGAATGCAAAGAAGAACTGCAACTGACATGCAGCTTCATAGAGGCAACCCATCTCATGGTATAGACAAGCATACAAAACTGAATGCAAAGAAGAACTGCAACTGACATGCAGCTTCATAGAGGCAACCCATCTCATGGTATAGACAAGCATACAAAACTGAATGCAAAGAAGAACTGCAACTGACATGCAGCTTCATAGAGGCAACCCATCTCATGGTATAGACAAGCATACAAAACTGAATGCAAAGAAGAACTGCAACTAACATGCAGCTTCATAGAGGCAACCCATCTCATGGTATAGACAAGCATACAAAACTGAATGCAGAAGAACTGCAACTACATGCAGCTTCATGAGCAACCCATCTCATGGTATAGACAAGCATACAAAACTGAATGCAAAGAAGAACTGCAACTAACATGCAGCTTCATAGAGGCAACCCATCTCATGGTATAGATGAGCATACAAAACTGAATGCAAAGAAGAACTGCAACTAACATGCAGCTTCATAGAGGCAACCCATCTCATGGTATAGACAAGCATACAAAACTGAATGCAAGAAAGAACTGCAACTGACATGCAGCTTCATAGAGGCAACCCATCTCATGGTATAGACAAGCATACAAAACTGAATGCAAAAAAACTGCAACTGACATGCAGCTTCATAGAGGCAACCCATCTCATGGTATAGACAAGCATACAAAACTGAATGCAAAGAAGAACTGCAACTAACATGCAGCTTCATAGAGGCAACCCATCTCATGGTATAGACAAGCATACAAAACTGAATGCAAAGAAGAACTGCAACTGACATGCAGCTTCATAGAGGCAACCCATCTCATGGTATAGACAAGCATACAAAACTGAATGCAAAGAAGAACTGCAACTGACATGCAGCTTCATAGAGGCAACCCATCTCATGGTATAGACAAGCATACAAAACTGAATGCAAAGAAGAACTGCAACTGACATGCAGCTTCATAGAGGCAACCCATCTCATGGTATAGACAAGCATACAAAACTGAATGCAAAGAAGAACTGCAACTAACATGCAGCTTCATAGAGGCAACCCATCTCATGGTATAGACAAGCATACAAAACTGAATGCAAAGAAGAACTGCAACTAACATGCAGCTTCATAGAGGCAACCCATCTCATGGTATAGATGAGCATACAAAACTGAATGCAAAGAAGAACTGCAACTAACATGCAGCTTCATAGAGGCAACCCATCTCATGGTATAGACAAGCATACAAAACTGAATGCAAAGAAGAACTGCAACTAACATGCAGCTTCATAGAGCAACCCATCTCATGGTATAGACAAGCATAAAAACTGAATGCAAAGAAGAACTGCAACTAACATGCAGCTTCATAGAGGCAACCCATCTCATGGTATAGACAAGCATACAAAACTGAATGCAAAGAAGAACTGCAACTGACATGCAGCTTCATAGAGGCAACCCATCTCATGGTATAGACAAGCATACAAAACTGAATGCAAAGAAGAACTGCAACTGACATGCAGCTTCATTGAGGCAACCCATCTCATGGTATAGACAAGCATACAAAACTGAATGCAAGAAGAACTGCACTAACATGCAGCTTCATAGAGGCAACCCATCTCATGGTATAGACAAGCATACAAAACTGAATGCAAAGAAGAACTGCAACTAACATGCAGCTTCATAGAGGCAACCCATCTCATGGTATAGACAAGCATACAAAACTGAATGCAAAGAAGAACTGCAACTAACATGCAGCTTCATAGAGGCAACCCATCTCATGGTATAGACAAGCATACAAAACTGAATGCAAAGAAGAACTGCAACTAACATGCAGCTTCATAGAGGCAACCCATCTCATGGTATAGACAAGCATACAAACTGAATGCAAGAAGAACTGCAACTGACATGCAGCTTCATAGAGGCAACCCATCTCATGGTATAGACAAGCATACAAAACTGAATGCAAAGAAGAACTGCAACTGACATGCAGCTTCATAGAGACAACCCATCTCATGGTATAGACAAGCATACAAAACTGAATGCAAAGAAGAACTGCAACTGACATGCAGCTTCATAAAGGCAACCCATCTCATGGTATAGACAAGCATACAAAACTGAATGCAAAGAAGAACTGCAACTGACATGCAGCTTCATAAAGGCAACCCATCTCATGGTATAGACAAGCATACAAAACTGAATGCAAAGAAGAACTGCAACTAACATGCAGCTTCATAGAGGCAACCCATCTCATGGTATAGACAAGCATACAAAACTGAATGCAAAGAAGAACTGCGACTAACATGCAGCTTCATAGAGGCAACCCATCTCATGGTATAGACAAGCATACAAAACTGAATGCAAAGAAGAACTGCAACTGACATGCAGCTTCATAAAGGCAACCCATCTCATGGTATAGACAAGCATACAAAACTGAATGCAAAGAAGAACTGCAACTGACATGCAGCTTCATAAAGGCAACCCATCTCATGGTATAGACAAGCATACAAAACTGAATGCAAAGAAGAACTGCAACTAACATGCAGCTTCATAGAGGCAACCTATCTCATGGTATAGACAAGCATACAAAACTGAATGCAAGAAGAACTGCACTAACATGCAGCTTCATAGAGGCAACCCATCTCATGGTATAGACAAGCATACAAAACTGAATGCAAGAAAACTGCAACTGACATGCAGCTTCATAGAGGCAACCTATCTCATGGTATAGACAAGCATACAAAACTGAATGCAAAGAAGAACTGCAACTAACATGCAGCTTCATAGAGGCAACCCATCTCATGGTATAGACAAGCATACAAAACTGAATGCAAAGAAGAACTGCAACTAACATGCAGCTTCATAGAGGCAACCCATCTCATGGTATAGACAAGCATACAAAACTGAATGCAAAGAAGAACTGCAACTAACATGCAGCTTCATAGAGGCAACCCATCTCATGGTATAGACAAGCATACAAAACTGAATGCAAAGAAGAACTGCAACTAACATGCAGCTTCATAGAGGCAACCCATCTCATGGTATAGACAAGCATACAAAACTGAATGCAAAGAAGAACTGCAACTGACATGCAGCTTCATAGAGGCAACCCATCTCATGGTATAGACAAGCATACAAAACTGAATGCAAAGAAGAACTGCAACTGACATGCAGCTTCATAGAGGCAACCCATCTCATGGTATAGACAAGCATACAAAACTGAATGCAAAGAAGAACTGACAACATGCAGCTTCATAGAGGCAACCCATCTCATGGTATAGACAAGCATACAAAACTGAATGCAAAGAAGAACTGCAACTAACATGCAGCTTCATAGAGGCAACCCATCTCATGGTATAGACAAGCATACAAAACTGAATGCAAAGAAGAACTGCAACTAACATGCAGCTTCATAGAGGCAACCCATCTCATGGTATAGACAAGCATACAAAACTGAATGCAAAGAAGAACTGCAACTAACATGCAGCTTCATAGAGGCAACCCATCTCATGGTATAGACAAGCATACAAAACTGAATGCAAAGAAGAACTGCAACTGACATGCAGCTTCATAGAGGCAACCCATCTCATGGTATAGACAAGCATACAAAACTGAATGCAAAGAAGAACTGCAACTGACATGCAGCTTCATAGAGGCAACCCATCTCATGGTATAGACAAGCATACAAAACTGAATGCAAAGAAGAACTGCAACTGACATGCAGCTTCATAGAGACAACCCATCTCATGGTATAGACAAGCATACAAAACTGAATGCAAAGAAGAACTGCAACTGACATGCAGCTTCATAAAGGCAACCCATCTCATGGTATAGACAAGCATACAAAACTGAATGCAAGAAGAACTCAACTAACATGCAGCTTCATAAAGGCAACCCATCTCATGGTATAGACAAGCATACAAAACTGAATGCAAAGAAGAACTGCAACTAACATGCAGCTTCATAGAGGCAACCCATCTCATGGTATAGACAAGCATACAAAACTGAATGCAAAGAAGAACTGCAACTGACATGCAGCTTCATAGAGGCAACCCATCTCATGGTATAGACAAGCATACAAAACTGAATGCAAAGAAGAACTGCAACTGACATGCAGCTTCATAGAGACAACCCATCTCATGGTATAGACAAGCATACAAAACTGAATGCAAAGAAGAACTGCAACTGACATGCAGCTTCATAAAGGCAACCCATCTCATGGTATAGACAAGCATACAAAACTGAATGCAAAGAAGAACTGCAACTGACATGCAGCTTCATAAAGGCAACCCATCTCATGGTATAGACAAGCATACAAAACTGAATGCAAAGAAGAACTGCAACTAACATGCAGCTTCATAGAGGCAACCTATCTCATGGTATAGACAAGCATACAAAACTGAATGAAAAGAAGAACTGCACTAACATGCAGCTTCATAGAGGCAACCCATCTCATGGTATAGACAAGCATACAAAACTGAATGCAAAGAAGAACTGCAACTGACATGCAGCTTCATAAAGGCAACCCATCTCATGGTATAGACAAGCATACAAAACTGAATGCAAAGAAGAACTGCAACTGACATGCAGCTTCATAAAGGCAACCCATCTCATGGTATAGACAAGCATACAAAACTGAATGCAAAGAAGAACTGCAACTAACATGCAGCTTCATAGAGGCAACCTATCTCATGGTATAGACAAGCATACAAAACTGAATGCAAAGAAGAACTGCGACTAACATGCAGCTTCATAGAGGCAACCCATCTCATGGTATAGACAAGCATACAAAACCGAGCACAAAGAAAAAGTTATATTTGCAAAATACTAAACTGTTAAAAATTTACTTGATATATTACGTGGAAATTTCTGTGAATACTCCCAGGTATTGTAGCTACTTCTCCAGATTGAACGTATATGACTTGAATATCAATAGATCCACCAATTATCTAAATCAGTATGGTAAAATCTGCACATGTTTAAA
The DNA here is from genome assembly GCA_020796225.1 of Arion vulgaris. Lineage (NCBI taxonomy): Eukaryota > Metazoa > Mollusca > Gastropoda > Stylommatophora > Arionidae > Arion > Arion vulgaris. The sequence goes on from CM036768.1 coordinate 40,050,558, forward strand.
CTAGGACTCAGATGATACCAAGGTACTCACCTCATCATAGATAGTCTCAATCTGATTAAGCAAAGACTTTCCTCTGATGGCTTTGATGTCATGCTGTTTAAAGTTTGCACACTGATGGTCCAAAGATTTGAGATAGAATTTCTCATTTTGTTCCTTCCATAATTTATTGAACTGTTTTTGAGCCTCACGCCACTCCTCATCTTTAGCTTTCAGTCTGTGAGACGACAACCAAGTCAACTATAATATCCAACACATAAATGCTAATGAAACATGCAAATAAAAAACACATCTCTCTCAAATTGCTGTTTGTGGTGTACTATTCAAAAGTGAAAGATGGCAGCACAAGAAGTTCTATTGCAAGAAATCTATAACTAAATCAATGTTTCAACAAAAGGCATTTATCAAGTAAAGAATACAAGATAAAAGTTTCATTCGATGTCCAGGTTTGAAACTGTCACATAATAAACACTTAGACCAGATGTTCTGGAAATCATTTTAAGACAGAATTCAAGAACATCTTGAAAGTAGCTGCACAAATAAACATGTAGCAAAGACCAAAGTTAATAGCAGAAGCAAAGATGGACACCTTGGTAAACAGAAGAAGTAAATGGGAATACAAGATTTGAGATAATAGTATGAAATAAATACTTAGAAGTTGAGAATGCAGCCAAAAAAAATAATACAAAGTATCATGATAAAATCTTCCATAGATGGACAGTTTACTGGAATCACTTGCACTTTGACACAAGTTTCATTAGTACTCTGACAAGATGAAGTGAAGATCTCTCTCTCTCTGCATCAAAGATCAGATGTAACAGATCTTCACTTTCTGTTCCTTAACAAGGTTCCTACATTCTTTCAAACTGTTCTCTTTTCATCTTTTAATGTTTCCTTTTCAATTATACTGTTATTTTTTTTTTGCATACATCTAGTATACATTTCAATAGAGTGATATGTCTCTGAATGTGTTAGAAATATTTGATTAAAATACTAGAGTAGTTCTAAGAAGTAGTTTCAATAGCTAACAAAAAAGTTGCTACACAACAAGAAGATAAGTTTTGCACTGACTGAGCCCCCAACAAGAAGATAAGTTTTGTACAGCTAAATATCTGAGCTCCCAACAAGAAGATAAGTTTTGCACTGACTGGGCTCACAACAAGAAGATAAGTTTTGCACTGACTGGGCTCACAACAAGAAGATAAGTTTTGCACTGACTGAGGCTTCACTACAACAAGAAGATAAGTTTTGCACTGACTGGGCTCACAACAAGAAGATAAGTTTTGCACTGACTGGGTCTCCCAATAAAAGAAAGACAAGCTATAGTGCACTGACTGGGTTCACAACAAGAAGATAAGTTTTGCACTGACTGAGCTCCCAACAAGAAGATAAGTTTTGCACTGACTGAGCTCCCAACAAGAAGATAAGTTTTGCACTGACTGGGCTCACAAGTAGTTAGGACAAAGGAATAAGTTTGCATGCTGGCCTAAGGAGCTGACAACATATTTAGCTAGGTTCCTGACTCCAATCAACTGTCATGATTTACAAAAATAAGTTGAGACACAAAAAATGGTGACAAAGAAGAAAGTTGATAAAGAAGATCAGACAAACAGTAGCTGGGGAAAATGGAATCCTGTTGATTCACATTGAAAAAGTGAAAAAAGGAAAAATTCAGGGTCACGAACATCATAAATACCAGCCTCTTCACATATGTAGTAACATAAACATAGACATTAAACCACCTGATTGAAATGGTGGTTAAGAGCAGACAAGCCCACCGGTACCATCTAACGGGTAGAGAGAAAAGATATTCCAAACAACATCAGCTGAGTACAGTGAGCATGAAAACTTGGCTGACGATAGAGCCTGTACAGACTCACCCTAATGTGCAAGGATGACGATCAGGAGAACTGAGCTCCCAAATATTCACATTTTGTAAGTTTCAGAGAGAACTTAAACATAAAGATTAATTTACAACCCAAAAACTGTCTTACCTTCGAAGCACTAGTGGTACAGCAACAACTGGGTTCTTTTTTAGCCCCTCAATGATATCATTAGCTTTGTCACCATATATTCTGTACAGGATAAATGAAGCTCATTTAAATAGAAAATATATGGAAATCAAGTCAAATACTCAAGAATTTTAAACTCAAGTCAGGTCAAGTCAAACTCTGAGATAACAAAGATGATCAAATAGACACAGGTTTGATATATAAGTCTAGCTGGTGCAAAATATAAGGCGTTAGAATGGTATGACAAGGTTGATAATGAGGAACTGATAGACAGAGCTAAGCAAACACTCTTGGAAGAGAACTTAAGATAAGATGCTGGTTATGCTAAATATGACATGTATTAAGAATAAGATGACTAGCTAATAGAAATGCAACTACGGTCTATGTTCTGGAATTAGTGGAGAAAGATAAACAAATGAAGACCAAACAGCTGCAACTACGGTCTATGTTCTGGAATTGTTGTTGGAGAAAGATAAACAAATGAAGACCAAACAGCTGCAACTACGGTCTATGTTCTGGAATTAGTGGAGAAAGATAAACAAATGAAGACCAAAAAGCTGCAACTACGGTCTATGTTCTGGAATTGTGTTGGAGAAAGATAAACAAATGAAGACCAAACAGCTGCAACTACGGCCCATGTTCTGGAATTAGTGGAGAAAGATAAACAAATGAAGACCAAACAGCTGCAACTACGGTCTATGTTCTGGAATTAGTGGAGAAAGATAAACAAATGAAGACCAAACAGCTGCAACTACGGTCTATGTTCTGGAATTAGTGGAGAAAGATAAACAAATGAAGACCAAACAGCTGCAACTACGGTCCATGTTCTGGAATTGTGTTGGAGAAAGATAAACAAATGAAGACCAAACAGCTGCAACTACGGTCTATGTTCTGGAATTGTTGTTGGAGAAAGATAAACAAATGAAGACCAAACAGCTGCAACTACGGTCTATGTTCTGGAATTGTTGTTGGAGAAAGATAAACAAATAAGACCAAACACTGGAACTAGTGATCTATGTTTGCAATTATGAAAGATAAAATAAGAAGACCAAACAAACTGCAACTACGGTCTATGTTCTGGAATTAGTGGAGAAAGATAAACAAATGAAGACCAAACAGCTGCAACTACGGTCTATGTTCTGGAATTAGTGGAGAAAGATAAACAAATGAAGACCAAACAGCTGCAACTACGGTCATGTTCTGGAATTAGTTGGAGAAAGATAAACAAATGAAGACCAAACAGCTGCAACTACGGTCTATGTTCTGGAATTAGTGGAGAAAGATAAACAAATGAAGACCAAACAGCTGCAACTACGGTCTATGTTCTGGAATTGTGTTGGAGAAAGATAAACAAATGAAGACCAAACAGCTGCAACTACGGCCCATGTTCTGGAATTAGTGGAGAAAGATAAACAAATGAAGACCAAACAGCTGAACTACGGTCTATGTTCTGATTAGTGGAAAGATAAACAAATGAAGACCAAACAGCTGATGGATAAGAAGAGATTGAAAGAAGGTTGAGAGATTATCAAGACATGGAGTGGATGGCATGAGACAGAGACAAATGAAATATGTTTGTTTAGGAACTTTGCTTCAGAGGCAGATGAAGTAACTACATATATAATTATGACTAAAGCAGGTGAAGATGAAGAAGAACAATCTTGTATCAAACAGTGGGCAAGTGATGTACTGTCAAGCATAACAAGGTTATAGCCAGTGAGCACCTATAGAAATTAGGGAGGGAGGCCTTGAAGTGTGGAGATAAGGAGCAAGCTCAAAGCCCCAAAAGTAATCTGTTTTCTGCAAGGAGTGTTCAGACTATTATCCAGGCTATTTGCTGTTAGCGCCTGTAGCTTAAGCGGTAGTGAGCTCGATCACAACCCAAACGTACCTGGTTCAAACACCACAGCTGTACGGTGTCCCTAACAACAACAGCAGAATTTATGGAAATCTGGTACATCAGTTTAAGTGGTGATTGCTGGAGAGAAACTCCACAGCGGACAAGTTTGAAGCAAATTAGTGCCTGGATTTTACGAATTATAAAAATAGACCTCACTGTTCAGAAAGCAATGGCAAACTTATGAACGTATAAGTGGTGCCTACAAAATGTCTGTACCAATACTGAGTTATTAATGCTGTTAGCAACTAATGTCAGTACCAATACTGAGTTAATAATGCTGTTAGCAACTATTGTCAGTACCAATACTAGAATGTTAATAATACATGTGAGTAATAAACTGTTGCAAATGTACCAATACTGAGTTAATAATGCTGTTAGCAACTACTGTCAGTACCAATACTGAGTTAATAATGCTGTTAGCAACTACAGGCAGGGCCGTGCTGAGTTAATAATGCTGTTAGCATGTCCAACAAACCTGTGAATTGAGTTCCTGTTGATAAAATCTGAAGTGCCTCCCAGTGTGTTGTCTAGTCTGAACTTGGCGGCCTCATCTTGTGGCATTCTATTCATTTTTTTAAGTACAGCCTCCAGTGACTTGATGGTTGAAAAGTTGGTCTCAATGACATAGTCAAGCTGAAAACACACACAAAACAAACATGTTAGCAAATGCTGAAATGTGTAAAACATAATTATTAGACTGCCATGTTTATAACTGAAAGCTGCGATAGCATAGTTGTTAGTACACTTACTTTGTAGGTGCATGGTTCAAGGTTTGAAATCCCCAGTTGTAGTGGAATGTTTTCTAGTAGTTCTGAATCCTTCTGAATTCTAGTAGTAGTTCTCTGCGAGGGGAAACGCGGTTATTGTTCTCTAGATGGAGACCCTATCTTCGAGACTCGTCACCATTTCATCCACCTCTCGTTCTTTTGGGTGCCCTTCGTCCATTTCTGCTTGTACCTTTGTCCACCGACTAGGCCCGCCTCTTTTCTCTTCTTCACTTGTGCTCACATTGTTCTACTGGGCGACACCGTACCCATTTCTATCTCACTGTGTACAGTTTATCACCATTCGGTAGAAATGTTTGCACTGGATTTAAGCCTCTGCTGTGCTTTTCTGTTTTTTTGCACATTTGGGTTGGCTGCTCACCCCTACGTTTGCCACACCTTTTCGTCGCTTCATCATTAGCACAGTGCATGTTTGCCCCACCAGTGGGCTCACCTGTGTATCGTCCGTATGCATGTTCGTCGTTCCACTTTGATGTCTGCTCACTGTGTTTGTCAGGGTTCTCACATTTACTAGGGCTCGAGACTGTCAGGACACGCAACTCAATTCGGGCCCATGCCTCAGGGTTCCAAGTTTCGCCCATGTGGGCCCAAGTCTCTTCTCTGGATGCACACCTCATCCCATTATGTTCAGCTTTTCCCATCGGCCGGGAGAGATGTGCATTAATAGTCTCTCTGGGGTTCTGCTCGTCTGTTTTGTGAGAGGATCTTATCTAACGTAACTGCATCTGCATCACTACTTATACCAGAGTAGCTTTCCCTCGATCCCTACCCGCTTATCCAGACAGGAACCGGCGTCTGTTTCCAGGGTCACCATGTGGAGGTGGGGTAGGATCTTGGTTAGTGCCAACTCACTAATATTGACGTGACGTTGTCCCTAATGCGCCTTTGACCCCACCATAGTGGTTGACCTGACATTTCTCCGATTTTGTCACTTGTCCTGGATTCCTGCCATTTTATGTTTATTATTTTTTGGACATCTATTTTCAATTGCATTAAACTTACTTTCTATATTTTTAGTCATTTTATCGTTCACTCTCGTTGGCAAATGTTAGGATTGGGACAATATTGAAATTCAAATTTCATAATTTAGTTTCAAAACTATATAACTTGGAGTTTCATATTGCTTAGATAATTGCTACCCAAATAGGTGAACTGCTCTGTTATTTCAATCATTTTTGGATTCTAGCGTAATATCTGAATTACATGTTATATTTGTCTTATCACAGCTTATCTACAGTCATTGGTTATTGGTTACTAAACTGATGTCATTGCACTCCAGGCAGACCCATAAGTGCTCAGTCTCCCCCAATAGATATCAAAGAGTATGCATACAGATGGTTCCCTTGGCTCGCTGATTAAACACACCTCTCACTCTACCTCTCAGGCATCCAGTCCGTCTTGAACAACGGGTAATTCCAAACTGCCTAAATCGCTTGATCGATTCAACATCGATTTTAGCATCCTCATCCAACAGACAGTCGCAAAGAGACCGAAGAATATCCCCTTATCCATCTTCAACTCCCCAACAATCGATGCAAGCCTGTCCGCTCTCTCATTATCGTAAACACCTGCATGCCCAGGACAGTATATCCACGTAAGCCTCTGGAGGTTAGAAACTTCTATAGACGACATCCAGTCATCTTATCTACAGTCAAACTTCTGATGCTATGAAAGATAAGTTGTCTCTGTTTTACTCTCATAATACTCTCTCTCTCTCTCGCGATCCCTGACTCTCATAATACAAGAAATAAAGAATTGACAAATTATACAAAAAATACACTGTGACTTTTCTCCATCCCGAACAGATATCATAAAAGAGACAAACCTCGAATCTCTCGTCCTCACATTTGTAGATGTTTTCCTCATATTGGGTTTATGGATGTCACAAAAGAAGAGTCCTCAGACCAAGTAGGGAAGGACACCCATGTATCATTCAGGACCTGAAGCATAATTATAACATTAAACAATGGACTTTCAAGCAGATACTTGTGAATTAATTCCAACATACATTTTCGAATGAGTAGTTTATGTGGATAACAAGTATTTCCTGAGGTTGTAATAAAGTTTCTAGTTCTTCTTCTTCGAACGCTCCATATCGACCACCTGTTAACCACTCTGTGTGATTTGTATGTGATCTGAGCCTAAGAGCAATTGTTGTACATTGTACAAGTTAAGCGCCTACATGTTGCCCAGCACATCCGATTTCTGCGCTGCTTTTTATTTACTAGGTAGCTTCCCTAGGTCCTACATCAGTTGTCTCTAATGACACATCATGTAGGTTGCAGAGGTACTATTCTTTGCTTCCCTTCTGGGCCCCGGCACCACACGGGCGAGTGTCTAGTTTATGTGGACAACAAGTAACCATTTCTTTCAACTGCTGCCATTCTACTCCGTTCCCTCTCAGATGTAAACTAAACAATATTCAAAGAATGATATAATTCATTACAGTTTCTGTAACAGACATTTTTATAGATTTGTGATTCTTATCCCTAACCCAACTGCCAACAACCTGAAGGGAAAAGGAGGTGGGAAAGAAAGGAAATACAGTCCCAATAGAATACAAATTTGTAAGATGGGTTACTGATAAGATTTTACTAACAAAGAATGCAACTTTATCATACCGCATCTACTGAGTTAGACTGAAGCATGGTGTCAGAGCTGTACTTTTGCTGTTAACTACCAACATTAGAAAGATAAACACTTGATGAGGTTTAACTTACTTCTTTACATAGTGCAGTGCGACCACTGCACTTTGGAGGAACAAACTTGCTAGGTATGCCCCTGTAGCTTGCACCATACCTCTTACAGGTATTGAAGTCTGTATAGAAAAATAGATGTTATTGTTGTGTTTTTACAAAGAACATATAGTATTTATAATAACATAGTAAATCTCATGTGGCTGTTAGATATGAATATTGGAGACACACTGTAGTGTTGTTTAGCAGCAGCCTGTTGGATGAGGACACAGTAGCATACCACAACAATACTTTTTTCTGTTTAGCAACAGCCTGTTGGATGAGAACACAGTAGTATACCACAACAATACTTTTTTTTCCCTGTTTAGCAACAGCCTGTTGGATGAGAACACAGTAGTATACCACAACAATACTTTTTTTTCCCTGTTTAGCAACAGCCTGTTGGATGAGGACACAGTAGTATACCACAACAATACTTTTTTTTCCCTGTTTAGCAGCAGCCTGTTGGATGAGAACACAGTAGCATACCACAACAATACTTTTTTTCTGTTTAGCAGCAGCCTGTTGGATGAGGACACAGTAGCATACCACAACAATACTTTTTTCTGTTTAGCAACAGCCTGTTGGATGAGAACACAGTAGTATACCACAACAATACTTTTTTTCTGTTTAGCAACAGCCTGTTGGAGGAGAACACAGTAGTATACCACAACAATACTTTTTTTTTCTGTTTAGCAACAGCCTGTTGGATGAGAACACAGTAGTATACCACAACAATACTTTTTTTTCCCTGTTTAGCAACAGCCTGTTGGATGAGGACACAGTAGTATACCACAACAATACTTTTTTTCCCCGTTTAGCAGCAGCCTGTTGGATGAGGACACAGTAGCATACCACAACAATACTTTTTTCTGTTTAGCAACAGCCTGTTGGATGAGGACACAGTAGCATACCACAACAATACAATTTTTTTCCTGTTTAGCAACAGCCTGTTGGATGAGAACACAGTAGTATACCACAACAATACTTTTTTTTTCCTGTTTAGCAACAGCCTGTTGGATGAGAACACAGTAGTATACCACAACAATACTTTTTTTCCTGTTTAGCAACAGCCTGTTGAATGAGAACACAGTAGTATACCACAACAATACTTTTTTTTTCTGTTTAGCAACAGCCTGTTGGATGAGAACACAGTAGTATACCACAACAATACTTTTTTTTTCCTGTTTAGCAACAGCCTGTTGGATGAGAACACAGTAGTATACCACAACAATACTTTTTTTTCCTGTTTAGCAACAGCCTGTTGAATGAGAACACAGTAGTATACCACAACAATACTTTTTTTTCCTGTTTAGCAACAGCCTGTTGAATGAGAACACAGTAGTATACCACAACAATACTTTTTTTTCCTGTTTAGCAACAGCCTGTTGAATGAGAACACAGTAGCATACCACAACAATACTTTTTTTTTCCTGTTTAGCAACAGCCTGTTGGATGAGAACACAGTAGTATACCACAACAATACTTTTTTTTCCTGTTTAGCAACAGCCTGTTGGATGAGAACACAGTAGTATACCACAACAATACTTTTTTCCTGTTTAGCAACAGCCTGTTGGATGAGAACACAGTAGTATACCACAACAATACTTTTTTTTTCCTGTTTAGCAACAGCCTGTTGGATGAGAACACAGTAGTATACCACAACAATACTTTTTTTTTCCTGTTTAGCAACAGCCTGTTGAATGAGAACACAGTAGCATACCACAACAATACTTTTTTTTTCCTGTTTAGCAACAGCCTGTTGAATGAGAACACAGTAGTATACCACAACAATACTTTTTTTTTCTGTTTAGCAACAGCCTGTTGGATGAGAACACAGTAGTATACCACAACAATACTTTTTTTTTCTGTTTAGCAACAGCCTGTTGGATGAGAACACAGTAGTATACCACAACAATACTTTTTTTTTCTGTTTAGCAACAGCCTGTTGGATGAGAACACAGTAGTATACCACAACAATACTTTTTTTTTCTGTTTAGCAACAGCCTGTTGGATGAGAACACAGTAGTATACCACAACAATACTTTTTTTTTCTGTTTAGCAACAGCCTGTTGGATGAGAACACAGTAGTATACCACAACAATACTTTTTTTTTCTGTTTAGCAACAGCCTGTTGGATGAGAACACAGTAGTATACCACAACAATACTTTTTTCCTGTTTAGCAACAGCCTGTTGGATGAGAACACAGTAGTATACCACAACAATACTTTTTTTCCTGTTTAGCAACAGCCTGTTGAATGAGAACACAGTAGCATACCACAACAATACTTTTTTCCTGTTTAGCAACAGCCTGTTGGATGAGAACACAGTAGTATACCACAACAATACTTTTTTTTTCTGTTTAGCAACAGCCTGTTGGATGAGAACACAGTAGTATACCACAACAATACTTTTTTTTTCTGTTTAGCAACAGCCTGTTGGATGAGAACACAGTAGTATACCACAACAATACTTTTTTTTTCTGTTTAGCAACAGCCTGTTGGATGAGAACACAGTAGTATACCACAACAATACTTTTTTCCTGTTTAGCAACAGCCTGTTGGATGAGAACACAGTAGTATACCACAACAATACTTTTTTTTCCTGTTTAGCAACAGCCTGTTGAATGAGAACACAGTAGCATACCACAACAATACTTTTTTTTCTGTTTAGCAGCAGCCTGTTGGATGAGAACACAGTAGTATACCACAACAATACTTTTTTCCTGTTTAGCAACAGCCTGTTGGATGAGAACACAGTAGTATACCACAACAATACTTTTTTCCTGTTTAGCAACAGCCTGTTGAATGAGAACACAGTAGTATACCACAACAATACTTTTTTCCTGTTTAGCAACAGCCTGTTGGATGAGGACACAGTAGCATACCACAACAATACTTTTTTTTCTTTTCTCTCACCAGATATGAATTCAGGCATAGCCTAGTATGATGCCTAAGACTGATTTTTACATGAAGGTTTGCTTTTCTTACCCTCAGTGTCTCTCGCCACTCAGACAAGCCTTCCTCCTACATCAGATGGAACATCTATACTATTATTGAAGGCATTTGGAAAGAAGTATTACATGAAGTTGTCTGGGCAGATTTTTTTGGGGCCCCATTCTGTCTGTACAGATACAACATGTAAGTTGAGCTCCCAAATGGTAAAAACTTTGATGCATGACAATGATAGCAAGACCAATCTACACTAGGAAAAGTCTCTCACAATTTTTGTATGGGATTCCAAAGACGTCACCTTGTGCCCTGATCTGTCTCTTAAACTCTGCAAAAAGTTTCTCCTTTTTCCTAATTCAAATCTAGATCTTCCCATGTCCATGAACATGCCTGCATCATGGATATCTTTCTTGCATACACATCCTTATAATGGATTAGAAAGCTGCCTAGATAAGTCAAGGTGTATATATTTGTCTCCATATGTTAAGGGGCAAAATTGTATGAGCCACAGAGTACTAACTAGTAACTTCTACTGGGAAAACCCTATGGTCATAGCAGAGTGCTATGAGGTCAGTTCAATAGTAGCCATGTTCCTAGTGAGTTCAACTGTACACCATCTTTCTCTTTTAGTCAGTCATGCTCTTCATCTGACAAACTTGATATGTTCACACACAATAGTCTCTCTCTTAACACTTCTTATAACATCTCCGTGATGTATGGATCCATTTTTTCTCATAGGTTTTATAAGACAAATATTTGTTGTCTTACTTGTTTTATCCATGATCATTATTATTTTTGTTTTTGCCACATTGAGATATGGATTTTGTTTTCACTTTTTTCTTGTACTTCCATTATTAATTTCTCAATCCCTTTTTGCGATGTAGACAGTAACACTGTATTGTCACATACCTAAGTTCAGGTATTTCTCTTCCTCCGATTATAAATGATCGTATTGTTCTTTCCGCTATCTTCTGTAACATTCCGATGTTTTCAGCATATATGTTAACAGACAGGAGTCAGGCTACAACCTTATCTGACTCCCTTCCCTGTCTTATGTCAAACCAATATGATGTATATTCGCATGTTCTTACGTCGGCCATTTGACCACTGTAAAGTTCTTTTATAATCATTATTAAATGTAATGGAAATCTCATTTCTACCATTAAATAGCAGATTATACTCTAGATTTTTCTATGATTGTCCTGATATTAAATATATGATCATGTGTGCCTCTGTTATGTCAAAATCCAGCTTGAGCTATATTGATGTTTTCTTCCATTTTCCTACCTAGTCTTCCCATCATTATTTTTAGTAAGACTGTAGAGCACAAATTTCCAAACTTTTTCGGTCCACCGCCCACTTTGCACAACATAAAAATTGTAACGCCCACCCTTCACATTATAATAGGCACCCCCTATATACATACTCTATTTTCTCTTGGACATAGAAAATTGATATATATTTCTGTCATACATGGTCAATTTTCAAATGATTATATGCATGAAATAGAAAATTGATGAAAGAATGGATCGTGTAAGACGGCATTAGATGAATTTAAACGCAGAATTCAAATTTTAAATGATTATTAAATAGCACAATCCGAAAATAACTTATTTTAAATTCTTCTGAATCTACTATCAACCCCCCAAGAACATTTCAGCACCCCTGGGTGGTACCCACTTTGGGAAATGCTGCTGTAGAGCATATAATTTAAAACTGTCCCAAATATAATATACTGAGACAAACTCATTGATCTAGTAAAACAACATTGGAAAGAAAACTTTACAGGCCTCTGTGTGAGCTAGAAAAAACTGGAGTTTATTGAAGAAACAATATTGAATATATAGAAAATATTTGAAATGAAGGAGATGAAGGAACAAGATAGAAATATAACAAAAATAACATGACATACCAATCTCCATGGCAATTTCCCCCAGTGATCCTCTCTTTTTTGTGTTGCTCCATGTGGAGGGGCTCCCCCACCACCTTGTTCTTAACTCCTAGAAGATTTTTAAACTCAGGGAAAAGATCAGGAAACTTTCTGCAAAGAAAAACACAAATTTTTGTTTTAATGATGGAACCCTGTTAATCAACAGAAAAAATGGATGGAGGTATTTTGTAAAAGTCCCTGCTTCATACAGGCATGTTTCATCAATGAGCTGCCAGCAGTTCTCACACCCTGAGTCCAGATGATGCTGCCCATGCTGGTTTCATTTTATTCATGTTCTGCAGCTTCATATTTCACTTACAACTAAGACAAGTCTCTCTAGCTAAGGAAGGGATGTTCCAAAGTTACAACATAATTCAAATGATTTACAAGACCAAATAAAGACAGCTATTCACCAGAAGACTATATTTTAGAAGTCTAGAACTACAGCTCAAACTGTGCATAGTTCTTTCTATGTCATAGCCAAACTTGTGCTGGACATCTGAGAATGTGAACACAACTTCAAGCTAACAGCAATCACTTTTAGGATGGTTTAGTGTCAAAATGGTGCCTGTGGCTTAGGGATAGTGACTTGGTCTATTAATCGACTTTCTGAATTTGAATCACGCTGTGGCATTTTGGTTGAAAATTTTTTGCGCGTGGATTTTTACAAAGGATGGTGGCACTACCTGCTCAGAAAGCAATGGCAACTATTTGAACGAATAATGCCTTTAAAAATCACAAACAGCGTTAAAAGCTGGGGTTGTTTCCCGAAAGTCCTATAAAGGATATGCAATAACTATAACTTTTAGTGTCACACACAAATGTGACATCAGTTCAGGAACATGTATCAGGCACAAAACATTAACAGTAAACTCATCAAACACAGAACTATCTTGTGCAAACTACAGCTATGTTACTGTATATGATAGTGAATGTCTGCTGGATCATGACAAATCACTGAATAAGACATGTATTATACAGAACTGGACACCTGCAGGGCAAATGTGCAGTGTTTTTTAACGAGTGTGTCACAGAAGCATCAGCATACATAACCTTTGACATCTGCTTGGAAGAGGGAGTGGAGGAGAAAACTAAATTTAAGGCAGATTATCAACTCTCAGTTTTATTATCAATAATCAACTAAATTATACATTCTTTTTAAAAAAGCTATCATGGATATTAGAAAAACTAAACTATCCAATGATGACTACCATACACTTACAGACAAGGACATACTATGATCTTCCGGCTCAGGATAGGTCATAACAGACTGAACAAACACCTATACAGGCTATGATTGTCCCCATTCCTCGTGTCCCCGCTGATCAAACTACAGAACGTGTCCTGCAAGACTGTCCTCTGTATGTCCTCCCTAGAAAGGAATGCTGGCTCTACAAGACTACATTAAAAATTACATGGCACCAGAGATGAGCTCCAGACAAGTCATTCATCACAAGAACATGTCTGATGGTATAATCATGAAAATAGTGATCACAAAGTAGAAAACTAAGCTATAATTTGTTAAACAGACATTTGTTATGTGCTCAATTTAAACAAAGAACCAAAGCTTTATTGTCTGTCTCTGATAGCACTGTGAACTTGATCTCACCGACATTGATATCAGTGATCACTGGAAAAAAATGATTCCTATATATGTGAAGTGAATCAAGTACTTTAGAAGTGAGAGGCAAGCAACATACTTTCTAACCAGAGACATCCCTCAAAATGTATGTGATGTCCTCAGCTAACTTAAAAAGCTTGTTTCATTATGGTATGGTTTACTTAGGAGGAAGAAACTGACAAGAGTCACCAGCTCTGCGGTAACAATCTCTTGATTGAACAGAACAATTGAACGTAGAAAATTCGTAAACTTCCTGATGTCGTGGGTTTTCCCTATTTGCAAGTTAAAAAAGGCAGTTTTTGTGTGTGTCAAATTTGGGACTAAATTGTTTTTTTGTGTGAAATGGAAACAATTTGAAACAAAGATTTTTATTGACATTTTAGTGAATGATATGCCCATGAGAATAAATACTAGACAAATGAGAATTAACCAGTGAGACATATGAAACCATAAGCATGCATTTCTTTGACACATTCTAGAGGAAACTGAGCACATATGGGTTTATTCAAAGTGTTGTGATGTCAGTGCATTAACATATATTATTATCATACTGTATTTATTATCTTTATTAGGAGTCAGCATACACACTGGTTACACCCTGACGGTCAACTCCTAATCTACCCAGCCGACTTTATTGGGGAGTCAACATATCACACATGTACAATCTCTGTACGGTCAACTCCCTAATCTACCCAGCCGATTTTATTAGGAGTCAGCATAGCACACTGGTTAAAACCGACGGTCAACCCCCTAATCTACCCAGCCGACTTTATTAGGAGTCAACATATCACACTGGTTACAATCTCTGTGGTCAACTCTAATCTCCCCAGCCGACTTTATTAGGAGCAGCATATCACACTGGTTACAATCTCTGTTGGTCAACTCCTAGTCTACCCAGCCGACTTTATTAGGGAGTCAGCATATCACACTGGTTACAATCTCTGTACGGTCAACTCCCTAATCTACCCAGCCGACTTATTAGGGAGTCAGCATAGCACACTGGTTACAATCTCTGTATGGTCAACTCCCTGCACCCAGCCGACTTATTAGGGAGTCAGCATATCACACTGGTTACAATCTCTGTATGGTCAACTCCCTAGTCTACCCAGCCAACAATGCGTTCCAACATTTCTAATTATGGGGGAAATTTAGAACTACCACCGGGAATTAAGATGTAATCCCTTTGATACTAGAACTACCAACCAAAGGTACTGATCACCTATATCTGATATCAGTTTTCCATTACTTATTGAAATCTAATACAAAATAATGACAAGACAAATAACTTTCACAACATGAAACTAAGTATCTAGTTGACTTAACTATATCCTCTTCATGTCCCGATTGACACAGTTGGCTAGACGTTTACAAAATATATCTTCAAGAACACCTTGTCCAATACAGCTGAGAATTGTACAGTTTTGTCAGGTGTGTGAAGGTTACATCTGTCTGTAAATGTTACACTTGTCTGTAAATGTTAGACCTGTTTGTGAATGTTACACATGTCTGTAAATGTTAGACCTGTCTGTAAATGTTACACATGTCTGTAAATGTTACACTTGTCTGTGAATGTTACACCTGTCTATGAATGTTACACCTGTCTGTAAATGTTAGACCTGTCTGTAAATGTTACACCTGTCTGTAAATGTTAGACCTGTCTGTGAATGTTACACCTGTCTGTGAATGTTACACCTGTCTATGAATGTTACACCTGTCTATGAATGTTACCCCTGTCTGTGCAAGCTACCATGTGTGTGAAGGCTCAATTGTCTGTGAATGTTACACCTGTTTTGAATATTACACCTGTCTGTGAATGTTATACCTGTCTGGGAAGGCTTGACATACATGTATGAAGAAGGTTACACCTGTCTGTGATGGGTGACGTGTTACAAGGCTATTATGAATACTATCATACCTTGTCAAAGAAGGCATATTCAGTCAAGGAGCCAGTCTTGCTTGCATCAGCCAGGCTGAAATCCTTGGGTAACTCTTTTCTGTGAGTTACAGACAAACATTGTCATATTCTGACCATCAAACTGAGCTTATCATTTACACTGTTAGATTTCTCAACCCAAACAAGACTGCATTTTCAAACCTCCATAAATCTCTGACTGAGACAAATCTAGAATATGCTAATATTGTTATCTAGAATATGCTAATATTGTTATCTAGAATATGCTAATATTGTTATCTAGAATATGCTAATATTGTTATCTAGAATATGCTAATATTGTTATCAGGTTAATTCTTCTTTTCTCCTACTCCTTGTGCCATGAAGTGGTGCAAACAGTAGGTATGAAACAATACTTTTTTTGTGTCATCAGTGTGTAGGTTTGGCTGTGGTTATTGGGGTGTGTAGGTTTGGCTGTGGTTATCAGGGTGTAGGTTTGCTGTTGTCGTCAAGTTGAGCTTATTTAGTGTCTTCTGACTTTGTCTATTCATTTTTTCTGGGTATCCCTTTATTGCCTTGTAGTCAGATGTTCTCATGTGTTATGCTAGTGCTGCAGGTTGGTCTGGTTTCAATGTTACCAAATGACAGAACCATTTGGTCTTTGATGTTCTACAGGGTGTTCAAGATAAAGAGGCCCTGACAAATAAAAAAGTTGCCGGGTACGCATTGCATTTTAGCTATTTCCTATTTAAACCGGTTCTGACTAGCTCATCCTTTCATTACATTTGTTTGCCCAAGTGGTTACCGGGTCCAAATTTGGGGTGTAAAGAATAGAACCACTGTTACCTGCCCCGCATGTCATAAGAGGCGACTAAGGAGATGTGGCTGAAATCTGATGCACATGTCCTAAACGTGTAGAAGTCTATGCATTTAGAGGCCTACCAAAACAATGTGCAACGTATACACGTTCTTGGTAAAGATCAAACATATCACGAGTGATTAAAATTGGTTGTAAAGAACAACGCAAGAAGAAGATCACATGTGACCCCTTCCAGTGTCATAATTACACACCATCACAAAAAAGACTTCCTCACTTGACCTATACTAAGTCATAATTGAATTTTCTCATTTTCATAAACATATGCCAAATTGGGCCCTTGTCGGACTGCTTTTATCTTGAACACCTAGTATAAACCTGCTGATCCTATACTTGTTCTCAGCGTTTCATTTCTCTCTCTCTCGCGATCTTTCTTAAGCCGTTTTTATCATTCTATTGTGATATATAAACAACCAAACATCAGAACAGGATGTACGTGCACAAGCCTTCAGTACCTATTGAGCTCAGGTAGCTTTCTTTTGGGATATTCTATTTATTCTTGATTTTCTTCATGCCACAAGCATATACTTTTGACTTGATAAAACTGTCCAGGTCTACTAGTATTGGTAGAATAGTGTAGGAATGAATATGGCATCTGTCAGCTTTCTATTAGTTTTCATGTTGATTTTTACATGTTTAAAGCTATATTGTCAGCTCTAGGTTATAATAGTTAGTGAATTATTTCAACTGAATCTGTCAGCTTTCTATTAGTTTTCATGTTGATTTTTGCATGTTCAAAGCCATATTGTCAGCTCTAGGTTATAATAGTTAGTGAATTATTTCAACTGAATCTTTTAGATTTCTATTAGTTTTCATGTTGATTTTTGCATGTTTAAAGCCATATTGTCAGCTCTAGGTTATAATAGTTAGTGAATTATTTCAACTGAATCTGTCAGCTTTCTATTAGTTTTCATGTTGATTTTTGCATGTTTAAAGCTATATTGTCAGCTCTAGGTTATAATAGTGAATTATTTCAACTGAATCTGTCAGCTTTCTATTAGTTTTCATGTTGATTTTTGCATGTTTAAAGCTATATTGTCAGCTCTAGGTTATAATAGTTAGTGAATTATTTCAACAACTGTCAGGTCAAAACAAAATGCAGCCTTTTTCTTCATGTGTGATGTTAACTTTGGGAAAGAAAATGTCAGCTCTCATCTATCATTTTGTACACAGAAGATCTTGATATGAAGTTATGATTAGTCATGTATGAATACTAACTAACCATTACTGAAATTTCTGGTACTGCCTGGATTCACTAGTAACAGTACAATCAGAATAAAAATTTAAAGATTTGACACATACTGATTAAATGGACACTATTTGTTCTGTACATATAACTGGTATTTCATTGAGTATGATCCGCAAGGTAGAGGTTGGTTCGGTGCGCAGGCAATGGACTGAATCATACAAGCCAACAATTTGCAGAATCATACTTATCTTCGCCCGGGCCACATGGATGTCATTGGCAATGAGAGAGCAGACAGGATGGCCAGCTCTGCCACCATAGTAGAGGGCCAGACAATAGATAGAACTGATATTTTGAACGCCCTCATAGAGGGGGTCGAAAGAAGATTTTCATTTAAACCAATTCACGTCAACTACTAGATTGCAGGAGCTAGGTTTGAAGATTGGAGTAGCAAGAAAAGAACAGCATAACAGGTACGTGAGTAGGCTCATCAATCAAAATTGAACTGGTACGATCAGTCGCTGGACGCTGTTGGAGATATTGCAAAGGAGATCGGAGCACCTATGGACATGTCCGGAGTCCAATGAAGATATTCCAAACTGAAACTGGTATTTTCAAAAATGTACCTGTCTTTGTACAACCTTCCCACTTTTATCTTAAGATAGAATCTTTTAGTGTTTGAAAATACAGAGATATATTTTCTGAAATTGATTATGTAATGCAGAAGTATATGAAACTTCTCATGTTCAGGTAGTGGGTGGGGTCTCAAAATCTATTACATTGAAATTTTCTGTTGAAATTATTCTTTTATAATTGTACTTCTTTCTTGCAAGTTTCTGTAGCTCCAGGCATTCAAGTCGGATGCAAAGGGTTCAAGAAAGAGAGGACAACCTAAGGAGACCCTGACACGAACTTTGCTGAGAGAGGCAAGAAATATCAGTCTCAGTTCCATGAAGGAGATTGAGCGTGGTTGCCCAAGATAGAGAGGTATGGAGAAATTACTTGCAGGCCCTATGTAACTGATAACTGTAGGGAGAGGAATTATTATAATTATTATTATATGAATTGTACTCTTTACTATAAAACTATTTGAGAATTATCTGGTTGAACATTATCATCAATTTTACTCCATTTGATTCTTGTAATCTGGTATCAAGTCTTCAGCAAGCTTTACTAGACGATACTGACACTTCTTTGGTTAGTCAGTCAGACAAGACTGTTACCAGGGCATATCACAAGGAGATGAAGTGTGTGTGTGTTTTCTGACACAGATGTTGTTGCATCCCTTTATCTCGCTTTTCTCTAATACTGTTTTATCTCACAGTCAGGATAAGAGATTTCTACAACAGATTTGTGTGCTCTTCATAAAGTGTTTTTGGTCGCTTCTGTTATCTCTGAGGTCCACCTTTCTGTGGGCGGTCTATTGCTTTAAATCCACTGTATTAGAGTAACAATGATCTTTGTTGGTAATCTGCTTATGTGGCAGAACCATTTAATTTCTTTCTTGATGAAGTTCAGTACTGATGTATTGTTCCCCTAATGTCTTCATTTCTAAACCAGTGATATAATCTCTTTATATCAAGTTCAAATAGAAACAAACTAGTTTTGGCCCTAATGACTAATGTTTATTAGCTATGACCTTTCTCTGTTTCTGTAGTGTTCAAATCTTCTTGTAGTAAGCTTCACCTTGGTCCTCTTCTTTTTCAGCTGCTGCATGTTATCAATGCATCAAGATATTCAAAAAAAGCCAACTCTCTAATTACTATTGTCAGATAAAGTTACAACACCATTAATAAAGATGTTACAAAGCTTTCTGGTTCAGAACATGTATTCAACAATATAATTTATCTTTGCCTCCATGTGATTCATGCACAAAAATATAATTTAGTGTGCCAACGTGGACATAATCTCAAAATGATTTTTAAACAGTATGAATTTTAGGTCACAACCTCTAAATATTTTTAGAATTTCTAGAGTTTGAGAAGACACAAACTGTGTAACAATTCCTTGAAAAGAAATAGGTCAGTTTGGCAACCATGTGGGGCAGACTTGGGGCTGGTCCCCATTCTGGGTATGACAAGCTGATTATGTGTATAGAAATACTAGGTTAAACCTATCAAATGTGAGAGAACAAGTGGGTAAGTTCATTTAACAACAGATAGAAATGGTGTGCTCACAATAAATAAGCATAACAAAAAGTTGAGAAATGTTTAAGATAAATATAAAAAGTAGAAATACCCACCTTGATAGGAGGCTGAAACAAGGACACAGATGATGCAGATGCCGATGGTCGTTTGATCCCTAAACCAGACTTGTTGGTCTGTGTTTTCCCACTTGTGTATCCAGATTTCTTAACAGTAGAGGAGTGGTCATTTCGAACACCAAGAGCTGAGTCAGCCTGTGTTAATAAATGCAGTATTAATAAATATAGTTCTACTTTTTTTCTCACTCAATCAGACATTAACTTGAATGTTGTTTCTTGTCAACCAAGTTAACCCCTCTTTGTGATATCTTAATTCAGGTATTTTTTTTTCCTCCGATTATAAAAGGATTGATCGCTCATTTCTGCTATCTTCTTGGGAAAGAAAGCAATGGCAAACTACCTTGTACCTTATATGTGTTACGGTATGTGCATATGTGTTATATGCTATACCTGGCCAGCAAGCAATTTCTCTCTATAGACTGTGAAGTCCTTGGCGCTTAGTGCAGCAACAACTGCATGCCATTCTTCTCTGTTCTTGGAGAATTTAAAAACACTAACATATGACGACTACATATGAAGACATTCAAACGCTTTCTGACAAATGTCTGATGAGAAACGCTTAATGTCTCCGTATGTAGTCGTCCATATGTTAGTGGGGTTTTTTTTAATTCGTCACTCCTGTTGTTCGTTTGCTTGAGAAAGGCCTTGTTGATCGAAACGTTGCTGTATATTGTCATTGTTTTTGTATAACTACAGTACTTTGTTATTACGTGTTTCGCCATTCTACATAGTTTTACTGCAGTCTCCATCTATAGTTATTTTCTAGCATTCTGATTAATATAGTCAGATAGATGTGGTATATATTAATCTTGGTTCTGATGCTGTACTGTGCTGAAGGGTCATAAATCCTATTGAGCTTTTTCTAGTCTATTTTTAATGTCAGATCCAGCTTCTCCTTCATGGCTGATAACACTTCCACGATTAAAGGATATTTAAAGCAATTGTATTTGGAAGGATTTTATCTTCTATTTTGACTGTCGCTGGGAGGCCATGTGAGTCATTAGTTCTATTTTCTTCTGATTGATTTTCAGCCTAACCATCTGGTTACCCTATCCGGTAGAAACCTTCATCTACAAAATCCAGTTAACCATGTGAGTCATTAGTTCTGTTTTCTTCTGATTTATTTTCAGTCTAACCATCTGGTTACCCTATCCGGTAGAAACCTTCAGCTACAAAATCCAGTTAACCATTTGGTTGAGGGTCTTTTCTCCAACTAGGGTTTTTAAAAAGGGGAAAGAGAGGGATCAGGACAAAGTATAATAGACTAAATAAACATGTCTTTGCCTACTCTACGCTACTGTGCTCTTAAGACACAAGTAAACAAACTGTAGAACATACTCTATGGGACTGTACTCTGTACAGGCAGTATAGAAAGAAACACTGACCCAACAATCAAACACTATATACATCATGAAGATGAAAATCATGGCATATCCTTACAGGACTTAGCAATCAATCACAGAAACCGAGTCGTTGAGTTTCTAGCACCACTTATATGTTCAGTAGTTTGCCATTGCTTTCTGAACCGCAGGGTATATTTTTACAGTTTGTAAAAATCCACAGACATGAATTTATGTCCAAACTGCCTGCCATGAAGTTTGAACCAGGTACGCTTGGGTTGTGTTGAGCTCACTACAACTTAGCTACAGACACCAACACTATATACGCCCTTTTGGAAAAACATATAACAATATGGAAATAAAACAAGCTTTTAAATAACAGTCAAGATCCTCAAAAGAACAGATCTTCTGCTGCAAACATTTCAGATAGTAAAAAAATTCTAAGATTTTTCTATTGTAAAAAGCTTGTTGTGGACCTTATAGTTTACACATGAAGAAAGTCAGAGTAGATGGAGGTACTTATAGTTTAACATGAAGAAAGTCAGAGGTAGATGGAGGTACTTAGTTTCACATGAAGAAAGTCAGAGTAGATGGAGGTACTTATAGTTTACACATGAAGAAAGTCAGAGTAGATGGAGGTACTTATAGTTTACACATGAAGAAAGTCAGAGTAGATGGAGGTACTTTAGTTTCACATAAAGAAAGTCAGAGTAGATGGAGGTACTTATAGTTTCACATGAAAAGTCAGAGTTGATGGAGGTATTTAATAAATGAAGCAACGCCATAACTTGAAGCTCCATTAGCATCAGGTAGAAATTGTCCAAACTCAGCCAAGAGATCTTCTTGATGCTTAAACAAGTTAAACCTGCTGGTACACCTCACTTTCAGTCAGTGGCTTGCTAGGACCGGGGGGCCAGACCCTGCTGTAGAAAAAAAATAGGAAACAATATATGGTCAACCAGTGACATCTATTGATTCAGATATGTTAGTTGTACTATGGTTTTCACTTCCCATTTTAGTCACTGATATGCTTATTATATTGTGATTTTCATCATTCATTGCCCTAAGTAGCATGTCCTTTGTAGAATGTCGCTCTCACATCTCGCCTGACAGACTCTCGGTCTCTAGCCCTCCAAAGTTCCTTTAATATCCTGTTGCCGCTGCTGTCTTGGTTGTCCCTTGCCCTCCATGTACTCCTTTATTGTTCCTTCATTTCTGACTCATGGTTGCTTGGCATCGTAATATTAGTAGTTTGCCATTGCTTTATGAAAAGATTCTGACAGCTTACCAGCTGTGGTCCCAGATGGACCCATGTCCATTACCAGCTTCTGCATTCAAAGTAGTTGCCGAATAGATCAATCTTTTAGTCTCCTATGTCATGAGATGTACATACTATTTAAGCGCAACTCCCTCTCTTAATTTGATCAGTGTGTTTAGCAATCAGTCAAAACTATTTTCCCTTTTTATAAATCAGAGAAATATTGATAGTTAAAAATCTTACAAGTTTAGTCACCACAAATCCATGGGTTTTATCTAAGATTGCTAAATTGAAACTAGGAAATGACAAAAAAGTGCAACTGTATTCTTCATTTTACACAAGAATTAAATTCTTCTTCTTCTGCATTCTCACTAGATTGGGATTTGGGTTCTCTATAAAGGCAACTCTGCCTAAGATTATCAGCCACGCCATACAGTTTGTCTTGGATGCTGGTGTAAGTGGGCCATCTCTTTCTTCTCAAGTCTGCATACTGGGGGGAGTTCTGTAGGATATAATTCCTATGATTTCTGCTTCCCGTTTGTGCTGACCTCTTCCCGCAGTAAGTTTTGGCCACCCCCGTGATGGTAGGTCTGGCATTTTTACTGCATGGCTAAATCTCCGAGGCAGATTGGCGACCGTAGAATCCGTTATCCCATTCTCATTGGAGGGTCGCTGCACCATGCTGTGCGCCACGGGCCCGGGGCATCCATTTTCAGCAAGCATTTGTTTCGTTAGCATTCCCTAGTGGACACGTGCATCCATTTCAGCCAAACCTTCTTAGTGCCTCTACACATGTGTGGCAGGTAACAGTGGTTCTATTCTTACACTCCAAATTTGGGCCCGGTAACCACTGAGCTACAGAGATGTATTAAATAGAACATATTTGTAATTATATGACACACTCCATTGTTGTTTACCGTCACACTCCCCTTTTTTAAATCATATATTTTCAGTTTGATCACAATTGAATCTAACCATTCTTCATCTTCTTATGCTCCATATCGACCACTTATTAAACCACTCTTTGTATGTCATCTGAGCCTAAGAGTGATTGTACATTGTGCCAGTTATGCGCCTACAAGTGGGCCAGCACATCCGATTTCTGCTACGCTTTTTATTTACTAGGTAGCTTCCTATGGTCCCTACCCCTGACTTGTAGGTTGCAGTGTTACTATTTTTGTTTGTAATATCTTCATTGCACTGGACGTGTCCATAGGTGCTCAGATCTCCTTTACAATATCCCCAACAGCGTCCAGCAACTGACCGTACTCACTTGATTTTGATTGAAGAACCTACTCATCTATCTGTTATTGGTTGAAATCGATGACATGTCCAAAAAGTGTAGAAGTCTATGCGTTTAGGGGCCTTACCAAACCAATGTATACATGTTCTTGGCAAAGATCAAACATATCACAAAGAGTGATTAAAAATTTGGGTTTTAAAGAAAAAGCAAAAAAAAGAAGAACTACTGTTATGATGTTCTTGTGTCTGTACTAGACAATTTTATAAAGATTCTCAAGAATTGTTACACACCTTTAAAAACAACAACAAAAAAAAGCCACAACTAAGTGAAAGTTAGAAACTTACATCTCTTGTTAGTCTTTGTTCTTTCTGGTAAGTATGGGGGGATTTCAGGAACTGTTTATAGATATCTGGTTGACCTTGAAACGATTCTTGAATATAAGAAAGATAAATACAATAGCAAAGTTTTATTCATGTTCACTGGCCAGGTAGTTTAGTGTTTACAATTGTAGTGATCATGTTTACAATTTCTCAAGCATCTGTAACAAGTAAGGTCATACGTAGACCTGAATGTTTACTTATTGTATGTGTCATCTTATCTTCTACTATTTTCCCCAAGTCTAGTTGTAACAAGTAAGGTCATACGTAGACCTGAATGTTTACTTATTGTATGTGTCATCTTATCTTCTGCTATTTACCTCAAGTCTAGTTGTAACAAGTAAGGTCATACGTAGACCCTGAATGTTTCTTTTTGTGTCTTCTTATCTTCTACTATTTTCTTATCTTCTACTATTTACCTCAAGTCTAGTTGTAAAAGTAATCAAATAGACCTGAATGTTTACTTTATTCTATATGTGCTCTTTTCTTTTACTATTTACCTCGTCTAGTTGTAACAAGTAAGGTCAAAATAGACCTGAATGTTTACTTATTGTATGTGTCATCTTATCTTCTACTATTTACCTCAAGTCTAGTTGTAACAAGTAAGGTCATATGAGCCTGAATGTTTACTTATTGTGTCTTCTTATCTTCTACTATTTTCTTATCTTCTACTATTTACCTCAAGTCTAGTTGTAACAAGTAAGGTCAACGAGACCTGAATGTTTACTTTTTGTTTCTTTATCTTCTACTATTTTCTTATCTTCTACTATTTACCTCAAGTCTAGTTGTAACAAGTAAGGTCATACGTAGACCTGAATGTTTACTTATTGTATGTGTGTCATCTTATCTTCTACTATTTACCTCAAGTCTAGTTGTAACAAGTAAGGTCATAGATAGACCTGAATGTTTACTTATTGTATGTGTCATCTTATCTTCTACTATTTACCTAAGTCTAGTTGTAACAAGTAAGGTCATACTGAGACCTGAATGTTTACTTATTGTGTCTTCTTATCTTCTACTATTTTCTTATCTTCTACTATTACCTCAAGTCTAGTTGTAACAAGTAAGGTCATACGAGAAACCCGAATGTTTAATTATTCTATGTGTGTCTTCTTTTCTTCTGCATTTACCCAAGTCTAGTTGTAACAAGTAAGGTCATACGTAGACCTGAATGTTTACTTATTGTATGTGTCATCTTATCTTCTGCTATTTACCTCAAGTCTAGTTGTAACAAGTAAGGTCATAATGAGACCTGAATGTTTACTTATTGTGTCTTCTTATCTTCTACTATTTTCTTATCTTCTACTATTTACCTCAAGTCTAGTTGTAAAAGTAAGGTCATTGTAGACCTGAATGTTTACTTTTTCTATATGTGTCATCTTATTCTTTCATTTACCTCAAGTCTAAAAACAAGTAAGGTCATAGATAGACCTGAATGTTTACTTATTGTATGTTCATCTTATCTTCACTTTTACCTTAAGTCTAGTTGTAAGTAAGGTCCCCGTAGACCTGAATGTTTACTTATTGTGTCTTCTTATCTTTTACTATTTTCTTTTTCTTCTACTATTTACCTCAAGTCTAGTTGTAACAAGTAAGGTCATACGTAGACCTGAATGTTTACTTATTGTATGTGTGTCATCTTATCTTCTACTATTTACCTAAGTCTAGTTGTAACAAGTAAGGTCATACGAGACCTGAATGTTTACTTATTGTATGTGTGTCATTTTTCTTCTACTATTTACCTCAAGTCTAGTTGAAAAGTAAGGTCATAGATAGAC
This sequence comes from Arion vulgaris, assembly GCA_020796225.1. Taxonomy (NCBI): domain Eukaryota; kingdom Metazoa; phylum Mollusca; class Gastropoda; order Stylommatophora; family Arionidae; genus Arion; species Arion vulgaris. The sequence goes on from CM036768.1 coordinate 40,076,703, forward strand.
CTGAATGTTTACTTATTGTATGGGGTCATCTTATCTTCTACTATTTACCTCAAGTCTAGTTGTAACAAGTAAGGTCATACGTAGACCTGAATGTTTACTTATTGTGTCTTCTTATCTTCTACTATTTTCTTATCTTCTACTATTTACCTCAAGTCTAGTTGTAACAAGTAAGGTCATACGTAGACCTGAATGTTTAATTATTCTATGTGTGTCTTCTTATCTTCTGCTATTTACCTCAAGTCTAGTTGTAACAAGTAAGGTCATACGTAGACCTGAATGTTTAATTATTCTATGTGTGTCTTCTTATCTTCTGCTATTTACCTCAAGTCTAGTTGTAACAAGTAAGGTCATACGTAGACCTGAATGTTTACTCATTGTATGTGTGTCATCTTATCTTCTACTATTTACCTCAAGTCTAGTTGTAACAAGTAAGGTCATATATAGACCTGAATGTTTACTTATTGTATGTGTCATCTTATCTTCTACTATTTACCTCAAGTCTAGTTGTAACAAGTAAGGTCATACGTAGATCTGAATGTTTACTTATTCTATGTGTGTCATCTTATCTTCTACTATTTACCTCAAGTCTAGTGTCAAAGGAGAAATATATAAAAATCGCTTGTGTGCTTTATCCAATGCATCTTGTAAACTGATGTTCATTTCTATAATGTTGGTTTTGATGTAGTTGCTACATTTTTAAAGTGATCATTTTGCTTTAGATTCGTTTTATATGTGTTGCCAAGTGGCTCTCTCTGACAGATAATACCACAGCATTCTTGTAAGATATCTAGACCACTTGATCTGTTGTTCTTTAATACATTTCATAGCTGGTTTCCATACTAGCTTCTTCTGATTTGTTGATTTCTAATTGTATTCTTTCTTGTTACTTTCATGCAGCTCTCCTAAGGCAATGTATGTTTGAAATCACTGATGAATAAACTGATGAAGAAATAGAAGACAAGTAGACAAACTGATATAAGAACTAATTGCAATGATCATATTGTACAACATGAAGAAGGACCAATGACAATGTATGCAATAAAAATGAATTATAATGGTAACAGTCCTAAAGATTGCTCTGTCTTGGATATTGGAGGGTAAATTAAAAAAGTGGAAGACATTCACATCATTAAACATCACAGTGGTTTAAAGAGAGCAATAGTGGAGGGCATAGTCTCTGGATTACGAGATAAGAGATGGCGACAAGACATGGAAACCTTAAACATGAAAATAGAGGAGGTAGAAAAACTGGCTAGAGATCAAGAGTCTATCAGGCAAGCTGTGATGTAAACGACATTCGGCAATGCTACATGATGAGTTGCAAACTTCAATGGACTCAGGATCTAGACAAAGAATGGCTGTCTTAGTTACCTTGATTTTATTCACATAGTTGATAGCATGATTAAACTCTACAGGTTGTCCACTTTGTTGTTGTTGCTGCTGCTGCTGTTGTTGCTGCTGTTGTTGCTGCTGCTGCTGTTGTTGATGTTGCTGCTGCTGTGCAATAGGTGGAGCAGAAGTTGAGGCAGAATCTGACTGTGGTCGTGGAGACTGGTGATATGATCGGTGATCAGCAGCTGGTGAAGCAGATGGTGCTGGTAATACCGGGTGATGAACTGGTCCAATTTTTTGCTGAGAAAACATTCAAACATGTTAAAAAACAATTATCAGCTAGTTGAAGCTACTGAAACAATATTCAGGACATTCCCATGTAACTTTACCTATAAATTGTTGTTGGTTCATCTGCAATAAACTTTGGCATATTCAGGTCATCTAGGACTGATTTTTGCGCAATGGCTTGTTTTCATCATCACAGCTGTCCCTCATCATTCAGACAAGTCTTACATTGACTTCAGAGGTACTTGCAACTTAGATATTCAAGTAAAGGACCAGGATCTCCTGTAGTCCAACCGCATGCCCCTGCTCATATAGAGAATTTTTACCAAGCTGACATTGAACCCAGGAATTTCACGGCATACGGTTATTAGCGCAGTGTTATCAGCTGCTTATCACCACCCATCAACATTAAGTGTAGATGGGTTTACTTTCTAGAGTTGAATATCATCACCATTGGGCATAGTGAGTTTGTAGAGTTATTATATCATCACCATTGGGCATAGTGAGTTTGTAGAGTTATTATATCATCACCATTGGGCACAGTGAGTTTGTAGAGTTCTTATATCATCACCATTGTGAGTTTGTAGAGTTCTTATATCATCACCATTGGGCATAGTGAGTTTGTAGAGTTCTATATCATCACCATTGGGCATAGTGAGTTTGTAGAGTTATTATATCATCACCATTGGGCATAGTGAGTTTGTAGAGTTATTATATCATCACCATTGTGAGTTTGTAGAGTTCTTATATCATCACCATTGGGCATAGTGAGTTTGTAGAGTTCTATATCATCACCATTGGGCATAGTGAGTTTGTAGAGTTATTATATCATCACCATTGGGCACAGTGAGTTTGTAGAGTTCTATATCATCACCATTGGGCATAGTGAGTTTGTAGAGTTCTTATATCATCACCATTGGGCATAGTGAGTTTGTAGAGTTATTATATCATCACCATTGGGCACAGTGAGTTTGTAGAGTTCTTATATCATCACCATTGGGCATAGTGAGTTTGTAGAGTTCTATATCATCACCATTGGGCACAGTGAGTTTGTAGAGTTCTTATATCATCACCATTGGGCATAGTGAGTTTGTAGAGTTATTATATCATCACCATTGGGCATAGTGAGTTTGTAGAGTTATTATATCATCACCATTGGGCATAGTGAGTTTGTAGAGTTATTATATCATCACCATTGGGCACAGTGAGTTTGTAGAGTTCTATATCATCACCATTGGGCATAGTGAGTTTGTAGAGTTATTACAGTAAACCCTCGTTAACACGAACTCGCTTAACACTTAACACCGGTTAACAAGAACACAAATGTGGTCCCGCTCATAAATGTCTATTTCTTATCAGTAAATAAACGAATTTCTGTGTACCACAATCACGAACTGTATTTTAGTCCCTCCGCCTAATTTTATCTCATTTAACCCGAACTTCCAAAGCTTCACAATGTTTGTTGTCACCTTAAAGCCTTTCATTGTTAGTGATCGGAAAGGTAACACTAACAGTTTCATTTACCTGTGGATGTCCAGTTTGTGTAAAAGGAATGCCTTTAGTTTGAGATAGACGCTAGATAGGTGAAGACATTAATATGTACACAAAGCATTTTCGGACAGCGGGAAAAGATGAATGCGTCCCCGAAGGTGCGATAGCAGATCTGTCGGAACTAAATTGCGCTTTCCAGGATTCGGTTACATCGTAGAAGCTCTGGGTACTGTATTTTTATTACAGGTACGAGAATTTTATAGCCAGAACACCCAATGAAGTAAAGTATGTTTTTGGGCAGGAAGGGGAAGGGGGGAGGAGGAGAAAGTGAAAATGAAAGTGAAATTCCAGTTGATAAAAATCTGGTGAGAAAATGTTCAGATAGGACGGAAAGTTAGATAGAGTCAGTTGAAGAGTCATGTCTAAGAGGAAGCAGACAGGCATAGATCTGGAAACAAAACTAAGAATTCTAAACGAAGTAGACCGTGGTGCATTGAAGGAAAAGACAATTGCTGAACAGAATGGAATTGCCAAGTCTACCTTATCCACAGTACTTAAAGACAGGGAAAAAATTCTTAATGCTGTTGCATTAGGTTCCAGTAACAAATCTAAGCGACTTCGTAGTGCTAAGTACGAAGATATCAAAACGCTACTTCTAGAATGGTTCAACCATATGCGCACTTTCAATGTACCTTTAAGTGGACCTATAATTCAGTCAAAAGCAAATGAGATTGCCAAAAATTTGGACATTCAAGATTTCAGCTGTTCCGCTGGTTGGCTGTACCGGTTCCAAAAGAGACACTCAATTTCATCAGTAGTGATTTGTGGTGAAGCAAATAAAGTTAATGAAGAATGGGCAAACAACTGGTTGCATGGATTTTATGGAGTGAGAGAAAAGTATGCCTCGTGTGACGTGTACAATATGGACGAAACTTGACTTTTTACAATCTTTTCCAAGTCATATCCTCGGAATAAAAGGTGACAAGTGCCATGGTGGAGCGCGCAGTAAACAACGCCTAACTGTTGTCCTTGTATGTAATGCAGACGGCAGTGATAAACACCGCCCATGGGTGATAGGCAAGTCCAAGAAACCACGTTGTTTTAAAAACATGAACATGGATACTCTACCTTGCATCTACTCTCACCATAAGAAAGCTTGGATCGACAGCACATCATTTCGTAAGTGGCTTCTTCATTTCAACAGTCGAATGGTGGCTCAGAATAGGCATGTTCTTCTGACAATGGACAAGTGTACAGCCCATAAAATACATGATCTGAACTTAACAAACATAAAGGTTCAATTTTCCCCCCCAAATGCAACAAGTCTTCAGCCTTTAGATCAAGGCATTGTTGCTCTTATGAAGAGTGCTTATCGCTAAGCGACTTGAGAGCTGCAATTCTCGCTGTTGAAAACAACACGATAACCCCAAGTTGGAGTGTGCTCGATGCAATAAAAGCTATCGCTGTCTCCTGGGAATCTGTGCCATCAAAACACTTGCAGAACTGCTTTAGCAGAGCCTGGAGACATAGCAACACTAATCCTATCGAAGAGTTAGATGGTGACATCGATACCACCTCTCATGACGAATGGGATATTCTTCAAGACGTTGCAAACCCTGGAGTTAGTTTTGAGGAATTCATTAGTGCAGATGACGATGTTGCCGTGTGTTCTCCAGAGGAATCTTATGTACATGTACAAGCAGTTGTGTGTGAGGTGCAAGAAATATCATCAGAAGAAAGTGATGAAGACAATAGTATACCGTCCACCCTCCAGGAAGTGTTAACGGCCTTGGACACTTTAGAACGGTTTGCTACAACAGCTGAAATGACCGCTAGGTTTACGGAAGCTATACACACAGTTGGCCGTGAAGTTACTATGCACTTTGCTCCGCCTGCAACAGCGCAATATACAGGAATTTTTCTGCAGAAAATGATACGTGAGTACTTCTTTAAAAGTTAATTACTGTAGTAGTGTTTCTATTATGGCATCTGTATTGTATATGGTTAATACTGTACTGCATTGCAATGCTAAAATTTTAGTCCCCGATTACGAATTTTTTAACACGAACTCGTGATTTTCGGTCCTTCGAGTTCGTGTAACGAGGTTTACTGTATATCATCACCATTGGGCATAGTGAGTTTGTAGAGTTATTATATCATCACCATTGGGCATAGTGAGTTTGTAGAGTTATTATATCATCACCATTGGGCACAGTGAGTTTGTAGAGTTCTATATTGTCATATGAACTCTCAGTGGCCAGCATTGGAAATCAACTTAGTTGTTGATGCTCTTCCATGCCATGATGTTAGACTGTTCAGTATCTTTCTCTGTCAGTCATTAGATCACAACATCAATAGTTTCAATGAATTCTATGATACACTTCAGCTAATTCATAGTCTTCCATGTCATGATGTTAGACTGTTCAGTATCTTTCTCTGTCAGTCATTAGATCACAACATCAATAGTTTCAATGAATTCTATGATACACTTCAGCTAATTCATAGTCTTCCATGTCATGATGTTAGACTGTTCAGTATCTTTCTCTGTCAGTCATTAGATCACAACATCAATAGTTTCAATGAATTCTATGATACACTTCAGCTAATTCATAGTCTTTCATTTTGGGAAGTAGTGACCCCACATCAGGTTGTGAGGTTATTTCCCCTTACAATAGCATTAAATGCTGTTCTACAGGGTGTTCAAGATAATTGCAGCCCCATTGACAATTCAAAAGTCGCCAGGTACACATTGAGTTGTGTTTATTTACTATTTAAACCGGTTCTGACTAGCTCGCCTACGTCACATTTGTTCATCGCCCTTCCCGCACTACAATTACACACCATCACACAACCTTGACCTATACTACGTCATAACTGAACCTTTTCATTTCCATACATATATGCCAGATTAGCTCCATTCACAGGCTGCTTTTAAGTTGAACACCCTGTATTAACTTTACCTGTATATGCTATCACTATCACTCAATCTGATATATACATTATACATAAAACAAATTCTGACATCAGACACCTGAGTACTCACAAACTGTCATGACACTTACACTAGAGTTTTGAGAGGCCAGAGCTACATCCCAGATTGACATGCCTTGCTTCTGCTGTAGATGAACAGACACGAACATGTTAAAGTTAAGTGAGGATGACCTTGACTGAATGAGAATTTGTGCACAAACAAGGTATAACAACTAAGACATAAAGACATGTCTGCATGAACCAGTATAAGTAAAATGTATCAAATTATTTTCGACTTCACTTGTGAGACATTGTGCCAGCAGACTAGTCTGACCAACCAAGCAATGAATGACAAGATTTGTCCCTTTCTCCCAAGTCCAATGAGAACATATGCATGGTTCCTTAATCACAATATATATTAATAGTAGAAGTTAATAGTGCATCTTTCCTAGCAAGTAATAAACCATCTTCAGCAAACTGACAAAGTTGAAAGAGGGTCACAGCAAAATCCCTTGTGGTGTGTGACTTGACTTGTATTGCACAAACCATCACATTAAATTGGAAAAGTCTTTTAGGATTTGAAAGATAACTCTGAAAATGACTGTCTAAATGTGTCCTGTTTGGAGGTGCAGAATGACAACTTTTTATAATATTCTCATACTCTGGTGATTGTGCTGTAAGTAAAGGAACCCTTTCATACCTTGTGGTATATAGGTCAATACAGTGTTAGGCCTATATTTTTCATTGACCGTCGGCACACGATGGGTGATGTGGTCAGCATCACGCCGCCGCCTTTACTTTCCCAGAGCATGTCTGGTACCCAGTTGAGGCTGGGTCGGCCTGAGAGCCGTCGCGGTCGGGAAAAATTCCACGCGCATTGCGGAGCTGAACCCAGACCACCAGCCTTGAGAAGCGAGTTCACTAACAACTACGCTACAGCGGCTCTCCATTGTGCTGTGCTTTCTAATTAATTATCCTTTTCTTTTGGTGATATGTAACAGATACATCCAGTTGCTCTCCTGCAGCACCTTCAGTAGTCTGTTGTCTTATTTCCTGGTAACTCTACCTTATGAGATTGGATTGCCTCCTGGAATAAAGTCTCTTTTCTTCTGCTTATTGGATCAGTCTGTGCTACACAACTCTTGTCTCCAGGAACATCTCAGGTCCTTGGAGATTGTTTCCCATCAGCATGCGTTTATACAAAGTGTCTACAAATCTTGTTTACAGACACTTTTATATCACATGTTGGATCTTCCTGTCGGTCTCTACCAAGTGGTCAGCTCTCCACAAAGAAGATCTTTGGAAATTCTACAATCCTCCAATCAAGCATGAGGTCTGGCCCAGTCACTGGAGACATCTCTGTTTGAGGAGAGCGTACAAGGTGGAAATTTCTGCTCATAAGCACTTGTTTGTTGGTTATATTGTCTGCATACACAGCACACAAATCACACCTCTTTAGTATTTTATTACAACTTAAATTTTATAACATACAAGATCATATCAACAATGAGAAAAACTGAAGGATCAAATGTAAACAAGAAAAGTCTTTGAAATGTAGTAACCTACTCTGTTCACATTTGACACAGCTTGTGACTGAGCCAATGCAGCAATGGACATGACTTGCTGACCAGGCTGGTGTACATTGATAGTCTCACACTGGACTTCAATCTTGTATCCAGGAGGAAGGAAAGTGTTAAAGCCCACAATGAGATCAGGATGACCCTTGAACAAGTTTGACACTCTGTTGATCACACCTGGGGTGTCAATACTGAAAAAAAAAAGATGTGTAGAGCTGGTATTGGGATTTCATTTGAACGAGTGATTCCAGTACTATTTTGTTTTCAAATATGTTACTAGTAATGGCTACCGTAATTTCTTTGTGAAATCAGTCACATTGAAAGGTAGGATATTCTGTATGGGCAACAGTTTATTTCCTTAAAACTCTATCTCGATAGAAAACTTTAGTTCCCATGACATTTAAATGGTAAATGTGGACTGGATATGATTCTATATCCCCTTCGTGTCCCATTTAACACATAAAGCTTCCAAAAGAGATTTACATTGCTGCCATCTTTCCACCAATTATTTCCCATGTCAGGCCACAATATTTCAACTCTCTTTCCAAAGTTCTTGTTTCCTCTGGAAATCCAGGCCTTCTTTTCCATCCGTTGTCTATCGGAAAGCTGTCATAGCCAATCTCCCTATTGACATACAAAATACATGACCAATCCACCTCCATCTTTTCATGATGGTCTCTAGTGATGCACAGTTTATTCATATTAAAAGCTCTTCCTTTTGTTCTTGTATTTGGCAGGATTATTCACAGGATTCTTCTTTAACATTTATTTTATACCGTCTCCAGCTTATGTATGGTATTTTGGGTCATTTTCCAGCACCCACTGCTGTACAATAGCACTCCCAGGACACTGCTTTTATACATTTTAAATTGTAGGCTCTCATAGAATATGCCTTTGATATCATCTTCTGTTTGAGCATAGTACACTATAACAGATATTTATATACATTTTGAGTTCACACTGGTATATAAAAGATGTTCATTTATTGGTTCCCATTTTAATAGTGCATTGCTGTGTACTTTTTGGATTATAAGTGTGATTCCTTCTTTATGTTGTCCATCAGTTCTGCCTGACCAAATTATCACTTCCTCCGTTCCTAATTTCCTTTATCCAGAGTCTATCCATCTTGCTTGTGTGACGTCTCCTAAAATATTATTTTGTATAGCTTCATCTCATTTGAAAACTGGTAAATCTCTTCAGGAAATTACAACATTTAACAAAAAAGTACTCACGTCTGAGATTTAAACTCCTTCATAATGTCCAAAAAGTCATTGTAGACTTGTGGCTGGTTACCAAACTGCAGTTTCACCTGATCCAGGTAGGAAAGGGCATCTTCCACCTTCAAACGCTGAAACTGTTGCTGCTGCTGTTGTTGCTGTCCACCAGATATTGCAGGTCCTGCCATCTGTGACAGGTATATAGTTGATATAGTTATGCAACCAACAGCAGAAATCAAAACACATCAAAGAAAAGATCATCAACATTAGAGATTGTATATTATTTCATTCCATTCATTTCTAATTTACATTCACTTGTTCTCATTTCATCTGGATATTTTCCAAATTGTTTTTGCTCATCCTTCATCAATCTCAGAAGATAATTGTAAACAGTTGTGTCATAATAAGCCACCAGATCAATGTTGACCACATCACCCAATATTGTGTGCAGTTGTAAAAAGTAAATAGCACATTTTAACACATGAGATGTATTAGGTAATTGAGAGTCAAGGGAAGTGAACGTGCAGACTAACGAGCACTGATACAGTGGTAAATGGTAGAGCAATGTACAGGCCTCATATCTTGAATGCCATTAGAGAGACAGACTGGACAGAGAAATCCGGCTGTGACTTGGATTCTATGTTCATGTTCTGACTGCAGGAACTTGCAAACATGACGTTGCTACATTGTAACACTTTATGAGGAGTAGATAAAATTTCATTAACCAACACAGGACTGGAACTGTCAGTCGCGCATGCTAATGGATATACTGAAGATGATATCAGGGCACTCATGGACAAAATCCTTGTGCAATGAGGATGATCTGATGAATAACTAACAACATTAGACTCATGTATTTTTTACAAATGACATACAGTGGGTGATGTGGTCAATATCATGTTGGCCACCTTTACTTTCCAGTGTTTCTCTAACAAATAAATTGAGGTTGAGTTATCTGAGAGTTACTATGGTTGGAGAAACCCCACTCACACTGGGGAATTTCATCCTGGGACCTCTCAGCTACTAAGCAAGTGCACTAACCACTATGTTATTGTGACTCTCAATTGTATGTCATTATTGAAAGAAACCTATGAGTAACATTGTATCCCCCAATATACCACAAAGCATGAGGTTGTTCACTCTAAATCCCCAGCCCACCAAATATAATTCTATTTTCTACACAAGTATTTATATTCATAACTGTAACCAAAAAAACTATGATGGTGATTTTTCTTTGCCTTCCTCCTTTCATGTAAAGGAGGTTCCAAAACTATGTTTGGTGGTCACTTTGAATATAACCTTGGTCTTGCAGTATATCTTACAATGTAAATGAACTATCATTTTCAGATATTCAGATTTTCCCCATATTGCTGTCTCGTATTGTGGGTAAGCTCTACTAAGTTGTCTGGCTCTGTAGTATTGAGGTATGGTGCTCCCCTTGCATATCAAAAGTATTCGGTTCCCATTCTGTGAGGAGTAATCAGAATATTTTCCACTTATCTTTCATCTCAACATAGGTGAGAACAAGTTCCTAGTTTTACTGAAATTGGGTGATAAAAAGTAGAACATGTATTTAAGTTGACCATTGGTGGTTGAAAGTCGATACAGTAGGTTGGAAAACCATTGTTCAGGCACAAATCATCATGCAAAATAAAATTCCTGTAAATGTTCAACATTCTCAAAATTCAGTTGGAGACAGATGGTGCTACAGAATTCTTGCATTTCTACCGATAATTGCCTTCATAAGAAGAGATTGGAGAACACATAGTTTCCAAAGTGCAATTATAATAGTCTTATCAATCTACTAAGTTTAGTTTCCTCTCAATTGATCCAGTAGAATGCTCAAACCGTGCTGTGAACCCATGTGGCTCCTTGATTAACTTTGATTACAAAAGAAAGTCAAAATGATGTCTAAACAATTTTAAGGTCAGCTAAATTGTCTGTAAAATGAAGTAGAACTAACATCACGAAATCCCCAAAGATGCTCTGTCCCTTTCAGTTTGGTAAAAGTGCCAGCTTCATAGCACTTTCACAATAGCTCCAGTTGTGATTCCAAATGTTTACACAACTCAGAAAGTTGGGCATTCATTATCAGTTTGGTTGTGGTAGGAAATCAACTGTATTGAGATTTGACCAACTGTATGATTTGGGGACTGAGCACATTACAATAGCTACAGTTATATGTTAACCTGTCTCTTCTGTAATATTTCTTGACAACACCTTCATAGATTGGAGGTTAGGTACTAAACTCAGAGATTTCTACTGATTATTATTCATTTAAATGGCAAATCTTGTCCTTCATTTGTGGTTTCATACTTATTGGTTATTACTGAACCAATGTCATAGCACTCCGGGCAGACCCATAGGTGTTCAGTCTCCTCAAACAGATGTCGAAGGGTGGTTCCTGTGACACTGCTTAAACATACTCCTTACTCTGCCCCTCAGGCATTCTATTCTACTTGCACAACAGGGAACTCTAAACTGCCTAAATCGCTTGATCGATTCAACATCTATTTTAGTGTCCTCAGCCAACAAACAGTCAAGAAGAGACAGAAGAACATCCCCCTTATCCATCCTCAACATCCAGACAATCAATGTTGTTGATGCAAGCCTGTTTGCTATCTAATCCACATAAGCCTCTGCAGGTTGGAAACTTCAATAGACGACATCCTCTCATACTGTTACCTGCCATTTTGGAGCTTCTGAAGCAGCGACTGAGAGTCAGATACAACAAAAGTCCCCAGTAAATGGAGTCCCAGAGAGCCACTGGAAGTAACTGCCTCAACCTTCATCCTCATACTGAAAGTAGTTGTCCTTTATCTTCTTCTTCTTTAGCGATCTCTGGTCATGCGCTTAATTTACTGTGGAACACAAACTGGGCAGTCAGCTTCAGGTCTGTCAGGTTTCCCCAAAGCTTAGTTTTCAGGTTGTCCTGTATGATCTACTTTGTTCTGCAACAACAGTACCATGCGTGCTAGCCGAGAAACCTCAGTCTGACTTCTCATCATGATGCACAGACCCTTCGGTATAAACAACATCATCATTACTTGCATTATCTTCTATCAGTTGTTTAATTGCGAGCTCAGCCTTCATGTTGCCCCTGTCATCTCTACATTCCCTTCATTTGTGGCTAACAGTATAATGCATGTGTGGTATTTTGATGACCCCATTTTGTGCAACCAGATCAGAATGTATTTACACACATATATACTAACCTGACTTGCAGACATACTGGCCTGATGGGCACTCTGGGTGTGAAGTGACTGAGGATTAGTCACTCCACCTGGACCTGGGACACCAAGTCCCACTGGATGGGACAAGGAACCTGGAACAGTACCATGATGTGTTCCAGGTTGGTTCAATCTGTGTAAAATGTATGAATAATAAAAACATTGTTTCTGTTATTTATCAGTTTATGTTTACAATACATACCATATTCAAGTCTGTGTCATATTTTAAGATACCCAAAAATAATTTCAGAAATAAACATGAGTTAAATGTACCAACATGAACATTTCTCTCAATATTTGAATTTACAAATAAGAAAATGTCTAATTGATTGGACCATCATCATTGCACTTTGGTAAAAATAATGTGTGCTCTGATCTCTTTCTTCCACAGGAAGATCTCAGCAACAGTGCACAAACTGTAGCATAAAACAGGTCTCCCATGTAATTTTGAGGATTGTGAAAATTTGTATAAATTTTTTATTTTAACCCTCTTATTCCTGGAGCGCCGAATGCGCCGTATCGGTATAAACCCATAGCGGCCGTTCACGGCAGGTATATACCTTTTAAATCGTTTTCTATATCTTTCCTTGCGAATAGACACGCTAAAATTTAGCCCTGATGTCATTGCCGATAATGGCTGCTGTCATTTTAGAAATCCGCGTGTTTCTAGTGTTAGTGGATTCGTGATCGCGAATTTTTAAAAAGTTCTTTTATTTTCTGGAAAACTTGTTGTGATTTATGATTCAGTTGATGGAAAATTTGCGTGAGATCGTGGATAAATCGGATTGATACATAATTCATTCAATATTTGCGTGCGAAAATTTATGATGCTAGTTCTAGTGTTTACGACGATTTGCGTAACTATTAGTTATGATGAATTACGATTGTCGATGGATGCAAACATCGCCGCTTCCCTCCGTCCACCTAGGTTGTAAAGTTGAAAGAGAATAGTCGCAACAGCTGAGCACTATCAATATCGAACAATTTATTGAAGAAATAGGTTCTGCAAATGACATTGATTCAGAGTATTCTCTATTTGTGATTACCGTCATTACGTCACGCTTGATTTTTACGCGAGGTATTTTTTTAGAACTGGACAGAGCGAACCAAATAATTTGCTCTATGAAAATTCAAAAAATCCAGATCCTTCATGGACACTGTTCCTTTTCATTACATCAATATCTTTCTTTATGTAAACTATATGTGTTGAACTCACCAGTTACCTTACTACAGAATGTTTTGGTTTACCGATAAACTGTTGAATGTGCCTGCTTTGTCAGATATAGTGTCAAGAAATAGATTTGAAAGTATCAGCAAATATTTGTACCTCAATGTCAATTCCAAATTCGTTCCATGAGGACAATATGGACATGTGCAAGGTTGAACCTCTGTCTTGATTGTATGAGGGCCCTCATGCCCGTACAAACATGCAGGCTAGGCAACTGCAGGGCTGATAAACTCCCAGATACTGCAGGACTGATCAACTCCATTCATGCCAACCATCAATGGACTCAACTCTACTGTTTGGCAGAATGCAGAGTCGCGGTTAGTGTTTCTAAATGAAGATGAGGACTGCACCACGAAGGTGCGTGGAGACAAGTGATAGCTGCCCCACATGTAAAATCAACCTCTGTTAAGGAGATTGCTTTTCAACCTTTCAATTTACATTTATCCTCAATAAAACTGACATTTTTGAGAGAAACATACATTCAACATTGTCATTCATTTTTATTTCTTCACTTGTATAATTTTTACATCCAACTTGCATGGTATTGACAACATACATGTTTACAAACTAGTACCTCATCCATTTAACTGTAAACTGGACTTTAAATCACAAATATTGATTAGAAATTGTATTTGTTATGAATTTTATTTCACGAGCACTTCTCATTGTTGCTGGGTTATTTCCCTTGCCCTGGGATTTCGGTAGTAACTTTTTCTGAAGGGCTGGGAATAAGAGGGTTAAAGAAAAGTACTTTTGGAACATGAAGCAAACAACCACATGACACTTCAAAGTTTCAGCTGTGTACATATCATCAAGAAACTTATCACCATCTCATTGGGTGCCAAGCATCGGATGATGTCAGAAAGATTCTCTTTCTCCAAGACCAGATAAATGTTACACATTTTTTCCCTTGTTCATCCGCTATTAATTCAGGTGTAGTCATGTCTAAATGGCACCTTTGATTGCCTTTTGCCTGTAAGCTTGCTTTCCTTTCCCTAATATCCCTTTCCAATCAGGCGAGCCTTACTTCAACAGTAAATGTTACACATTATATGGAACAAAGCAATAACATAAAAATACACAAAAACACCCTCAAAATGATATTATGCCAAAGGGCAAGAGCTCATGCACTCCTAGATTATTGAAGAACTGCAATTTTTGAACAATGTTTGTCTAAACCAAGTTAACATTATATCCAGCACTGATAACAGTTCTGGACTTTGAAGAAAAAGGAAATAAATATTGAGCCCCCTCCTCATTATTACTACGTACTCCTCTCCACTCCTTGTGGAACATAGGGACTCAACAGTTGTTCGCCACATTTCCCAGTCTCTGGTTTTCTTTATGACTTTCCAGGATAGTCCAACATCCTTCAGTTATCAACTTGGGAGCCTCTATTTTTGTTGTATGCAGTTCAAAAGTGTCCCCGCATCAGCTTCCTTGCTGGTTTGGCTACTGAGTGTCATCTGTCTCCTGCGTGAAGCCCTAGTTCATCCGACAATTTGCGTTATTAGTTTTGAATAATTTGTTTCTGTAACTACATCCGTTTTTAAATGGATGGGTAGTTAGCCCACCGCACAAACCTCAACCTGGAGGTCACATTTAGTCTATCCTCTCTCCTTTGTCTGTCCGGCTTGGGTAAGCCTGCCGACATAGCTCTCCATGTCACTGAGGTATGCATGCCAACAACAGCAACCGCATGAAGTCAACAGGGTTTTAGTACAACAAACATTAATTATTGAATAAAATGGGCTTAAATCAGCAATCAAGAACTGCTGAACAAGTGCAGCCAGGAAGAAATGCACACAGTGATAAAAGACATTCACTGGAGTTGGATCAGACATGTGCTTAGGTGTGATCCAGAGACCATCACAAGAACTACCATGCAGTGGACCCCCAGAAGGAAGATGAAAGAGACTAATGACGTGGTGGAAAGCAGTGGAGGAGATGATGAGATGTCCATGAGAAAGAAGGAGAAATTTGCTTTCTGTATGATTACATGAGCATGTTACTGTGTACAGAGTGAGTCTGACAAGATCAAGACTAATTTCACACGTTATAAATCAACACCACAAAATTGTGTTCCTTTCTACTCAGTCGATTCAACATCAAACAAGTGTACTCTTTTCTACTCAGTCAAATCAGCACTAAGCAAATTTTGCCTTTCCTCAAATAAAAAAAAACCAAAACTATGATGTACATTACAAATTGAAACTTCTGCTGTACTCACTTTGCATAACATAAATATTGTCAAGTACTTACTGGTATCCTGGAATTGGAAATGTCATGTTTGTAGATATACCATCACCAACTTCATTAAAGCGTGATGCACCTGGAGTTATTACTCTCGGATAGGCATCACCAGGGTTTACCCTTCGCTGTTGAGAAAAATTAAAATATACTACTACATGAAATCTAGGAAAGAGAAAATATGTTGCTAATCAGTTATTGAACTGGTTACAAACACATATGAAAGTGGGACTTAAGGCATTTGACATGAATACACAAGAGGAGTTTGCGGGACAGGCTCAGTTGGAGACAGGTTCTAAAAACAGTTCTGAGAACTAATGAAGCCAGACTTAAGACAAATTACTGACATGAAACATGTCAGGAGAATGCAGAAACAAAATCCACCATGGATCCATTGTCTCTCTCAAGACCAACACAGGATGCCATCACAAGACATTGCACACAGTCATTATTTCAATGGAAACATTGTGTTATAGAATGTCAATAATATCTAATAATATAAGTTGAACTAACTCACTACATTAACCATTCAACAACAGACTATCAGTAATATTATTATATCAGTGCTTCATGAATAAAACTATTTTAATAATAGATTTACCTGAGGTTCATCAGTTCGTCTCTGCATTTTGATTTAAAGTAATAACCTATAAATAAAATGTAGACATATAATATTAGTCAGGTTGGTAGCATTTTCAACAATTTTTTTCAAAATTTCAATATTGGTTACTGAACCGACATCATAGCACTCCAGCCAGGCAGACCCACAGGTGCTCACTCTCCCCCAACATACATCAAAGAGTATGCATACTGATGGTTCCTGTGGCTCGCTGGCTAAACACATTCCTTACTCTGTCCCTTAGGCATCCAGTTCACTTGTACGAGTGGAAGTCAATAAGTAAGTCACAAATGGCCGTAGAAAAATAACTTAATATGATAACAACTTGAACCAGTTTATTTTTATACATACATTGTTCCTTTATTTCTCAACATAATTTCCACCAACATTGATACACTTATCCCATCGTTTTATCAGTCCTCCCAAACCGGCTGCATAGAACTGCGTGCTCTGTTTTTTAAACCACGTTTTTACTTCACATTCACTTCGGCATCATTCGCAAAATCGCCAAGGTGGATTTTCAGTGGACCAAACAGGTGGAAATCGCTAGGGACTAAGTTGTGACTGTAAGGTAGATGTTCCAGAACTTCCCACCTTAGTTGGTTAATTTTCTCCTGAGTTAATAGAGCTGTATGTGGTCTGGCATTGTCAAGAAGACGCAACACTCCTCTAGTCAGCAGTTCTGGACGTTTTCTTGAATTGCATCATGAAGCATCGATAGAACTTCACAGTACGATTCAGAACTCACATTGTCACCTATCTTCTTGAAATTGGTTAAAAGCACTCCTTGACAACCCCAGAACACCGTCAGCATAACCTTCCCTGTTGATGGCGGAACCTTGAATTTTGGACACAAGGCAAAGGATGTTTCACTGCATTGAAGCACGCTTTGATTTGGGCTGGTAGTGATGCATCCATGATTCATCCCCAGTAACAATCCTGTTCAGCATGTCTTCTCCTTCCTCTTCGTATTAACAGAGATGATGCAAGGATAGGTCAAATTGGTTCATTTTGTGTTCCTCCTTCAATTGTCTAGGTACCCACCTTGAGCACACTTTCTTAAATTTCAATCGATCATGCATTATGCTGTACCATGTGAGCACCCTATTGCAGATGCTATAAAGTCTATCGCAACTCGCCTGTCACCTCTAATCGTCTCCTCCACCTGCTGCATGGATACTTCTGCTGCAATCTCAACAGGACAAGCGAATCGGATTTCATCTACAATTTTAGAGCGTCCTTGAGAAAATTTTATACCCAGCTATGCACGCTTTATGGACAAACACTTGTCAGCATAAACAGGAAGCATTTTCTTATGAATGTCCTTTGCAGGCAGTCCTTTTGCCCACAAAAAACGCACAACAGCACGTTGCTCTGTGGTTGTACACTCCGTAAGTACAATCACCATTTTGTTTTTGCGCTGTGCATGCGCATGAGACACCCAGCGCATGACGAACGGGAATATAAAGTTCAATGTTGCTGTGACCTAATGACACCTTTAGAAACACCAACTACATTTACCTGTCATCCCACAGAACTTTGTGACTTACTTATTGACTCGCCCTCTTACAATGGGTAACTCTAAACTTAAATCGCTGGATCGATTCTTCGTTCATTCTCATATTCTCGCTGGATATAGCAGCATGCAGTTCTAAGAATGGAATGCGTTGTATCACTGTTTTCAGTGAGAGCTGTGGTAGCATTCACAGACAACATACAAAAAAGTCAAAGAAAGGCTTAGAAAGGCAAAGAAAGCAACTAGTCATGAAATTCCTATCCTATAAAAAGACAAATGATACAATATGTTTTTATGATGCACTGAAGAATGTTTATGATTCCCAGTCTACTATTTCTACACCAGGTCTAGATTCAGGAGAACAAAACTGATATCTGACAAATTTCAGTTATTAGAATGCTGGGAAGAACACTTTCATGCTCTCCTCAACCAATTGTCTCCCATTTGTGATGAAGTCATAGCACGAACGCCTTCAGTTCTATCTAACTGCAAGTTTAACATCCCTCCCAGTCTGGATGTCAAGAAAGAAACCAGCCAGTTGTTCAGTGGGAAAGTAGCAGGCAGACTAAATGCCAGCTACGGTTATAAAGCTGGAGACCCTATGCTGGCGCAGACTGACCTATTCATTTCAATATGGAACATAGATGCTTTTCCAGGTGAAACAAAAGATGCAACAATAGTCCACTTGTAAGAGCACAAGTGCAATTGTCAGTCTTGTGACAATCACAGTGTGACCTTCCTCCTGTAAATTGTTGGCAATACACTAGAGTTCTCATCAACTGCTTAATTGTTCATATAAAAAAGGTCTTATTACCAGAAAACCATTGTGGTCTGAGAACAGACTGCAGAATAGAAGACATATTTTTAGCCTAGCATTAGCCTAGCAAGTCCAAGAGAAATGTTAGGAACAACAATGCAATCTCTACATTACTGTTACTGACCTAATGAATACCTCTGACCCGATGAACAGACATGGATAATTATGGATAAGCTTGGATGTACACACAAATTCATGAAGATTGCCCAACAGCTACATGAGGGCATGATAGTCTGTGTGTTAAATGATGGTGAACTATCAGAGGTCTTTCATGTCAACAATGGTGACAAGCAAGACTGTGTTGGCTTCAACACTCTTCAACATGATGTTTGTAGACCTTGATCATGAATGTCTTTCAGCCATTAGATGCTGGAATGTGGATTCAATCTCAGGCCCCTACAGGTCATTACCAAGGTAAAAGAAACATCAATATTGAATCTATGTTTAGCTGAATATTGCACTTTCACTTCTGGTTCTTAAAAAGATATGCAGAACAGCATTGAGCAAAATGCTGAGAATATCGAGTGGCAGGCAAAGTTACAGGATACCAAACTCTCCATGAGGACCAACATACACCTACACAACTCTACAGAAAACTGAAATTAGATGAGGCGAACATATCATATGCATGTCTGATAATCCATCCCAAAACAGATGTTATAAAGTGAGCTCTGCCTGGCCAAAACAACTGCAGGTGGAAAAAATAATGCTTCAAGAGTCTATGAAGACATCTAGAGAAATATTCAAAATTGACACCACCTCCTGGAAAACCTTTGAGCAAGACAATTCTTCTTTTGTGCAGTCAATGCCCTAGATATTACTGAAAACTTTTAATTACTGAAGCTCAGAGAAAATGTATGGTCCAGAAAGACATAAACACCATACATGTGTGCTAGCACACATACACCCAGAACTACAATGATGATTATACATATGTCAGTTGTAGCAGGATATTTTGTACCAACATTAGACTCTACACAAGTCACTTTACACAAACATAGGTGGTGAAGCAAGACAAGTCTGAAGCTGCTGTTATCATCGCCTGCAATGGACAGCTATTACTAGTACTATTATTTGAGAAAATAAATGCAATTTAACAATACTCATACTCAGCAAGAACAATTACAATATCAACCTCTTCCTGTAATTTATATGGTAATTTGCTGTATCATATAATTCCATTCTTTCTTTCTCGAATCCTGTATGCCTCACAGCGTCAGGTCAGGAAGAGATTTCTAAAACGGGCCATAGTATGCGCTTCGTAGATAGTCTCTTTCGTCGCCTCTGTTATCGTTGAGGTCCATCTTTTGCGTGGCCGGCCTTTTGCTTTATACCCATTGTATCGAGCAGCATTGCTCTTTGGGGTGCACTGTCTGATGGTAATCTGCTTACGTGACCGAACCATTTCATTTGTTGTTTCTTGATGAAGTCTAGTACTGATGTTGTACCCACTTTTATCCTGATGTCTTCATTTCTCAACCGGTCTCTTCTTGTTACACCCAGCATTCTGCGTAGACACTTCATCTCTATTGTGACTAGTTTTCTTCTATCGTTTGTTGTCAGCGTCCAGGTTTGGCACTGGTAACATAATGTGGGAGAAAGATTGTGTTGAACATTGCTCTTTTTGTGTTCATGGTGACGTGTTTGCATCTTAAAATTGGCGCCATTTGCCCTATCATTTGATTTGCTTTGTTGCATCTGTGTTGAATTTCATTAGTTATTCTTCCATTTGCTGAAAAAATGCTCCCCAGGTATGTGAAATCTTTTACTTGATTTAGTAGGTGATTATCGATGGAGATATTGGTAGTGCTTTCCTCTCTGGTGAATGTCATTACTTCTGCTTTGTCGATGTTAATTCTCATGTTGTGTTTGTTACATGCTAACTGGAGTCTGTTGATGTGTTGTTGTAGCTGTTCTGTTGTTGATATGATTGCCTGATCGTCTGCAAAAGAAATTCATTTAAGAGTTCTCCGAGGTTGTTTCCTTCGCTGGTGTTAGCTATTTTACAGATGTGGTCAATATACGTGATGAACAGCAGCGGGATAGTACGCAACCTTGTCTTACTCCTGACCCTACGTGAATATAATTCCATAAAAGTTTATATTGTCATATCGTTTAGTTAACATAATAAGGAATCTATGCATATGCACATATTGACATTGTTTATAATTTTCCACGATTTTTATTAACAACAGATATGATAAGGGATTCTAAAGCTTGTAAAAAGAGTTAGAAGACCCAACAAGATATATATGATGACAGTAGTCTACTCAGTAGTTAGTAGTACTATTGAATTGGTAGCAAACTTTAGTAAGTTAAAGTATAGGCTAAGTAGTAAGTAGTGTATTGTATTACTAAATTAGTAAGTAGCACTTGACTTAAACTTTGGATTCCAATTAGGACTACCAATTACAATTAACAGTATAGTATACTAACTAAACTAACTTAGTAACTAACTACCTACTTACTACTAACAGCAATGATTGATGATTGTAAACTGTAATAATGATAGTTAATTTTTAAAAAGTAAAGGAAGGAAATACCTAAGCACGACACATTTCTCACTCGTTCCCTCTGTTAACATATAATATGTTGTAATATATTTACGTATGGTAATATCGTTGCCATGTTGTATTAAGCAAAAATGTTATTTTGTACAACTAGTACCGTAAAATTGTAAAACTAAAACAATCTGAATCCCGATCCCAACAAATAAATTATACTTATAGCGACGCCGTCGACCGCCAGAGCTTGCTTGTGGTGTTAATAAAGAACAAGGTATATGTGTTGAAATATAATTCGCAGACTTTCAAACTCGTATCTAAAAGTATGCTTCCAGTGCATTTATATTTGACTGTTGCTAAAAACAGAACAATGAAAATCAAATAATTACAATGCACTATTGACTATACATAATACAATTTACCTTTCCGCCATACTTCTGAAACATACTCTATATTCACGGCAATGCCTTAAACTATTCAGAAAATATTTGTTAACAAAATTAAGCAGTAAAATGTTTTACGGCAGATACACACAAATTATTTGTATCACAAACAATGTAACTTTGTTTCAATTTAGCTGATAAAGTAACTGGCATATTTCAATTCAACGTATTGTTGATTTCTTTGTACCTACAGTTTTGTGTATTTTCAGAATAGTTGGAGATATAGATTGAACTTTACCCCATAACCTGAATAAATTATGAGGTCACAGTACATTTATAATTACAGCCCGTGTACAAATACTTTTGAAGTGACGTAATAACAGTTATATTTTCTTGGATTCTCCGAAAGGAGTCAATTCTTATTTTTCTTGTTTTTTTCTCCTGCCTCTAACAAAGTGTTCGCGTTTAAGTTTCCATTTTCACACACACACACACACCCCTTTCCTTTTCTTACCTCTGGATAGGGATGTATATTTATAAATGTTTTCTAAGTCGTCTATACTAACTGCTTCTCTTATGACATTGGTGATGTCTGCACTATCCGTTGCCTGTCCTTCCTCAACCACTGCAATATCAGTCAGGTGATCTGCACACTCATTTCGTTGTACTCTTGCATGCCCTGGTTCAAAAACACTCGTAAATGTTAACTGGGTTATTCGGGATGGGTTAATGTGACAGGCCATTCCCGTCTTATACGTCCAGCCTGAATTTTCTTAAACATATTCATTGAGTCTCTAAGTATACACGCATGTGTGAATTTCTGTGTACTCAATCACTTCAGAACCTTAGTGACCGCTATGACCTTTATTGGAAGATTGCCCGTATTTACAGCAAAGACACCGCTGTCCTCATCGACAGTTTTGTATCTCAAACTCGCCATAAGTCCATGCACTTCGCTTGCCTCAATTCGCCGAGCCATCAGTGTATATCACAATATCACCATCTAGTGTATATTCATCCACCATCACCTTGACTTCTGTATTTATTAGAGCAGGAACCTGTTCTGTGCAGCTCTATCGAGTGTGATGTGGACGAAAATGAGATAATGTTGGTATCCACTAGCATTGGTCCCCATGCTAAATATCATCTTCGTCATGTCTAATCTACGATTCACTGGCATTGATCCCCATGCTGAATATCATCTTCGTCATGTCCCATCTACAATCCACTGGCATTGGTTCCCATGCTGAATAGCATCTTCGTCATGCCCCATCTACGATCGATTTTTGCCTATTCCCTTTATCACTTGAAGTGGGTGCCGAATGTCAACTTTTGTAGCGGGGAGGGGTGTGATGTTATTCTGCCTCCAACACTGGGCACGGCACCAAAATCAGAGCTGTAAACGGTCACCTGATCATCCACTCTGAAGAACGCTGATGAATATTTTTCCTATTCCAGTAATTGACCACGACACCACCGGTATTTACACCAGAATAAAGATGATTCTCTGTAGACGTGAAATATTATGATTATATTCTTCTAATTCTGTAAATAATGACACCAACAGTCATAAACGATTGTCAATTCATAATTTTATTGAGTTCGATCACTTTACTGGGACGTCATTTATAACAACTAAACAACAACCAGAATCACAGAAAATCAGTGTTTCTAATAGTAATGAATGCTAAAGATTCTGCCTACATCTATTAACAATGTCTTCATTCTACTTCTCTCAAGATAACGTGGTAGAAATTCCAAGCATGTCTTCCCAGTAATATATAGATAGTACTGCATTAAATTATTTAGGTCATGTGTGATTCCTGTACTGACCTACGGTTGTGAAAGTTGGAAATCAACAAAGAAAATTGATAAGAAACTGGACAGCTTTGAGAATAAATGTCTACGAAAATTATTAAAAGTAAAATGGAGTGATTTCGTTTCTAACAACACAGTGAGAGATAGAACACACCAACAACCCGTATCAAATATTATAAGGAAACGAAGGTGGAAATATTTAGGTCATGTTCTTAGAGCAGACGAAAAGAGACTAAATCGACAAGTCCTTATGTGGTCACCAATTGGGAAAAGAAAACGTGGAAGACCAAAGACCACTCTTCGAAGAACCATCCAACAAGAAAGCAAACTATTGGGATGTAAAACCATACAAGATCTCCAACTGCTAGCAAAGAACCGTATCACATGGAGATCATAAACCTCTGCCCTATGTGCCGCCTTTGGCTCGAAAGGAATAAACTAACTAACTGCATCAATACGAATAGGAACAAACAAGTCTCGTTCACACCATGTGATTCATGTACGTCCAGAATTCTGAGTATCGAATCAATCAACTCGGTGTCGTTTCTGTAGATCACTGTAATCTCGTTTACAAATTTATTTTATGTCCGCTACTCCTCTCAATGCTATCTCCATATCTCACCTATCCAAATTTGACGCTATCACACATCTCCATACAAATTTTAGTTACCAGGAAATACTCGACATGTCCATCAGAGCGCTAACATCATCTAAGCTCTCTACTAAGATACCGCAAGTACTGTTACAGACCTTGCCACTAGCTTCTGTTCCTTCATCAAAAGAATCTCTTGGACAGTGACACCATGAACTGATCGATCTTAAATCAGCTCATGCTCTGTCTTCTCGAATTTTTCAGTTCCAGCCATATTTGTCCTTCCTAACAATTTCACCATAACAATTTCCCAAAGTTTCCCGAAATGTACTATCATGCTGAACTTGACCTCAGCCGAAGGTGTTTACAACTTAACCTAATTTCCGATGAATAAATATATTGTCTCTCCAAGACGACCTGATTACGCAATACTTCCAGCTTCCAGAAGGGTCCCGGATGTCTCAAACTGCTAATTGTGAGCGGAAACTTATACTAACCAAGCTGCACTGTCCAAATTATTACGTATGTTTAAATCAAGTTTAGCTTCAAAACAAGTTATTTTGCGAAAATAAAATTTATAACTGGATCATTTTTTTCTTCAAATATAGTACTCAAAATAGGGCCATGTAACCTTTTTACTAGATCAGTCCAACGAACAGCGTCATTATTTCATAACCTTTGGTCTATCCCTCTCTGTTACACCTTTACCCTGAGATAATCACGCGCTCTGGATAATTTATATCCATTATACATGATGTGGTCCTTATGTGGTCACCAGTTGGGGAAAGAAAACGTGGAAGACCAAAGACCACTCTTTGAAGAACCATCCAACAAGAAAGTAAACTATTGGGATGTAAAACCATACAAGATCTCCAACTGCTAGCAACGAACCGCATGACATGGAGATCTAAAACCTCTGCCCTATGTGCCGCCTTTGGCACGAAAGGAACAAACTAACTAACTATACATGGTGGCAAAGTCTAGAATAATCTGGAAGGTATCTCATAGTTTGACAGGACGTGTCTCTTATGCACTCAAGAATTATACACATTTCTACGTTTTTCTATTATCTCCAGTATGTTTATGTGTGTGGTGCTATTTGTCAGGATGACCAGTGCATATTTCATGTTAGAGAGAACCAGTCCCTGGTATAATACCAGAAGTAGATATTGTTCAAGTTGTATATGACCTTTATTGCCGATATATCTTTCCTAGATTTGTAATAGTGTGGTCTATGTGCTCTTTGAATGATTGACTACGGTCAAATCTCTTCGTTATTTCATGGAGCTGGTTCTTTCAATGTCCTTCCACAGAGTTTCCCTTTCAGCATTTTTATGTTGACAGATAGTTGGTTCACTGATAACCAAGTTACTGTTACTTTAGATGGATTGACTGCTGTCCCAGAGCTATTGCGTCTGGAAGATATCCGATGATTCTTTTGTAACTCCCAAACAATACTGGCTCTATCTTTGTCCTGTCCGTAGACCATGATGTCATCTGCATAGGAGAGAGTTCTGCCTGTGCCACTTAATTGTTACCATGTGATTCTAATTGTTTTAGTTTAGTTTAGTCGTCGGATCACCATCACTGCACGTCGAACAAATTAGTCCATAAGTGCTCCGATCTCTCCTCAGTATGTCCATCAGCGTGTGGCGACTAACGACACCGGTTCTTTGTTGGTTTACAATTCTTCTTTGTCTGCCAGCATAGCGTTCTTGTCGAGCTACACCACACTTAACTTTGAGTTCTTGCAGTCTGGTTAGTGTTGTGGATTCACCGCTATTACGTGAATCATGTACATGCCCTCTCTCCCTTAAGGAATTTATAATATCAGCCTGGTCCATTGCTCGTCCGCTTTGGACAGCAGCCATACCTGCAAGCCTATCCGCACGTTCATTCCCCTTACACCTGCATGCCCTGGCACAAAAATAAAACTGATCTTTGTCAGCTTAGACCTCCCCAGCGATTCTATCCAATGTCTCCTAGCCCATCCTGTTTCAATCTTCCTGAGCATACTCATTGAGTCACTGAGAAAACATGCATGGATAAAGTCTGTGATTCTAGCCAAATCATCGCTTTGGTAACCGCATGATTTCCATAGTGAGACTGCTCGTAGTCACGCAAAACCACCACTGTCTTCCTTCACAACATCACCTCCGACCTGAGCAGTGAAAGCCCACGAGCTCCGCACATGTCGAATCACCGAACCATCCGGATAAATGATTCTAATTGTGTAAGCATTAAAGAGAACAGAAGACAAGGAAGAGCCCTGAGACAACCATGAGTTGACTATTACCAGCTCTGATGTCTAGTATACACATGAGCACCATTTTTCTCTGGAACAATGCTGAAGATATCCATCTGACAATACTTTTTTGAAAATTAAGAACATATTTGAAGATAACAAGTATTTAGTTAATGCTAGTTAGTAAAGCAAATCAAATCATATGGCAAATGGTAATAAATTTTGAAATGCAAGCACATCGCCATGAGCACTATAAGAGCAGTTTACAACACGATCTTACTCCCGACATTATCTATTAGTGTCAAACCTGGACATCAAACGATATAAGAACTAGTCACACGACATAGATGACACGTCTAAGCAGAGTTCTGTAAGTATCAGGAACAGACCAGTTTAGAAATGAAGACATCTTGAAAAAGTGGGAGCAACATCAGTACTGAATTTATAAAAAAAAAAAAAAAATTATTAGGCCACAAACGCAGATTACCAACAGACAATGCACATCAAAGAGTAATGTTACTTCGATACAGTGGATACAAAACAAAAAGTCGTCCTCTCAAATGGAGGACCTCAGAAATAACAGAGGCAGGGAAAACTTTATTTATGAAATGCACACAAAGCCCTTTCTATAAAACTCTTCTTATCCTGACGCTGTGAGACAAAACAGAATTAGGGAACAAGAAGAAAAAGAAGATATTGGAAACAATTAAATAGCGAAAGACATAAGAACAAAGTATTTTAGTTTTACAAAATACAGAAACAGTGACGATACACAGCAACGTTTTGACCAAAGGCCTTTATCAAGCAAACGATATAACAGGAGTGACGAATTTCAAAGAACACTACATATGGACGACTACATACGGAGACATTCAAACGTATCTAATGAAAATCTGGGAATAAAAACGAATAACGAAATGAATGCAACACAAAAAAGCCACAAAAACTAGAAGTGGAAAAGAAGAGAAACAAAAAAAAATCAGTTTTATTTACAAGTACAATTAAATATACTGCAATGGAGTTCTTCTCTCGTACCAGACGATTACCAGCCCTCCCCATAATTCATTCATGGAAATCATCCATTCAGCCTTAGCATTATTCGTCATCTTCGCCATTTGGAGCTCTGGTGTATCCTTCGGCGATGTCCGGTTTCAGCATGGCTTACTCGTTTCGTTCTCTTCAGCACCATTCTGGTAGCATCTGAGTGACTTTTTCGGTGCATGTGGCTGAGCTTTAGCTCACCGTCCATACCTCCTTAGTTGCGCTCTTACGTTGCATGAGCCATCTAGTATTTTTACGGTGTGGGTAGCTAGCCTCACTTCCAACCTCCTTAGTTGCCTCTTACGACGTGCATGGCTGGTAACAGTGGTTCTATTCTTTACACCCCAATTACCGCGGTAACCAGTGGCGGCTCGTGATCGTTTTTGTTGGTGGGGCCAGACACAAATTTTCGGCAAAATCAAGGCTTTGGGTTAGATTACATTTTAACTAATTAAATAATAAATACACGTTACACATTATTTTTGTTGGGCCCGGCCCCTCTGGCCCTTAATGACGAGCCGCCACTGGCCGTAACCACTCGCGGGCAATGGAGTTTAGAAGGCGCTTCGAACAAACACGTTTCCATAACACATCATCTCAATTAATATGTCTATGTCTAATTTCAATTTAAATTTACCTAAGTACGTATAAATGTAGTGGGGGTGGGGGCGCAGGAGATGGTAGGGATAGTACCTTTCGGTGAGAGGCAGTCGCGTTCTTTTTAGGGCCGCCTGGAGCCTATTTGGTTCCCCCACTCCTGCCCAGCTCGCATATGGCTCCTTGAGTCTGCTTGTGTACAGCAGCGCCACACCCCGGGCAACGGTTTCGACTAGCCGGCGAAACTACGTAGAGCTGAACTCGAAGGAAGTCTCCCTTTTACAGTACACACGGCTGCCGGCAGAATAGGGGAAAATTGACAATGTCAACAACGGCTTCGAAGACGGGAACTAGAACAGCCTGGTATCGGGCTCAGGGCACACCAGAGATTATTATGGTTAAGTGGCCAGAATCAATCATAAAGCAATGGCAAACTACTGATTGTATAGTGCCAAGAACTCGATGCAGAACAGAACATGCATTTTTACAGTGGCTATTTATGGTTGTGAATCATGGACTATTACACAAAAATTAAGAACGAAAATCCAGTCCTTCGAAACTAAATGCTACAGAAAGATCCTACGAATACCATGGACAGAAAAAGAAAGAACACTGATGTCCTGAAAGAACTAAATGTTAAAGAGAATTGGCTGATAAACAACATACTATACAGAAAAATTAGAAACATTTTGTCACATTACGCGTCACGATGACCTGGAGAGAACAATATTAGAGGACATGGTCCCAGGACGCAGAGACAGACCAAGAAGAAGATGGCTACAAGATATTAAAGAAACCATGAACATGACCATCGACGATATGGGTGAACTGACAAGAGACAGAGTGAATTTCAGATGCACTGCAAAGAGAGCAACGTCATATAAAGGATACGCACCTTGATGATGATGAAAATGTAAATTAGTTAATCTGATTTAGTTAATCTATGTCTAGTTTCAATTTCAATTTTACTGAAATAAAATGTTAATTGATTTCTGATGGGTTAGTTTTCTTTTCCAGTTACTTTCAACTCCCGGAAGGTCAACTCGCCTATTGTGGGAAAGCCAACTCTGGTCATGTTTTTTGTTGTTGTCCGAGACTAATGGAGACGAGCGTGAATAAAAAGCAAGCAGAAACAGGATGTGCTAGCCTATGAATCTGTAGGTACCGAACTGACACAACCAACTCACAATGTAAGGCACAGATCCCATACATACCACAAAGAGTGGTTGAACAAGTGATTCATTGATATGAAGCGAAGAACGAAGAAGTCGAAGACTGAAAGATAGTGACAAGACAAACATAAAAACCATAACTTCGAAGCCAAGAACGAAGAAGTCGAAGACTGAAAGATAGTGACAAGACAAACATAAAAAACATAACTTCGAAGCCAAGAACGAAAAAGTCGAAGACTAAAAGATAGTGATAAGACAAACATAAAAAACATAACTTCGAATCCGACAATTTTTTAACAGAATTTTATTTTGCTTTCACACAATTGAAAAAATATATGTCGTTTGTTCCTTCTAAAGGACATTTACATAACCATATGTGTAAAGTATATGATTTGTATGTAGATATGTTCTTATTTGTCTTATGTGATCTGTTTAAGACTTGTAACTTCCAATCTCTTTTCTCAACTGTTCTAGTTCAGGGTTAGGCTTGAATTTCTCTCTGTTGAAATCAAACATCTGGAATACAAGCAGAATTGAAATTAAATGATGCCAGAACAAAAATATGTCTTCCAAACAGAAGCAATACTACAACATTCATATTCTTGATAATATGAAACAAAGATAAATTAGGTTAAACATGTCATCACTTTGTTGGAATAATTTTCTTGTGTAAATTGAGAAGTTGATATCAGTACAGTTGACCCATATTTCACAATCTAATATATTCCATTGACAAGTTGATATCATGTACAGTTGTACACCATATTTCATAATCTAACATATTCCATTGACATGTTGATATCATGTACAGTTGTACACCATATTTCACAATCTAATATATTCCATTGACAAGTTTATATCATGTACAGTTGTACACCATATTTCATAATCTAACATATTCCATTGACATGTTGATATCAGTACAGTTGTACACCAATATCTCATAATCTAACATATTCTGAATTATATTGCTTAATGAATCTCTAGCTTAAGTAGTAGTGAAACATCTGATGAGTGTCTATAACATCTGATGAGTGTCTTAACAAGAGGTAGTGTAATACATCTGATGAGTGTCTGTAGCTAAAGAGTAGTGTAATACATCTGATGAGTGTCTGTAGCTTAAAGAGGTAGTGTAATACATCTGATGAGTGTCTGTACTAAAGAGGTAGTGTAATACATCTGATGAGTGTCTGTAGCAAAGAGGTAGTGTACATCTGATGAGTGTCTGTAGCTTAAAGAGGTAGTGTAATACATCTGATGAGTGTCTGTAGCTTAAAGAGGTAGTGTAATACATCTGATGAGTGTCTGTAGCTTAAAGAGGTAGTGTAATACATCTGATGAGTGTCTGTAGCTTAAAGAGATAGTGTAATACATCTGATGAGTGTCTGTAGCTTAAAGAGGTAGTGTAATACATCTGATGAACGTCTGTAGCTTAAAGAGGTAGTGTAATACATCTGATGAGTGTCTGTAGCTTAAGAGGTAGTGTAATACATCTGATGAGTGTCTGTAACTTAAAGAGGTAGTGTAATACATCTGATGAGTGTCTGTAGCTTAAAGAGGTAGTGTAATACATCTGATGAGTGTCTGTAGCTTAAAGAGGTAGTGTAATACATCTGATGAGTGTCTGTAACTTAAAGAGGTAGTGTAATACATCTGATGAACGTCTGTAGCTTAAAGAGGTAGTGTAATACATCTGATGAGTGTCTGTAACTTAAAGAGGTAGTGTAATACATCTGATGAGTGTCTGTAACTTAAAGAGGTAGTGTAATACATCTGATGAGTGTCTGTAGCTTAAAGAGGTAGTGTAATACATCTGATGAACGTCGTAGCTTAAGAGGTAGTGTAATACATCTGATGAACGTCTGTAGCTTAAAGAGGTAGTGTAATACATCTGATGAGTGTCTGTAGCTTAAAGAGGTAGTGTAATACATCTGATGAGTGTCTGTAGCTTAAAGAGGTAGTGTAATACATCTGATGAGTGTCTGTAGCTTAAGAGATAGTGTAATACATCTGATGAGTGTCTAACTAAAGAGTAGTGTAATACATCTGATGAACGTCTGTAGCTTAAAGAGGTAGTGTAATACATCTGATGAGTGTCTGTAGCTTAAAGAGGTAGTGTAATACATCTGATGAGTGTCTGTAACTTAAAGAGGTAGTGTAATACATCTGATGAGTGTCTGTAGCTTAAAGAGGTAGTGTAATACATCTGATGAACGTCTGTAGCTTAAAGAGGTAGTGTAATACATCTGATGAACGTCTGTAGCTTAAAGAGGTAGTGTAATACATCTGATGAGTGTCTGTAGCTTAAAGAGGTAGTGTAATACATCTGATGAGTGTCTGTAGCTTAAAGAGGTAGTGTAATACATCTGATGAGTGTCTGTAGCTTAAAGAGGTAGTGTAATACATATGATGAGTGTCTGTAGCTTAAAGAGGTAGTGTAATACATCTGATGAACGTCTGTAGCTTAAAGAGGTAGTGTAATACATCTGATGAACGTCTGTAACTTAAAGAGGTAGTGTAATACATCTGATGAGTGTCTGTAGCTTAAAGAGGTAGTGTAATACATCTGATGAGTGTCTGTAGCTTAAAGAGGTAGTGTAATACATCTGATGAGTGTCTGTAACTTAAAGAGGTAGTGTAATACATCTGATGAGTGTCTGTAGCTTAAAGAGGTAGTGTAATACATCTGATGAACGTCTGTAGCTTAAAGAGGTAGTGTAATACATCTGATGAACGTCTGTAGTTTAAAGAGGTAGTGTAATACATCTGATGAACGTCTGTAGCTTAAAGAGGTAGTGTAATACATCTGATGAACGTCTGTAGTTTAAAGAGGTAGTGTAATACATCTGATGAACGTCTGTAGTTTAAAGAGGTAGTGTAATACATCTGATGAGTGTCTGTAGCTTAAAGAGGTAGTGTAATACATCTGATGAGTGTCTGTAGCTTAAAGAGGTAGTGTAATACATATGATGAGTGTCTGTAACTTAAAGAGGTAGTGTAATACATATGATGAGTGTCTGTAGTTTAAAGAGGTAGTGTAATACACCTGATGAGCGTCTGTAGCTTAAGAGGTAGTGTAATACATCTGATGAGTGTCTGTAGCTTAAGAGGTAGTGTATTCGATCACAATCCAAGCGTACCTGGTTCAAACTCCGCGGCGAGCAAATTTGGAAGCAGAATAGTTCCCTTGGATTTTTACGAACTGTTAAAATAGACATCGCAGTTCAGAAAGCAATGACAAACTACTGAACGTATAAGTGGTGCCTAGAAAATCGACAACTCGTTTACTGTTGTAGATGGCTACGTCCTGTAAATAGGATATGCCACGATTTTCATTTTTCATTCAAATGAATCTGGCAATACGATTCATTATCAAACACCTAACGTTGAACAGTGAATTTGTATACAAGAAGTGAGTTCGTTAGAGAGAGAGAGACTAATTTTCCAACACCTAACGTTGAACAGTGAATACAAGAAGTGAGTTCGTTAGAGAGAGAGAGTCAATAATTTTCCAACACCTAACGTTGAACAGTGAATTTGTATACAAGAAGTGAGTTCGTTAGAGAGAGAGTCAATAATTTTCCAACACCTAACGTTGAACAGTGAATTTGTATACAAGAAGTGAGTTCGTTAGAGAGAGAGAGAGAGTCAATAATTTTCCAACACCTAACGTTGAACAGTGAATACAAGAAGTGAGTTCGTTAGAGAGAGAGTCAATAATTTTCCAACACCTAACGTTGAACAGTGAATTTGTATACAAGAAGTGTGTTCGTTAGAGAGAGAGAGTCAATAATTTTCCAACACCTAACGTTGAACAGTGAATTTGTATACAAGAAGTGAGTTCGTTAGAGAGAGAGAGAGCCAATAATTTTCCAACACCTAACGTTGAACAGTGAATTTGTATACAAGAAGTGAGTTCGTTAGAGAGAGAGAACCAATAATTTTCCAACACCTAACGTTGAACAGTGAATTTGTATACAAGAAGTGAGTTCGTTAGAGAGAGAGAGAGAGAGAGTCAATAATTTTCCAACACCTAACGTTGAACAGTGAATTTGAATACAAGAAGTGAGTTCGTTAGAGAGAGAGAGAACCAATAATTTTCCAACACCTAACGTTGAACAGTGAATTTGTATACAAGAAGTGAGTTCGTTAGAGAGAGAGTCAATAATTTTCCAACACCTAACGTTGAACAGTGAATACAAGAAGTGAGTTCGTTAGAGAGAGAGTCAATAATTTTCCAACACCTAACGTTGAACAGTGAATACAAGAAGTGAGTTCGTTAGAGAGAGAGAGTCAATAATTTTCCAACACCTAACGTTGAACAGTGAATTTGTATACAGAAGTGTGTTCGTTAGAGAGAGAGAGAGCCAATAATTTTCCAACACCTAACGTTGAACAGTGAATTTGTATACAAGAAGTGAGTTCGTTAGAGAGAGAGTCAATAATTTTCCAACACCTAACGTTGAACAGTGAATTTGTATACAAGAAGTGAGTTCGTTAGAGAGAGAGTCAATAATTTTCCAACACCTAACGTTGAACAGTGAATTTGTATACAAGAAGTGAGTTCGTTAGAGAGAGAGAGAGAGTCAATAATTTTCCAACACCTAACGTTGAACAGTGAATACAAGAAGTGAGTTCGTTAGAGAGAGAGAGAACCAATAATTTTCCAACACCTAACGTTGAACAGTGAATTTGTATACAAGAAGTGAGTTCGTTAGAGAGAGAGAACCAATAATTTTCCAACACCTAACGTTGAACAGTGAATTTGTATACAAGAAGTGAGTTCGTTAGAGAGAGAGTCAATAATTTTCCAACACCTAACGTTGAACAGTGAATTTGTATACAAGAAGTGAGTTCGTTAAGAGAGAAAGTCAATAATTTTCCAACACCTAACGTTGAACAGTGAATTTGTATACAAGAAGTGAGTTCGTTAGAGAGAGAGAGTCAATAATTTTCCAACACCTAACGTTGAACAGTGAATTTGTATACAAGAAGTGAGCCCGTTAATGTTAAATAGAGCCAATAGTGCACGATATATACTAGTTATTATTAAAAAAATAGCAACAATTGATAAGGAAAGAGCAAGATCTCTAGAGGCAACTAAGATAAGATTTTACAGAAGAATATTGAGAGTCCCATAGACTGTTAAAAATACTATTATTAATTTTGGAAAGATGTCAATGCAAAGAAGAAGTAAATTATCAGCAGCAACAAGAGACAATCACTATGTTTTAGGTATGAAAGAAAGTTAGAATCAGATGGTATCAACCGGAAATATCAATAGAGGGGACAGAACACGATAGCAAGATTATGGACAGTTCAACTTCCTGGTGCCGAAATATGTGAACATCGGTAATGATAGGCTGTAGTGGTAGTCTGTAGTGATAGTCTGTAATAATAGTTTGTAGTGATAGTCTGTAATGATAGCCTGTAGTGATAGCCTGTAGTGGTAGTCTGTAGTGATAGTCTGTAATGATAGCCTGTAGTGATAGCCTGTGGGTAGTCTGTAGTGATAGCCTGTAATGATAGCCTGTAGTGATAGCCTGTAGTGGTAGTCTGTAGTGATAGTCTGTAATAATAGTTTGTAGTGATAGTCTGTAGTGATAGTCTGTAATGATAGCCTGTAGTGATAGCCTGTACTCAGAAGAGACGTTTATGTAGATCAATGATTGCCTTCGCCAAATGTCAAATGTCATGCACATGATGATAATTTAGAAGCAGTTTTGTTCTATGACACCCCCATCCCTGCCTTCTCTTCCGCCCTCCTTTTAGTTTCCGGTGTAACATAGAATAGAATCTCTTGCGTTTTGTAGAAGGTGACTTAGAGGAGGAGATGGTGGGACGGCAAACCCACACTACAAAAGGAGAGAAGCAGCTGCAGAAACATGGACAGAAAGGAGGAGATGGTGGGACGGCAAACCCACACTGCAAAAGGAGACAAGCAGCTGCAGAAACATGGACAGAAAGGAGGAGATGGTGGGACGGCAAACCCACACTACAAAAGGAGACAAGCAGCTGCAGAAACATGGACAGAAAGGAGGAGATGGTGGGATGGCAAACCCACACTACAAAAGGAGACAAGCAGCTGCAGAAACATGGACAGAAAGGAGGATATGGTGGGATGGCAAACCCACACTACAAAAGGAGACAAGCAGCTGCAGAAACATGGACAGAAAGGAGGAGATGGTGAGATGGCAAGGCAAACCCACACTACAAAAGGAGACAAGCAGCTGCAGAAACATGGACAGAAAGGAGGAGATGGTGGGATGGCAAACCCACACTACAAAAGGAGACAAGCAGCTGCAGAAACATGGACAGAAAGGAGGAGATGGTGGGATGGCAAACCCACACTACAAAAGGAGACAAGCAGCTGCAGAAACATGGACAGAAAGGAGGAGATGGTGAGATCGGCAAACCCACACTACAAAAGGAGACAAGCAGCTGCAGAAACATGGACAGAAAGGAGGAGATGGTGAGATGGCAAACCCACACTACAAAAGGAGACAAGCAGCTGCAGAAACATGGAGAGAAAGGAGGAGATGGTGAGATGGCAAACCCACACTACAAAAGGAGACAAGCAGCTGCAGAAACATGGACAGAAAGGAGGAGATGGTGGGACGGCAAACCCACACTACAAAAGGAGACAAGCAGCTGCAGAAACATGGACAGAAAGAAGGAGATGGTGAGATCGGCAAACCCACACTACAAAAGGAGACAAGCAGCTGCAGAAACATGGACAGAAAGGAGGAGATAGTGGGATGGCAAACCCACACTACAAAAGGAGGCAAGGAGCTGCAGAAACATGGACAGAAAGGAGGAGATGGTGAGATGGCAAACCCACACTACAAAAGGAGACAAGCAGCTGCAGAAACATGGACAGAAAGGAGGAGATGGTGAGATCGGCAAACCCACACTACAAAAGGAGGCAAGCAGCTGCAGAAACATGGACAGGAAAAACATCCCACATTGTTCACGAACTGACTGGTAACGTTTTTGTCTCTGACTGAAATAATAACATTGGCGGCGATCAAGATTGATAATGCATGATTTATTCTATTATTATTATTGTTGTTATCGTATTAAAACAAAAACTAGATCAGAAATGAATGTCCGGAATATCGTTGTTAGGTACAACAGTTATAATTTCTTTAAGAGTCTTACTTTTCTGGACTCTGTAGGAACCACATCCTCATACGGTACGCCCCTGGATTTAACCACTCTGGTAGATGAAAGACATATTATCAATGTGTGTCAGTCAATTATATATGCATTTCAGTTTTCTAATAAAACATTCATTTAAAAACACACTCGTTTCTCCTTGACCAGAACATGATATTTTCAATGTGTGTCTGTCAACTATATATGCATTTCAGTTTTCTAATAAAACATTCATTTAAAAACACACTCGTTTCTCCTTGACCAGAACATGATATTTTCAATGTGTGTCAGTCAATTATATATGCATTTCAGTTTCTAATAAACATTCATTTAAAAACACACTCGTTTCTCCTTGACCAGAACATGATATTTTCTCAAGCGGTGCTGAATTATTAAAGAAGATGACATTCTCACTCTGATTGACAAATTTGATCATACATATACGAATCAAGTAAACTAACGACTGTACTGTCGCACTATTTACTTCTTGTTTATTATACAGTAGTGCTTAAACTCTTGTCCTTCGGCTCGTACACTGTAAGTGTATCATTGAAGAAGTGGTAGTGTATGTGGATTTTCTACCCACCTAGGACGGCATCAGAATTGGATTGCTATAGCACTAGGGGACAACTGAGTTTTCTGTGTTGCTCAATGACACAGGGGCCAGGGTAGGGTCATTCTCCTACACCAGATTTCCTGTTAGTCATGCCGTGGTCTACTATATGTTCAAATGTTCAATGCAAGACGACCATCACGTCCCTGTGCCTTTGTCACTGTGCCTTTACGACGTGTATCAGTCGCCAGAAAACTGCACACAATGATTTGCTATCCTCGTATCTAGTTAGTTTCATTCTGCATTCTTTCCAGTTACAGAGGGCACATGCCTATTGTTCAACTACAGAGGGCACATGCCTTTTGTTTAACTACATAGGGCACATGCCTTTTGTTCAACTACAGAGGGCACATGTCTATTGTTCAACTACAGAGGGCACATGTCTATTGTTCAACTACAGAGGGCGCATGTCTATTGTTCAACTACAGAGGGCACATGTCTATTGTTCTACTACAGAGGGTGCATGTCTATTGTTCAACTACAGAGTGTGCATGTCTATTGTTCAACTACAGAGTGTGTATGTCTATTGTTCAACTACAGAGTGTGTATGTCTATTGTTCAACTACAGAGGGCAAATGTCTATTGTTCAACTACAGAGTGTGCATGTCTATTGTTCAACTACAGAGTGTGCATGTCTATTGTTCAACTACAGAGTGTGCATGTCTATTGTTCTACTACAGAGTGTGCATGTCTATTGTTCAACTACAGAGTGTATATGTCTATTGTTAACCTACAGAGTGTGTATGTCTATTGTTCAACTACAGAGTGTGTATGTCTATTGTTCAACTACAGAGTGTGCATGTCTATTGTTCTACTACAGAGTGTGCATGTCTATTGTTCAACTACAGAGTGTGCATGTCTATTGTTCACCTACAGAGTGTGTATGTCTATTGTTCAACTACAGAGTGTGTATGTCTATTGTTCAACTACAGAGTGTGCATGTCTATTGTTCACCTACAGAGTGTGTATGTCTATTGTTCAACTACAGAGTGTGTATGTCTATTGTTCAACTACAGAGTGTGCATGTCTATTGTTCAACTACAGAGTGTGTATGTCTATTGTTCTACTACAGAGTGTGCATGTCTATTGTTCAACTACAGAGTGTGTATGTCTATTGTTCAACTACAGAGTGTGTATGTCTATTGTTCAACTACAGAGTGTGTATGTCTATTGTTCAACTACAGAGTGTGTATGTCTATTGTTCAACTACAGAGTGTGCATGTCTATTGTTCACCTACAGAGTGTGTATGTCTATTGTTCTACTACAGAGGGTGAATGTCTATTGTTCTACTACAGAGGGTGTATGTCTATTGTTCAACTACAGAGTGTGTATGTCTATTGTTCTACTACAGAGTGTGTATGTCTATTGTTCAACTACAGAGTGTGCATGTCTATTGTTCACCTACAGAGTGTGTATGCCTATTGTTCAACTACAGAGTGTGTATGTCTATTGTTCAACTACAGTGTGTATGTCTATTGTTCTACTACAGAGTGTGCATGTCTATTGTTCTACTACAGAGTGTGCATGTCTATTGTTCTACTACAGAGTATGTATGTCTATTGTTCTACTACAGAGTGTGCATGTCTATTGTTCTACTACAGAGTGTGCATGTCTATTGTTCTACTACAGAGTGTGCATGTCTGTTGTTCTACTACAGAATGTGCATGCCTATTGTTCTACTACAGAGTGTTTATGTCTATTGTTCTACTACAAAGTGTGCATGCATATTTTTCAACTCCAGAGGGCACATGCCTTTTGTTCAACTACAGAGGGCACATGCCTTTTGTTCAACCAAAGAGGGCACATGCCTATTGTTCAACTACAGAGTGTGCATGTCTATTATTCTACTACAGAGTGTGTATGTCTATTGTTCAACTACAGAGTGTACATGTCTATTGTTCTACTACAGAGTGTGTATGTCTATTGTTCTACTAAAGAGTGTGTATGTCTATTGTTCTACTACAGAGTGTGTATGTCTATTGTTCTACTACAGAGTGTGCATGTCTATTGTTCTACTACAGAGTGTGCATGCATATTGTTCTACTACAGAGTGTGCATGCATATTGTTCAACTCCAGAGGGCACATGTCTTTTGTTCAACTACAGAGGGCACATGCCTTTTGTTCAACTACAGAGGGCACATGTCTATTGTTCTACTACAGAGTGTGCATGTCTATTGTTCTACTACAGAGGGTGTATGTCTATTGTTCTACTACAGAGTGTGTATGTCTATTGTTCTACTACAGAGTGTGCATGTCTATTGTTCTACTACAGAGTGTGCATGCATATTGTTCTAGTACAGAGTGTGCATGCATATTGTTGAACTCCAGAGGGCACATGTCTTTTGTTCAACTACAGAGGGCACATGCCTTTTGTTCAACTACAGAGGGCACATGTCTATTGTTCTACTACAGAGTGTGCATGTCTATTGTTCTACTACAGAGGGTGTATGTCTATTGTTCTACTACAGAGTGTGTATGTCTATTGTTCAACTACAGAGTGTGCATGTCTATTGTTCTACTACAGAGGGTGCATGTCTATTGTTCTACTACAGAGGGTGTATGTATATTGTTCAACTACAGAGTGTACATGTCTATTGTTCTACTACAGAGTGTGTATGTCTATTGTTCTACTACAGAGTGTGCATGTCTATTGTTCTACTACAGAGTGTGCATGTCTGTTGTTCTACTACAGAATGTGCATGCCTATTGTTCTACTACAGAGTGTTTATGTCTATTGTTCTACTACAAAGTGTGCATGCATATTTTTCAACTCCAGAGGGCACATGTCTTTTGTTCAACTACAGAGGGCACATGCCTTTTGTTCAACTACAGAGGGCACATGTCTATTGTTCTACTACAGAGTGTGCATGTCTATTGTTCTACTACAGAGGGTGTATGTCTATTGTTCTACTACAGAGTGTGTATGTCTATTGTTCAACTACAGAGTGTGCATGTCTATTGTTCTACTACAGAGGGTGCATGTCTATTGTTCTACTACAGAGGGTGTATGTATATTGTTCAACTACAGAGTGTACATGTCTATTGTTCTACTACAGAGTGTGTATGTCTATTGTTCTACTACAGAGTGTGCATGTCTATTGTTCTACTACAGAGTGTGCATGTCTGTTGTTCTACTACAGAATGTGCATGCCTATTGTTCTACTACAGAGTGTTTATGTCTATTGTTCTACTACAAAGTGTGCATGCATATTTTTCAACTCCAGAGGGCACATGTCTTTTGTTCAACTACAGAGGGCACATGCCTTTTGTTCAACTACAGAGGGCACATGTCTATTGTTCTACTACAGAGTGTGCATGTCTATTGTTCTACTACAGAGGGTGTATGTCTATTGTTCTACTACAGAGTGTGTATGTCTATTGTTCAACTACAGAGTGTGCATGTCTATTGTTCTACTACAGAGGGTGCATGTCTATTGTTCTACTACAGAGGGCACATGCCTTTTGTTCAACCAAAGAGGGCACATGACTATTGTTCAACTACAGAGTGTGCATGTCTATTGTTCTACTACAGAGTGTGTATGTCTATTGTTCAACTACAGAGTGTGCATGTCTATTGTTCTACTACAGAGGGTGTATGTCTATTGTTCAACTACAGAGTGTGCATGTCTATTGTTCTACTACAGAGTGTGCATGCATATTGTTCTACTACAGAGTGTGCATGCATATTGTTCAACTCCAGAGGACACATGTCTTTTGTTCAACTACAGAGGGCACATGTCTTTTGTTCAACTACAGAGGGCACATGTCTATTGTTCTACTACAGAGTGTGCATGTCTATTGTTCTACTACAGAGGGTGTATGTCTATTGTTCTACTACAGAGTGTGTATGTCTATTGTTCAACTACAGAGTGTGCATGTCTATTGTTCTACTACAGAGGGTGCATGTCTATTGTTCTACTACAGAGGGTGTATGTATATTGTTCAACTACAGAGTGTACATGTCTATTGTTCTACTACAGAGTGTGTATGTCTATTGTTCTACTACAGAGTGTGCATGTCTATTGTTCTACTACAGAGTGTGTATGTATATTGTTCTACTACAGAGTGTGCATGTCTATTGTTCTACTACAGAATGTGCATGCCTATTGTTCTACTACAGAATGTTTATGTCTATTGTTCTACTACAAAGTGTGCATGCATATTGTTCAACTCCAGAGGGCACATGTCTTTTGTTCAACTACAGAGGGCACATGTCTTTTGTTCAACTACAGAGGGCACATGTCTATTGTTCTACTACAGAGTGTGCATGTCTATTGTTCTACTACAGAGGGTGTATGTCTATTGTTCTACAAGTGTGTATGTCTATTGTCCTACTAAAGAGTGTGCATGTCTATTGTTCTACTACAGAGCGTGTATGTCTATTGTTCTACTACAGAGTGTGCATGTCTATTGTTCTACCCACAGAGGGTGCATGTCTATTGTTCTACTACAGAGTGTGTATGTCTATTGTTCTACTACAGAGGGTGCATGTCTATTGTTCTACTACAGAGTGTGTATGTATATTGTTCTACTACAGAGTGTGCATGTCTATTGTTCTACTACAGAGTGTGCATGTCTATTGTTCTACTACAGAGGGTGCATGTCTATTGTTCAACTACAGAGTGTGTATGTCTATTGTTCTACTACAGAGGGTGCATGTCTATTGTTCTACTACAGAGTGTGTATGTATATTGTTCTACTACAGAGTGTGCATGTCTATTGTTCTACTACAGAGTGTGCATGTCTATTGTTCTACTACAGAGTGTGTATGTATATTGTTCTACTACAAGGTGCATGTCTATTGTTCAACTACAGAGTGTGCATGTCTATTGTTCTACTACAGAGTGTGTTTGTATATTGTTCTACTACAGAGTGTGCATGTCTATTGTTCTACTACAGAGTGTGCATGCCTATTGTTCTACTACAGAGTGTGTATGTCTATTGTTCAACTACAGAGTGTGTATGTCTATTGTTCAACTACAGAGGGTGTATGTCTATTGTTCTACTACAGGAGTGTGCATGTCTATTGTTCTACTACAGAGTGTGCATGTCTATTGTTCTACTACAGAGTGTGTATGTATATTGTTCTACTACAGATGGTGTATGTCTATTGTTCAACTACAGAGTGTGCATGTCTATTGTTCTACTACAGAGTGTGTATGTCTATTGTCCTACTAAAGAGTGTGCATGTCTATTGTTCTACTACAGAGTGTGTATGTCTATTGTTCTACTACAGAGTGTGCATGTCTATTGTTCTACTACAGAGGGTGCATGTCTATTGTTCTACTACAGAGTGTGTATGTCTATTGTTCTACTACAGAGGGTGCATGTCTATTGTTCTACTACAGAGTGTGTATGTATATTGTTCTACTACAGAGTGTGCATGTCTATTGTTCTACTACAGAGTGTGCATGTCTATTGTTCTACTACAGAGTCTGTATGTATATTGTTCTACTACAGAGTGTGCATGTCTATTGTTCAACTACAGAGTGTGCATGTCTATTGTTCTACTACAGAGTGTGTATGTCTATTGTTCTACTACAGAGTGTGCATGTCTATTGTTCTACTACAGAGTGTGCATGCCTATTGTTCTACTACAGAGTGTGTATGTCTATTGTTCAACTACAGAGTGTGTATGTCTATTGTTCAACTACAGAGGGTGTATGTCTATTGTTCTACTACAGAGTGTGCATGCCTATTGTTCTACTACAGAGTGTGTATGTCTATTGTTCAACTACAGAGTGTGTATGTCTATTGTTCAACTACAGAGGGTGTATGTCTATTGTTCTACTACAGGAGTGTGCATGTATATTGTTCAATACGACACAAATTTAAACATACTGGTCGCTGGTTTTACAAACAGAACCACCCCTACTCCCAACCACCTTTATAGTACCACATTTTACTGAGTTATACTACTGTAGCATAGTGCTAAATCTGGTTGCTCATATGACAGACCATCAGCACTACGTACCAAAGTACCACTACTACTACTACTACCATTACATGGGGATGCTTTCACAACTACGATATGATGTATTTATATTTGTAACTGTACTACTAACACTAGCACTACTACTACTACTACCATTACATGGGGATGCTTTCACAACTACGATATGATGTATTTATATTTGTAACTGTACTACTAACACTATGCACTACTACTACCACCACCATTACATGGGGATGCTTTCACAACTACGATATGATGTATTTATATTTGTAACTGTACTACTAACACTAGCACTACTATATCACGTACCTGACATCTGGCTTAGTAGCCACGGCATACCAAACAAATCCAGCAGCTCCTAAACAAGCAGTTCCAATGATTCCAACAAGCGGAACCAGCTGCAAAATAAAGAATAATTTATATAAAAAACCATACTTTTCTTTCTTTCATTTGTCGTCACACTGTTATCCGGTTCTTGTCCAGTGTTGTAGTTTTATGTTATTGTCTTGCGCTGCTGTAGTGACGTGAGAGATATATATGTGTGCTTTTTGTAAGGATTCTGCATGCTATGTCCTCTGTCGATCTTTTTCGTGGTCTTCTTCTTGTCTTCTTTCCTGATGTTCTGTTGTAGAAGACTTTATACAGTGGAGTTTGGTGGTATTCTTATTAAGTGGCCAAACCACTTTATTCTTTGTTTCTCAATGTAATTCAAGCAAGGTTATGTACCAACTTTATTTCTTATGCTGATGTGGGAGACTCTTGTCTTGTCTTGTGTTGCTGCTAACTGTTTGTATGCATCACATTTAACATTTAGTTATATTTGGCGACTGTGTTTTGCTCATTGTACATATTTGATGTTGGTAACACAGAGAAGGAATAAAAATGATCATCTGTTGTTTAGCGTTCAGTGTGATGTTTGGGTGTCATAACAATGGGGCAAGATGGTAGATTACACCAATTGTTTTTTGCACTCTAACCTATATCCCTCCGTCTAGTTTTCCATAATTTCTGAATATGCTTCCTAAGTATTTGAATTCTTGCACTTTGTTGATTGCAGTGCCATTGATATGGATGTTTAGTTTATTATGTTTTCTTCCTATATTCATTATTTCGATTTTCACGTCAGGATTTATACAATTTTAGTTGAAGGTGACAATATCTTGTTGTATGTCTTGTTCTTGTTGATGTATCAGGCACTGATCATCTGGGAAAAGCAATTCATTTATTACATCATTATCTGAATTTGACTCTTGAGTTATTTTATCCTTATATGTGATATATTTGCAAACATCTTTCCTGTATGGCTCAAAAGAAAGATACCCACGTATGTTTCGCAATCTCTTTTGTCTGCCTTATTCTTCCATACGGAGACTATAATTGCTCTCTGCCAGTCGTCTGGAGCTTCTTGTGTTTCTCAAGCTATGTTACAAATTGTAGTCAGCCAGGTAACTGCTATTGTCTTACATGCAAGTAACATTTCTGTTGTAATACCATCTACCATGGCGGCCATTTTACTTTGTTTCGACTCGAGATTCTAAAATGTTCAATTCCTTGTATTTTCTTACTTTTATTTTGCTACTATGTGATACAAATGTAACGGATAGCATCAATACTTTAGTTGAGTATTAGTACCTGAAATGCGCATCAATAATAAACAATATTTTTAACGTCATCACCCTCTGTTATTTCTATCAACTTCATATTTTATTTGGTTGTCTCCCTTCGCTGTACATTTTTAAAACCACAAAAACACCTAACTTGAAGATATAATTTCCCCCCTTCCTTGTTTGTTGGCCCCAAAATAGCAAATAAAGAAGGGCTAGCCATAGATTGAATGAGAGAGCACATACTACAAGATTGCCAATTGATAGCAGGCCTAGAAAAGAAACCTGGCCCGAAAACACAGAACTCCGAGAAGCTGTACGGAGGACGAAGTCCTAAAACCACGGTAACATTCATGATAAAGTCTGGTTCATCGGCCTAGGCGGGGATCGAGAGAGAGAGAGAGAGAGTGAATGAGGCGTACCTCGGCCTAACGAGTCTTCAATCCCCGACATAGCAGACAAAC
Source organism: Arion vulgaris (assembly GCA_020796225.1). Taxonomy (NCBI): domain Eukaryota; kingdom Metazoa; phylum Mollusca; class Gastropoda; order Stylommatophora; family Arionidae; genus Arion; species Arion vulgaris. Next base: position 40,121,384 of record CM036768.1, read on the forward strand.
AGTGAGCCCCGACATAGCAAACAAACAGTGAGGTTTACTTGTTTGTGTTAGACGATAGATTCTTCATATCATTACCCTTTGAATTGTCATGGCTAGTCTCCTTGCAGGTGGCGTCTGTGGCCTATAAGGGATAGTGACTCGGTTTATTAACCCCGACGTTCTGAGTTCGAATCACGCTTTGATTTGGTTGCGAATTGTTTCGCGTGGGTTTTACAAAGGACGATGGCACCACCCGTTCAGAAAGCAATGGCAAACTACTGAACGTAATAATGCCTATAAAAGTCACAAACAGCGTTAAAAAAGCTGGGGCTGATTCGCAAAGTCTTGTAAAGGATATGCAATTAACTTAAGTCTCCTTGCAACTTATTTTGTAGTTTCCATCCCGTTACTTAGGGAGCCAAGATCATTTTTAATGTCTTCATTATTGATGGCAATTTTGGATTAAACAATTTGTTTTGTTAGGGAGCATAATTTTAGTTCTATTTGTATTCATATTAAAAATGTTCTGATCTGGTCTTTACTGAGTGTGCAAGGGCGGATCATCATCATCAGACGGATGAATGTATAATAACAAATAACGTAAATTAGTTGGATGTATGCCATCGAGATTTGATGTGAGATACAGGGGGGCGTGAAACCTGCTGGTCTGCCGGGAGTGCAGTACGTAAGTTCTAACTATCTAACTAACCAACCAGCCAACTGACTGACTGACTAACTATATAACTAACCAACCAGCCAACTGACTGACTAACTATCTAACTAACCAACCAGCCAACTGACTGACTGACTAACTATATAACTAACCAACCAGCCAACTGACTGACTGACTAACTATATAACTAACCAACCAGCCAACTGACTGACTGACTAACTATATAACTAACCAACCAGCCAACTGACTGACTGACTAACTATATAACTAACCAACCAGCCAACTGACTGACTGACTAACTATCTAACTAACCAACCAGCCAACTGACTGACTGACTAACTATATAACTAACCAACCAGCCAACTGACTGACTGACTAACTATCTAACTAACCAACCAGCCAACTGACTGACTGACTAACTATCTAACTAACCAACCAGCCAACTGACTGACTGACTAACTATCTAACTAACCAACCAGCCAACTGAATGACTGACTAACTATCTAACTAACCAACCAGCCAACTGACTGACTGACTAACTATCTAACTGACCAACCAGCCAACTGACTGACTGACTAACTATCTAACTAACCAACCAGCCAACTGACTGACTGACTAACTATCTAACTAACCAACCAGCCAACTGACTGACTGACTAACTATCTAACTAACCAACCAGCCAACTGACTGACTGACTAACTATCTAACTAACCAACCAGCCAACTGACTGACTGACTAACTATATAACTAACCAACCAGCCAACTGACTGACTGACTAACTATCTAACTAACCAACCAGCCAACTGACTGACTGACTAACTATCTAACTAACCAACCAGCCAACTGACTGACTAACTATCTAACTAACCAACCAGCCAACTGACTGACTGACTAACTATCTAACTAACCAACCAGCCAACTGACTGACTGACTAACTATCTAACTAACCAACCAGCCAACTGACTGACTGACTAACTATATAACTAACCAACCAGCCAACTGACTGACTGACTAACTATAATAACTAACCAGCCAACTGACTGACTGACTAACTATCTAACTAACCAACCAGCCAACTGACTGACTGACTAACTATCTAACTAACCAACCAGCCAACTGACTGACTGACTAACTATATAACTAACCAACCAGCTAGACTGACTGACTAACTATCTAACTAACCAACCAGCCAACTGACTGACTGACTAACTATCTAACTAACCAACCAGCCAACTGACTGACTGACTAACTATCTAACTAACCAACCAGCCAACTGACTGACCGACTAACTATCTAACTAACCAACCAGCCAACTGACTGACTGACTAACTATATAACCAACAAATCATCAAACTGACTGACCAACAAACTATATAACTAACCAACCAGCCAACTGACTGACTGACTAACTATATAACCAACAAATCATCAAACTGACTGACCAACAAACTATCTAACTAACCAAACAACTGATCGACTAACGAACTGTCTAATGAGCTACCAACTAAACAAAGTAAGTAACAAAGTAGGTAACTAAATATAGAATTACTTATTAACTAACTCATTTTAAGGACACCGCAGATAAGAGACTATACTTGTTTATGACGGCCGATTTGAAAGATATTCTATAAAATAGAACAGATGTTTACAACGCAATATGTGCCCCCAGCCTCCCTTAATCATACTCCATCTCTATGGGGCCTCACACTGGGAAGGGATAATTTAAAACAGCTTGGGGGTGGGGGAGTGATTAACGGTTTATCTTGTGGAGCCCACTGTTTAGAATGATGTAGGTAAATACATATAAAAAAAAATATTCGGACAAGATTTTTATGGAGAAGACAACTTTTTATGGAGAAGACAAGTTTTTATGGAGAAGACTAGTTTTTATGGAGAAGACTAGTTTTGATAGTGAATCGCATATATAGAGTAATCAACATAGTTTTTCTTGTTGTTTTATCACTGCCAACTCGAAGTTGATATAGTTGGCTGACTGGTTTTATTCATTACACAATTATACCTAAATCGGAAATTCCCAAATGACATCATAGGAATACTTTCTTTCTTGCTAAAATTAGAACTGGTAAACAACTGTAACGGCGAGTGTTTTTGTTGATTCCAGTTCTAATCGAAACTCTCGCTTTCTATAAAAACTAGTAACAGATCTAGTGTACCGTAGATCTGTTACTATTGTGTACAATCCGGTGAGGTTGATTTAATATAACCTGAAGAAGAAATATTTCAAACTACATCAAATTTTCTTGGAAAAATATTTCTCTAGCGTCATGGATATTCTAAGGCTGCTTGCAAAATTTCACTGAGATCCAACAGGTAGTTTTCGAGAAAATCAATTTCAAACTGCTCACGAATTAATGGACAGACTATAGTAGTTTCCAAAAACTAAATATAGAATATTGCTAGGCCTTGACCTCTTTCAACATTCGTCATTTTAGCAACCCGTGGGATACTTAGCATTCTTCTATAGAAACCTTGTCTCTGTGACCTTAAGTGTTTATCTCATCTGTTTAATGTCCTTGACACGCTTCGGAATGTCATTGTAGAGCACAGAGGAACTCTCTTACCGACTTCCTTATACAAGCACTTGTTGCATATAATGCCTATTTAAAAGATTGTATTTCTGTATTTTTGTTGTATTTTTGTACATACTTGGTCACATCAAGCGTCACGATGGCCTGGAAAGAATAATAGCCTACTAGAGGGCAGGGTCCCAGGACGCAGAGGCAGACCAAGAAGAAGATGGCTACAAGATATTAAAGAAACCATGAACTGACCATCGACGAAGTGGGTGAACTGGCTAGAGATAGAGTGAATTTCAGATGTGCTGCAAAGGAGCAACGTCCTATTTTTTTCCCGATCAAGAAGCACCTGAGCTTTTCAGCTCTTCGTCTCGGTGCCATGGACATCGTAACCCTTCGGTTCGGTGCCACGAACACCGTAAATCTGGGGAATTTGTGACTTTTTCTGCCATCCCGCGGAATTGAACCCGCACACACGAGGGATAGTCACCCGTAGTCCAACGCGCTACGAACACGCTGGACAGACGGGCGGCAACGTCCTATAAAGGATACGCACCTTGATGATCATTTTTGTTTACCAAATATTATTATGAATTGTTATAAATGATTATTTTAATTTCAATCAGAATGTGTAATATCGTTATACACCGGCCGCGCGTGTAAAGTCTAGCTACATACAAATAAATTATAAGATTCTTGTTTCGTTTTCCGAACGGTGAATACTGAAAATGTCATTCGCATATTGCTCTTAAAGATAAAACACGTAATTTTGGTGTTCTTCAAATTCATTAATGAAATTCGAGGTTAATACAATCAACACGGATTGAGAAAAACATGTACTATATTGTTACAAGAAACATGAGACAAGAATTAGGCAATATTTCATCTTGTGTGAATCAAAGAATAGAGAAGTGCGTGTGCATTTGTTGATGCTCGAAGCGCCCAGGGCGTAACATGATAGAGAGAGCATACAAAATGCACAATAATCATCATCAGGTACTGTCTCTGCATGGTAGGTTGGCTGCAATAGACCTCCAACATCCCCTGTATCTTGTCTTGTCTCAACCTGTCTCATCCCCTGTCTCAACGCATTCTGTAACAATGAACTTTGTTCATCTCCGGCTGTTTGTTTCCCTCCCACTTGTGTCTTGATCTTCCTCTTGCTGGTCGCCCTTCAACTTTCTCCTCTAATAAGGTTTTGATTATACTTTTAACATTTATGAGATTTTTATTCAAATTGAGCACGTGAAAGAACAAATGATAGCTGAAAATCGATAAGAGTAGACTGCAAAGCTGCTGTCCGGGTAAGATAAGAAAAGGCTGCAAAGCTGCTGTCCGGGCAAAATTCATTAACAAGATTCAAATAAAATTCCTACAAAAAATGTCCACCATCTTAAAAGCTACATCGGGAAACCTAACTGGTGCTACGGAGCTCGCGCACTGCTGCTAAGATCTTTCAGTGTAAAAAAAGAGATCGACCAACATATTGGTATTCCTCGAAGTGAAATAATGTTCCATCAATAAATCGACCAATCAATATCTGCATCTGTCAATGTCTGTGGTCATTCATGTAGTACCAGCCTCTAGAATCTAGTTGATTATCATTGACATATGTTCTTGCAGCTTCGTTGAGCGTGAATCCATTAAACATTTGATCCTGGGTAAAGAGGAAGTCACAAATTACAATGTTGACAGACAAGTTTATTTATAGACTTCACGTGGGCTGTCTAGAATACAAAGACGTGTCTACGTGATGAACTCAGCGTAGCATGATCTGTAAACCCGGAACTTATATCATTACCATTAAATACTTAACATGTCTAGCTATATCCTGTGCAGAACGTTGTACTACTTACAGCAGACTTGGAAACTATCGTGTTTTAGCTAGTTCTCCCACCTACTCCATCACCATGTTCCAGGTATTTTACATTTCCTGTTGCAACCGTTGTCTTGGTCTTCTCCTGTTTCATCTTTCAGAAATGATGCCCTCCATTATTGCTCTTTCAAAGCCACTATTTCGTTTAATAACAATTTTTAAAAGTCACGTTGTCTAGACATGATATTATCTATGAAACAGTGCTCCTCAATGTTCGTCTTGTAGAATGTCTATATTTTTGCTCATATTTATCCAGGACGTTTTAATAATAATTCAATAGCATTTTGTTTCAACAGATTTGACTCTATTCTATCTATCTATATATTTATCACTAGCGTGAACTCTCTTCTATCTATCTATCTATCTATCTATTTATCACTAGCGTGAACTTTCTTCTATCTATATATTTATCACTAGCGTGAACTTTCTTCTATCTATCTATATATTTATCACTAGCGTGAACTTTCTTCTATATATATATTTATCACTAACGTGAACTCTCTTCTATCTATCTATATATTTATCACTAGCGTGAACTTTCTTCTATCTATATATTTATCACTAGCGTGAACTTTCTTCTGTCTATATATTTATCACTAGCGTGAACTTTCTTCTATCTATATATTTATCACTAAGCGTGAACTTCTTCTATCTATCTATATATTTATCCCTAACGTGAACTTTCTTCTATCTATCTATATATTTATCACTAGCGTGAACTCTCTTCTATCTATCTATATATTTATCACTAGTGTGAACTTTCTTATATCTATATATTTATCACTAGCGTGAACTTTCTTCTATCTATATATTTATCACTAGCGTGAACTCTCTTCTATCTATATATTTATAACTAGCGTGAACTCTCAGCTATCTATCTATCTATATATTTATCACTAACGTGAACTTTCTTCTATCTATCTATATATTTATCCCTAACGTGAACTTTCTTCTATCTATCTATATATTTATCACTGACGTGAACTTTCTTCTATCTATATATTTATCACTGACGTGAACTTTCTTCTATTTATATATTTATCTCTAGCGTGAACTTTCTTGAACAATTCTTGGTTATTTTTAATCGCTCTGACAAAGAATTGTTACTTTGATAGAGGTTACTTCTTTGTATTGACATATTTTACACACTTGTATTCTTGACCTAGTTCTACAAATGATATCTAAATAATCCGTTTCTCAAATTTTAGATGGTTATAGGAAGAACAATTTACAATAATTTGTGTTTGTAGGATAGGTTTATGGAAATTAAAGTTTATTATTGTTACTTGTCTGTTTACCATGTTTCATTTAATTTCAGACAAGAATTGAGCCAGCACAATACATTTGTTTCTTGCTGTATGTATATACACACACAATAGAAATACTAGTAGTGAAAAATTGTGAAAAGAAAATAAGAACAGAGAGATAAATGAAGGTGATTGATATCTGCAGCATTGTACCTCAACGGCTTGGAAAGGTGAAAATAAATAAATAAATATATATATATATATATATATATATAATATATAAATTCTTTGTCTCTCTCTCCTCTCCCCCTAGACCCGTACTTACCTCCGGGAATTTTTTAAGCGCTACTAGACCAAATCCAAAAGTTTTGGTGCTTGCACTCATTTTGTCGTTTGTCCTAAAGAAGAAAAATAAGACAAAATATATCTTGCTGAATTGATTGTAATACCGTGCTGTCTTGTGTAAACAAAAATCTCGTCGGTATTTGATCTGGTGTTTGCAGTCTTATATTTCATCTTGTAGTTTCTCCAGTCGTATATTCTAAAAGAACTTTTGCGATTTAAAATTTAGCCTTGAAAGCTTAACTTATTTTTTTACGTTTGCTCTATGATCTATGTTTTAACTAACACAGCATTCTTTTACTTGCGGAGTTGAGCAAATTTTGAAATGATAAGATTGAAGGCTACTTAGTTGTTTGTCATCAACCAATTGACCACTTACCATTATTGCATGTGCACAGTTATTACGCGTAGTTCATGTTTAGGTCAGGTTAACTGGAAGTCTGTTTATATATAAAAATTGTCGGGAGAAGGAAAGAGCGGGCGGAGTTGTGGTGGCGCTAAAACAACATACGCAAATACGTACAAGACTATTTTGTTTAAAGCGTTGTTTACGGTGTCGGTTTGTATAATATCACAACAGGAGAAATTCTATGGATATAAAAAACTTGTATCTGACAACACATACGCTTTGAATTATAAAATAAACAGCATCGGCATTGTGTTCAACGTCTCGTCAAACTATCACAAGAATTGAGCGTTTGACGTTACAACTTCGATTAGCAAGGGGATGCTACTCGCTTCCATCTATCTTTATTAAGTCTATCTTCTAGCACTCTTTGAAATGAATTGAAATACATCACACAACATACATTGATTATGCTAAATCATAGTGATTACAAATTTTAATTTTGTTTTCATTGCATACTTAAAATAATTTTTAAAAATATTATCTAATATATTAAAACAAAATGTAAAACAAAAACCTGTTGATAAAAAACCAACATGTGTAAGATGGACCCTGTTTACTATTCTGAAGCCCGTCTGCCCAGCGTGTTCGTAGCGCGTTGGACTACGCGTGACTATCCCTCTGTGTGTGCGGGTTCAATTCCGCGAGATGGCAGAAAAAGTCATAGATTCCCCAGATTTATGGTGTTCGGGCACTGAACCGAAGGGTTACGATGTCCATGGCACCGAGCCGAAGAGCTGAAAAGCTCAAGTGCTTCTGGATCGGAAAAAAAAAACTATTCTGAAAGATTTCAACTTTGTTGATGATACTGCGCTCTTGGCATACACATGTACGTGTAACCCGTGTAACCACAATGTAAGTTTAACCCAAACAAAACCTATGTAACTTAAGAAAGCAATTTTCTAAAGATACATTGAGACAGCTTGTAGATTTTACCACCATAATATTTCCATATGTATGTTTAATAACTGAGCAACTTTAATGTTTCAACAGTTATATGTGTATGTCTTCAGTAACGTTTGTCAACAGTTATATATGTATGTCTTCAGTAACGTTTGTCAACAGTTATATGTGTATGTCTTCAGTAACGTTTGTCAACAGTTATATATGTATGTCTTCAGTAACGTTTGTCAACAGTTATATGTGTATGTCTTCAGTAACGTTTGTCAACAGTTATATATGTATGTCTTCAGTAACGTTTGTCAACAGTTATATATGTATGTCTTCAGTAACGTTTGTCAACAGTTATATATGTATGTCTTCAGTAACGTTTGTCAACAGTTATATGTGTATGTCTTCAGTAACGTTTGTCAACAGTTATATATGTATGTCTTCAGTAACGTTTGTCAACAGTTATATGTGTATGTCATCAGTAACGTTTGTCAACAGTTATATATGTATGTCTTCAGTAACGTTTGTCAACAGTTATATATGTATGTCTTCAGTAACGTTTGTCAACAGTTATATGTGTATGTCTTCAGTAACGTTTGTCAACAGTTATATGTGTATGTCATCAGTAACGTTTGTCAACAGTTATATATGTATGTCTTCAGTAACGTTTGTCAACAGTTTTATATGTATGTCTTCAGTAACGTTTGTCACAGTTATCATGTGTATGTTTTCAGTAACGTTTGTCAACAGTTATATGTGTATGTCTTCAGTAACGTTTGTCAACAGTTATATATGTATGTCTTCAGTAACGTTTGTCAACAGTTTTATATGTATGTCTTCAGTAACGTTTGTCAACAGTTATATGTGTATGTCTTCAGTAACGTTTGTCAACAGTTATATGTGTATGTCTTCAGTAACGTTTGTCCTATTATTATTCTGTAATAATCTAGCAGCTCTTGGAAAATTGCCATTTGGCCCAAAGTCATGTAGTCTATACATATGATCGAAGAACTTGGGTGTGTGTGTTGATTTTTCTACGCATTTCGGAGAGTTACCAGGATTGGATTGTTCTAGAACTAGGGGGTGAGTCTCTGTGTTGTTCAATGACGAGGTAGGGTTCACTGAGCACATTCCCCTCCACTGAATTGTTTGCTGTTCATGCAGAATTCTACTACACACTAGACATGCGTTCAAGACAAGAGGATCATCTCGTTCTGATTCACTACACCTGTACGATGTGTGTCAGTCAAGACGATCATCACATCATGAGTCACTGCACCTTTACGATGTGTGACAGTCAACGCAAGAGGATCATCACATCATGAGTCACTGACATCTTTACTGATGTGTGACAGTCAAGACAGAGGATCATCACATCATGAGTCCCACCTCTGTGTCAACGCTCATATGATCTGCCTTTCATGTCAAGACGATCATCACATCATGAGTAACTACATCTTTATGCACATTGTCCAATATGATACGGATTTGTAGGGATGATCATCTAGTAAGGATTTACTAACAGGAAACCCAACTTTAAACCTCCATATCTACTTAACTATAACATAGCGTGGTGTACAACGATGTAGATATCATTGCAACAGAAGGTGTAAGAATGGATAAAAAAAACATGAACACAACGATGTAGTCCTCATGAATTGCTGTACTATAGTTTCCTATCTCTGATAAATGCAATCATATTCACAATCCTGCCAATATCTGACGGATTCCAAAAATAGTACAGTCTGGGTATGTCCAGTCAGAGCTATCCGAGTTTAGATTGATTTCAATCAATAAACAGTGCGTGACAGGATATGTGAGTTGGTCAAATAGACATCAGGCAAACATAATACAATATGTACTTAGTTCGTGAACATTCCATTTAGCAAATAGCCATAGGATGAAGAGGAAGAGTATCGTTGATGAATTGTACAGAAGCAGCATTAACTATATTTTGTTGTTGGGTATTCCTCTCGTACCGTTATAAGTTACATAGAACCTGCAAACATATCGCTCTACCCTGGGCACCTCGTACAATCTAACATATGGAAATGATGTTACATAGAACCTGCAAACATATCGCTCTACCCTGGGCACCTCGTACAATCTAACATATGGAAATGATGTTACATAGAACCTGCAAACATACCGCTCTACCCTGGACACCTCGTACGTAAAATCTAGCATATGAAATTGACGTTACATAGAAACCCGCAAATATACCGCTCTACCCTGGACACCTCGTACGTAAAATCTAGCATATGAAATTGACGTTACATAGAACCTGCAAATATACCGCTCTACCCTGGACACCTGGTACGTAAAATCTAGCATATGAAATTGACGTTACATAGAACCTGCAAACATACCGCTCTACCCTGGACACCTCGTACAATCTAACATATGAAATTGACGTTACATAGAACCTGCAAACATACCGCTCTACCCTGGACACCTCGTACAATCTAACATATGAAATGATGTTACATAGAACCTGCAACATACGCTCTCCCTGGGCACCTCGTACAATCTAACATATAGAAATGATGTTACATAGAACCTGCAAACATATCGCCTCACCCTGGACACCTCGTACAATCTAACATATGAAATTTATTTAATAGAACCTTTCAAAATCTTATGTTTTTCTTGACATCCTGTCAATCTTAACATTAATTCAATTAATATTTTTCACCTTGTTCAGTAAGTTCTTTTAGTATGCTCACATCCATTTCTTTCTTATAACAGTATTTCACTTAATGAGCTTTGATTCTTGATCATTTCTTCTTGAGCATGCCCAACATATCTCCATCTTCTTTTTCTTATAACAGTTGTTACTAGTAGTTGACCAGATATTTCTTCTTGAGCATGCCCAACATATCTCCATCATCTTTTTCTTATAACAGTTGTTACTAGTAGTTGACCAGATATTTCTTCTTGAGCATGCCCAACATATCTCCATCTTCTTTTTCTTATAACAGTTGTTACTAGTAGTTGACCAGATATTTCTTCTTGAGCATGCCCAACATATCTCCATCATCTTTTCTATAAAAGTTGTTACTAGTAGTTGACCAGATATTTCTTCTTGAGCATGCCCAACATATCTCCATCATCTTTTTCTTATAACAGTTGTTACTAGTAGTTGACCAGATATTTCTTCTTGAGCATGCCCAACATATCTCCATCTTCTTTTTCTTATAACAGTTGTTACTAGTAGTTGACCAGATATTTCTTCTTGAGCATGCCCAACATATCTCCATCTTCTTTTTCTTATAACAGTTGTTACTAGTAGTTGACCAGATATTTCTTCTGAGCATGCCAACATATCTCCATCTTCTTTTTCTTATAACAGTTGTTACTAGTAGTTGACCAGATATTTCTTCTTGAATTCTTTCATCACTTCAAAACATTCTTTGTGATTCTTGATATGTCTTTTCAGAGATGCCTAACATATCTCATCATCTTTCTTTTATAAAAGTTGTTACTAGTAGAGACCAAATGAATTTATTCCATTTATGTTCATTATTTGCGACATATATAAGCTATCTCACATCTTTAGTCATATTCAAACTCTAGTTGGCATTACTTAGATTGCAAACATTGAATTTCTTTCTATCGAACATTGAATTCTTCTCTCTCTCGATCCCAACATTGAATTCTACTCTCTTTTCTCTCTCGATCCCGAACATTGAATTCTTCTCATCGATCCCTGAACATTGAATTCTCTCTCTTCTCTTCTTATCCCCGAACATTGAATTCTCTCTCTCTCAGATCCGAACATTGTAATTTCTCTCCGATCCAAATTATATTCTTTTCTTTCGATCCGACAGAATTCTTTCTTCGATCCAACATTGAATTCTCTCTTTTCTTTCTCTCGATCCGAACATTGGAATTCTTCTCTCTCGATCCGAACATTGGAATTCTCTCTCTCTCTCGATCCCCGAACATTGAATTCCTCTCTCTTCTTTCTCGATCCGAACTTGCTTTCTCTCTGATCCCCGAACATTGGAATTCTCTCTTCTCTTCTCTCTCGATCCCCGAACATTGGAATTCTCTTCTCTTTCTCTCTCTCGATCCCCGAACATTGGAATTGAAAATTGTAATTTAGTTTTAAAGTTATATAACTTGGAGTTCCATATTTTATTGAGGTTTCTAAAAGCTGATGTTGCTTTGACAATTCGTAAAAGAATTCTATACACAAAAGTAAATAGTGTCAAAAATAGTTTTATTGTATAGAAACTGTTCAGGAAAAGTAAGTTCTGAAACTCCCTGTTGTGTGTGTGATATATATATATATATATATATATATCTTATATATGTATGTATGTATAAAATGTATTGAGTGCATCATCCCAAGCATGTATACACGCACTCTTGAGTTATGAAGAGAGAGCGAGAGAGATATGAACGACAACACAACGTGAACTGGTTCGTGAAGGTTAGGTTGACATCGCATAGAGAAAGATGTAAAACTAAAAGGTGCAGTAACATGGTTGCAATATTAGCGTTATGTATTGACAACATTCCTGCATCACTGCACAATATATGACCACGAAGAGAAAGAAAAATGTGAATAAAACAAAGATAAGATTACATCAAATCTTTGTACCTTATTAGTTCTCCTATAAGGGTCATAGTGTTGGAGAAAAGCAAGAAATATGTTCACAGACTGCCCATTCTTCATCTTGCACACTCGTATCGCGTATAATAATACAAATGATGACAAAAGTATCAAAATCTAATTCTTAGATAGACCAGAAGAAAGACATATATCAATATGTACTATTCAAAAGACATATATCATATTACTATTGTAAAAGACATATATCAATATGTACTATTTTCAAACAAAGCATATATCATATGACTATTGTGCAAAGCAAAGACATATATCAATATGTACTATGTAAAGACATATCAATATGTGCAAAGCAAAGACATATATCAATATGTACTATTGTGCAACAAGCATATTAAATGTACTATTGTCAAAGCAAAGACATATATCAATATTATATTGTGCAGCAAAGAATATCAATATGATTGTCAAAGCAAAGACATATATCAATATGTACTATTGTGCAAAGAAGCATATCAAATGTACATTTTAAAGAAGACATATATCAATATGTACTATTGTACAAAGCAAAGACATATATCAATATGTACTATTGTGCAAAGCAAAGACATATATCAATATGTACTATTGTGCAAAGCAAAGACATATATCAATATGTACTATTGTGCAAAGCAAAGACATATATCAATGTACTATTGTAAGCAAGACATATATCTGAGAAAATGAGACGGAAAGTGCTGGGACGTGTTAGGAGAAAGGCCCGCCTGCCCAGCGTGTTCGTAGCGCGTTGGACTGCGGGTGACTAGTCCTCTGTATGTGCGGGTTCAATTCCGCGGACTGGCAGAAAAGCCACAGATTCCCCAGATTCACGGTGTTCGTGGCACCGAACCGAAGGGTTACGATGTCCATGGCACCGAGCCGAAGAGCTGAAAGCTCAAGTGCTTCTGGATCGGGGAAAAAAGAAAAAGTTTGGAGAAAAGGGTTTAAAGGGTTTTAAAGCCGAAGGATTGACTTCATTGCACCGGGTGTTACCCCATATGGATCGGTCCCTCTCCGCAGAAATGGCACGCCACCAGCCGAGAACTCTGATATAGTTTCGAGAAAAGCAATCACTTGATCACCGGAGAAAAAAAGTAGAAAAAGAATTTAAGTAAAGACGCACAAAGTAGTACGGAATATCCTAGACATGAAATACTGTGCACACATCTACAAAACACTGAGAATCATGGAGAGTTTCAAACAATGACCCACGGATAAGTACGGAAATTCATGATGACCTAGGCAGGAGAAAAAAGTAGCCGTTGGGTGGGCGTTCTCTGCGGAAAACACAGTCGAGTGTCACTAGACAGGCACTTAAGTGGAATCCGCAAGTGAAGTGGAAAACGGGGACGTCTCGAACAAACATTGAGACGGAGTCTTTTTTAGGAAATCAAGGATGCCAAATTATTCTGACAAAGTCATAAAGAAAACGGTCAGATACCGGGAAAAGCTGAAACAACTGTCGAGGTTTTATGCTTCCCGAGGAGACGAGAGAAATAAGCAAGAATGGATAGTCTGCCGTGCCTAGCGTGTTCTAGCACTTGACTGTGGGTGACTAGCCCTCTGTGTGGTACGGTTAAATCTCCGGGGCAGGCAGAAAGAAACAGATTCCCAGATTCACGGTGTTCGTGGCACCGAAACAGAAAGTTACGATAGTCCATGGACTAGCCGAAGCTGAAAAGCTCAAGTGCTTCTGGATCGGAAAAAAAAAAAAAAATAGAACCTCAGGTGCCATATACCTTGACGAGAATTAATTAACACTTTTAGCTAACTGAAAGGAACAGAGCTTCTATGTTCACAGCCTTCTACAATTTGCGTGTCCTGCTAGCTGGTACGGTGACGTCACGAGTGGGGTCTTTAAATTTAGTAAACAAATGTCAGCTACATATATATTGACGTGTGTTATTGTGTGCATAGATATTATATATGAAAGTATCCTAATGAAAATATTGCTTCAACATTTTAGATTATTACATGATAAATGAAACTTAATCAAACATGGTAGTTCTCATTACAGTACTGACAGAAATAGTGCAGTTATGCATTGATGGAGACTGAAAGAATTGATAAGGCCAGTGAACGTCAGTCAAACATTGATGAGGTTATTGATGGAGATGAAAATTGACATGGCCAGTGAACGTAGTCAGCTGAACATTGTGAGGTTATTGATGGAGGACTGAAAATTGATATGGCCAGTAACGTAAGTTAACTACATTGTGAGGTTATTGATGGATATGAAGAATGATAGGCAGTCTGAACGTCAGTTAACTTACATTGTGAGGTTATTGATGAAGACTGAAGAATTGACATGACCAGTGAACACGGCAAGGTCAGTGAACACGGTAAGGTCAGTGAACATGGTAAGGTCAGTGAACATGGTAAGGTCAGTGAACATGGTAAGGTCAGTGAACATGGTAAGGTCATTTAACATGGTAAGGTCAGTGAACATGGTAATAGTGACATGGATGTCAGTGAACACGGTAAGGTCAGTGAAAATGGTAAGGTCAGTACAGTAACTACAAGAAAGAAGCTAC
This sequence comes from Arion vulgaris, assembly GCA_020796225.1. Taxonomy (NCBI): domain Eukaryota; kingdom Metazoa; phylum Mollusca; class Gastropoda; order Stylommatophora; family Arionidae; genus Arion; species Arion vulgaris. Next base: position 40,136,487 of record CM036768.1, read on the forward strand.
TGTTGTAACACAAAACATAGGATGACCAAGAGCAGAGAAAATTGCATGCTTTTTCTACACCAAGCACCAAGAGCGTTACATGCTAAAGAAGAAGAAGAAGAAATGCTTGCTAAAGATATGTTGGTCTAAATGTTCCAACTTTACTGCTATTCTGTGTAAAAATGTCATGCCTTGTGGCTTGCTATCTTTTTTGTCTATTATACTCGTGTTACAGCAATGTTATCTATGAAGTTGACATAAAGTCGATACACATACACGCACACACACACGCATATCTAATATATAGTTTAAATAAAGTCGACACATACATACACATTCACATGCTGATCATACATGTGGGTTACTACTGATAAGTTTATTGATATTGTTTATCAGCAAACAGTCTCCAAATATCAAGAACTTTGGGCAGTAGTTAGTTGGTTATCTTAGATATTCATTTTATGACTTCAGTCAGTCAGCACACGGGACGCAACTCATGCATAAATATTCTAGAACAGTGTTCAGAATGGTAGAGAAAATTGAACCAAAATTTGTCGATTTTGAAGCATGTCAGCTTGTTGAAAATTCTGTCTACATCTCTCTATCCTGTGACGCCCCTGGCGCTTAGAGCAGCAACAAACGTACATCATTCTTCTCTATTCTTGGCTGTTCTCTGTATTGTTTTCCAGCTGTGATTCATTTCTTCTAGTTTTATGAGTCGATGACTATGGTAGCCTTTCATTTTCGTAACGTAAACATTGTTTTACGAGATGGGATTGTTAGTCCCAAGCCAAACCCCCCAACCTGGAGTAAAAGGAAGCCATATTTAGTCTGACGCCTCCTCAGTGACCTGTCCAGCATGAATGACCCAACCAGGGACATAAGTTTCCGCCGTCCTAGCCCACTGTATCGTTGAAGCACGCAACCCTCCCAACCGCCACAAAGTAATGGCCTCGTTGGGAAGGAGAATCTATATAATTTCCAACATAATAGTAACAATTATTAAAGTCTGTATGCCAAATTTACATAAAATTGTTGGTCAACATAGAATATCATTTGACGAGAGTACTACAAGGGTGACTTCTGTGAAACATTTTATTTTTCATTGTTATAGACTGGGTTATGAGTCAGACAACATGATACATCTAGGGAAATATGATGGACAATGTTCTCCATGTTGGAAGATTTGGAATATGCAGACGACATCACAAATGATGTTGCCCGCGTGCCCAGCGTGTTCGTAGCGCGTTGGACTACGGAGTCCTCTGTAAGTGCGGGTTCAACTCCGCGGACTGGCAGAAAAGCTACAGGTTCCCCAGATTTACGGTGTTCGTGGCACCGAGCCGAAGGGTTACGATGTCCATGACACGAGCCGAAGAGCTTTCAGCTCAAGTCTTCTGGATCGAAAAAAAAATCACAAATGATGTGACACCGAAAGGGTCTTTTTTTTTTTCATCTTTCAACTCAGACGAAGTTTCATCTCTGAAACTGATTTTTGCGTGAAAATCCGTTTTTCCAATTTCTACAATGGCAGCAGCGTGCACATTGTAAATCTTACACTGGCAGCCTGTCTCAATATCTCAGAATTAGTATTCCTCGCCATACAGGCAGATTTCTCCGACTTCGAGGTACTCAACGTTATCGTCTGAAGACCAGGATGAACAAATGCCGGACAGTAGGTTCGAACCCGAGCTATGAGGCGTCCACAGCTAGCAGGCCGAGCTACTATCAACTTACTTAGCAGTCCCTACCGAGGTCTAAACGAAGACTAACTTCATGATAACGAGTTTCCTATAAGGCTAAGTCCTTTTCTGCAGAATTATACACCACCAGCCGAGAGTATTACACTCTATCTACCAACATATTCAGAAATTATACACCACCAGCCGAGAGTATTACACTCTATCTACCAACATATTCAGAAATTATACACCACCAGCCGAGAGTATTACACTCTATCTACCAACATATTCAGAAATTATACACCACCAGCCGAGAGTATTACACTCTATCTACCAACATATTCAGAAATTATACACCACCAGCCGAGAGTATTACACTCTATCTACCAACATATTCAGAAATTATACACCACCAGCCGAGAGTATTACACTCTATCTACCAACATATTCAGAAATTATACACCACCAGCCGAGAGTCTTGCACTCTATCTACCAACATATTCAGAAATTATACACCACCAGCCGAGAGTATTACACTCTATCTACCAACATATTCAGAAATTATACACCACCAGCCGAGAGTCTTGCGCTCCAACATATTCAGAAAAAAACCAAGCAGACCGCACAAATAATAATAGCCGCCCATTGCAAGCGATGAGGACATCAGACTCAAACGAGTGTTGTTGCACCTCTCTGGTGTGTGTGGAGGTGAATGTAATCTAATTCTGGAACACAATCCCCCACAGGTTAGGCATACATGCTCAAGGTTGGACATGTGGGTGTTTCGTGTTCCGTCTTTTCGTGCAGCTGGTTTTCTCTGCGTCTCAACAGCAAGACGTATCTGAGATCGTACAATATCAAACCAATAAGTTGAACTGAACATTAACATTAAGAAGACACAAATTAAAACCATAAATTTCAATAATCTCCGCAGCATTGACTAAACGTAGAGAACAAGTAACTGGCAGCAACAGACATAATTACACAAATAGGGTGTCTGGCTGAATGGTTAAACGTGGTGTTGTTTCCTCGACAAAGGAGAGTGGCTGGCTGAATAGTTAAACGTGGTGTTGTTTCATCGACAAAGGAGAGTGGTTGGCTGAATGGTTAAACGTGGTGTTGTTTACTCGACACGTAAACTTTGTGTTCGAGCTCTAGGTAAGGTCAAAAGTTTTTTTTTATGTTGATGAGGTTGCCCTATACATCCCCTCAGCGTATTCTTGGAAATATAAACAATACGCTGTAATGACAGTAACAACGGGAGGGCGTGTCGGTGAGAACAACTAAAATATAAAGCCGTAATTGCTTTCGACAATCTAAAAACACCATTTAAGATCTTCCCGATACAAAACATAAACTAAATGAAGAATATTGGACGGCTATATACTGTCAATATTTTTGTATTTATATGAATGTTGGACCACTATATACTGTCAATACCTTTTTATTTATATGAATGTTGGACGGCTATATACTGTCAATACCTTTGTATTTATATGAATGTTGGACGGCTATATACTATCAATACCTTTGTATTTATATGAATGTTGGACGACTATATACTGTCAATACCTTTGTATTTATATGAATGTTGGACGACTATATACTGTCAATACCTTTGTATTTATATGAATGTTGGACGACTATATACTGTCAATACCTTTGTATTTATATGAATGTTGGACGACTATATACTGTCAATACCTTTGTATTTATATGAATGTTGAAGATTCACTGGAGAACAAACAGAACAAGAAACATCTAGAATAAACTAATCGATAACGGTGATGTCACTATGAAAAACAAGTCAATATGATCAATGACATTACGAAGATCATATTGATAACAACACAGCATGTGATAATAAAATAGTTACAATCATAAAGACAAACTAACGTCGTGTACAACTTACCTCGAAAACAATTAACAAGTTTCCAATTATTTGAAATGTGAATAAGAGAAAGTGATGAATATTTTAAACCTGAAGTTCCCAAGTTTTTTTTTGGAATGATATAAGTAAGATTTGTCTATTGGTGTCTCCAGCCTGCACCTTGCAGTCCTAAAGGTGACCTCTATTGTTTGTCCTTCTCTGGTAATCTTGTATTGAAAAAACAAGACAAAATACTCTTGGTCTTATCAGACTTGAAATTATCGTTTGGTGAGGGATACCAATGCAGACCAATATCCGCCCCAGTGCTCGGTCCACATTCTTTAATAGACTCTATTAATTTGTTCTGGGAAAAGAAAAAGAACGGGCGGGGAGGACAAAACGATATAATATAAGTGGGTGGGGGGAAGATATTGGTAAGACTTACTCGAAGTTAGTCACGTAGGACAAAATTTTTACAAGAGATTAGTTCACGTAGGCACAAACAGGATTGTTGTATTCAAACTCAATCAAATAAGAACAGAGGCGGGGAGAGTTGAATAATGATAAAATCTGAATTGGTCACGTAGACAATCACAGGTTAGTAATAACTAGGATGTTCAATAGAATACACCAATATGAAGGTGGTGGGGAGAGTCTAATGTTTTCATTTTATTTGCTAGCATACATTTCGCCAAACACTGCAAGCTATACCATAAACCAGTGGCGGCTCGTGCTAATTTTGTTGTGGGGTCAGACACATTTTTGTGTGGAAAATCATGGTATTGGGTTAGGTTATATTTTAATTTATTCAATAATAAATACACGTTACACATTATTTTTGGTGGGGTCAGGCCCCACTAGCCCTTAATGACGAGCCGCCACTGCCATAAACAAGGCAGGTGACATTTGAGATATTATAGACAAAATATTTGGCAAAAAATACAACCGCAGAATATGTGGGATGTAACAGACAAGAAAATACGTTAACATATAATAATAGCCGTCCATAGCAAGCGATGAGGACAACAGCCTCAGACGTGTGTTTCTGCACCTCTCTGTTGTATGCGGAGGTAACTGTAAAGTCCAATCCTCGAACGTGTGTGTCCCCTACCACAGGTGGACCATATTTGATCGAGGTTAGACATGTGAGTGTTATGTCCTTTCGTCTATTGTCTATCCCCAGGTGGAAGATGGAATTGGTTATCGCCTCGTGCCGTTAGCGTAGGGTGGGAGCTTTAATTTGCGTTCCAGGACCAGATGAGTCGCTCTTGTTGTGTTATATCCGTGCTTATGTAGTGTGGTCTTGATATTGTCTATCCATCTTTTTCTTGATCTTCCCTTCGCTCTAGTACCTGATCTCTTTTTATTGTATGCTGCTAGTGGTGGTTGGTTTTCTCGCCTAACAGTACGACGATTCTCAGCTATGTGAGTTCCTCTTGTATCAGTTATCAGTTATAGGGACTATCATCGTGTGTTGTTATAGCGTAACAATTAAACAACAGTAAAGACTGCCATGATAAAGCACCATTGACAAAACTATTCTCCGCTCAAAAAACTTGCCACCTGGAGCACGTTTAACAAAATAAGACGCACACGTACACACGCACGCGGGCGCTCGCACACACACACATACACATGCGCGCGCTCGAGCACACAAAAGAGAGAGAGGAAATATATTGGAAAATTGAATTTCATTGCACTTCGTTTATTACAATTGTTTGTTACCAAGTGACCTCATATATTCAGATGTCTATAAAGTATGTCACAGGCAAGCAATTCAGATAACCAACTGACAACATCCTTTATAATGTGGCTGTGACGTAACAGAAGGATTTGAATTCCCCAAGCCGGAACAAGTATACACTGACTGAACAAGCACATTGTGTGTGGGTTTAAAAAAGAATTTGCATTAGTTTAATGTTTGCTTTTGCCTAGTTTAATAAAACAGACTTTGGTATTGAATTGGTTATACAAGACGTTTGAACATGCCGTGTTGGGAAGGAAGGAGGGAGGGGGTCGTTACAATTGCGGTAAACACAGATGTGGTTTTACAGAAGAGTGCTGAAAATTCCATGGACAGCGAAGAAAACAAATGATGAGGTTTAAAAGCAGGCATGAGCGCAAATAAACCGTATCAAAAGAATAAGAATCAGACAATCAAGGTTCTTCGGGCATATAATGCGAAGATAAGGTTTAGAACATTTGGTGATAACCGGTAAAACTCATGGAAGGAGAGATTGTAGAAAACAGAGGGAGAAGATGTTGGATGGTCTGACATCGTGGTTCCACAAAGATCGACGTCAGAACTGATAACTGCACCAAGGAGAGAGAGTTGTGAATAGACAAGATCGCCTCCACCGGCAAGCATGGCACTTGGTTGATTGCTAAGAGAATTAAATATGATTTGTATATGTTTATTATCATACACGTTGTGATATAAGCAAAAATACTTGTTCTTAGGTTTGAAAGAGCAGACATCGATTTCAAGAGAATTGAATACACTGGAAACAAACAAATACAAGCAATGACAAACGATTAATAAAACGGAGACTAGAAGGGTCCAAATGATTCTCTACCTGATGGCTAAGATTGAGACTAGTAGGTAACCATAATGATCTTAACCTAAAGGTAAAATATTTACAAATATCCACTAGTCAAATAGTAAACGCATAAAGCTTGCGATAAGTTGGTCTCTACATTTTCTGGAGCGTTCGATATCTGAGCATGACTTATTAGGTCACATACGGTATTGTGCTATTCTCGGAAATGGCTGAAACAGTCGAACTCACTCCGTTACAGGGTCCACCTGGTATTTCAGTACTTCTGAGGAGGTGGGATGGTCGGAGGGGGAATATGGCGTTTTTTTTCGTCAGCCAAATGAGAATAACGTTTATATTGATTCTTAAAAGGGTGGAGACTGCAGTAAAACTTGGAAAAATAGCTAAACACGTAAAAACAAAGTACTATAGTTATTACTGTTTATGTATTTTGTAAAACTATAGTACTTTGTTTTTACGTGTTTAGCTATTGATTCTTACGCCCGTGTGTGTCGGGCGCGCAAGGTGCAAAGAATAATAACACTGTGGGTATGTGACCTACAAGTCATGTCGTAAGTGCGATCTAGGAAGCTATCCTAGTAAATAAAAAGCGTTGCAGAAATCGGATGTGCTGGCATACTTGTAGACGCCTAACTGTTACAACGTATAATCGCTTTTAGGCTCAGATCACATACAGGTCACAAAGAGTGATTTAACAATGGTCGATATGGAGCATTCGAATAAGAAAATATTGATTGTACTACAGAGCTAAGGACAATCAAAGATGTTTCCCTCAGATACAATATCAACAAATACCAGAGCATGTGCTTAATTTGGAACATCACCCCTACCCCACCCCACCCACGAAAAGTGAACACATTAACTTTAATTTCATTGTGTAACATGTACTTTGTAGAACGTTGCTTTCATCACAGTCCGTCTGAAAAGCTCACAACTTTCATGTTCACGATTTCTTTAATACCTTGTCGTCTTGGTCGTCCTCTGATTCGTCTTTCAGAAACCATGTCCTACCAGGTGCGGCTCGTCATTAAGGGCCAGTGGGGCCGACCCACAAAACCTAAAGGGGTAATAACTTCCCGAAATAGACAAATATTAATAAATACTCCAGAAACCATGATTTTCTCGAAAATTTGTGTCTGGTCCTACCAAGAAAAAAGACAACGAGCCGCCACTGTATCCTACATTTACTATTCTCTCCAATGTTTATTTCAGGGTCCATAATACACATTCATATGTTACCACATAACAAATGTCTTCGGAAGTTTAACTCTCGTGTCTTTGCTTGTGATATGCCATATTTCCTTTATGCTAACCATCTTCTGAAGGCTAAGATCACAGTGTAGTGTTAACTTAGTCGCGTCTAAATGGTAGACGCCTTCTTAAAGACAATAGGTAATACGGAATATATTTAAACAAACTCCCAGCAGCTATCATTCAAAAGAATGGCGACCCTCGGAATTTAGATTTTCAACCGTAACTGGGCCCACCAGCCTGGAAGGGACATTCCTAGTAGAGGAAGGGATATTTCTAGTAGAGGAAGTGTAATAGTGTGGGCCTCGCTATCGTATAGTGACTGTTTGTTTTTACACTACTACCTACAGGGTGTTCAAGATTAAAGCAGCCCCATTGACAAATCGAAAGTTGCCAGATAATCTATCGCGTTATGTTTATGTGCTATTTAAACCGGTTCTGACTAGCTCGTTTTACGTCACATTTGTTCATCGCCCCTTCCCGCACTACAATTACATACCGTCACATAACCTTGACCTATACTACGTCATAACTGAACCTTCTCATTTCATACATATATGCCAGATTGACTCCATTCACAGGCTGCTATTATCTTGAACACCCTGTACATACATTCACAACTATAACCTATTATTCTTTTATCTTTGGTCACTGCACCATAAACACTAACTCGACAACTATCACACTCTAACATAGAATATAATCCAATTTAAACGACCGTCAAAGATATTGTATCTCTATGTGAGAATCAATCTGATTCTCAACTTTTATTTATTCATTTACTTATTTCAATACAAAATATACATTCATATATATATATATATGCAAATTAGTTGATTATTTATGGTTCTGTTTAGCATTTGGCAATTTCCTTATCAATTTAAAACAACCAATCTTCCTGGAAAAAATAAAAGTATATTACCTCATCAAAATAAGACACCTCTATATCTAAAAATACAACCGTAAATATAATCGTATTAAATATTATGGTCTACTTATCCCTTCTGCCAAAAAATATGAACATGAATGTTTCTGTCCAGAAGTCCTTGAATATGTCACTTTTATTTAAAATGTCTCCTTTTCGATCGAACCGCCTTGAATATCTCATTTTTCTTAGAATGTCTCTTTGTTGATTTAGTTGCAACTGTCTCTCTATTTAGGTCAAAGTCAACACCGTCAGGGCTATCTTGTTGATAATACTAAGTTCTGGCGTGGTCATCAACTGTAGACTACTTCAAGCGTACTGGTTAGCTTGAATGATATCACCAACTGAACTCACATGTTACGATGATGTCACCAATGTGCTACAACTGATTAGCTTGAATGATATCACCAACTGTAGACTACCACTGGTTAGCATGGTACAACTGCTCAGAATGAATATTTACCAACTGTAGACTACCAAGCACTGGTTAGCTTGAATGATTAAAGTAGTACTTACTTGAATGATATCACCAACTGTAGACTACCAAGCACTGGTTAGCTTGAATGATGTCACCAACTGTAGACTACCAAGCACTGGTTAGCTTGAATGATGTCACCAACTGTAGACTAACCAAGCACCTACACACTGGCTAATCTTTCCTTCTATCAATTAACTGTCTGTTATCCTGTTCTGGCCTCACTATCCTCTCTTCAAACTGTCTGTCTGTGGGTACCTCTCTGTTCCTCTGGCTCTGTGAAGTATGTCTAAAGTTGTATGTGTGTGTCACTTATTCTAGACAACACTTTTGGACAAGTCAATTCTTTCTGTCTGTAACTGTCTCAGACTACCCTCACTGACTGTTCCTGGGTACCTCTCTGTCCCTCTGTCTCTATCCGAATGCGTCTCTCAAGTCTGTGTGAAGTTGTGTCTATGAAGTGTCTCTGCAAGTTGTCCCCTGCCAACTGTTTCTGCAGAGTGTGTCTCGCTGAAGTTGTGTGTCTCTTATTCTAGACAACACTTCTGGACAAGTCAATTCTTTCTGTCTGTAACTGTCTCAGACTACCCTCACTGACTGTTCCTGGGTCTGTCTCTGTCCCTCTAAATCGCTGAATCTGCCAAGTGTCTGTCCCTACTGTGTCGATGAAGTGTGTGTAAAATTGTATGTGTGTGTCTCTTATTCTAGACAACACTTCTGGACAAGTCAATTCTTTCTGTCTGTAACTGTCTCAGACTACCCTCACTACTGTTCCTGGGTACCTCTCTGTCCCTCTGTCTCTATCCGAATGCGTCTCTCAAGTGTGTCTAAAGGTGTCCCTCTGCCAAGTGTTTCTGCAGAGTGTGTCTCGCTTCGCAAGTTTCTCCCTAAGTTCTCCTCTGCCAACTGTCTGTCCCTACTGTGTCGATGAAGTGTGTGTAAAATTGTGTCGAATCTACAATATGCATTCTATTTATCCACTGGCATTTTCTTTGTTTCCAAACCAGTCATTGTCCTGTTAGTATAATTCTCACGGTCAAATCTGGTTGTTGCTTGAGGAAACCCCTAATTGATATTTGTGACCTATGGAATTTCAAGAAAACAAGAATACAATTAACCTCAAGTTGAATGCAGGCTAGGAGAAAGAAAACAGGGCATAAATTTACTTCTAGTTAAGGAAAAGTCTCCTTGCTAATATATATGGTCTGTTATTATACGCTCATAGACCTGGTATATGGTTACTCCTTTGCTTTATTGTAAATACGTGCTTAGTTGAAGCTTGGGACTAGGAAAAAACCTGGTATCATATTCCCTGCTACAGAAGGGACATTTCTAGTAGAGGAAGGGACATTTCTAGTAGAGGAAGGGACATTTCTAGTAGAGGAAGGGACATTTATAGTAGAGGAAGGGACATTTCTAGTAGAGGGTGGTTGCAATATTTAATATGAATAGATCGTATCTTTTTTCTTCTATTGCAAGTGAGTGACTAAAGCTACTTACAACTTGATAGCAATTGATTGATTGATTGATAGGACCATCATTATTGCACTTCGATGAGTAACCATGTGTGACCCGATCTCTTTCTTACACAAGACGATCTCAGCCGCAGTGCACGAACTCAGCAGCACCGACGAGGAATCCTGATGTAATTCTGAAGATGGTGAAGATATTTTGTCGGAATTTTATTTTTAATCTTTTCTAATGAATTTTTCCCGGGCAGCTTCTTTTCAGCCTGCTCTTCTCGATTTTAAATGCCAAGTGTTCTTTTAGTGCTCCAAATGAAATCGGGACATATGTTTTGTCGTCCGTTTTCGATAGGACTAGGAACTCTCTCACTCGCCATCACCGCCCAGATCGATGTACCAGATCTCCCCATAAATTCTATTCATGTGGAAATCTGATTCATGCAGCCTTAGCATTGGGTTGTTTTACGTCACATCTTCAGCACCATTTGGAGCTCTGGTGCTTATCCTTCGGCGATGTGTCCGGTTTCAGCCAGCGTTTACTCGGTGCGCTCTCCGTTCTGTAGCCATCTAGTGTTTTTACGGTGTGCGGTAGCTAGCCTCTCGTTCAACCTCCTAATCGCCTCTTAGGATATGCGTGGCAGGTAACAGTGGTTCTATTCTTTACACCCGAATTTGGGTCCCGGTAACCACTCGGGCGGGACTAGGAACTCGATCTCACCTACATTAAGATCAAGGATGTCGGGAAATATTTCTCGATGGCTCCACGAGGGAGCGAACCGAGTCTCTTTGGAACGAGAGGCGAGCAGCTAACTTCTACGTCACAGATACCGCCTTAATAGCAATATATACACGTCCAATCGTTGCAAGGTAGTTGTACAGAGTTGGGACACCTGGCTTATGATATTGAGAACAATTCTACAGGACTATTGTGGGGGATAAGTTCTGTGGAAGACACGCTACTGGATGATGATGATGGATGATGAGATGACATACTAAATATGCAAAGAGATTGATTAATCAACATCAAACTGGCGTGTTGGGTCGCTGGACGCTGCTGGATTTGCTGAGGCGGAGATCGGAGCACCTATGGACATGTCCGAGTGCTATGATGATAGTCCTCATATAACTGATAACTGATGGCTTCTAGCAAAATAAGTTGCTCACGGCTAGCAAAGACTAACACGTAATAATAGTACTGCCATTAGAAAACATATAATCATATCAATATTAGCACGCAACACTATAATATAATATCCGTCCATCGCAAGCGATGATGACAACAACCTCAGACGCGTCTGGTCGCAAATCTCTGGTATGTGCGGAGGTGACTGTAGAGTATAATCCTGGGACGCAATCCTTAACAACAGGTGGGGCATATTTGATCAATGTTATGAATATAGGTGTTGTCTTTTCGCGCAGCTCGCTTTTTTCTTTAGCAATGCGACGATTATCAGCTATGCATATTCCTCGTGTGTCTTTTGCAATGCCACATTTGGCGATTTCGCGAAAGGAATTTCCATCACGTGAAACATTTTAGAGACACAATAAGAATGTCTTGTATGTGGTTTTTTTAAATGTCCACCAACCAGTCGTTTACTCCTGTCAAGTTTGCCATACATCATATGATTTGGGAGGCTTCTATCAGACATCCTCGCATAGTGACAGGCCCATTTCACCTGGTCCTTTAGCAATAGAGTGTAGATACTTGGAAATTTGGTTTGCATCATCAGTAGCCTACTATTAGCCTGGAGGCAGAGAGCATGTAATCGCATCGTATGAGAGAGACAATAAGTAACGAAAAAAGAACACATTTAAGAAAATACGAAACATTATTCTCATACGGATTAAGGGTCATCAACGCCCGAGTGGTTACCGAGGCCCAAATTTGGAGTGTAAAGAATAAAACCACTGTTACCTGCCACGCATGTCGTAAGAGGTGACTAAGGAGGTTAGGCTGAAATCGGATGCATGTGTCCTAAATGTGTAGAAGTTTATGCGTTTAGGGGCCTACCAAACCAATGTGCAACGTATACACGTTCTTGGCAAAGATCAAACATATCACAAAGAGTGATTAAACAGGATCGTAAAGAACGAACGCAAAGAAGAAGAAGAAGGTCATCATCATCAAGGTGCGTATCCTTTATAGGACGTTGCTCTCTTTGCGGCGCATCTGAAATTCACTCTGTCTCTAGCTAGTTCACCCACTTCATCGATGGTCATATTTATGGTTTCTTTAGTTTAATGTCTTGTAGCCATCTTCTTGGTCTGCCTCTGCGTCCTGGGACCATGCCCTCTAATATTGTTCTCTCCAGTCCATTGTGACCAAAGTATCTAATTTTTCTGTCTAGTATGTTGCTTATCAGCCAATTGTCTTTAACATTCAGTTCAAGGGCATTCTGAGGAAATATGTCGATTCTACAGTAAAGGGGTAAACCAAGTCTGACGACATTTTTGGAGATGTAAAAAGGTTGAGGACATTACACCTGATGACGTAATAGGCATCTATACTTGGAGTGAAGGGATTTTTGTAAATCCTCTGCCATCTGTTTCTCCAGTTTATCAACATTGTTTCGTAAGTTTATCTTACAAACTGGCCTCTGACGTTTAACACATAATACGTCATTGCGGTCGTATTTACCATATTGTTGGCAAAAAGAACATGGTGACGTCTGGATATGTTTGACACACGTGTTGTAATGTCATTTAGAAGTTAATATACACTCAAGTTTCGGCAAACAAGCAGCAAAATGGTGTTTGAATCAGTTGTGGTAGACATGATCAATAGATATCTTGGAACATTTTTGGAAGATTTGGACAAATCGCAATTGAGCATCGGATTATGGCCCGGTAAGTTTAGTTTTCCTAGAAAATTCCACGGCAGGTTAGGCAGACGGTACAAATAGAAAAAAATGAGGTCGGAAATAAGATTATCTTATAAAAACGAGCTAGCTTAGAAAAAGGGAATCTACATATGCCATTTTGTAATTTGTTTATTTGTTATTGAGCATATCATACCATATCACTCCGCATGGGTCTTCTCTGCAAGCTTATACCACAGAAAGGTCAAGGAAGCTAGTGTGACAGCAAGTATAGCAGGACAATGGAGGTACTGGCGGTGACGAAGGCACTACTCTGGGTGGAGTCACAAAACTACATTCATGCGTGCATTCTGAGTGATTAATCGAGTAGGATCGAAAGGTGGCGACTGTTGATGCGCAGGCATCACTACAAGGGTCAACAATTCGCAGAATTACATTCATCTTCGTTCCGGGACATCGGTGTCGATGACAATGAATGGAGTGCTGTCAGGCTAGTACCGGTTACAATGGGGCGTGGAGCCAACGGATAGAGCTGACATGTGGCCACAAAGAGAATTTTTATTTAAGTCAATCAACTGCAAGAGCTTGGATTGAAGATTGGAGTGGCCAGAAAAGAAAAGTACAACAGGTATATGAGTAGGCTAAGCTCATCAAATCAACATCGAACTGGTACAGTTAGTCGCTGGATGCTGTGTTGGAGATATTTGTGGAGATCTGAGCACCTGTGGACATGTTTACAGTGTAATGAAGATATTCCAAACTGAAACACTTCAGCCTAACTAACATGTGCTCATTATTCCCAAACATATGTAGAAGGATCCTGATATGCATGCTAATTTTACCTGTAGTTTGCTGATTTAACTCACATCTTATTCTGCCTCATAAGTTGTATACATAACTATATATTTTTGCTCATGTACCTCAAACTCGTCATACATTGAAGATGCATTACTCTTTTAGACTTGAAATAGAGATTGAACGTCATGAAATGAAGCTTATGTGCACATAAAGATTGGAAGATAACATATAAAGAGAGATATCAAATTGTTCGTGGGAAATATTAGTAGTAATCACATGACCTAATCAGCTAAAAAATTGGAGTCAATGTGAGATTGATTTATAAATATAAATGATGATAAGCGTTTATCATATGTGCTGAAAACATCAAGAGGAATGTTACAGAAGATAACAGAAAAGAATAGAAAGATCTTTGTATAATCTGAGGAAGAGATATAGCTGAATTAAAATATATTAAATACATTGCTGCTGTAAATATAAAAAAAAATGGAATGGGAAATTAACAATGGCAGTTCAAGAGAAAGGAAAAATAAAATCTATATCTCATTGTGGTTTTTTTCTTCTTTTTTTTTCGGTAGAGATGAAATTAACTCAGACAGTTCCATCTCTGAAACTGATTTGCGTGAAAATCTGTTTTTCCAATTTCTTACAAGAGCAGCTAATTGTAAATTACTTACACTGGCAGCCGTGTGCTCAATGTACTCGTAATTAGTATTCCTCGCCATACAGGCAGATTTTCTCCGACTTCAGAGGTACTCATGTTATCGTCCTGAGTAAGACCAGGGGACTTGAACAAATGCCGGACAGTAGGTTCGAACCCGAACTATGAGGCGTCTCACAGCTAGCAGGCCGAGCTACTATCAACTACTCTAGGCAGTCCCCTAGGCAGTCCCCCTCTCATTGTGGTAAAAATAAAGGTAACTGATAAAGCAAGCATGACAAATAGTATTTTTATCGGGGTAGAGAAAATAGAAAATGTGAACAGTTTTGAGTACCTCAGTTCGCTGCTAACAAAGATGGAAATGAGGTGAAGGAAATTACAAGAATGAACATAGCTTTACAAAAACTTGAACTACTGAAAACAGTATTGAATGGAACTGAGAGGAAAATAAATATCAGAATACAAAGATCATGCATATTCCCAGTGGCAATGTATGTGTGTGAAACATAAACATTTGACAAGGCAGAGGAAAAGTATGTATGTGTTTTTGAGTATAAGTGTTACAGAAGAGATATACCACTGGCAGAGAAGATAACAAATAGATCTGTCAAAAAAGATCTCAAAATGAAAGAAAACTGGCTGATGTTACAAATAAGAATGAGAAAAATGAGGTATTTTGGACATATAAAAGACATGGAGGGATGGAGAAGAACATTATGGAAGGAGGCATACCGGCAAAGAGAAGAAGGGGAAGACCACATAGAAGATGGATTCAGGATGTAACTGATGGTATGAACATGACGGCTGCAGAGGCAGGACATCTGGTCTATGAGAGAGAGAAATTCCAGAGGACTGTTGAGGTGGCAAAGTTCTGCTCAGGACAAGCTATTTGATGATGATGATTATATTAGCACAAACTGTGACAATTGTGTAGATGAGTTTGGAAAATAACTCTAAAAGAAATTTGTGACAAATGTCAGCAAGCAAATTGAAAGATGTTTTTTCCTTCAGAAATATATCAACTCTAACAAATTGTTTTTCTTCTTTCATTTCAGCTCAACAAGGTAGGGAACTCTTGAAATGATTGATGTGCTTTGTGTTAAAATATATTTGAATGAGTTGCATTTTGCATTCAATGTTGTGTATTGCAACCTTTTTTGTTTTCTTTTACTATATCTCACCCATCTACCACCTTCTTAGACACCAGCAAACCTGTTTCACTTGAGAATATGCTGGTCATCTCTATTGGCTCTTGGATTTTGGCACAACCAAATGCCTATGTGGAACCAGAATCCAGACTCAGTCTTCAGGACTGAGCATCTTGCAATGAGTCTTGATGCCATACCTGTACAGATGGGGTAATCACCTTGACTTGGTCAAGATAATGAACTTTGCCCTGGTAACAGACTTAAAGATCTATCATGACCACAGAAGTAATGCAGAAATAAAACTATCAAGTAGAATAAAGACTTAATAAATACTGGGCCCAAGATTGCCATAAGATACATGTTTCTGCTTCTCTCCTGAAGGTGCATGAGACTACTATTACAAATGACCTTCTTACAGGAAGTAAATATCCAAACACTTTGCGTTTGAATTAGCACTCTCTAAAGTTATTTATTTCACAATGAAACTGCCAGCCCCATGCAAAGTTTTTCTTAGCTATATTTTATGACACTTTTTTGTCTTGTTAATGGGTTCCGTTTGTGTTCAAAGTGGTCAGTGCTGTCTCCTTAATTGAAATATGGGGTCAAAGGCGCATGAGGACAACGCAGCGTCAGGATTAGTGAGCTGGCACAAATCAAGATCATACCCCACCTCCACGGGTGACCTGGTAACAGACATTGGTTCATGTCTGGCTAAGTGGATTGTTGTGATACAATCTGCACAGAGTGTTGGTCCCTTCCCAACTACAGTGGTACAGTAATGTCCATTGTTTTATATTTGTGGAGCAGATTAGCTCAATGTGTAGAGTGTTTGCTTATTGAATCTGACACAACAGTACTGTAAGTTTATTTTACACACTTGGCATTCCACAAGTGATGAAAGTAATTGGCACTTCTACCGACTGCATAATTTGAGCTAGAAATGTGAAATAACAAGAACCTCATATCCTACGGTCTGCAAAGGCTATGGGACATTTTAATTTGTCATTTTCATTGTTGACAAATATTTAAGTGATCTTTAATACTGTAATTTTATTAACATATTTTAGTACTTTTTATAACACTTTGTAACTTTATTACTTTCAAATATGTAAGCATTTGAGCTTAGTTAACATCAAGGGTGAGGAGTACAATATGAAAATAAACATAATAAAGACAGAGACAATGGCAATAAGTAGACAACCAGAAAACCTTACAATAAAACTCCAGGAAGTAGAAATAAAACAAACAATTGAGGTCAAATACTAAGGAGCAATTTTCACTGCAGATAAAGAATCGATAGGAAATCAGCAATCATTGCACAAAAGCTAACCAAGTACTGGGACAGTTAATACCACTGTTGTCACATAAAGAGATACCGCTAAAAACTAAAGCAAATCTCATATGACGATTTTCTGCCAACACTATGTTACCATTGTCAAACATGGCCAATAATAGCAGCTAATGAGCGGAAAATCATAACGACAGAGATTAGGTGTCTTAGAAGAGCTGCAGGTGTGACAATAAGAGACAATATTAGAAATGAAGACATCAGAAGACGACTGGATGTGAAATCAGTCATGCAATTAATAAAAGAACAACAGATTAAATGGTTTGGACACCTGACAAGAATGCCCTGGTATCGCCTACCACAGAGGCAAGAGGAGAGACCAACACAAAAGATGGAGAAAGCATCAAGAACAGCCTTAGAAAATGAATATCAGCTTACAAAGTGCCTTAAAACAAGCACACACAAGATCACTACGTTTTACCCCCAACACTTCTATAAATAAGTAAATGGTGGAAGAGAAGAACAAGCACACACAAGATCACTACATTCACCCCCAACACTTCTATAAAGAAGTAAATGGTGGAATAGAAGAAGAAGAAGAAACATGTAAGTGGTTTTTAAAACACTTTGTAACTTTATTGTTTGCAAATTCGTTCTCTACCAAGGGGAGATGATATTTGGAAATTTTCATTAATTGAGATGAGCCCATGAAGACATTTATCTAACTTTCAATTATTGCAGAAGACATTTTTATACTACTTCAAGCAACAATGAAAACTGTATTATACATTGCTTTAGTGATATTTATCAAGCAGCAAAACAAATAGTAGTAAGCATAAGTATTTATCAGTAACTGGACAAAAATATGCACTAACAACAAAAAAGAAGATAAGTAATTAACACATTAACTACCAAGAACTGATCAGAGACTTGCTATTAAAGTACACTTATTTATCTATGTAATTAGTTATAAAATTGTTGAAAATTAAGTAATCTACTGCTTATAATTTGTACATACACATACAGGTGGAAATCTTCATCATCAAATGTGTTCCGCCGTGGAGTGCTAGGGTCCATCAAAAGGCAAAAATATACCACTGCAACCTACAATGCATGACATAAGAGGCGACTAATGTAGGCCCTAGGGATGCTACCCTAGTTAATAAAAAGCAGCGCAGAAATTGGTTGTGCTGGCCTACTTGTAGGTGCATAACTGGCACAACGTACAATCACTCTTAGCTCAGATCACATACAAATCACACAGAGTGGTTGACAAGTGGTCGATATGGAGTGTTCGAAGAAGAAATAACTTGTTCTCCGGAGAACTTGGCCACCCTAACAGTCCTTTGGCATTTTCTATCTCATAGGCCAGGTGTCATGTTCAAATAATCAGTCATGTCCTGAAACCATCTTCTCTGTGGTCTTTGTCTTCTCCTCTTTGCTGGGATGTCTCCTCCATAATGGTTTCTTAACCATTTGTGTCTGTTTATATGTCCAAAATACTTCAATTTTTATTTTTTTGTAGTGTCAGCCAGTTTTACAGGTTGAAAAGTAAACAACAATTATTACAGCCACAGTTTGGTTTTCATTTCAATAGTTAATATGTTAATAGACAATCCAGAACTGATTCCAGTACAAGTGGCAAATATACAATTCTACAATAGTTAGATGTGTTTTGGAACACAATGTCTTAATCTTTTCACCACTCAGTACTACATTGGCCAAGTCTTACATGCATTGATCTTGTAACTAAGTAATGTAGATTTAGTTTATCAAGATATATTTGTAGACACAAAGAATAATCTTATTTTCTTTTTTTTTTCCGATCCAGAAACACTTGAGCTTTCGGCTCGGTGCCATGGACATCGTAACCCTTCGGTTCGGTGCCACGAACACTGTGAATCTGGGGAACCTGTGACTTTTCTGCCAGCCCGCAGAATTGAACCCGCACTCACAAAGGGCTACTTATTTCTTTAATTCTGTCTTATCTCACAGCATCAGGATAAGAAAAGATTTATAGAACTGACTCTTGTGTGCATCATGTCTTTCACTGCCTCTGTTATGTCTGCTGTCCACCTATGTATGGACAACCTTTTGCCTTGTATCCACTGTATTTGAGTAGTAGTGCTTTTTGAAGCACATTATCTGTTGGTAATCTACTTCTGAAATATAAATAATACAATGTGTAAGTTACAGTTTCACTAGCCTTGATGTTTTCCCAGCTATTCTTATGTTTTTATTCTCCAGGTGATATTATCTTAAAAAATATGACTTTGAAAGAAAGTGCACTGGTGCGTAATTTAATTTTTGTTCTATTATTGTTTTTGTGTTTTATAAATGATACTCTTATTACAACATCCTCCTTGAAGTGAACCAAGAAACAGAGAATGAAATGGTTTGACCACTTAGTAAGAATGCAGTAAGACAACACTGTCTATTAAGCTTACTACAACAGAACGAGGATGTGAAAGATGAGAGATAAACAATGGAAAAGATGGATAAAATGGAGTGTCAGAATCATGCCAAAAGGTGCAGAAATCCAGGCCTCAAGTCATTTGAGAAGGGCAAGACAAATATGGGCAAGAAAATAAAATTTGAGCTATTCGAGAAGGGCAAGAAAAAACAAACTGGGCTACAACTGGTTGAAGTATGACAACAAAAGAAAAAAACAGGAAGAACAAACAAATATTTGGTAGCTGAACTTCAACACACTATCATTTATTGTGTCATTATAAAAAGAATATCTCTTCGATATCTGTTGGGGAGACTGAGCACCTATGGGTCTGCCCGGAGTGCAATGACGTCAACCTGTGGCTTTTCTGCCAGTCCGTGGAATTGAACCCGCACTCACAGAATACTTCTCCCCATCGTCCAACGCTACGAACACGCTGGGCAGGCGGGCTTCATATGTGGATATAGCAGTTTTTTACATAATTTTGTTTACATCCAGTTTGAAATTGAAATAAGGCCTTCATCTTCTTACATACAAACTGTGCACAAATTTTTATTTAGTTATAAAATGTTGAAACTTTGATGGAGTTTGTAAATATGGATGTGGTATGAATAGAAACATATTTTATGGCTTGCAGGTGTATAGCATATATTTAAATTTGTGTGACAATTTTGTTCTCATTTGATTATTATTGTTTTGTTTTCCCTCTTACTAAAAATCATTTTGGATTTCTACTCTCTTATTCAGAAATATCCAACTAATGTAACTAAACAGAGCATTCAGTTCTAAACATTTTGAAATGTGGTACATGTTCCATAGAAAAAAAGTAACAGCTTTATGGCAAAATGAACAACAGCTGCCTGTATACAAATATATGGTAAAAAATGGCTTGTAAAAACATTGTTATGTCCTGGTCCACAAAGAGTTAATACTATCCCAAATATTAATACCAAGGCAAACTTACTGGCTCAGTGAAACAACATAAAAAATAAAACTACACAACCCTCTGTGTGAACTACAAAAGACAGTGAGGATTATATTAGAGACACATTGTAGATATAGACAATATTTCAAGCGAGTGAATGAAAGGAGTACTTCTCTTTCTGTCATATGTTTCTTTACATAGGTTCTTTACATATCTGTACATTTAAAAAAAAGTGAATCGCAAAATAATAAATATTTTACTTCAATTTTTATTTTACATTTATCATCATATTCTACTATAGGACAACTTAGGTATTCAAGTCAGGATAAAAGCAGGACAGTTAGGTAAGATTTCCAGGTTTACTTATTATTATTATATTACTCTCATACTGTCATATGTTACTTAGGGCCTCAAGTCAAGAGGGCATGTTGTGAAGGAAGACAATGTTGGTTTTGCTGTGACTGAACAATCTCACTATGGAAATCATAGCAGTAACTAAAACGATGGTCTGGTTGTAATACAAACTATTATCCACTAACGTTTTCTCAGGGACTTAATGAGTATGCTCAGGAAGATTAAAACAGGCTGTGGATGGAGTCGCTAGGGAGGTCCAAACTGACAAAAATTAGTTTTATTTTTGTGCCAAGGCATGCAGGTGTAAGGGGAAATGAACGCGCCAATAGGCTTGCATGTATGGCTGCTGTAAAAAGCAGGTGAGCAATGGACCAGGATGATATTCTAAATTCCCAAATGGAGAGAATGTGTAATCCCTAAGGAAGAGAGGATGTGTAATCCCTAAGGAAGAGAGGATGTGTAAATGATTCAAGTAATAGTGATGAATCTACAACCCTAACTAGACTACAACAATTCCAGGTCAAATGTGGCATAGCTAGACAAGAGCACTATATTGGTAGCCAAAGAAGATTAGTAAATAAACAAAGAACCGGTGTCGTTAATTGCCACACTCTGAAAGAAATACTGAGAAGATAGGAGCACTTATAGAATAATTGGTTAGATGTGCAGTGATAATTACAAAAATAATATAGTCTTGTCATATTTTAGCTCAGCATGAAGGACAGTGAATAAATAACAATAATTAATCTTGTCATATAGTAGTGCAGCATGATGGACAGTGAATAAACAAGAAATTAATCTTGTCATATGGTAGTGCAGCATGATGGACAGTGAATAAACAAGAAATTAATCTTGTCATATAGTAGTGCAGCATGATGGACAGTGAATAAACAAGAAATTAATCTTGTCATATGGTAGTGCATGATGGACAGTGAATAAACAAGAAATTAATCTTGTCATATAGTAGTGCAGCATGATGGACAGTGAATAAACAAGAAATTAATCTTGTCATATGGTAGTGCAGCATGATGGACAGTGAATAAACAAGAAATTAATCTTGTCATATGGTAGTGCAGCATGATGGACAGTGAATAAACAAGAAATTAATCTTGTCATATGGTAGTGCAGCATGATGGACAGTGAATAAACAAGAAATTAATCTTGTCATATGGTAGTGCAGCATGATGGACAGTGAATAAACAAGAAATTAATCTTGTCATATGGTAGTGCAGCATGATGGACAGTGAATAAACAAGAAATTAATCTTGTCATATGGTAGTGCAGCATGATGGACAGTGAATAAACAAGAAATTAATCTTGTCATATGGTAGTGCAGCATGATGGACAGTGAATAAACAAGAAATTAATCTTGTCATATGGTAGTGCAGCATGATGGACAGTGAATAAACAAGAAATTAATCTTGTCATATGGTAGTGCAGCATGATGGACAGTGAATAAACAAGAAATTAATCTTGTCATATGGTAGTGCAGCATGATGGACAGTGAATAAACAAGAAATTAATCTTGTCATATGGTAGTGCAGCATGATGGACAGTGAATAAACAAGAAATTAATCTTGTCATATGGTAGTGCAGCATGATGGACAGTGAATAAACAAGAAATTAATCTTGTCATATGGTAGTGCAGCATGATGGACAGTGAATAAACAAGAAATTAATCTTGTCATATGGTAGTGCAGCATGATGGACAGTGAATAAACAAGAAATTAATCTTGTCATATGGTAGTGCAGCATGATGGACAGTGAATAAACAAGAAATTAATCTTGTCATGTTGTAGTATAATGTGAGATATCACATGTTGACAGAAAAAACATACCTAGTTAAATTTATCCAAGTTTTATTTGTTGTCTACAGGAAAGTTGACATTGAAGATACCTTGGAAGAAACTATATGCTGAGCCTGTGCTGGTACACTTAGAAAACGTATATGCTTTGGCTATTCCTAACATTGGTAGTATAGCACTTTAAAATATTTGTTGGTAGAGGTTGTAATTGTTCTGTTGTGTAAATCACTTTTGTTTTTATTCAACCTGTTGTTTGCGACATTAATGATGAAAACATTAATTTTCCTGTATTAATTATGTGAAAATTAGTCAAGACAGATATATCTATGCAGAGGGCTGGAAGTATCAAAGAAAAGACCCGTCTAGGAATGTTAATGCGATTGACGTCATGGCAAATTGGCCATTCCCATGCTTGCTCTGTCCTACTCTGCAACAGCCATCCTCACATCCATTCCACTTGCTCACAGTACCCATGAGAAGTTGATTAGTCTATCTTCTCTCTCTACCATGAAGAAAACACTGTCTAGCATGTCCAAACTTAGCTTCTTGTTCTGAGATCGGTGTCGGAGACTATCCCATATCACATAAATGAGCGCATACTGCATTGATGACATCGGCTCCATCCATACTTCTGTCAGCTTGAGTCAGGGTATTGTTTGCAAGAAAGTCGGTACGTTCGTTGCGATGCACTCCAGCATGTCCAGGTGCGTACAGCCAAGTCATTGTCTTTAGATGTGACCTATAAATGCTGTCTACCCATTCTGCGCGCAGACTTCCAGATTCAATCCTTTGCAGCACATTCATCAAGTCTGATATGACAATTGTATGGGTGGCCTGTTGCTCAACCACCCACAAGAGAGCCCCTGAGGCAGCGGTGATCTCCATAGATATGCTCAATGTTGTCTTGAAGATGCCACAGTGTGCTTCCATTTCGTTGTGCTGAATAAGCCCACGATGATCTGGTTCCGCATTTGACAGAGCCATCATTGTAAATAATGATATCACCTAGAAGGGAGTGCAGATCCAAGCGTGCCATAATCTCCGCATTGGCAACGCAAGGAGCCCATTCCCTACAGCAGCATCCAAGTGTACTGACAACCCTGGTGTAATCAGTCATAGCCTCTGATATAGGCATCCCTTCTTCCCCATGTTTCAGCTCATCTAGAGTACATATCTGTTTAATTACATCTTTATGCCTCGGCCATTCAGGATCAACCACTCTTCAAATGCCTGTCTTTGTTTTCATTTATGGCATTGTACAGAGGATGATTTGTGACTTCAGATACTCTCAGATAAGCTTTTACCTGTGCAACTTTGTGTCTCATGGCCATCGTTGACAAGCCAAGGGCATACCGCATTGCCTTACATGAAGTGTGTGTGTGCAACCTCACCACCTCATTTTGGACCCTAGTCAACTGATCCAGTGATGTTCTGCTCACCCTTAGAAGACTACGGCCATAGTCCACCATGGTCAGCACAAGTCCCCAATAAAGAAGGAGAAGCAGACATTGCTCAATATCTGCCTCCGCCATAACTTTGAGAGCTGGTGGCCTTTTTCTGGCCAATCCCATTTAGGAATGAAGACATGGGGAAAAAAAGTTGGTAGAACATCAGTATTAAACTTCATCAAGCATTAACAAATTAAATAGTTTGGCCATAGAAGCAGATTACCAACAGACAGATGGATACAGATTACCTCAAAGGGCAATGATATTCTGATACAGTGGATATAAAGCAAAAGGTGGATCACAAAAATAATGTACAAGATCTATTTTGTTATAGATGCAAAATGGTAGTTGACAGAACTTCATTCTTAAAGATGACTGTACCAGTTTATTGTATACTGCACCACAGATTTTGTGACATATGTGACTCCTAAAATTCTCTATCAAACTTGCCATCTTCTGTAAAAATGTTACCCTGGAGTCATCCTGACTTGCTAAATAATAAACATGTAACATGTCTATCATCATCGATCTCTAAACTATATTGGCTATTGTCTTACTATGTAAACATCAGAAACTTGAAGCAGGAAATGCACTGTATAGACAGTAACATTTTCCTCATAATAAATTGCCCAAACTTGTGTGATGTGTGCCAGATACAAAGAGGGAATATTTGTATGAAGTACATTTGAACCATCACAGGTGATATATTTTGACTAAACAAAACCATAACAAACAGAGGCTGATGTTGAAGTCCATATTTTGTTATGGCTTTGTAAGGTTCATGCTTGTTATAAAATACTTCTTTTTATTGTTTATAAAGTTGACTCAAATATTGGGTATTAATTCCTTTCCTCACTTCTTTCACTCTACAGCAGTCAAGTATGATAAAGAGATAGACAGACAAGTAAAACTGAGTATGAAACAAGCTAGACTAGCCCAGATTGAGATTCAGAAAAAGTGGGAGAAAGAGAAAAGTATACAGATCTTTCTGTTCTGATTTTCTCTTTCTTTCTTTACCTTCACTCTTTCCTGCCGTCATCAATTTTTCAATGTTTCCATATAAAATTGTGTGCAACATATTTTGCCCATATTATGTTTACTTTTGGAGATACAAAATGGTGTAGTGGTTAGTGCACTTGTTTCTTAGGATGCAGTTCGATGCTAATTCTGTTTGATATAAATAGGCAATCTAGCTAATGACCATAAAACTTGAGTAATAGCTTGACATGATGTGTATCATACCTTGGGAGGGTAAAGAAATAAGAGTTGACTATCACTCAGTTTGATGTCAAAATTAAAATAGGGCACATATCATGTATTCTCAAGCTTTCTGTATAATATTAAAATAGGTACTTACATATCATTACTACTTTATTTTAATTGAGCAGTTCTGTGTGTAATAAATATTAAAATAAGTACTTACATATCATTACTACTTTATTTTAATTGAGCAGTTCTGTGTGAATAATATTAAAATAAGTACTTACATATCATTACTACTTTATTTTAATTGAGCAGTTCTGTGTGTAATAAATATTAAAATAAGTACTTACATATCATTACTACTTTATTTTAATTGAGCAGTTCTGTGTGTAATAAATATTAAAATAAGTACTTACATATCATTACTACTTTCTTTTAATTGAGCAGTTCTGTGTGTAATAAATATTAAAATAGTACTTACATATCATTACTACTTTCTTTAATTGAGCAGTTCTGTGTGTAAATATTAAATAATATTTACATATCATTACTACTTTCTTTAATTGAGCAGTCTGTGTAATAAATATTAAAATAAGTACTTACATATCATTACTACTTTCTTTTAATTGAGCAGTTCTGTGTGTAATAAATATTAAAATAAGTACTTACATATCATTACTACTTTCTTTTGATTGAGCAATTCTGTGTGTAATAAATATGTACTGTGCTCCTCAACAACCTAAGCAACTAAATGGACAAGTGAAAGGGCAATTAGAAGGGTTATTTTTGGGAGTACCCATGAGGGACTCAATTATTTAGATTGCTCGGTGGCCAACACAGATGTAAGAATGACGATTAATAATCTAATCATATTTATGTTGTATGAAATTGAACTGCTATATTAATGATTGATAGTCAGCATCATGCTGCTGTTGTTTTGTTCGAGAGATGTCATGTTTATCTATTTTGTTCATTCATTGTTATCATTTTTTATGACACAGCACACATTTGATCACATACATCCATTTTGTTCATTCCCTGTATTATTGTTATAATGAGACCAAATGGTGTAATCTCTTTTAAAGAAGTCTTAGAAGAAGGTTCACCACAACGCTCATCCATAAGTTACACCCTCTTTCTCATCAACATCAACAACCTTGCAGTCAGATTCCAGCTAAAAAAGGCGATGTGTGCTGATGACCTGGCAGAGTCATGAGGGTTTAGACAGTAGAGCACCAAAAACTTGGTAGAGACTTTAGAAGACTGCATGACTACTACTAGATACAGAAATTGATAAGATAAATTGTGCCTTGTATACCGTTGTCTCTTCACTTGGAGCCACATAAACATCATCTTGAATTTAGATTAACACCCAACTACTAAGTGAATAACATCCCACATATCTTGGAGTAACACATGGTCAACAGGTTAACCTCAGGAAACATGCTTATAATGTAAAGAACAAAGCACTAAGAAGACTACCTATATTGAAACAAATTTTGCTGGCACAACATTGGGATCAGACACAGATACACTAAGAGACTTATATATTGGTTACATCTGCTCAATAGTACAGTACAGTAGTGTACTTTTAGCACCTTCTTCAAAGACAAGCATTGAAACTCTAGACAAAGCGCAGAACAATTATTTATTCATAATTAGTGAAACACTTTGGTCAACACCAACTGTTGCATGTGAAGTACTACACAAAAATGTGGAACTTCTTGGTTTGTGGAGGGATAAAGCTGCCGTTAAAGGAGTACAAAATAAAGTTAGATCACAACAATAAACTTCTTGATGAAAGTTGGCAACAGAAGCAAAGAATTAAGCACAGGTCAATCCTTCACAATATCAGTAAAATCAGGGATATATATACTTTCTTCCAGAAACAAAACAACAACTACAGAGAGTAGTAAGAAACTTACCACCACATGCACTCCTAAAAACATCTGAAATTCAAATAAAATTAATGGATTAAACAACTAAATGCTCCAGTCCAGTAAACCTTATGAGAAGATCTCAATGAAACATTGATACCTATTCCCAAGAATGTCTATACTGATGGATTTGCAATTACAGCTGCCATCTAGGCAGGATACAGTATCCTATACACACATTATCCAGACAGATCATCTGATGAGTTGTGAGATATCTGCGGGGACAGATCATCTGATGAGTTGTGGGATATGTGCATCGACAGATCATCCGATGAGTTGTGGGATATGTGCGGGGACATATGTTCCAAATATGAAGCTGAAATTGATGTACTAGAAGCAGCTTTGCATCCACAGAAGACCATTTAAAATTTCTTTCCATCAAATGCACAGAACATAGTTATCTGTACAGATTCAGTGTCTGTCCGTCTACCTCTAGAAAATGGTAGGCATTGTTACTCTGAACTTCTCAAATGAGTCCTAGCTGGTAGCATCCAGTGACATTAGAATAAGTATACAATGGATATTTGGACGTTCAAATACATCCATAACTAACTAAACAGTCAAGTTAGCTAACAAAGGGATAAATACAAGAAGAGCTACTCACAGCATCAACTCACCACACAGCCAAAGAAAATTCTAAAAGCTGTAAAGAAATTTGGTCAAACAGATGACCATGAGAAACACTGAAAGAGAGGTCTCATACACGTACCAACCAAAACCCAAATGACTGCTACCACTTTATTGACACTATCACTCACATTTAATCATGTTTATTCAATTTGTTCAGTCACTGTTTTCTGAATTGATTAGCAAATTAATTAACCATGACATATTTTAATACTAACATTGATATATTTACCCAGATAATGCAAAAGATCAGAAACAGGACGGTTTTATTGAAAAACTTGCAACACAAATTATTAAGAATTTGCAGGTCAAAGTCTCAAGTGTACACATCAGATATGAGGACGCATACACCAACCCAGAGCGTCCAATTTCTATTGGCATCACTCTTAATGAGCTTGTGTTTCAGGTTGGTCAAATGTTTATCAAAATATCACAGTTTGTCCAATGGTTGTTTTGTGTGTTGAATATGTGCCATTCTATAATTTTTTTTTTTACTAAAAGGTTGTCATAATTAAGGTTGGCTGGTTAGTTTGTTAGAAGAGTGTCATTCTGTAAGATGATTTATTGTTTGCTTGTAGAAAGAATATCATTCTGTAAGATAATTTATTGGTTTGCTTGCAGAAAGAATATCACTCTGTCAGATGATTTATTGGTTTGCTTGCAGAAAGAATATCAGTCAGATGATTTATTGGTTTGCTTGCAGAAAGAATATCATCCTGTCAGATGATTTATTGGTTTGCTTGCAGAAAGAATATCACTGTCAGATGATTTATTGGTTTGCTTGCAGAAAGAACATCATTCTGTAAAATGATTTATTGGTTTGATTACAGAAAGAACATCATTCTGTAAGATGATTTATTGGTTTGTTACAGAAAGAATATCAATCTGTAAGATGATTTATTGGTTTGCTTGCAGAAAGAATATCAATCTGTAAGATGATTTATTGGTTTGCTTGCAGAAAGAATATCAATCTGTCAGATGATTTATTGGTTTGCTTGCAGAAAGAATATCAATCTGTCAGATGATTTATTGGTTTACTTGCAGAAAGAATATTCTGTCGGATGATTTATTGGTTTACTTGCAGAAAGAATATCATCCTGTAAGATGACTTATTGGTTTGCTTGCAGAAAGAATATCATCCGTCAGATGATTTATTGGTTTATTTAGAAGAATATTCTGTCAGATGATTTATTGGTTTACTTGCAGAAAAAGTGTTATTTTATATGATAATTTGTTGGTATGCTTGCTGACAGTGTCACTCTACAAGTTGTTTTGGATGGTTTGCTGAGAAAGTATCTGTAGAGTCTCACTGAAGAAAAATAAATGGTTAAAATATTGTAAAGTACAGTATGTTTTTTGACTGCATTAAAAAACACTCCAATGACGTACTATGTAGATTGCACTGACACTTGACAAACTCCATAAATATACTGGAAACATCTCTAATATTCCTTCTTCCACAGACGACAGATTCCACTTGGAAACAGACAGTTATCAAAGATGCTGTCACACAAATTTACAAAGTAAGGCACTGAATATATGGTATTTCTGTATTGTAATGTTATACATGCACATTCTCTGACATCTGATATATAGTGAAAGAAAACATATTTTATAGTGATATAAAAACATCTTTAGTCTCTGAACCTTAAACTGAAATAACATAGAGAGGGTCATAGAACGGCAAGTCCATTCCCATAAAAATTCAAGTATGTCATTGATTATAAGAAAAAACCATTAGATATGTTGTAGTTTTAATTGTGATCCTATGTGGGGTCTTTTGCTTGGTCTGATAATATAATGTGCTAGTGTTTTGTTTTATCCATATAGTCCATTTGATGTTCCTATGTACGATGGTGTATCTAGATCAACATCTCTTTCATTCAACAGTAATATATATATCAAACGAACATGGTGTATTCATTTCATATTCCTTTAATCAGATGTTACAAGTTGTGGACAATACACACACACGTTCGTCAGTATCCACTGTTTATATCCGTTTCTCTATGTTGTCACTACGTTACTAAGCAGTACTAACAATTCTACGTCAACTAGTTTCACTACGTCAATGTCTCGTTCTAGTGTTGCTATCTGCTTATAGTGGGCAGTTTTGGTGTGCAAACACTAAGTCTCTACTTATCTCCTTTTACAAGCTATCTCTATCTAAACTACCTGTCTAGTCTGTTAGCTGCTACCTTGGAGCTGGGGGCTACTACAGATAGTAAACCATGAAATGAAATGCTTGAGGAAGGCAGTGGGAGTCACCAGGAAAGATAGGCTACGAAATGAGGACACCAGAAGCAGAGTGGGCATAACTTCATGCACCAGATACATCGAAAGACAACAAATGCAGTCGTTTGGACATTTAATGAGAATGAAATACAACCAACCACCAAAAACAGCATACAATAAAAAGAGATCAGGTACTAGAGCTAAGGGAAGACCAAGAAAAGATGGATAGACAATATCAAGACCACACTACATAAACACTGATATAACACAATAAGGGCGACTCATCTGGCCCTAGAACACAAAATAAAGCTCCCATCCCTACGCTTAACAGCAAGAGTGGACAGCCAACTCCATCTTCCACCTGCGAATAGACAATAGATGGATAGTAATGTATGAAATATTTAAAACAAGACTTATGTATTGACTGAGAGAATAAATGATTTAAATTGAAATATAATCTGTATTTGATAAGATACATCTTTGTTGCAGATATATTATATTGATGATGTCATGATTTAAGGTGGTTCAAACAATTTGTTTGCATTCTAAGATTCCTAAAAGACATCAAGAAAAGAGCATATTTTTACATTAATGTATCCAATATTTGCCAACCTTGTCATTAAGACCAAAATGAGTTTATACAGTGCAATCTTGAGTATTGTTAGATCAAATTATAACATGTGATAGTAATGAAAATTTCATTGGCAGTAATACTGACATTTTATTGTTTATGGAATGCAGTATCAATAGTTGTATTTCAAGTATAATGTTATAATTACATCGGTAAACACGTAAAACAAAGTACTACAGTTTTACAAAATACATAAACAGTGACGATAAACAGCAACGTTTCGACCAAAGGCCTTTATCAAGCAAACAATACAACAAGAATGACGAATTGCTTGATTTCTTCGCCAGCGCCTATACCCTGAGAATGTGCTTACATCTGCCATGCATCGGGTTCAGCTAATTGCTCGCCAGAGGCCTCTCTCACATACTTAGAAACCCCAAGTCTGACAGGGTTAAACTTATCTTAACTTTCCACCCTCATAGTTCCCTGGTGAAAAGGTCTTATTCCATCATCTCCTATTCTTCAGTCTGATCCTGAGACACGTTCAGTCTTCCAACACTATCCTTTGGTGGCGGACAGACGGGACAGAAGCCTCAAGGATTTGTTGGTACACAGTCGCCTCAAGCCTAACATCCAGAGTCACTTTGGCACCATCCAATGTGGTCGTCGGCGCTGTAATACATGTGCTTATGTAATACAGACCCGTACTGTCTCTTTTCCAAAAGCTACCTATACCATTCAAGACAGTTTCACGTGTGAGTCCCGCAATATCATCTATGCTATCACCTGCAAACGATGCCATAAGGCCTATATTGGTGAAACGAAGAGCTCAGTGACCGATTCGCCAACACTTACGCGAGATTCGCCATGCTCTGTGACTCCTGTGGCCACTCATTTCAATGATACTGGCCATTCAGGAGTTGGCGATGTCCAGGTCACAGCCATCCGATCATGTTCCTCCGATGATCGCAGCTCGATTCGCCTGGAGAACCGCTTTATTTCATTCTATGGCACTTTCACCTCTGACTCAACGCATTACATTCCTATGCTTCTTAGTACTGTCTTATCTCGTGCCTTGTTATCTATATGTGTGTTTGCTCCATATATGTGTCATTTATCCACTATATGGTTTATTGTTCCTCTCCTTTTCCACTTTCGGTTTTGTGTTGCACTCATTTCGTTGTTCGTTTTATTCCCATATTTTCATCAGATAGGTTTATGTTTCCACATGTAATCGTCCATTTGTAGTGTTCTCGAAATTCGTCATTCTTGTTGTATTGTTTGCTTGATAAAGGCCTTTGGTTAAACGTGCTGTTTATCGTCACTGTTTATGTATTTTGTAAAACTGTAGTACTTTGTTTTACGTGTTTACCTATTTTTCCAAGTTTTACTGCAGTCTCCACATTTTTTCTATAATTACATCGAAAGAATCGGCGCTGCAAATTCCTAATACAAATCATTTATGTGAGAAAAATAATATTTTCAGTTGTATCATTCTCAATATTTTCCATAATAAAATGGTAGGATGAGTGTAATGTGTTATAAGTGACCATCAATATTTTTCTACAAGTAAATACGTTATGTAGTTTGGTTTTATTTTAGTTTGTTAATTTTGTTTGGGAGTTTCCAGTTGTTGACATGTCTGCACTAGAAAGTGAATATTATAAGAACTCGAAAATCGTGGCAATCCTTTGCAGGACGTATCCATCAACGACAGTAAACGAGTCATTGATTTTCTAGGCACCACTTATACATTCAGAAGTTTGCCATTGCTTTCTAAATAGTGAGGTCTATTTTTACCTTTTGTAAAAATCCACGGTTACCTTTTGTAAAAATCCACGGAAACGAATTTGCTTCAAAACTGCCTGCCACGAAGTTTGAACCAGGTATGCTTGGATTGGGATCGAGCTCACTACCGCTTAAGCTATAAAAATTACTGTATCTAATTAGATGAAACTTATAGAATATGTTCACACATGGATTATCTTCATGTAACTACTACTTCTGGAAACATCTATGAATATTAAGATGTAATACAAACCCGTGAGTATAAATATTTTTAATGATTTTTTTCTTCTCAAAATAGTCATGCAACAATAATCAAATTTTCTCAAACGTGTACCACCTGATGTAAATGTTATTATATTAATGTATTCCACATCCGATTAGCAACAATTTAATATAATAAGTCGTACTTTAGATAAACAGTACCAGAGTTATAAAGGTTTAAACTAATTGACATTGAATGATAAATTTGAATTGAAAAATAATGCGTCCAGAGGTCAAAATAATTGCGGGGTAAAAGCGTTAATAAACTTCACATATTAGGGAATGACGGACACAATATCCAACAAATACTTCTTCTTCAACGATCTCTGGTCATGCGTTTAATTTACTGTGGATTACAAACTGGGCAGTCAGCTTCAGGTCTGTCAGGTTTCCCAAAGCTTAGTTTTCAGGTCGACTGGGTGTGGCCACATGTTGCTTTTCAGCTCACACAGGAGAGGACAGTCTTGCAGGATATGCTCTGGTGTCTGTTCCGCTTGCTGACACTGGCAGAGAGCTGTTTGACTTATTCCTAGTCTATATAAGTGTTTGTTGAGTCTGCAGTGTCCTGTGCGTAGTCTAAATATAATGACCTGGTCTGTTCTGTTTAGGTCTTTGAGGGAGTCTTTTCCATAATCATATCCAGTGTTTGTCTTCCAGTCTACTGCAGATTTTCTCTGTATGAGGGTTTTAACTCTTGAAAAGACAAGGGTTGGTAAATTTGCTCTTTGGCACTGCCCTCCTTAGCTAAGACATCGGCACTCTCATTGTCTGCAATGCCACAGTGAGATGGAATCCATTGCAAGTGAATTTCTGCCTTTTCTGAAAGCTGAGCAAGTTCTCTTTTTAGGTTTTGTACTCTGCTGTCAGTGGATTTAGCCTCCAGGGCTTGTATAGCTGACAGTGAGTCTGTAAGAAATACCATCTTGCCCGCAGGTGCTTGCAGCTTATTCATGTGCTGTGCTGCCATCAGAAGGGCTAAGAGTTCTGCTTTGTAGTTGGAACATATTCTTCCAGTAGGGGCTGCTAGAGACACAGTAGTAGCATCTGGGTGCCTAATGTACACTCCTGCTCCACCATTCATGGTTGCCTCCATTGCCGATCCATCTGTGTAAATTCTTATCCAGCTGTCTTCTGGAAATATATATGTAGGATTTGTAAATCTACTTATCTCCATGATAAAACAACTATTGAGGAAATATGTAGGATTTGTAAATCTACTTATCTCCATGATAAAACAACTATTGAGGAAATATGTAAGATTTGTAAATCTAATCTCCATGATAAAACAACTATTCAAGCAATATGTATGTAGGATCTCATGATCTAAAATGGCAGTATTGTATTGTTTATATAGCAAGATTTTTTTTAAAAGTCCTGATTGATGATGAAAATAGTACAAGGATCTGCATGACCAGCAGCACATTTGGTGGTCTATACACTAATGCCTGGCACAAAAGTGCCATTAGTTTACAGACAAAACTAAAAGTGTACAGAGCAGTTGTGTTTCCAGCACTGCTATATTCATGTGAATCATGGACCATGTATTAGTGGCCTACCAAGAAACCTTACAACTTCCACACAGTCTGCCTAAGAACGGTGATAAACATCAGATAGCAAGATTAAATCCAATACCATAGTCCTCGACAGAGCAAATCTTCCTAGTATCTTCCTATCTGATCTTGATGCAGTCATAGATCCATTAGACATGTCATGTAGATTACATATCAAATCCTAGGCTTTGCACACAAAAACTTTTCCTTTTTGAACTTGCTGAACTTTCCCAATGACTGATTTTAATCCAGTGTTATCTTTACCTACCTTTGCATTAGTCACCCATTAAAATGAGCAAATCTTGATTTGGGACTTTCTTTAAAAGTTCATCTAGTTGGGTGTGAAATTGGTTCTTCACTTCTTCATCATTTTCATTAGTTGGTGAACATAGTCTTGTATAACCATCAGTTTAGTGTGTTCTGTCCACTATCTTTGTCAACTTTAGGGTGACTACCTGCATATGGATTTCATTGTTTGTCCCAGAGTAGAAAACATTGGTTTCTCTATTGGTTGTTTTCTTCCCTACCTAGGTCATCCACTTTCACTTACCTCCAGTATACCTATCCTGTTGTTTAGCATTTAGATGGCTATTTGAGTGGTCTTACCTGCTTCAAACATCATTAAGACATCTCAGCAAGCAAGTTATGTCATGGTCTTGGGTACCAAGAGGCAGGGCATATGAGCTAAGCTCTTCCGTAGGTTTTCACTCTGCTCTTCAACATTGACAGTTGTTTCATCTCTAACCAAGCATCCGGATATTCATGAACAGGTTGAGCTTTTTCTGTTTCTGTAGCTGTTTGATATTTTTACAATGTGACATTACTGGTTCCATGCCCAAGATATTTTTACAATGTGATATTACTGGTTCCATGCCCAAGATATTTTTACAATGTGATATTACTGGTTCCATGCCCAAGATATTTTTACAATGTGATATTACTGGTTCCATGCCCAAGATATTTTACAATGATATTACTGTTCCATGCCAAGATATTTTTACAATGTGATATTACTGGTTCCATGCCCAAGATATTTTTACAATGTGACATTACTGGTTCCATGCCCAAGATATTTTTACAATGTGATATTACTGGTTCCATGCCCAACCCATCTTAGAAACCTTTAGACATAGAAGAGACAATCGTTCTATTATTTGCTACCCCAGAAACAACAACACAAGGGCAACTGGGTGTGTACTTAACTAAAGCCCACATGGGAGAAGATAAGTTGGGAAGCCAAAGTGTGCCTAGTGAAGGACTGTAGAAGTTGAGGTCAGAGTGATCAGATGGAGAGTTACAGTTGCAGCCCTATGTTCCACTGGGGTCAAAGGCGCATAGGGACAATGTCACGCAAGGATTTGTAAGCGGACACTAATCAAGATCCTACCCCACCTCCACGCTGTGACCCTGGAGACAGACAATGGTTCCTGTCTGGCTAAGCGGGTAGGGATCGAGGGAGAGCTACAGGTAGTGGTAATAATACTGCAAGTACGGAAAAGTAATGCTGGTCAGAAATCCTGAACAAAATGCACGCATCTCCTGGCCGAAGTCCGATGAAAAGTTAGTTACTGAAAAGTAAGAAATAGTAGTGTACGAGTTGTATGTGAACGAATGCTAACTCCCCGGAGTAAATGACCGCACAAAAATTGCCAGCTGTGGGGCAAGAGTCCATAAGCACGAAGGGCAACAAGGCAATGGTCGCACCACAATTACCAGTCTTCCGGCCGATGGGAAGGGCTGAACAAACGAACGTAAAAGGATGAGAGGTGCATCCAAAAAAGAGATGTGGGCCAACATGGGGTGAAACTCGGAGCCCTGAGGTGGGAGTCCGGGTTGAGTTGTGTGTCTGTAACGTATCGTGACGACACATGGGAAGATTGAGGTAAACTTTGTACAATAGACCAAGCACAGTTAGATCTATTGGATAAAGTTGACCGAGCGCAAATCCTAAAGTTGCGTTTCAGCGTCTAATGTAACTGCCCTTCCTGAAACTACCGGGCACTGTACTGTTGTTCTCGCAACTAACATCCCGGGACAACCAGGCTGGTGGTGTTTGCATCACAAAATCTAAGTTGCGCTAATATCGCCTAATGAAACGACCCTCTAAATTATTTATGTGTGGCCCCAGTCCAGTGTTTTCCAGGGCCAGGGAAAATGCAGAGTAGCAACTGCAAATTGCCAAGTGTTGACACTGCCTCAAATAGGCTGAAAATGTTCCTACTTTGAAATAAACTCAAGTAGTCAGAAAAGTAAGACTGACAATGTAAAGATTTGACAGGCTGTCCAAATCCAAACATTTGCAAAGGCCGACACTTTTCACGGTGTGTTATACGAGTAAGACGCCATCCCAGGACAAGCTTATGTGCCCCAAAAAGACTGAGAAATGTTCCTAATCCGGAACGACCTCACAGTCAGAAAAGGCACAGAACTCTCCTTCTTTACGGCGTAGATTAAAACCAAAATATACGCCACAAAGGACCGGTAGGACTTGTACAATCTAGGGCATGCTACCCTAGTAAATAAAATGCTGGCTGAAATCTGACACATCGCCACAGGATATGCACCAGAGCTCCAAATAGTGCTGAAGATGTGACGTATCACACCTGTTCTTGGTGTTAGGCTGTTATATATCACAATAGGAATGATCAAAATGGTCGAAAAAAACGATTGAGAAGAAGAAGAAGGAAGTTACACTAGAAACAGAAAAGTTTAGTTGTAGGTGTAGTATATTATGTGAACATATTTTCAGTATCAATCTTGTTATTCTCTGTAATACTGAAGTATTGTTTAGATCATCATTCATTTTTACTTCAGCTGATCCGGTTGGACTCTTTGTCTATATATTGGAACAGCAGAAGTGATATGTTGCAGAACAAATCCACTAAACAGATTGTGGTGAGTTTCTACTTCTTTCTTGCCTAGTGTTAGATGTAGTACCTGTAGTAGTAGTTCTAACGATGGTAAGTTTTATAGGTGTTCTGTTGGTGAATCTTTATAGCTTTACTTGCTAGGTATTAGATTTAGTAGTTGTACTATAGTGCGTTTCAAAATGATTTTCCGTGGGGAAAATTTAATATCTCTGCAACCGCTTGACCGTAATTGTTGTAACTTTGCATATGATCTAATGATCATAATGTCCCGAAGTGTATTTTTACTCAATAACAAACGTATGGTTTAAAATTTTCTTATGTAAAGTATATAAAAGTGACCATCTCCTTAGCCAACCATATAATGAGAAGTATTACCCCTTCATATTTGTGAGATGTTGCAAGTTCCACGACTTGCACGTTTTCATGTGGTTTTCCGATTTTAATCGCTTATCACACTTTAAAAATGTATAATGATCCTTCCGGTGTGTTTAGTTACAATTTACCGTTTGTGTTTCAGAGCATAGGTGTATTACAAAACGTTTAGTATTCTAGATTTGTTATACAATGGGTATGAAAATCAAGTTTCTTACACTGCATACAGTGGCTGTGAAAATGTATAAATATTTTATCAGAGAATCTAATCGTTGAAAACTGTATCGGAGTATATCAAATCCTGAACAGAGAACTATGCATGCTTTGGGCTTAAGTAAAGATATCTACATAAATTACTCAATGTTAATGGAGCTGTCAGTACAGTCAATACATTGACTCAAGGCAGAAAGAAAGTAGTAGACAATTTTGACAGGGATGTGATTAGAAGAGAAATTTGCAGAATGTTCGATTCCAAAGAAACTGTGACACTAAGAAAGCTGAAGATTAGGTTAAGAATACACAATGACATTGATGTATCGAAATCAACGTTATGGAGAACTGTTAGAAGCATCAGCTTTACTTTTAGGAAGTACGCTAATGGGAGAAATGTCGTCTGCGAGAAGCCGATTTAGTACGTCTGAGAAGTAAATATTTACGTGAAGTACAGGAAATGCGTAATCAAGGTTACGATATTGTGTATGTGGATGAAACCTGGATCAATGCTCACCACACTAATGAAAAGGAGTGGCAGTTATCCGATGGAACAATTAAACTATATGTACCTAGTGGAAAAGGACAACGCCTGATAATGGCACATGCAGGCAGCAGACAAAATGGGCTGGTTAAAGATGCTGAACTTATTTTCACTTCCAATTATACGGACAACAGGGACTATCATACCGAGATGAACAGTAACATATTTAGAGATTGGATTGAACATACTCTTCTTCCGTCCCTAGACAGACCATCCTGTGTGATAATGGACAACGCATCATACCACAACACTGTGTCAGAAGAAGACAAAATCCCGACATCTTCGAGTACAAAAGATGCTATAAAACTTTGGTTCAGAAAGGAGAACATTCCATTTAATGAGGGGTTTTTGAAGCCTGAATCTATTGTTAAAACATCACAGAAGACCAGGGTATTCCAAACAGACAAGTTGATTCAACAGCATGGTCATGTGTGTTTGAGACTACCACCTTATCATTCACACTTAAACCCAATTAAACTCATTTGGGCCAAAGTTAAAGGACTGGTAGCAGCTGAAAATAAAACTTTCAAGCTAAGCAATATGAAAGAACTAACATATGCCGCCCTGTCGAAGATAGACAGAGATTATTGGTGTAAATTCGAAGACCATGTCTTAAAGGAGGAAAATGACTACTGGGACAAAGATGGACTGTCGTCAGGCAGCCAAGAATAGTCAATCAATATGTTAGACTCATCGGACTCAGAATAAGTGAGTAAACACTTTATATGATTTATATAATATGAGTTCTCACCCTCCAAAATTTGAATTGTATATACGCCTATGCCGAAAATATGTGATTTTTAAAATTTACGGTCAATTATTTTCTTCCAGCACCAAATAATTACTAGGTTTGAAAAGATCAAAGGAATTCGCGTTGCAAGAAAAGTACACTACCTGCAACATTGAATTTTAGAAAATCGTTGGGACATCGGAAATAAAACACCACATGCAAAAAATCACGTTTATCCATGCAATGAATATGGAGATATTTGGAGAGTCAATCAGATTGTTAAGATAGACGTCTTTTGAAATCACACTATAGTTTGAATGACAGTTTTTAGAATATAGTCAATAGCTTTACAAGGAAGTGGTATAATGTCATGTGTAGTATTTTTTCTTAATGACTTGGTAGTGTTTTATAGATGCCATGTTGTTGAATCTCTATAGTCTTGTTTACAGGTGTGTACTTCCCGAGAGTTCTAATGATGGAGGTTTTATAGATGCCATGTTGTTGAATCTCAAGCTTGTTTACCAGTGGTACTTCCAGAGTAGTTCTAATGATGGTAGGTTTTATAGATGCCATGTTGTTGAATCTCTATAGCTTTGTTACCAGGTGTGTACCTTCCAGTAGTAGTTCTAATGATGGTAGGTTTTATAGATGCCATGGTGTTGAATCTCTATAGCCTTGTTTGACAGGAGTCAGGTGTAGTACCATTCAATAGCAGTTCTAATGATGGTAGGTTTTATAGTTTATGAATCTCTATAGCCTTGTTTACCAGGTGTGGTACCTTCCAGTAGTGGTTCTAATGATGTTAGGTTTTATAGATCTCAGGATGGTGAATCTCTATAGCCTTACTTGTCAGGTGTATTGCACGGATAATAGTGCAAGAGTCTGTCTATTGAAAAGTTGAGACGTGTATAAAAAAAGGTATAGATTGCAGTGTGTTGAGTTCAGGTAGCATAAATAATCCTCTGCCCCATCTTCCAGAAACAATGCCCTCCATTACTGCTCATGGAGGGTACTAAGTGGTACACTGGTGAAATCTTTTCTGTCCATGGAGCTTGTTTCAAAATATTGGATTTTGTTCTTTTAGGATTGTATTATGGTCCAGGATTCAGGTCCATGTGTTGCCACAGGAAAAATGCATGTCCTCAAAAGCTTTTGTTTCTTGAGAGTGATGTATAGATAAGTAGTGATTCCTTCTCTCTCTCTCTTTCTTACATTATTTTATCTAGGATGTGTTGTGCCATATTTTAATTAAACCGAAATGCAAGTGGAAGGATGTGGGTTTGAAATGGACCACCGTTCTGTTCACGAGTGCATTTTTTCCAGAGACCCTAGGATTGTTGCCAGAGCTACAGAGTTCGTGCTTTATACAATGCTCTTGGCAGGTTGTGTGCCATTTCTGTGGAGAGGGACTCAGCCATATGGGATAATACCTGGTGCAATGAAATCAATTCTTTGGCTTTAAAACTCCTTTTTAATTAAAATATATTCACTTGAAAAAGTTACAGAAGCACTTTGTGCATTGATCAAGTCATTGTTTTTGCAAGTTCATGTCAGTAGATAATGTTTGTGTGAAAGAGCACATCTTATAACTGTTTAATTTTTTCCTTTTACATCTCTAGACTGCCCTGGCAGACAGCATCCCAAAACTAGGCAGCAAGTCAGACTTACAGTTCTGTGAGTAGTCTGTTAACTCTTTCCACGTGGAGTTATTTCTTCAATTTTAAAGCAGTTAATTCAAGGAGGTAAAAAACAATTTAAAAAAACCAAAAAACCCATCCCAACTACTCATTAATAAATACTAAATGGAAGAAAACTGACAACCAATAGAATAACAAGGTTAAAAGTAGTATAAGTAAAACAGTAGAAGTAAAACTAGAAAGACTTCTTATAAGGGAATCAACTCTATGGCGCAGTGTGAGGCTAATAGCGTGCAACGGATTTCCACCGTAGCGCAGTGTGCAGCTTAAAGCATGGA
The DNA here is from genome assembly GCA_020796225.1 of Arion vulgaris. NCBI lineage: Eukaryota > Metazoa > Mollusca > Gastropoda > Stylommatophora > Arionidae > Arion > Arion vulgaris. The sequence continues at coordinate 40,177,264 of CM036768.1, forward strand.
AAGAGTTAATGAGACATTAGTTGAGGAGAATGGGATGAGAAAATAAAGAAAGTTGGGCTGACACACATTAAAGAATGGGAAACTAATGAACATAAATATGAATGAGAAATATTTAAATTTTATCATCTTCTACTTCGAACGCTCCACAACGATGATTTGTTAACAATGCTATGCGATTTGTATGTGATCTGAGCCTAAGAGTGATTGTACGCTGTGCCAGTTACAAGTAGGCCAGCACATCTGATTTCTGCGACGCTTTTTATTTACTAGGTAGCTTCTCTAGGTCCTACATCAGTTGCCTTTTATGACATGCCTTGTAGGTCGCAGTGTTTCCTTTATGGGCCCCGACACCACACAGGCAAGTAATTTTCTTATCACACTTTCTAGTTTGTTTATTGATTGTTGTTAAGCTTTGATATGTTAGATCCATTCACTATCTTGAGTCTGAATTAATTAATTGATAGTTTGAGAAGAGATTGTATGATAGATGAAGAAGCTGAAATAATAAATTTTGCTGACAATTAGGTTATTGATTACTGAAGGTGATGTGATGATGAATAATGAATTTTGTGCATTTGATTGGTTACTGAGAGATTGCATGATAGATGAAAAGCTAATAATGAATTTTGTGACAATTGAATTTACTAATGTATGATAGATGAAATAATATTCGACAATTAGTTATTGGTTACTGAAGGATAGTAGATGAAAAGATTTTGCATGATGTTACTAAAAGATTGTATGATAGATGAAGAAGCTGAAATAATGAATTTTGCTGACAATTAGATTATTGGTTACTAGAAGAGATTGTATGATAGATGAAATAATGAATTTTGCTGACAATTAGATTATTGGTTACTAGAAGAGATTGTATGATAGATGAAATAATGAATTTTGCGGACAATTACGTTATTGGTTACTAGAAGAGATTGTATGATAGATGAAGATGCTGAAATAATGAATTTTGCTGACAATTAGGTTATTGATTACTTTCTTGTTTCTCAGTGTTCCAGCCAATCTCAGCAGTGGCCCACTTACGACTCAACACCAAACCTGAACTGATGAACTTTTCACTTCCAAAAATTCAGCAGACATTGGTGTTTGATGAAATTACCATGAATTTGTCCAAAGATCAGGTAGACGCATGTGTAGATTAATGATTTTAGTCCAGAGTTCTGGTAGAAACATTTAACAGCTATGCCAGTATTGTACGCTGGATATTTATTTGTGTGGGGAAATTGAGCTCATTTGTTGCTGTTTCTATACCAGTGGTATTTTTACATAGATAGGTGGATTGCCCTAATGCTAGAACCCCCCAAACCTGATAGACTTGGGTATCTGCTTTAGTTAGACTCACTCCTTCCTACGCTAACCTGTCCATGTTAGAACCTGCTGGGAGTAAAACTTGAGCTAACATATCTCTGGGAGATTGGTTAGGGCACATAAGCTGTCAAACCATCACAAGGTAAAGACACCAATGATGGCAGAACCATCCTTAACTCTTTCCACGCCCATTTATTTCCTCAATTTGTAAGCAGTTAATTCAAGGGAAGTAAAAAAATAAAAATTATTTTTTTAATTATGATCCCAACTACTCGTCAATAAATAAACATATATATATTATTATATACTAAATTGAAGAAAACTGGACAACCCAATAGAATAACAAGGTTTAAAAGTACTATAAGTAAAATAGTAGAAGTAAAACTAGAAAGACTTCTTATAAGGAAGCAACTCTATGGCGCAGTGTGCGGCTTAAAGCGTGCAACGGACTTCTGCCGTGACGCAGTGTGCGGCTTAAAGATGGAAAGAGTTAAGTACAATTGTCACTTTCCCTGTAATGGGAACTTCTGATTATACTTTTTTATATTTCTATGATATATTCAGTGAAAAGACTATGTGCTACAATTCTGTTTTTTCTCTCTTCAGTATGATGATATACTAGAAATGTTGGAGTCCTTTGAGAGAATGGGCTTGGTGAATAAATACAAGGAGACCAGACCAGAAGTTCCATATAAAAATAATACCAAAAAATGGTATGTATTTCTGCTGATGTTTGTGAGTTATTTTTGTATATGAGCTAAATTTTGGTTTTGGTAATATAATAAACATAACATTACTAAGGGCTGGTTGTCTTCCAAATGAGTGTTTTATTCAGTATCTTATTATATTATTTTAGTCTCATTTTAGTTAGCTGTATTTACTCTGTGCAGGTTGAGTTATTGATAGAACCATCATCATTGCACTTTGGTGAATAACCATGTGTTCTCCAATCACTTTCTTACACAAGAAGTTTTCAAGAAGAAAACTCTGTAGTACCGTCGATGGCCCATGGTGTAATTTTAAATGGGTGAAAGTTTGTAGGACTTAGTATTCATTTAAAATTAATTTGCCTGATCATTGGCTTTTCAGCCCACTATTACCAATTTTCAATTGCTACTTATTTTTTACATGCTGAACTTGACGACAGGATCTATATTTTATTGTCTGTTGCCAAAAGAACTAGGTAATATTCATTAAAAAGTTTAAAATAAAATTGTTACAAAATGTTTAACATTTGCAAAATGAGACCAGATGTCCTGGCTGATGCTGTGGACATCATTCACTGTTGTTTAGATCCTCCTGTATAAGAAAAAGATCAGATTACATATGGTTCTTCACTGACATGCAATGATGATGGCAGCCCTATCAATTAATCAATTAATACTGGACACATGTAGGTTGTCCCAAAGTGCACTCATGTTATTTCTGGTAACTAGCTAACTAAATCCAGCATTTAATTATGTTAATATATCTATGGTGTTAATGTGTTGAAGTTGTATGATTGTTTATATTTATCTGTGCTTGATGTTGATAGTATTTTTAAGGGTTTGGTGATGTAAAATGGCATATTGAAAACCTTCATGTTTCATAGGGTCTCCATTGGCTGGGCTACTTCTTGGACATGGAAGATGGTCAAATTTCCAAGGATCTCCTTTATGGAAAAATGAACTCTGGAAAGAATCCAACTGAGAATCCTCACATGTGATATAAGGATGTCCATAAGCAAGATTTGAAGGTTCTTGGCACATGCACATGGGAAACAGTCACTCAAAGACAGGTATACCCGGTTGAAGGGGTGCAGAGTTGGCTTTTGCATTAGGAGCACAGTCTGATCAAACAGACAGAGGAAAAGAGGATTTTCTTCATGATGCAATCACATCTTGAGAGACCTTCCTCATCATTTAGATGTGAGAATTGTGACAGAGACTATCACTTCTCATCAAACTTCACAGTTACCAACGGAGCTGCAAAGTACCTATCCAGTGATCCCTCTATGATCCCTCATCTGAAATAGACCCACTAATATTTACTTTGTTTTGTTTAGTCATATTACTTTGTGTTGTATTTTATGCAATCATCTATAACATTCCCCAGTTAGGCAGTCTTGTTTGTTCTCTTAAATGTATTATGTAAGATCAAGTATAATTTGACACGGGAACATACACTGTAAATGTTGTTATATTTTGCTGTAATATTCTGTATACTTTGCAGGTGGCTTCATGCGTATGCTGTTGTACTGACGTATACTGTGCAACGAAGACGAAACATGTGGAAGTGGAAAAACATAAAGAAACATAGAGGCAATTTGAAACTGTACAAAAACTTGTATACTGATAAGCTGGATGGCAAGCGACTAGGGAAAAAGGAACTAGATATGATTGACGTAAACTAACAAAACATTTTCATTTTTAAATTTGAGTCTCCATCTATCTTCTTTTCATAGATACAGAATATCTTCTGATTTAGCATAGGAGACATGGAGAAAATAGATCAATATTAGTTTCAGTTGCTGGAGTGTTACTGTTTCAGTCCCCAAGGATGTCAGGGTTACCACCCAGATGTTTCTTATTCTTGGAGGAGTGTGCAATACCATGAGATGAAAAGTCATACATATAGTGGGTAACTTGCAACTAGACTAGTGGTCTCTGTGGAAAAGTGGTCAAGATGTTTGCCTTGTGATCTGAAGGTCATAGCTTCTCATACATTGTTCAGTTCACAGGTGCATTTTATTCCCCAGAGATCACTAGCATTATTACTAGAGCTGTGGATTAGTACTTTGTGAAAAGATACCAAAGCACATAGGGAAAACCTGGTGAAATGAAATAAATCCTTTGTCTTTAGAAAACAAAAAATAATAGACTGTCATTTTGCAGGATCGCATCAGTGCAATCTCCAGATACTGAGCTTTTGTCTTTGAGAGAGTGTTCTAGATAGGGGATCACCAACATATCTTCAGAGACACCTAATTATCATCACATGTGTATAACACTAAATCGGATATCATTACATATGTTTCAAACATTTAAAAAAAGTACTTGATAAATGTTATGTTATTTCTCAGTGCTTTGCAGTAAATTTCAACCTTCTTCTTCGTCAGCACACTGTTACCGGGTTGTTAACCCAGTGTCATGGTTTTATGTATTTGTCTTGTGCTTCTCTGATGACTTGTGTGATGGTTTTCTTAGTCCCCTTGCAGAATTCAACTACGTTATCTATCCACCTTTCCTCGGTCTTCCTCTCGTCTTCCTTCCTGATATTCTCTTGTGGAAAGCTTCATAGACAGTTTGGTCTGTTTGCATTCTTACTAAGTGGCCAAACCACGTTCGTTATATAATTCAAGCACGGTCTTGTTCCAACCCTTTCTCTGATGCTGGTATTCGTTACTCTGTCGATTCTTGTGTTGTTGGTGACTTGGGGAGACATCTCATTTCGCATGTTGCTATTTTCTGTGTATGTTTCTTGTAAATTTCAATGAATTGATATAATTAATGTCAGTACTAGGACATATGTCTATGATAATACTATTGTTTGTTCTTAACTTTACTTGTCAGATACATGGGATGAATACATACATACATTTGAATTGATGATAATACTAGATGAAAGCATGCCAATAATGATGAAAGCATAACTAAAGCCATTAATATATTTCATTACTTTTCCATTGCGATTTCTTCAGTTGTAATCATGTTTGCAGTGTTATTTTCAATCAATTCTAAACTACCACATATGACATCCAATGCACTAATTGTACAGTTTTAAGCAGCATCATTGTCAAACTTACATATCATGCACATATCACATGAAAGTTTTTATTTTTCGTTATTTGTTACTGAACTAATGTCATAGTAGTCTAGACACACCCATAGGTGCTCACTTGTCCCCATCAGATGTAGAAGGGTATGCATAACGATGATTCCTGTGGCTTTCTGGTTCAACACTTCTCATTATGCTCCTCAGACATCCAGTTCTGCGTGTACAATGTGTAATTGTAAACTCTTTAAATGTCTAGATAAATTTAATATCATTTTGGTGTCTTCATACAACAGGTGGTCCCAGAGAAACCGAAGGATGTCCCACCTATCAATCTTAAAGTTCTCAATGAACTATGCTGTTGCTGCAAGCATGCTTATCTACACTGTCATTACAGGAACACCCACATGTCCAGGACACTAGGCCCAAGAAAGCTTTTTGATCTTTTGAACAGAATGTGCAAATTATATTTTATTAATGGGACAGAAATGCAAATAACAAGAATTAGTAGTGTTAAATTTTGATATAGATGAGAAGTCAGTTGCACAGGAATTAAATTGTTGATTGCATTGCTTCTGTTCTCCCCAGGATCTTGAAGAGGAACTAGATGTTTTAAATATATGTATATGTAGGAATCAAGCAGAAATGGAAGTAAGTGACAATGTCTTGGTCAGTTCTTGATTGAATAAGTATTCATATGGTCATAGAAAGAGCTCAGTAAATGTATGGGAGAAAGGGAAGTTGGAACTTTGGGGATTAGTAATGTGGGATTATTAGTTTGGGGAGTAGTATATTCATAATGAGTAAATTAGGAACAAATGAGAGAGACTTATATACGTTTAACCTATACATATATAGGATATGTCGCATGAGAAGAGAAAGTACCAAGAAGCATAGGAGAGCATTGAGTCCATGAGGTCGCAAAGTACCATATAACGAAATAAAACAATTCTCCATAGCAAATCAATTACGATCATCAGAGGAACATGATCAGATGGTCGTGACCTGGACATCGCGAGCTCCCAAACGGTTAGTTCCATTGAAATGAGTGGCTACAGGGGTCACGGATAATTAGCGTATATCACTATCACACAAAGCATTGGTGTATATTACTGCAGTCTCCCCCTATATCGATATTAAAATATGTGTATTAATAATGGAGGAAGGTGTAGGTAACACAGACCTCCTTCCATATTATTATCACCCTAGACAGATAAAATACAAAGCTAAAGCCTGGGGTTGTAGAATCAGAGGTGCATGCATTGGTCATCAAAAATTCCACAGAGGATGACATTATTATTATTTACTTAAATGGGTTCGTTCACCAATTGCATAGTGCATAGGTTTTCACAGTTCTCTTATGGAAGAAGTAGTGTTTTTGCCATGACCACAAGTAGCATAACTATAAAAGTTATAGTCATGACCAAAACAATGGCCTGACTAGAGACACAGAGTTCCCAATGTTTGCATTCTAAGTGACTGATTGAGCATACTCAGAAAGATAATCGCTGGTTTTGTTTTTGACTGCAGAGAGTCACCTTCATTGTCATACATGAACATGCAGGAGAAAAAGTGAATAAGCAGACAAACTAACAGACATGACTACAGTGGCAAGCTGTAGAACAATTGACAGGGTTGCTATCCTGAATGTCATTAGGAAGACAGGTTGAACAAAGGATTCAAGTGATCACTTGGGTTCTACGTTCATGTCCAAACTGCAGTCATTTGAAGGCAAATGTAGTATTGCTAGATTTGAACACTATACAGGGAGTAGACAATATTAAATTTATCAACACTGGACTGGAGATCGGAGCACTTATGATCTTGTTCTTTTGCAATGAAAATGATCTTATGGCTAACTAACGAAATAACTTTCTCTTTCCTTCTGTTCATTGCAAGCATTTTTTTTTCATCTATCTTAGACACGCCCGTGTCCTTCTAATGTTTCTATTGGTCTCCCTCTTCGTTACTATCTTGTCACCTAGTGATTTTCGTTTTCTACGTCAAACTCAACTAATCCCAACTCTAGTCACTATACCTTTATTACGATGCACATTCTCTGGTGTGCATCTTTCCCAGTCTCCTTACCTTGCTTCTGTCTATCAACTATACCTGTCTGATATGGTAATTGAATAAGCTTCCTTTGACCTATCCGTCTACACTTTGACATATCCGTCTACAGGAAGACCACAAAAAAGATGGTTAGATTGCATAGCAGAATCCTATCAAAGAGCAAAAATAACAATTACCCAAGCCACCAGAACAGCGCAAGATAAAAACAGAAAAACAAGACACTGGGCAACAACCCGGAAACAGTGTGACGACAAAAGAAGAAATTAGAAGGAACCAATGTTTATGGATATAAAAGTACAGACAACCATATGGTTTTTGAAGTTATGGTTACCAAAGACGGGTGTTTAATTTAACTTTACAAGCTATATTTTCTCTCTATCGCTCTCTCTCTATATTTATCTGTCTTTCTGAGCTATATTTTAGTATAAGTTAAATGGAGAAGTTATATTTGGAAATAAGTAGTTTTTCTGATAAGAAATGATAATTTGTTGCTGCTAGTTAACATTTGTCAAACTGATTCCATTTGTGTTCTAATCTCAGCACAATATGTGATATTCCTAGAACAAATGTGACTTGAGTAACAGAAGTTGATGTATACAAGAAAACTGATGTTACTTACAATTGGCATAAAGAATGAATAATAAGTTGTTTCTATCTGCTGTCAAATCAGATGGTCAGGTTAGACAAAATACGGGAGACAGATAAAGGTATGGTATCAGTCTGGATAAACAGTTGGTTCAGTGAGAAGGAACAGCCACAACAACAGACACAAAGAAGAGAAAGTTTGTCTCGTTCATCACGTACATATATTGGAATAGAACTCAGTAAGTTGATTAGATGAGATGGGAGACAGTTGTCATTGAACTTTTTGTTTTAATAGGAGACGGCTGTGTTTTGATTTGATTTCTGAAATATTAGAGCTAATCTTGGAACAGTATAAACTTAAACCTTAAATATGAATAAAATATTACATAAAACTGTAACATGAACATCTTGAAAAATGAATAAAATATTACATAAAACTGTAACATGAACATCTGGAATATGAATAAACTATTAGATAAAACTGTAACATGAACATCTTAAATATGAATAAAATATTACATAAAACTGTAACATGAACATCTTAAATATGAATAAAATATTAGATAAAACTGTAACATGAACATCTTGAATATGAATAAACTATTAGATAAAACTGTAACATGAACATCTGGAATATGAATAAAATATTAGATAAAACTGTAACATAAACATCTGGAATATGAATAAATTATTAGATAAAACTGTAACATGAACATCTGGAATATAAATAAACTATTAGATAAAACTGTAACATGAACATCTGGAATATGAATAAATTATTAGATAAAACTGTAACATAAACATCTGGAATATGAATAAACTATTAGATAAAACTGTAACATGAACATCTGGAATATGAATAAACTATTAGATAAAACTGTAACATAAACATCTGGAATATGAATAAACTATTAGATAAAACTGTAACATAAACATCTGGAATATGAATAAACTATTAGATAAAACTGTAACATAAACATCTGGAATATGAATAAACTATTAGATAAAACTGTAACATGAACATCTGGAATATGAATAAACTATTAGATAAAACTGTAACATAAACATCTGGAATATGAATAAAATATTAGATAAAACTGTAACATAAACATCTTGAATATGAATAAACTATTAGATAAAACTGTAACATAAACATCTGGAATATGAATAAACTACTAGATAAAACTGTAACATGAACATCTTAAATATGAATAAAATATTAGATAAAACTGTAACATAAACATCTGGAATATGAATAAAATATTAGATAAAACTGTAACATGAACATCTGGAATATGAATAAACTATTAGATAAAACTGTAACATAAACATCTGGAATATGAATAAACTATTAGATAAAACTGTAACATGAACATCTTCAATATGAATAAACTATTAGATAAAACTGTAACATAAACATCTTAAATATAATAAAATATTAGATAAAACTGTAACATAAAAATCTGGAATATGAATAAACTATTAGATAAAACTGTAACATGAACATCTGGAATATAAATAAACTATTAGATAAAACTGTAACATAAACATCTGGAATATGAATAAACTATTAGATAAAACTGTAACATGAACATCTGGAATATGAATAAATTATTAGATAAAACTGTAACATGAACATCTGGAATATGAATAAATTATTAGATAAAACTGTAACATAAACATCTGGAATATGAATAAAATATTAGATAAAACTGTAACATAAACATCTGGAATATGAATAAAATATTAGATAAAACTGTAACATAAACATCTGGAATATGAATAAACTATTAGATAAAACTGTAACATAAACATCTGGAATATGAATAAACTATTAGATAAAACTGTAACATAAACATCTGGAATATGAATAAACTATTAGATAAAACTGTAACATAAACATCTGGAATATGAATAAACTATTAGATAAAACTGTAACATGAACATCTGGAATATGAATAAACTATTAGATAAAACTGTAACATAAACATCTGGAATATGAATAAAATATTAGATAAAACTGTAACATAAAAATCTGGAATATGAATAAACTATTAGATAAAACTGTAACATAAACATCTGGAATATGAATAAACTACTAGATAAAACTGTAACATGAACATCTTAAATATGAATAAAATATTAGATAAAACTGTAACATAAACATCTGGAATATGAATAAAATATTAGATAAAACTGTAACATAAAAATCTGGAATATGAATAAACTATTAGATAAAACTGTAACATGAACATCTGGAATATAAATAAACTATTAGATAAAACTGTAACATAAACATCTGGAATATGAATAAACTATTAGATAAAACTGTAACATGAACATCTGGAATATGAATAAATTATTAGATAAAACTGTAACATGAACATCTGGAATATGAATAAATTATTAGATAAAACTGTAACATAAACATCTGGAATATGAATAAAATATTAGATAAAACTGTAACATAAACATCTGGAATATGAATAAAATATTAGATAAAACTGTAACATAAACATCTGGAATATGAATAAACTATTAGATAAAACTGTAACATAAACATCTGGAATATGAATAAACTATTAGATAAAACTGTAACATAAACATCTGGAATATGAATAAACTATTACATAAAACTGTAACATAAACATCTGGAATATGAATAAACTATTAGATAAAACTGTAACATAAACATCTGGAATATGAATAAACTATTAGATAAAACTGTAACATGAACATCTGGAATATGAATAAACTATTAGATAAAACTGTAACATAAACATCTGGAATATGAATAAAATATTAGATAAAACTGTAACATAAACATCTTGAATATGAATAAACTATTAGATAAAACTGTAACATAAACATCTGGAATATGAATAAACTATTAGATAAAACTGTAACATAAACATCTGGAATATGAATAAACTATTAGATAAAACTGTAACATAAACATCTGGAATATGAATAAAATATTAGATAAAACTGTAACATAAACATCTGGAATATGAATAAATTATTAGATAAAACTGTAATATGAACATCTGGAACATGAATAAAATATTAGATAAAACTGTAATATGAACATCTTGAATATGAATAAAATATTACATAAAACTGTAACATAAACATAATAAAAATATATAAATATCATGTCAATCACATCTTTAAACAAAGAATAAAAAACAGAAATTGACATTTCATTAACTCTTTCCACGCCCATTTATTTTCTCAATTTTTAAGCAGTTAAATCAAGGGAAGTAAAAACAAAAAAATAATTTTAAATTACGATCCCAACTACTCGTCAATAAATAAACATATATATATTATTATATACTAAATTGAAGAAAACTGGACAACCCAATAGAATAACAAGGTTAAAAAGTACTATAAGTAAACCAGTAGAAGTAAAACTAGAAAGACTTCTTATAAGGAAGCAACTCTATGGCGCAGTGCGGCTTAAAGCGTGCAACGGACTTCCACCATGGCGCAGTGTGCGCAAAGCGTGGAAAGAGTTAATATGACTGGTTGGTTATAACATTTTATTAATATGACTGGTTGGTTATAACATTTTATTAATATGACTGGTTGGTTATAACATTTCAATAATATGACTTGTTGATATTACCAGATGAAAAGTTCAGTCAGGAGTTTACAGATGATGAAAAGACTAAACTCTACAAGGCAATTGACTATGATGAGAATGCTAAAGATCCAACTTTCCCTATTGATGTAAGTAGGTGTAGAACAATTTGTAGTTGGCTTGATCATTTTTTTAAAGAAAAGTAGATCTTGAAAAACTGGTTAAAATCTGTCCCTGTACATAGATCTTTAGATGAATTAATGTTTACCATTGATCCTTAGTTCCTTTGAGCTTGCTGTCTTAGTTCCTTTGAGCTTGCTGTCTTAGTTCCTTTGAGCTTGCTGTCTTAGTTCCGTTGAGCTTGCTGTCTTAGTTCCTTTGAGCTTGCTGTCTTAGTTCCTTTGAGTTTGCTGTCTTAGTTCCCCTTGAACTTGCTGTCTTAGTGTCCTTTTGAGCTTGCTGTCTTAGTCCCTATGAGTTTGCTGTCTTAGTCACTTTCAGCTTGCTGTCTTATTCCCTTTGAACTTGCTGCCTTAGTCCCTTTGAGCTTGCTGTCTTAGTCCCTTTGAGCTTGCTGTCTTAGTCCCTTTCAGCTTGCTGTCTTATTCCCTTTGAGCTTGCTGTCTTAGTCCCTTTGAACTTGCTGTCTTAGTCCCTTTGAACTTGCTGTAAGTACCATAGATAGAACACTTACACAGTAGTATCAGAAACAATTTTGATTTTCCCTTCAACTCAGAAAGTTGAACTCATGTTTTCAGGAAAATTGTATGTACTGGGATTTGAACCTCTGTGGAGTCTAAGAATGAGATGACAGAAATCAGGTTTTGCATGCCAGAGCTGACCAAGACCCTACCCCACCTTATAGTTGTGGCAATAGTTGCAACCTGCACTAGTGCAGTCTGACTAAGTCAGTAGGAATAGAAGAGGGTAGACCAAGTGTCTGAAAGGAGACTAAAGGGAGAAAAATGATTTTCCTTGTCTCATTGACACAGTTTGAATATACCAATATAAGGCAAGGTGAGAAGATTATACAAAAGACACTCATAGATAGATAAACTATAGTGCGTTTCAAAACGTTCGGTCAACGATTGACCTCAAATATCTCCATATTCATTGCATGGATGAACGTGATTTTTGCATGTGGTGTTGTATTTCCGATGTCCCAACGATTGTCTAAAATTCAATGTTGCAGGTAGTGTACTTTTCTTGCAACGGCGAATTCCTTTGATCTTTTCAAACCTAGTAATTATCTGGTGCTGGAAGAAAATAATTTACCGTAAATTTAAAAATCACATATTTTCGGCATAGGCGTATATACAATTCAAATTTTGGAGGGTGAGATAACTCATATTATATAAATCATATAAAGTGTTTACTCACTTTGATGAGCCTAACATTTTGTAATACACCTATGCTCTGAAAACACAAACGGTAAATTGTAACTGAACACACCGGAAGGATCATTATACATTTTTTAAAGTGCGATAAAGCGATTAAAATCGGGAAAACCATGTGAAAAATGTGCAAGTCGTGGCACTTTGCAACATTTCACAAATATGAAGAGGTAATACTTCTCATTATATGGTTGGCCAAGGAGATGGGGTCACTTTTATATACTTTACATAAAGAAAATTTTAAACCATACGTTTGTTATTGAGTAAAAAAATATCAACCTTGGGACATTACGATCATTAGATCATATGCAAAGTTACATCAATTACGGTCAAGTGGTTGCAGAGATATTACATTTTCCCAGGAAAATCAATTTGAAACGCACTATAACACAGAATATAATTTGTTAGCCTGGATATATTTCAACAACATAATAAGTAGGATATGATAGTACTTATGGTCATGTATGACTTACAGTGAAGATGAGTAAGCAATGTTAGTATAGCATTATATTTGAAGAGCTTTAATGTGGTGCTTGGTTACACACTCACAATTGTGAATGTTTTCAGTTTGTGGCTGTGAGGCTTATTATCAAACTGAACAAACTGTCTCTTGTGCTCCTAAATGAGAGGAAATCTAGGTAAGTTCTTATTGACAGCAAGATATATAAGTTGATTATTTTTCTTCTCCTTTTCTCTCTTGATCATGTACAACAACAAGTATAATATATTGTTCTTCTGTACACAGTTGGACTAGAACTGTGCACTATGTTGAGAAATCTTGCTGTAGTTTTCCAACTAATGCAAGTCTATGCGGTTCTTGAGATTGGTGACAACTCTCTACCAATATATATTTGTGTCAGATACATGATCACAATTCTTTCAAATCTTTGTATAATATAATTATCTGCTGGTGTGCATGTTAAGCTGGGGACACCAAATTATGTACCAACTATAGAACAGTGGCATTGATTAGCCACACAAGTAAAATCTTAATAATTATTATGGGAAGACTGTATAGGAAAATGGAAGAAAATATCAACATAACACAAGCTGGGTTTAGACGGAGCAGAGGTATACGTGACCATAGAAAAATCTAGAGAGTATAATGTAGATCTATACTCATGCTTTATTGACTACTCAAAGGCATTTGATTGTGTAGAACATCAGGAATTGTGGAAGATTATGGGAGAAATGGGATTTACATTACATTTAATACAGATCATAAAAGAACTTTACAGTGATCAAATGGCGGCTGTAAGAACATGTGATGATACATCAGATTGCTTTGACATAAGGTAGGAGTCAGACAAGGTTGCATTTGTCGCCTTATCTGTTTAACATATATGCAAAAACATCATGAGGAATGTTACAGAAGATAGCGGAAAAGAACAATACGATCCTTTTACAATCGGAGGAAGAGAAATACCTGAACTACGATACGCTGACGATACAGTGTTACTGTCAACATCACAAAAGGGATTGAGAAATTATTGGGAGAAGTGAAAGATAAAAGCGAAAAACAAAATCTATATCTCAATGTGACAAAAACATAGATAATTACAACAGATAAAATGAACATGACAAAGATATTTTTATCAACGGAGAGAAAGTAGAAAATGTGAACAGTTTTGAATAACTTGGTTCACTGCTAACAACAGATGGAAATGGGATGAAGGAAATTAAAAGAAGAACAAACATGGCTTTACAAAAATTAAACAACTAAAACAGTATGGAATGGAACTGATAAGAAAACAAAGATCAGAATACTAAGAGCATGCATATTCCCAGTGGCAACGTATGAGTGAAGCATGGACATTTAATAAAGCAGTGGAAAAACATATGTATGCTGGATTGAAGTATACATGGTTATTCATCGATGGGTAATAATCATGATCCTACAATCGATCAAAGGGTTGTACACTGATCCCATCAATCAATCAAAAGATTGTACATATTTTATTGCCCAAAATGAGGTAATGTAATGGGGACAGAATATTCTCCATATATTAGTTTTTACTGTTGTGTATAATTGTCTTGTCTTTTATACAGGGACAGTTATTTGTTGAAGTTCATACTAAGAGAGATCTGTGCTAGTTTTGGACAAAGACCTGCAGCCAATGCAATAAGGTCAGTTTTATAAACAGCACAGCTTATCACAAGCAAAATGTAGTACCTTACAAGGAAAACATGTCTTGAATACCAAGTGTTCAGAAAATAAGAGTTTGACTTTAGTAACTTAAAAGTCTTGATGTCGTGACATAAGTCTCTTGCTGTTACACAGTTTGAGTATATTTATAATGGGAAAGACTGCACTAGAACGAAACAGAAAGTGTCAAAGTATCAAACTAAAATAGGTTTAAGTTGATAATATTTTCATTACACTCAGGACATGCTCATAGTAGGATAGTTTTGCTGTAGCACAACAGCACATTCAGTTTATATTTGGACCAAAAGACAGTTATCAAACAAAGGATACAAGATACATTTAAGATAAAGAAATAATGACATGGTAAATAAAACTGCACACAGAATGCTGATATGGAAAATATCTTTTTACCCCCTCACCATTAGCAGCTTTGTAAGGTCTTTTTGTTAATTTTGATGACCTGCTCTATTACCAGCAACCATATCAATTCATTGCATTGAAAATAGACATGTTATATATGGTTGGAAAGCTAATTGGATGAGCTATCATGATATGTAGTTTGAACATAAGTGTGATGTAAAAAATATATGATATCCGTGACCTACTTATGATAATAGTCCAAAAATAGATTATTCTACAAATGAAAATAATTTGACAATCACAAAGGAGAAGAAAAAGTATGACAAATATAATGAAATCTTTTATTACAGTCTCTTAGAATCCTCATTTGTACAGGACATATATGAAATTGAACATGTTTGGACAATATGAAAGGCAGTAAAGATTTTCATTTAAACCAATCCAGGTCAACTACTAGATTGCAGAAGCTGGGTTTGAAGATTTGAGTAGCAAGAAAAGAACAGCATAACAGGTATATGAGTAGGCTTAGCAATCAAAATCAAACTGGTATGGTAAGTCGCTGGATGCTGTTGGAGATATTGCGGCAGAGATCGGAGCACCTATGGACATGTGCAATGAAGATATTCCAAACTGAAGCTGAAACTGAAAGGCAGTAATCATGAAATTTATAAAACATCAGTATTTTCATATTTTAAATAAAAAAGTCAATAAATATGACCTTCAAGGGGAAATGATGCAGAATTGGTCTAGTAAGCAGCCCATAAAGAACTAGCACTTATAGTATCATACATAAACATTAAATAGATATATAATTTCTAAACATTGCAAGTAAGAGATATTATTGAACAAAAATCGAGTATGCAATGATATTTGATAAAATAATCAGGAAAATCTTTGTCTCCACCTCCGCTTCAGATGTGTCAAATTCTGATATGAAAATAATTGAAGAATCATTGGTATCTTCACCAGGACAGTGATCTAAATTATTAAAATCCATTTTAAACAATAATTTGTGATTTTGGCTGGAGCAAGTTGTAAACACGTCAAGACAGTATTTTTTTTAATGGCTGATTTGTCAACAATGAAAGTAATAATAAGCATGGTTCAACGAATGAGATTAGACATCTTAGAAATATATAATAAATATTTTAACGATTATTTATGAAGTTAGCATATGTTTTGCATTAGTTAACATACATTTTATGAACTTAAATGCAAAATGAATACAAAATTACGGCCACTTACATAGGCGTGTTGCATCAATGCTAAATGATCTAAATCACATTATCCCAATGTTTATGGGTTAAAAAGGCATGACGCAACCATATAACAAATGTGAAACAAAATGGAAAAAATGACGACAGTAAGAAAGCTAAAACATGTGACACTAAGAAAGAAAAGGATAATAATAAACAGGAATTTTATATTATTATTATATTCATCTTGTACCGTTATGCGTTATATAGGGCCTGCGAACAATTTCTCCATACTGCTTTATCCTGGCTAACTTAATTTCTTCTATGGAATTGTGTCCGATATTTTTTTGCATCTCTCAGTAAAGTTCATTTCATGGTTTCCCTAGATTGTCCTTTCTTTCTTGAACCCTTTGCCTCCCACTTCAATTCCTACTCTGATTTTTTGATCATTTCTTCCTAGATTTATCCCAAAATATCTCAGTCTTCTCTTTCTTTTAATAAAACATAGGAACGTAAAATATTACATCCCAGGGGTTAAAAGTCACCATATTGAAATATATGATTGTTAAATGCAGATCATCAGTGAAACACGATCGGATGGATGTTATCTGGATGTCCCAAGCATCTAGAGTGTCTGTGCTATTAAAGCGTGTGACTTCATGAATCAAAGAACATACATGATGTTTAAAGTGTACATTTTGTCACACATAATCACCAGTCTCATGTAAGTCATATCACAACATTTGCAAATCATGACATAGATACGATTGCCAAATTTAAATATAAAGTCATTCTCAATAGCAAATATTGTCTTCCACTTCTCCTGGTCTCTATGGCTTCCTAGGATCATCGGACAACCTTCAGTTTCTCAAGAAGACTTTGTATCCAGGTCTGTTTAGGGCATCCCTTTTTTTGTTTCACTTGCTGGTTCCACCCTATTGCTTGTCTAGTGACACTCGACTATGTCTTTTGCAGGGTATGCCCGACCTACCACTTTTCTCCCTTCTGACCATCATGGGTTCCTGCTCTATCCTTATCCACATATCTGTCTTTCACTCTCTGTTATACAATTTCAGTCTGAAAATCCACAGCAGACATTTATCTGCATCTTATTTGTATTAGACTAGATGACTCGCCACAAATAGTAAATATGGATTTAGAAAATGAAATAATACTAGTCTATGTTACATAAGAACATGTCACATCATTGACAGTCAAACTAACCCTCGATATTAGCTTATAGACAGTCTGAATCAAAATGTTGTCAACATTCTTGTGTTTTCTTCTTCTTCTGCTAACGCTCCATATCGACCACTTATTAAACCATTCATTGTGGTTTGTATGTGATCTGAGTTTAAGAGCAATTGTGTGTTGTGGCAGTTATGTGCCTATGGACGCCTAGGCCAGCACATCTGATTTCTTGCCATACTTTTTATTTACTAGGGTAGCCTTCCCTAGAACTGTGGGACGCATGGGCTTGCCACTTGAACGTCATCTTACTCGACTAGGATGATCGGCGTCTGAAAAATCTTCTGATCGATTTTTGCATGAAGGCCTGCTTTTCTTATTCTCCGACTTCAGAGGTATTTTTTAATGTCAAAAACTATTACTCGTGATTTTGTAATTTTGTGGAATTATTTGTTTCTACTTTACAGACTTGATGTCAGGGTGGACCAGCTACGGGCAGTGGGTGCACCACGCTCAGACTATACACCAAAGTTGATCAACTCTGTTGGTGTGTCCAAGGAATCTAACATATCTCTACTGAACTCATCTTTTGAAACTAATCCTCTAGGGGGCATGTGTGACACCAGGGTCAGAGTTCAGTCAAGACCTTTGGAAATCATTTATGATGCTGTAAGATTAGCTTTCAAACATATCATCGTCATCATCATCATCGATTGTTGTGTCTGTTATTGTTGGTGATCATAGATCTTCACAACTTCCTGTTCCTAACATTCACAATAAACTGAGTTATTGACACTCTTCCATGCCATGATGTCAGGCTGCTCAGAATCTTCTCTATCTATTGTATTCCATCTCTTTTCCCAGCACTTTTCCCCATTGTCATAATGTGCTATAACTCCTGTTTGCGTTACTTGTTTTAATGGTGATCCCTTCACCATGATGTTGCTTTCATAATTATGTTTTATCCAATACTAGATATGGTATTCACAGTCAGCAGGCCAAGTCTTTATAAAATATTGAAGTATATTGGTTGTCCCCAAAGTTGCTCCAATTGATTGTTTCCTTCCATGAGGGCATGAAAGCCAGCATACAGTTCGATGGCAGCACATCTGATAGTTTTGAGGTTAAGAGTGGAGTCAAGCAGGGCTGTGTCCTTGCCCCCACTCTCTTTGGTATCTTCTTCGCAGTCCTTTGAACCACGCCTTAGGGGACGCTGATGGTGATGTTTTCATCCGCACTAGATCTGATGGTTCACTGTTTAACTTGGCTCGCTTAAGAGCCAAGACAAAAACGACGGAAATACTTCTCAAGGACCTCCTTTTCGCTGACGATGCTGCCTTAGTCGCCCACAGTGAGACCACACTGCAAAGTCTAATTAATAATTTGTCAAAGGCATGCAACCTCTTTTCTCTGACAATAAGTGTCTCCAAAACAGTTGTATTATGTCAGGAGGTAAGACATCAAACATCACTCTAAATGGCGACCATCTAACACCAGTGCAAAAATTCTGCTATCTTGGGTCCACGGTCACTGCCAGCCTTTCTCTTGACGAGGAAATCAACGCTCGTATAAGGAGTGCCGCTACTACATTCGGCAAACTATCAAAGCGAGCGTGGGACAACAAAAATTGACATTGCAGACGAAGACTCAAATATATCGAGCCTGTGTAATTAGTTCTTTACTATATGGCTCAGAAACATGGACAGCCTACTCAAGACACGAGAGGAGACTTAACATCTTTCACCTTCGATGTCTCTCCAAGATTATGAACATCAGGTGGTACGACAAGATAACCAATACTGAAGTACTACAATGTGCAAATCTGCCTTCCATCATGGGCATGCTCAGCAGTAGACGACTAAGATGGTTGGGACATGTGAGAAGAATGGAAACTTATCGCATACCAAAACAAATGTTGTTCTGTGAACTTTCGGAGGGAAGAGGCACCAGGGCAGACCACTGCTCAGATATAAAGATGTCTGCAAAACCTCAATGAAAAACTTTTCTATAGATCCCAGCACATGGGAGGGACTAGCTGATGACAGAGTTGTGTGGAAAGCCAAATTACGGAAGGCGCAGAGTCTTTTGAGAAGAGACTTATGTACGAGCTGAACAACAAGAGAGAAAGCGAAAACTCAGAAGTTGTCACAGTAAAACACTTGCCTATTGACCGTCTGTAAAGATGAAAAGGGCCATATATATATGGTATCAGCATAAAAAATTATATTGAGGAAAAAAAAACCACTCTCTCAAATCAAACAAACAAAAAAAGTTAATATTGGTAAAAACGATGTTATCAATCACTCTTAAGACAATTTAGTTGTGTGCTTTTATTGTGGTCTGTGAAGATTAGCTATCAAATCCACAAGTTTGGGGTGAAACTTACATTTTGATAATGCAATTTTTAAAGGCAGTGAGCTCAAATCCAGACATTATTGAGTCACAAGTGCATTTTGTCTGGTGATTCTTAAGATTCTTGTTCTCTCTCTCTCTCTCTCTCTCTGTCGATCCCCGCCTAGATTGGTGAACCAAATATTTTCATGAATTCTGCTGTTGTTTTTAGGGACTGTCCCTCCGTACAGCTTGCTGAAACTGTGTTATCAGGCCAGGTTTCATTTCTCAGGCCTGCTAACAACTGACAGTCTTGCAGTATGTGCTCTGCCGTCATCTCCGCCTTTCACAGTGGCACAGGCTAGTTGTGCCAATTTTGAATTTATTGAACACGTGGGCCTGAAGTCTGTTATGTGCAGGCGGAATATAACAACTTGTTCGCAACGGGATAGAACATGGTACCCATCTCTGACGGTGTGTTGAGGGTGGTCTTTCGACCACTTTTCCCTATACTGCCAACCGATGATGTTTTGGCCTCATAGCAGATCTCGTGATTGATCTGCGGCAGTCACCCTCCTGCCTTTGCTAGCCTGTCTGCTTCTTTGTTTCCGCTTATATTGCAGTGTGATGGGATCCACTGTATGACTGCGCAGGTCAGTGAGTTTGCTAGTACACAGAGGATCACTTTTAGCTCATTGAGCTCTGTTCTGGCTGCACTTTTTAGTGCCGTAATGACCGAGAGAACATCGGTGAATATCATGACTTTGTTGCATGAGGCGCTGCTTCTCTCTAGGATTATTTCAGAAGCTGTTCTTAGTGCCTCTGCCCGGTGGTTGTTTGAATAATTACCTGTGGCAATCACCTTCGTGATCTTCACTTTCTTTGAGAGTTTAAGATTGTTGCTGAAGCTACAGAGTTTGTGATTTATGCAATACTCTCAGCAGGTGACATGTCATTTCTATGCAGAGGGACTATGCTATATGGAGAAATCTGATGCAATGAAGTTATCCTTTCATCTTTAAACCTTCCAACAGTATCCCTTGGTTGCTAAATGAAATAATCCCAGAAAGATATCACAGCAATTTACATCATCATCATTGTAGTATATAACACATCCCACCCCAGGTCAACTCATGGGGACGAAATGTAAGTTATGTTTATCAGTAATGCTACTTGTTAGATGTGCCATCATATTTCTCAGGTGACAGTGAATGGCCTAGTTGAGTTCTTCCGACCTCCAGAATCAGTCATGCTGAGGCAGTAAGTATTCCAGAGATGCTGTAGGTTTGTACATGTCTAGCAAAGTAGTATTTAGAATTGTTCTTCAGACAAACCCACAAATATCTCACTGACACAATTAATATACAAAGATAGTTACATTTTTAGCCTGAGTATTCATGATTATTCAACACATGTTAATTATAAGCATCACCGTCATAGTCTGGGGTGAGATATTTGTCAAATTTAAACTTCAAAATGAAAATATTTTTCCCAGGAGGAATTCTTTTACTCTTGACATAGTAAAAGCAGTCCCTACCAAGACATATTGCGATTTGAATATTGTTGTTTGAATCTGAGCTGTATAACCATTTGTAGATGTTCTATATTGATAGGACCATCGTCATCATTGTACTTAGGAGAATAACCATAGGTGCTGTAAAGAAGATCTCATCGGCAGTGCACAAACTTCTAAGCATTAACAAGGTTTCCCGATGCAATTTTGAGAATGGTGAAACTTTGTAGCAATCTTATATTAATTCTTACGAAACTTTTCATAGCAGTGACTATCCAGCCCACTTTTACTGGGACCTATGTTTTATCATAGATCATGGGGCCATAGGTTGACATGGGAGCCCCAGGCCAGTGAGCTGGTACTGACCAAGACCATACTACACATCACTATGGTGGTTCTGGAACCATATGGCAGCATTGTAGTCTTGTAAAATCGGTAGGGATTGAAGGGGAAACTATCCACAGGGGTTGGTAGTTATGCAAACACAGCTGCACATAGGTTTAGTGAGGGGCATCATCACATCACTATGGACAGGAAAATAGGGGCTTTGATCTCCTACCAATACCTTCGTGTTGGACATCAGCGTGTGAGGACTAATTACAATCGTTCTGTGCTAATTAATGAAATTGGTATTTGTGACTTTCTGATTGATTTAATCATCTTTTTCTTTTGGTGGTAGGTAACTGGCACATCCGGTTGCTCTCCTGCAGCATCTTCCTTGGCCAGTCGGCCTGCTGTTTCATTTCCTGGTATTCCACAGGGAGACGGTATCCACTGCAAGACGACCCTGAGCTGCTTGCATATTTTAGACATGTCTGCAGACCTGGCAATTTTCTGGACTGGAGTGCTGATTTTAATAATAATAATTCCTCTCGTACGTTATATGTTACATATGGCCTGCAAACATATGTATAATAACATCTGAGCCTTTTGTAGATAGTATAAAGTTATAATAAAATATCTGAGCCTTTTGTAGATAGTATAAAGTTATAATAAAATATCTGAGCGGATTATTTGAGAGACAGGCCACCACCAAATGATTTTAGCTTCAAGGAGTGGTGCATTAGATTTTCCGTTCAGAGTAGGAACAGTATATTCTTCATCTCCTGCTGTCAATGAGAGCCAAGTTCTAACAGGTACAAGTTAAAAGATGATAACTAATGACTGATTTGGTATAAGCAAGGTGGCTTGTTCTTACTAATGTCCTTCCTTATACTTTATGAGTGAGGTATCTGCTGACATCTGAGCTCACTGTAACATGTTTGTATCGTTGCAAGTTTCTGATAACCTTCCTTGACCAGTAACTTATGATAACTCTTGTGCTATTTTGTACTGAAATATTGGACTAATATGAGCATATTTGTATCTATGACTAGAAGATGCAGTCACTGAAACCAGTTATATATCACATACAGGCTGACATATGAGGCTATGGCCAAATATGATGAAATTATATCACAGACCACAGCTGGTGTTATGTACATGATGTCTGAGAGGAAATATGCAGATATAGAGGTGCACCTAATGCCCTCATATATCATTGTGCCAGAGACTGGGGAACTAAAAAGGTAGGTTGCTTACTGTATTCTAGTAAGATGACAATATTCTATTATGTTTGTAGGGACTGTATTTATTATGCTTGAAATCTGTTATGTTTGTGGTGATTGTGATCTGTTATGTTTGTGGTGATCTGTTATGTTTGTGGTGATTGTGATCTGTTATGTTTGTGGTGATTGTGATCTGTTATGTTTGTGGTGATTGTGATCTGTTATGTTTGTGGTGATTGCAATCTATTATGTTTGTGGTGATTGTGATCTGTTATGTTTGTGGTGATTGTGATCTGTTATGTTTGTGGTGATTGCGATCTGTTACGTTTGTGGTGATTGTGATCTGTTATGTTTGTGGTGATTGTGATCTGTTATGTTTGTGGTCATTGCGATCTGTTATGTTTGGGGTGATTGGGATCTGTTATGTTTGTGGTGATTGCGATCTGTTATGTTTGTGGTGATTGGGATCTGTTATGTTTGTGGTGATTGTGATCTGTTATGTTTGTGGTGATTGTGATCTGTTATGTTTGTGGTGATTGTGATCTGTTATGTTTGTGGTGATTATGATCTGTTATGTTTGTGGTGATTGTGATCTGTTATGTTTGTGGTGATTGCGATCTGTTATGTTTGTGGTGATTGTGATCTGTTATGTTTAAGGTGATTGCGATCTGTTATGTTTGTGGTGATTGTGATCTGTTATGTTTGTCGTGATTGCAATCTGTTATGTTTGTGGTGATTGTGATCTGTTATGTTTGTGGTGATTGTGATCTGTTATGTTTGTGGTGATTATGATCTGTTATGTTTGTGGTGATTGTGATCTGTTATGTTTGTGGTGATTATGATCTGTTATGTTTGTGGTGATTGTGATCTGTTATGTTTGTGGTGATTGCGATCTGTTATGTTTGTGGTGATTGTGATCTGTTATGTTTAAGGTGATTGCGATCTGTTACGTTTGTGGTGATTGCGATCTGTTATGTTTGTGGTGATTGTGATCTGTTATGTTTGTGGTGATTGCGATCTGTTATGTTTGTGGTGATTGTGATCTGTTATGTTTGTGGTGATTGCAATCTGTTATGTTTGTGGTGATTGTGATCTGTTATGTTTGTGGTGATTGTGATCTGTTATGTTTGTGGTGATTGCGATCTGTTACGTTTGTGGTGATTGTGATCTGTTATGTTTGTGGTGATTGCGATCTGTTATGTTTGTGGTGATTGTGGTCTGTTACATGCTTACCTTTCAATAGAAATGTAACATTATTATGAGTGGACAGATTCACAAAGAGATTGTTCTATAACAGCTGTTATATTAGTGGTTTAGGATCAAGTAACAATATGAATGTGCTGTATTGATGCTGCATTTACTGTAGAACTCTACTGAATATGTACTTTGGCATTGAATGCATGATTTGAATGAGTTTAACTGAATCCAAATAATCTATTATTTTGTCATAGATGTTATCATTATATAACTTTTGAGAGGTTAACAGTATCTGCTGAGGTGGTTATATTTGTTCTTCCTGCCATCATCAAGTTGGTGTAGCACAGTAGCAGTCTACTGTATTCAGTCATTAGTGCATAGAGTTGAATTTTGGGTATGGTCGATTCCCTAGTCTGCACAACTGAAAATGGGTACTTGAGTTTTCTGAGTGTTCTGGGCTAGGGTAAATTCTAAATCGTCATTGGAGCTACCTTGTAAGTGCTTTGCCATCAAAATTTTCAGCTCACTAAAACAAACTGAGCAGCTATTCTTTCCTTTATATAAATAAATCGTTCACGCTCACAATGATGTTTATAACACACATGAGGCTATCTCTTTAGATCACCAATATATTTTGTAGTTTCTTACTGATCTTGAACTCAAACTAACTTTGTCTACTTGTACAGGGATGTCAAGATGCTACTGCTGAACATGGGCTCATTGAATATCACCAGTGAGAAGAATAAGGAGATGGTAGTTGGGGCCCAGGTAAACTATTACTTTATCTTGTTGTTTGCTTTCGTTTTTTACCACCAGTTTACTGTAGGACAATCCCATCCAAAAAGTGTCGGCCTTTGCCAATGTTTTGCCATGTACGAGAAGTCAAACATTTCCATTTTCTGCATTGCTTTTCTAGCCATGATGAGGTTGTTCCGGATTACCAGCATTTTCAGCCTTTTCGAGACGTATGTTGGCACTTGGCAATTTGCAAATTAACGCCGAATTTCCTCTACGACTGGAAACAATGGGCCAACTGAAACAATGAGTCTTGTCTAAAGACTTGTGTGACCTATCATCACACAAAAAGTAGGCTATTTTTGATAGACTCTAAGAGGACACCGCATATTGAGAAATGACATATACA
Source organism: Arion vulgaris (assembly GCA_020796225.1). Lineage (NCBI taxonomy): Eukaryota > Metazoa > Mollusca > Gastropoda > Stylommatophora > Arionidae > Arion > Arion vulgaris. The sequence goes on from CM036768.1 coordinate 40,202,600, forward strand.
AAAATCTAAAAATTGATGAGACAAACTTGTGTACTTGTGGACTATGCCAAGAAGCTGCAAGCCACATCACACTAATGTGTCAGATCTACAGGAAAAGAATGGAAAGAAAACAGTGCTGTTTTATAATCATAGTGTATCTGTGGATGACGTAAGCAAATCATACAGTTTACACTGGTGCTGGGAGCTGATGTCAGAAGAGTGGTAGAGAACTAGACGATAAATACAGTGTATAAAAATGATGGGTGGAATTCCTTGCATGGGTTTCTCCATATGGCTCGATACCTCCCCACAGAAATAGCACACCACGTGCCGAGAGTATTGCACAAAGCACAAACACTGTAGCTCTGGCAACAATCTTAGAGATTTATGGGGTGAGCAGGCACCACAGTAGAGCGAACACGTGTACGGACGATACACACGTGAGCCCACTGGTGGGGCAGACATCCTCGGTGCTGTTGATGGAGCTAAGAAAAGGCGTGGCAAACATAGGGGTGAGCAGACCACCCAAATGTGCAGAAAAACTGGAAAGCCCAGCAGAGACTTGAATCCAGTGCAAACGTTTCTACCGAATGGTGATAAACTGTGCACAGTGAGATAGAAATGGAGTCGGTGTCGCCAGTAGAACAATGTGAGCACAAGTGACAAAGGGAAAAGGGGCGGGTCCAGTCAATGGACGAGGGCACAAACAGAGGTGGTGAAGGGGCGCCCAAGAGAAGCACGAGGTGGACAAAACGGTGGCGAGCCTCGAGGTTGGGGTTTCCATCCAGAGAACAATAACTGCATTTCCCCTCACAGAGAACTACTACTGCCTTGTAGTTTGATTTGGGACAATCAAAGGCTAGTGGAGCAAACTGCACACAAAACTGGATGGCAGGCAAACCAGGTAGTCAAAAAAAAGTCTGGTAACCTGGGCAGATGACGCTCAACAACCCGGGAGGAAGGTTGTCTAAGGGTAGCTACCCTAAAAGAAAATAGCAACCTCATGCCTTGCAAGTCGGCTGGGGACAGCCCAAGGCTGATGGAGAGCGAACCCAGTAAATGCTGGCTAAAACCAGACACATCGCTGAAGGATAAGCACCAGAGCTCCAAATGGCGCTAAAGATGTGTCGAAGCACACCGTCATGCTAAGGCTGCATGAATCCGATTTCCACATGAATAAGTCATTTATGGGGAAATCTGGTACATCAGTCTAAGCGGTGATAGCAACAGAGAGAGAGAGGTTTCTGGAAAAAAATTAAATGTACTTTTGAACAAAATGGTGGGGCCTGGATTTGAAGCCACGACCTTCAAAACACAGTGCAAACGACTTAACCACTTAACACCATCCATGGGGGTTCCTAGAGACACAATATTTGAGTCAAGAATAGTAATGCTGTATTTTCCATGTATGTTACACAACTATGGAGGATTGATCATGGAACTAATAGCCTCTTCATGTAAAGTAAATGAACACAGAAACTAAATTGAACTTGTATTTGTATATACTTATCTCAAGGATTTAAAACTCTAGTGATGTACCCATGACTTTTGAGGAATAAAATAAGTACAAAGTAAAGGGAGAGAGTGACTTACACATACAAATGAGTGCATGTATGAGCATAAATACACACATTCAGTAGTCTCTGTGGCGGGAAGGTAAGTGGCTTGCTTCTCGCTGCAAAGGTATCGAGTTCATTCCCCCATGTGAAGCAATCAGGCTATTTTTCGAGTGAGCTCAAGATTAAGTGAGATTGAGTTCCTAGTCCTATTTGAGATGGACGATAAAACATTGGTTCCATGTTCAAGTTGAACGATGAAAAAACCATTGATAATTGAACATCAATAAGAATAGGCTGTCTAGTCACCGTGTTGGCAAAATTCATTAAAAAGATTGAAATGAAATTGCTACAACATGTTCATCTTCAAAATTACATTAGGAACAAAATAAAATGTCTACATTTTCATCATCTTCAAAATTACATTAGGGACAAAATAAAATGTCTACATTTTCACAATCTTCAAAATTACATTGGGGACAAAATAAAATGTCTACATTTTCACAATCTTCAAAATTACATTAGGGACAAAATAAAATGTCTACATTTTCACAATCTTCAAAATTACATTAGGGACAAAATAAAATGTCTACATTTTCACAATCTTCAAAATTACATTGGGGACTCTTGCAAGGGAATATGGAGTTTGTGCACTGCCACCGGGATGTTCCTGTGTAAGAAATAAATTGAAGCACACAAGGTTATTGACCAAAGTGCAATGATGGTGATTGTATCAATCGATCAATAAATCAGTTGATCAATCAACTAAACAAATACACAGATTTATATAATATTTTCATTGTTTTTCAGTGGTCACCACAAGAGTTGGCAAGTTATGCTTACGACAAATTTAATGCCAGTATTGAAAATGTACAATTACTCTTTGTACAGCCAGGTGAGCAAATATTTGGTTAGTGTCATCTTTTGGTCAACACATTCAATTTCATCAAACAATATCGCCTGAGAGGTTACCGGGGCCCAAATTTGGGGTGTGAAGAATTGAACCACTGTTACCTGCCACGCATGACGTAAGAGGCGACTAAGGAGGTTTGGCTGAAATCGGATGCACGTGTCCTAAACGTGTAGAAGTATATGCGTTTAGGTGCCTACCAAACCAATGTCCAACGTATACATGTTCTTGGCAAAGATCAAACATATCACAAAGAGTGATTAAAATTGGTCGTAAAGAACGACGCAAAGAAGAAAAAAGAAGATTAAACAATATGAGCAAATCAACACTTAAAAATAAGGATTTAAGGACGAAGAATTGACTTTATTACACTATTTTTCTCAATATGGCTCATTCCCTTGTCTGCAAAAATGACAAGCCATTTACCGAGAGTATTGTATGAAGCAAACATTTCATAGCTCCGACATCAATCTTAGGGTTCTCCAGAAGAAATGAACTCATGAACAGAATGACACTGTTCAGATTTGAATCCACAATCTTTAGAACACAAGGAAATTGGCTTGACCACTTTGCTACAGAGACACCTTGCAAAGTCAAAGCTTGTTAAAACTGAACAAATACATTTAGAGCAGGTTTAGAATTTCATTTCTGCATGAACTAATCATAATTTTAATCATTATCATTATAATGTTATGGGGTTGTTGGTATCAGAATTTCTAGTTACATTTTAGCTTCAACCATTCGCATTGCCCTTGCCATCACTCGCTTCCTTTGTCATAACTGTTAATACCTGCATGTACAGGCATGTAAAACCAAGACAGTTTCTTCATGAGGCAAGAATGCTGAATTTTGTTTATCCATTTAGTGTGAAGCTTGCCTACCTGGATCCTAATAAGTATACTCATTGAGTCTGCTACTAACATTGCATGCATCCTTTCTTTGTTCTACTAGTTATCATATTGTCTCAGAGACTGCATGCAATCTTCTTTGTCATAAATTCACTGCACAGATTCCCTTTTACTGTCCCTCCTTTGCCAGTCTGTCTGTCTCTTTCCAGATATGTTGCAGTGAGATGGGATCCACTATGTCACAGCTCTTTTAAACTGCTGGCATAGATTGTATTCAATTCTGCATATTTATGGCTCCTTATTGCTGCAATTGACAGATCAATTATCAATGACAAGAGCTATTTGTCTGTTTGCAATTTTCTCTCCCGTTAATTAAGGTTTGTGCATACAGCCATTTATGAGAACTGCAGAAGCATAGTTGTTAGTGAACTTGTTTCTTGGGCTAGTGGTCTGGGCTCAATTTCACAGTGGGTGGGACATTTTGTCAGAACATAATTTCTCTCAGGTCAACCCAGCATCAATTGGATAGCAGGAAATGCAATGGGAAGTAAAGACGGCTGGTGTGATGTTGACCACATCACCCATAGTGTGCCTAAGATCAATGAAAAATATCAATTGGATAGCAAGAAATGCAATGGGAAGTAAAGACGGCTGGCGTGATGCTGACCACATCACCCATAGTGCGCCAAAGATCAATGAAAAATATGGGTCTAACACTGTATTACCCTATGTACCACATGGTACAAAAAAAGGTTTCCATTTTTCCCCTTCTATACATCTGTTTATTATTCAAGAATCAGACTCTAGATCTAAAATCCTTTCCACAACACATCTTCTACAACATTGATATTTAGAAATTTATCTTTGTATATTGATGATATTTGAAAAGTATTGATTTTCCTTGTCCATTACATTCATCTAATATATATTTCAAGATCTAGAACTACTGCCCATTTTTAATAATATCTATGAAATAGTTATATCTATATACTGTGTAAGTTGTTTTAATTCCATTGTACAGTTCTACTTGACTTGATATTGTCACTTCATGAGATTGACAGATGTATGTTAGTGAACAAAGGTGAAGGTATCATTATGTGTTTTCATTACACATTTCATATTATTGACACTTTCATTATCCACTTATTAAATGTCTTGTAATTCATTTGTAGGTGACACTTGGAAAGATGAATCCCAATCTGTGAACTCACCTCTGTATATTTTACGACCTATGTCCATGCAACTGGTGCTTCAGAAATGCCTCTTTGCCAGTGACCCAAATCTGCCTCAGTGAGTACTAGATCATATGATATATGCACATGTTCACTTCAATAATCTACACATATCATGATTCTCTTCAGCTTGACAAATTTATATTGACAGATAGAACCTGTATGAATAGATAAAATATGCAAGCTACAAAGACTATCTCTCTCTTCTTTGCCTTTTTACCCCGGGTTGGGGCATAGGCCCTCAACCAACTCATGCAAGTCTTCCTATCTCTAGCTATCTCCTGCAGCTCCTCCAGCTCTTCTTTATATTGTTGATCTCTGCCTCCAAATCTCGTCTCCATGTATTTCTCGGCCTCCCTTCTTTCGCTGTCCCTGCGGGTTCCAGGCAAGGACCCTTCTTGTTATATTCCCTCAGGTTTTCGCAAAGTGTGTCCTATCCAGCGCCTTTTTTAACCTGTTCGCTCACTGGAATCTGTCTTGTTCTCTCCATAAGTTCCTCATTTGTGACCCTATCATACCAACAAAGACTATCACTATCTGATTAAAGAAACTGAGCACCTATGTCTACCCAATGTGAAGTGAAATCAGTTCAGTTGGACGACAAGCTCACTTCAAGAAAAATTAAATTAGAAAGTAACAACATTTCTTATTCTTCTTCTTCACCTTCAACTCCCAACGGAGCACATGTCTTCAACAAACTTCTCCCAGCCCTTCATCTCTCTTTTAACAGACTGAACAAAAACACCTACACAGGCTACGATTATCCCCATCACCTCTGTGCCCCTGTGGCACTGCTGAACAAACCACAGAACATGTTCTGCAAGACTGTCCCATGTATGTCCTCCCTAGAAAGGAATGCTGGCCCTACAACACAACACTACATTCAAAACTGCATGGCACCAGAGATGAGCTCCAGACAACAGTCAACTTCATCATAAGAATGCGTCTAACGGTATAATCATCAAAATAGCGATCGCAAAGAAGAAGGGAAACAGAAACAGTCACAGAGCAGTGGAAGAAGGGAATAGTTGTCAAGATCCCCAAATGATGATCTTAAGGATTTCAAGAACTGGAGAGGGATCATCCTATTAACAGTAACGCCAAGAATTTGTGCAAAAACATTCAAAAATATCTAAAGGTCTAAAGATAAACGATTGACTTAATTACATTGGGTTTCACCATTAGCCATTCTCTGTAAAAACTGATCATTACTTTCTGAGATTAGTGCTCAAACTTCATAGTTCCAGTAATAATCCTAAGGAATCTACAGAAAAAAATGGACTCATGAACCAAACGACAGTTTGAATTGGCACCACTTTGCCAAAGAGGCCACTTCTAAATAGAATGAAATAGACAGTGGATACAACACTGAGAAAAGAGCAAACTGGTTTTAGACCTGGGAAAAGCTGTTTAGACCAAATAATTACCATAAGACTTATCTTATCTTGGACCTAGTTATGCTTGTCTATTCATGGGTTATCTTGAACACTTAGTATGGACTACATATGATGGCCCCTTCCGTCTGTCTATCACAGATACATTGATGACTGTATTGGCATTACTGATATGCCTGAAGCCGATTTGTCACGCTTCATTAATTTCATTAATGTTTTCAACCCTTCTATTCGATTTACTTCTCACATCTCCACTACTTGTGTCAACTTTCTTGACATTACTATCTCCATACGCCTATCCACTATCACTACATCAGTATATTACAAGCCTACTGATGCACATAGTTTTCTCCTTTATACTTTTTCCTATCCCCGGGCTTGTCGTGACTCTTTGCCATTCTCGCAGCTCTTGCGCCTTCGTCGCCTTTGTAGCGAGGATGATGATTTTCTTGAGAGAGCTCACGAGATGCTTGATTTCTTTCGCAGGCGCATATACCCGGAGAGGGTGCTTGTCTGGGCTATGCATTGAGTTCAGAAAATCACTCGCCAGCAGGCCCTCACCAGCCAGCATAGGACCACTAACTCTGACAGAGTAAAACTTATCTTAACTTTCCACCCCCATAGTTCACTGGTGAAAAATGTTTTATTCCGTCATCTGTCTATCCTTAAGTCAGATCCTGAGACCCGTTCTGTCTTCCCCAACTATCCTTTGGTGGCTTACAGACGGGACAGAAGTCTTAAGGATATGTTGGTACACAGTCGCCTTAAGTCCAATATCCAGACTCATTTTGGCACTGTTCAGTGTGGCAGTTGGCGTTGCAACACGTGTGCTTATGTGATACAGACGCGTACTGTATCTTTTCCTTTAGCCATGTTTCTTATTGACGATGGTTTCACATGCAGTCCTAATCTTATCTATGCCATTATCTGTAAGCGGTGTAACAAGGCTTATATTGGCAAGACAGGCAAGAGGCTCAGTGACTGATTCTCCCAACACTTGTGCGACATACGCCAATGCCCTGTGACCCCTGTAGCCACCCATTTCAATGATTCTGGCAATTTAGGAGCTCACGATGTCCAGGTCACAGCCATCCGATCATGTTCCTTGGATGATCGCAGTCGATTTGTTCTGGAGAATCGGTTGATTTCTTTGTATGGTACCTTGCGACCACATGGGCTCAACGTATTACATTCCTATGCTTCTTAGTACTTTCTCTTCCCATGCCTTGTAATCTATATGGGTATATGTTGCATGTATTCAAGTTATATATTTACTAGATTTTTCATTGTTTCTCTTCCGTTTTATTTCTAGTTTTTATGTGTTTTTTGTGTTACATTTATTTCGTTTTTATTCCCAGATTTTTATTAGAAACGTTTGTTTTTGGTCGTCCATTTGTTTTTTAAATTTGTCACTCCTGTTGTTCGTTTGCTTGATAAAGGCCTTGTTGGTCGAAACGTTGCTGTATTTTGTCATTGTTTTTGTAATTTGTAAAACTACAGTACTTTGTGATTACGTGTTTTGCCAATCAAATAGTTTTACTGCAGTCTCATCTATTTTGTGAATATTTAAAGAAAAACAGACAACTTATCAGTGAAGTTTATGTTTGTTCTATAACCCTGTTATCTTACACTAATGAGTAAAATATATAGTTGAGTAATCCTTCAAAGTATGAAAGCAGTATGTGATAATAAAATTAGGAGAGAACAAATAGATTTTAGCAATGGGAAATCATGAATAGATCACATTTTTACACTATGCCAAATAGTTAAACAAAGTAATGAATGGAATAGTTCCATCTATATGGTTTTTGTTGACTTTGAAAAGACATTTGATTGCCTACACAGGGAATCACTATTGAAGATACTCCAGCATTATGGAATACAAACAAAAATGGTTAGTGTATTTAAAGCATTATATGCGGACTTTCAGTGTCAAATAGTTTGTAATGGCCATCTGACTGAGTGCTTCAAGGTCAATACAGGAGTTAGACAAAGATGTATTCTTTCATCATTCTTGTTTAACCTTGCCATAGACTGGTTGATGAGAGAAACCATCAAGGATAACAACAGTAGCTTTTGATGGACACTTACCCAAGTACTGGAAGATTATGCAGATGATATTAGTCTTTTGATCAGTCGATATGAAGGTTCTGAAACAAAAATATACTTTCTACAACAGCTTAACCCAGATAGGACTTGAAGTTAATATTGGAAAAATGAAAGTAATGACAAATATCAAAACATCAGAAAACCAATTATGTTACAAAATTATATCATAGAAAAGTTCAAAGTGTTGTGTACCTGGGATGTACCGTACCACAGGATGGTGATTCGGAAATGGACATCACTGAAAAAATAAAGAAAGTGAGTCAAACTTTCACCATGCTCAACAAAATCTGGAAAGCTGAAGGACTAAATCTGAAAACAAAATGTTAAAATATATCGAAGCAGTGTCTTGGGTATGTTATTGTACAGTAGTGAGTGTTAGAAAATAACTCACAACATAGTAAACAAGTTGGAGATATTCCAAAATAAATGTTTCAGAAGAATCCTGCATAATTTCTGGCCAAGTACAATAGCAAATGAAGAGTTTTTAAAAATAACAAACTGTATTACTGGAGACCATCATTAAAAGACAAAGAAAGAGGTAGGGGGTTGTTCATGTATGTCATAGGCTATTAGGGACATTGCCTAGAACGGCTCTGATGAACAATGGATGGGAAATGAAGGTCTGGATGTCTAAAGAAAACATGGAGCAGAACTGGAAAGAGTGTTGAATGCTTGTGACCTGACATGGCAAACAATTAATAGAAAGACAACAGACCAGCTAGAAGCATTATGTGTTAAACGGGACACAAAGAGGATATAGATAAATATAGACATGTTTGTTCCATTTCAGGTTCCAAATCACTGGAGAACTGCCATTAGTTGCAGTAACTGTGTCAGATAACAAGCTCCTGGCTATCCTGACATTAATTGATAGTATTCCTCTTCCTGGACCACTGCCTGAGGTATTCTAACATTAATATGATTAGTTTCATTAACTTATTGTTCATAGATATTGCTTGGTCCTCAGACGACTCAGGCTTTCCACAAGAAGTCAGGACCATGATATATACTAGTCAGAACCTTGCTGCACTTGTCCCTAATGTGCCCTGAAAATTTGTCTGACTCATGAAGCAAGGATCAACATAATATTTTTTCTGTGATGAAGCATGCTAGAGACCCATGTATGAGGTCCCACTGCACCTGATGATGTTGAAGAGAAGAATATTCTATAATGAAAGAGGAGGAGCTTGAGGATGCTGGACTTATGTACAACTTATTGTCCTCATGATGAGTCATCCAGTAATCACATCAAATGTTAAAAAAAGTGGCCTCACAGTTTGGAAGTACTTATTGATAATCTGTAAACATTTTTTTTCCCAAAATGACGGTGACTAATTCCAAAGCAAAAATGTACTAAATTTGTAAACTTGGAAAACACTGCACACCAAAGGTAGAAAAACATCATCAGATTTGGATATACTTGTGTGGGAAGTTTAAATACAACCCTCTCATTAAATCGATAAGCTGCCATTTTTCAGTAATAGTATTATCAATACATGGAAAGACTGGAGTTAAAAAAAACTATGTAGCGTACACGAAATATTTCTCATTAATATTATTTCTTCATTATACTAGCTTGTCATCACCAACAACAATCCACCCTGGCTTACCACAAGGGTCACCATTATCTCCGGTATTGTTCAATGCCTATACTGTGAGAATCACAGAAGAGCAGAGACAATGTCATATGCACATGATGTGTTGGTGTATCGTCAGGGCAAGGATAGAGAACAGCTTGTGGAGGAACTTCAGTCAGAACTCGACCGCATAGGTAGATGGTGCGATGAAGCAGGAGCATTGGTCAAACCCACAAAAGCAGCGGTGACATGGTTCTCTTTAAACAACCGCATCATCAACACTCCAACACCATCTGTGGTTTTGTGTTCAGAGGTGGTGGAGCGATCTCAGTCTATGAAATACCTGGGGTTGCGTTTTGATCGTAGTCTAGCTTTTACGGAACACATAGCTCATGTGATAATGAAGGCGAGGAAAGGTTTGACGGCGATGAGGGTGATGGCTGCAGTGGATTGTGAGCAGTGCCATCTTTGTCTTTTATACCAGGGTCTGGTCCTTTCTGTGCTTGAGTATACGCTGGCGATCCTGACTCTCAGTCATAGTCAGATAGAGCGACTGGAAAGAATACAGAACGAGGCGATGCACATTATACTTGGGTGCACTAAAGACACATAGTGCAAGGCGATGCGCTATCTTCTTAACTATCCTACTATTGAATATAGAACACTGATAAGCCGTGCACGGGCATACCTTCAAGTCAATGCTGACACACAACATCCTCTGCACATGGAAATAAAGAGACAAAAAGGAAATAGGTTAAAAGAGGAAAATCTTGGATGGGTCAGGCCGAGGACAGTATTGAACAGGTGTGTACACTTGAAGACATTGATCCCAGTGAAGAATGGATACCAGTGCCAACAGGAATCGATACATCCTTTTCTGTATGCATCAAACTTGATAAAGAAAGCAGACAAGACAACCCACTTGTCGTGGAGGCAGCAGTTCAGGCATTTATTTCTGAGAACGCATCTGAGCATGATGTAATCATTTATACGGATGGTTCGGTGATTCGACATGTGTGGATCTCGTGGGCTTTCACTACTCAGGTCGGAGGAGATGTTGTGAAGGAAGACAGTGGTGGTTTTGCCGTGACAACGAGCAGTCTCACTATGGAAATCATAGCGGTTACTAAAGTGATGATTTGGCTAGAATCACAGACTTTTATCCATGCATGTTTTCTCAGTGACTCAATGAGTATGCTCAGGAAGATTGAAACAGGATGGGCTAGGAGACATTGGATGGAGTCGCTGGGGAGGTCTAAGCTGACAAAGATCAGTTTTATTTTTGTGCCAGGGCATGCAGGTGTAAGGGGAATGAACGTGCAGATAGGCTTGCAGGTATGGCTGCTGTACAAAGCGGGTGAGCAATGGACCAGGTTGATATTATAAATTCCTTAAAGGAGAGAGGACATGTACATGATTCACGTAATAGCGGTGAATCTACAACACTAACCAGACTGCAAGAACTCAAAGTTAGATGTGGTGTAGCTCAACAAGAACGCTATGCTGGCAGACAAAGAAGAATTGTAAACCAACAAAGAACCGGTGTCGTTAGTCGCACACGCTGATGGACATACTGAGGGAGAGATCGGAGCACTTATGGACTAATTTGTTCGACGTGCAGTGATGGTGATCCGACGACTAAACTAACTAGCTTGTGCATGCAAAATGAGTAGTTTACAGAAGGGCTTCAAAAAGTGTGAGTATCCTACCATCTGCATCCTCATATTTGTCACGTTTGATGTATAGTATATGAGAAGTTAGTTAATTGCATATCCTTTACAGGACTTTGCGAATCAACCCCAGCTTTTTAACGCTGTTTGTGATTTTTCTAGGCATTATTACGTTCAGTAGTTTTCCATTGCTTTCTGAACGAATGGTGGCCATTATCCTTTTGTAAAGTGGGAGGTAAAGGGTTCAAGAAAGAGAGGATGACTTAGGAAGACCCTGAAACGAACTTTGCTGAGAAAGGCAAGAAATATCGGTCTCAGTTCCATGGAGGAGATCGAATGAGTTGCCCAGGATAGGGCGGTATAGAGAAATTGCTTGCAGGTGCTATGTAATGTATAACGGTACCAGAGAAATTATTATTAATACTAATTGTTAAATATGATACTAGAGGGAAGGGTCCCAGGACGCAGAGGCAAACCAAGAAGAAGATGGCTACAAGATATTAAAGAAACCATGAATATGACCATCGACGAAGTGGGTGAACTGGCAAGAGACAGAGTGAATTTCAGATGTGCTGCAAAGAGAGCAACGTCCTATAAATGATACGCACCTTGATGATGATGATGTTAAATATGACGCTCTGGTGATCGGAGGTCACAAGTTACCAGAATTAAGATAGGCTGACGATACAGAACTATTATCTACATTACAAAATGGCATAGAAAACTTGATACGGTCACTTAAAAAAAACAGTGAAGATCAAAACCTTTATCTCAATACAATGAAAACGGAAATATTTACAACTGATAAAACAGAATTGATGGCTAATGTATGTGTCAATGGTCACAAAATCGGAAGAGTCTACAACTTTGAATACCTTGAGGCATTGCTGATATATTACGGAATGCTATAAAAAAAATTAAAAGAAGGCTGAGCATTGCTTTGCAAAAACTAAAAGAACTAACTAACCTATGGAAGGGAATTGACGTAAAAACAAAAATCACGTGTTTAAGAGTCTGTGTTTTTCCCCTGACAACATATGGTTGTGAGACATGGAACATTGACAAAGCTGCAGAGAAGATCATTTATGCCTGTGAATGCAAATGCTACAGAAACGTTCTTAGAATATCATGAACAGAGAAAAGAACAAATGCTTCTGTTCTGCAACAGCTTGATATTAACGAGTGTTGGCTATTAAGAACAACATCAAGGAAAATTAAATATTTCGGACACATCAATGACATGAGTGCCTAGAGAAGATAATTTTTTAGGGAATGGTGCCTGAAAGAAGAATGAGAGGAAGACCCTAGAATATGATGGGTGCAAGATGTCATTGACGATCTCAGAATGACTGCTGCTGACGCCAGCCAACTTGCACAGAACAGAGATTTTGTTCAGGACTGCTGTCATGGGAGCCAAGTTCCGAAAGGGACAAGCTACTTGATGATGATGAATTGTTAAATAATGAAACTGCAGATATCTCTCAGGAAACAACCATATTTTCAAACATAAATGTTCTCTTATTCTTCCATTGCTTCTTGCAAAGCTCCTGGTATTCATAAGTAATCATTGCTTGCAATCCTAGCCATACATGAGATTTTGATGTTTCTGTAACACAGCAGTTAATTTTGAAATGTGAAGACTGTCATTCAGAAGCATGATACAAATAGGGACTTGTGGAGAACCAAGCTCATTTGTGTCTTTCTTTCTTTTGTCCTTCTCTGCTTTTTCTTCCGTTAGGCAAAGCAGGTTTAACTGATGATCGGTTTGTGAGATAGTGCATGCTCGGCCACTTGATATGCTGTGGTATTGTGAAGTTTTAAGATGTCTGTAACTCCATCAATCCATCTTTTCTTGGTCTGTCCCTTCCTCTTGATGATTCCATTTTCAGGTTGTACACTCTTGCAACTGTATTCAGATTCATTCTCACCAAGTGGCCAAACCATTTGAGTCTGTGTTGTTCCGCCTGTTCTTCTAATTTCCTCATTTCTTATATGGTCTCTTCTTGTTTTATTTACAACTTTTCTCAAGCATCTCATTTCACATGTGGTAATTTTCCTTTCTTGTTCTTTAGTCAGTGTCCATGTTTGGCACTGGTAGCACAGTGTTGGTATAAAGATTGCATTTATAATCTGTATTTTAGTCTCTACTGGAATTGCTGGGTGTTTTAAGATTGGGGAAAGTTGGTATGTAATGATGTTGGCTTTGCTGGATTCTAGTTTCGATCTCTCTGTCCAGTCTACTATCAGATGTGAATATACTTCCATGGTATTTGAATTCTCTCGTCTACTTTAGCATTTGGTCATTTATTTGTATGTTGATATCTTTATGTTCTCTGCTTATAGTCATGACTTCTGTCTTTTGAATGTTGATCTTCATGTTGTATTTGAGACAGCTATTGTTGAGTAAGTTTATGTGTTCTTGAAGCTGTTCAATATTATTATGGAATACACGCTGAGTCGTCCCATAGAGCAGTTCATTTTGTTGGTCTACGTCCAGTGATGTTTCATCTATTTTGGTGATACTGTCCATGTATATAAGGAGGAGCAGTGGTTATAAAACACATCCTTGCCATACTCCCGATGTTACTGGAAACCAAGCTATAGTTAGTTCATTTAAAGATTGACTAGAAATGAAATGTATATCACATATAAGAAAGATACAACTGGTGTATACCATGGAACTGAAATACTCAGGTAAATGGAAGAACAAAGAAAGTCTTGTACATGTTCTCTATTTGTACCTTTTACTTGTGTCTACATGGAACTGAAATACTCAGGTAAATGGAAGAACAAGAAAGTCTTGAACATGTCTCTATTGTACCTTTACTTGTGTCTACATGGAACTAAATATAGGTAAATGGAAGAACAAAGAAAGTCTTCTACATGTTCTCTATTTGTACCTTTTACTTGTGTCAGGAAGATGTTCTATGAGTATATTTGTGTAAGTCAAAAATGATTATTTCTGTTATTTGTGCTCATTTGTTTTCAGTCAGCAAAGGAAAATGAAAATGAGATCTTTGATTCTGTCAGGATGGCACCGTTGGATCTTACCAGGCTACCAAGGGTAATACCTTTTCAATATTGATATTGCTAGTTAGATAAGCCAAAGAAGTGACAACACTGCACCCTAGACAGACACATAAATTCTCACTCTCTTTCAGCGAGTGACAAAAAATACACATGCTTATATTTTACATAGCTTTCTGATTACACAACCAGATTTGTATGAAACTTAAAATATTGAGGTTACTTAAAAAGAAATGTAATATTTTAAACTTTTAATTGATCAAATAAGGTATGTCTTATGATTTATATATTGATATTAGTTTATTATATCATTATTTAATATTATCAAACTGAACCTTTTTTAATTCTGTATAGTTTTAGAAAGAGAATAGCAATGTCCAAGGGTACTTTCAATAGTATGAGGAAATGACTGACATCCAAACAAATTACAAACAGGTTCAAAATGAGAATATTCAAATGCTATATATACTCTATATTAATGTATGACTCGGAAACATGGACAATGAACAAGCAGTTAGAAGACAGAATTGATGCATTTGAGATGTGGATATATAGATGAATGGGCAGGGTTTCATGGACAGAGAAACAGAAAAATAAACAAGTTTTAGAAAAACTAGGCATGAAGAAACAACTAATTAAGAGAAATAAAATTCAGACAAGTAAAGTATTTTGGGCACATAAAAGGCATGACACCTTGATAAAATCTTTACTAGAGGGGAATGTTAATGAGCGATGAGCAAGAGGAAGACCGAGAGATAAGTGGGAGGGAAATTTAAAGAAATGGACAGGTTACAGTCTGGCAGAGTGCAACACCATAGGCGAAAGACAGAGGATGCTGGAGATTCATTGTAGCCAACCTTCAATGCGGAGATGGCACCTGATGATGATAGTTTTAGATGTTATTGAATAGATTAAAGTTAAAAATAACAAATAGAATATGATATTCGTAAAGTTAGTCAAGTTCCAACATTTTATTTCTAAAACAAGCTAGTAAAATTAGGTTTTTTTACTCGTACACTAAGACTTGTGGGATAAGGTCTGAAAAGGCTACAAAAATTTTACTTTATTTTACACCAAGAGTTCATCATATTTATATATAATATGATAGTTTGCATAACGATATTGGGATCTAAAATATAAGTTGTCTAAAGACTACCAAAAATGTTGTGAATCAGTTAAGTAACAAGAATAGGGACATAAATAAGATTTTGTGTGCTTTATTGAACACTTTTGAGTGAAATCAAGATGAAAGCTATTGATATGACATTCAATCAATCAGTTAAGTAGTATGCCTGCCGGCGCAGGCGATCATGTCTCTCCACAACTCTCTCTGCTTGGTGCATGTAATCAGTTCTGACATCGATCTTGTGTCGAACTATGATGTCAGACCATCCAGCATCTTCTCCCTCTGTCTTCCGCGATCTCTCCTTCCCTGAATTTTACCTGTTGTTACCAAATGTTCTAAATCTTCTCTTCACATTATATGCCCGAAGAACCTTGATTGTCGGAATCTTATTCTTTTGATAAGGTTTCTTTGTGTGCAGGCCTGATTTAAAACTTCCTCATTTGTTTTCTTGCTGTCCATGGAATTTTCAGCATTCTTCTGTAAAACCACATCTCTGTGGCTTCCAATGATCGTATTTATTGTATATTCATTGTCCATAATTCGCGCCATACAGAAGTATTGGATCAATATAGCACTGGAGTATTTTTTTCGCAGTGTCATCGGTAGTGAATTCACGCATAGTGTGTTTTTCATTTTCATAAAAGACACTTTGCTTGAGCTATTCTACTTCTAATCTCTGTTTTACATCTGCCATCTGATGTCAGGAGTGTTCCCAGGTACTTGAATCAATGGACTTGTTTCAGTGATGTGTTATTTATGTTGATATTACATAAATATGACATTGTATTGTGTTATAGTCTTTGAAACAATGTTTAATGTCAATATTTGAAGTTTCATGTGCTTTCATTTATCATACAGGCAACTGTTCAGGGCAAACTGACATCAGAGTTCACAAATCTGACCCAGCTTTCAATGACATTTATTGTAATGGAGGTAATAGAAAATATTATCATTCATTGATTTCGATATTATTCGACTTGTACAGGGTGTTCAAGATAAAAGCATCCCCATTGACAAATTAAAAGTGGTCAGGTACACATTGCGCTCTGTCTATTTACTATTTAAACTGGTTCTGACTAGCTCGTCCTATGTCGCCATTGTTCATCGCCCCTTCCCGCATCATAATCACCCACTACAAAAAGACTTGTGTACTTGACCTATACTACTTGACCTATACTACTTCATAATTGAACCATCTAATTTTCATAAACATATGCCAGATTGGTTCACTTGACTGGGCTACTTTTATCTTGAACACCCTGTAGTTATTGTTGTGATCCTTCTATTCCTTGTTTTTACAGTTCTTGTCTAGTCAGCACCTATTAGGAAAATGATAATTTATGTGGAAAGAGGAGAAACTAGAAAAGATACCAAAGTAGTGATTAGGTTGGTTAGTTGATTTACCATGGAGATGGAATACACAGTTTCATACTATTTTTCATGTGCTAGTCAGTGAGTGTAGTACATCTGACTTCATGTAGATGTTTCCTCTAGTAACTCTCTTGTAACGGTTGGCTTCCAGAGTGTGTTTGTAAATTCTTAAAGGTAACTTGATTTAATAATGTAGTCTGTTCATAGCTTTAAACCAGGCAGTTTACTACTAAAGAAGAATCTTTGTCATGGATCTCTTACAACTTCAAAGGCATGCTAAAGATTATAGTGTTGATTTCTTCCTAATCACTGCAGGTGGGATAGTCTCTGTGTCCTTTTGAAAAATGTTTTAATATCAAGTCTCAAAAGCAGCCATAGAGTCACATGAAGAAGATTAAGTTATTTCTTATACTAGTACTAGCTAGAGGGTCTCTGTGGCTAAGTAGTTAAGCCCTTTGCCTTGTGAGTCGAAGGTCGTGGGATCGTCCGGACTCGCATCATTCTGTTCACGAGTGCAGTTTCTTCCAGAGACCCCTAGGATTGTTGCTAGAGCTACAGAGTTCATGCTTTGCGCAATACTCTCGGCACTTGGCATGCCATTTCTGCGGAGAGGATCAGCCGTATGGGTAAAACCCGGTGCAATGAAGTCAATCCTTCGGCTTTAAACTAGCTTTACTGCCTAAGTTTGCATGGAATTTACATATGTCCATTTTGTATGACCCAGCAGCTCTCAAGTTCACTCAGCTTCAATTGAGTACCAAATAAACACTGCAAAATAAAGGTGGCCAGCATGATGTTGACTATCCAAAAGGGAAATGAAGAGTGTGTACAGATATGGTACACTATGGGTAGAAAGGTATCAGACCAGTAGCAGTAGGGGCCACTTGGGTTCCTTATGTGCAAACTATGACATGAATAAGATATAGATAGATATAGATGAAAGTATGCACTGCCTCCTGTTAGTGTCCCACAAATTCTGTCACAACACTTTAGACCAGTGCTGTCCAATGTTTTCATGTATTGGGGCACATCTGACTGATGACTGTGAAGGCGCGACACATATGATAATTACAATAATTAAAATAATAATGATAATAAAGTAATATTAATAAAAAAATATAAGATGAAAGCTTAATCCTGACTAAAATTAGAATAAAAAACATTGTGTTTACAAAAAACGAAAACACACTGTGGTCAATAAATACTTTTTTCTTGAAATTCTAATTGGCGCTAAAGCTGGCAAGTAAAATATGGTGAGATTGATGTATCAAGCGCGCCATGGTGCAAGCCGTTACCGCATTGTACAGCACTGCTATAGAGTATCAATCTTTGAACATCATTAACTTCATCATCATCATTACCAGCATTGTTGCTTTCATCATTATTATTATTAAATTATCATTTTAAAATCCATACTTTGTCTCTCATCAGGTTTCTTGGGGATTAGAGAAACTGTCAATAAGATGGAACATCCTTTCTTACAGTTTATCATGACTCGTATCGGAGCAAATGTGAAAGTTCGAACTTATGATCTGTCTATTGAAGTCTATTTGGGAGGCATCTATCTCAAGCACTTACAGTTTAAAAGTAATGCATTTAAAAAAACAAATTGCACAACATTAAAATCTATGTCCAATGTAATGACACATGTTTTAAACATCTTCTGTAATGTCCGATACAAATAATCTTGAAATATATTTTTGGGTCTATTTAGTTTATTTTGTAGTTTTTTTTTTAACCTTCTATGCCTTTTCAGATTTGACTTTCTCTCTCTCTCTCTTTCTCTCTCTCATCTCCCATGCAAACACACATCACCCCCACAATTCCATCATTTGTGCATGTATATGGATGCATATATCTTCTTTCTTGCGCAACATCCCACACACAGCTCATCAATGAGATTCTAAGTTAAGCAAAATTTACAACCCTTAAAGTTGAAAATGTTTGTTGTTGTAGAGATGTGTGTTGTCAAGAACATCCCTTCCATTTGGCAATTCAGTTTGATCGTTATGTTTTAGGCTAATTAACCAGCTTGCATGTGATCTATTCTATTTAGACATCTGATAAATTCAATCATTCAGTTATTTGATTGATTGCACATATTATTATCCTGATTCTTTTCTGTATTATTTTTATCTCTACAGTCAGTGAAAACATACGGCAGCAGTTAAAAAAATGTGATGGTTTGTACATTTCTTAATTTTAAAGCTTTGGGTTTGTTTTTAATTTTATTTGAGTTATATAATTGATTAATATTTGTATTAACTTACTTTCTGTTGATACTTGATAAAACAAATGTTGTATTATTTGTCACCAAGTTTTATACTCTGTGATACAGACAAACCAGAAAAACATACAAATATTTATTTATTAGATAGTTAGAACTTTGAGATTGTTACAATTTCTTGACATTTGTTACCATTGCTTTGCTATTGTTAATTTTAACAGAGATTTGACCTGTAACAGTTTGTAACTGTCTCCAATATTTTGTGAATGACCATTCCTTTCTTCCAGTAGTTAGTCAGTTCTATTCTATTTAACGCATTAACTGCCGCATTGAAAAACATGCTGTGGTTGATTTAACATTTGTTCCATTTTTAATTATGAAGGCGTATGTGCATGTTGAACTGTAGTTTCCTTCTCCCGATCCCCGCCTAGACCGATGTACCAGACTTCACCACAAATTCTGCTGCTGTCTTTAGGGACTCCATCCCTCCGTATGGCTTGTTATTCATGTAGAAATCTGATTCATGCAGCTTTAGTTAGCATGGGTGTGTTTCATCACATCTTTAGCACCATTTAGAGCTATGGTGCTTATCCTTCGCGATGTGTCAGGTTTTAGCCAGCGTTTACTGGGTTCGCTCTCTGTCAGCCTTGGGCTGTCCCCAGTCGACCTGCAAGGCAACAGGTTGCTATTTTTTTAGGTAGCTACCCTTAGACAACCTTTCCTCCTGGGTTGTTGAGCATCATCTGCCCAGGTTACCTGTCTTTTTCTTGACTACTTGGTTTGTCTGTCGTCCAGTTTTGTGTACGGTTTGTTCCGCTAGACTTTGATTGTCCCCAATCAAACTACAAGACAGTAGTAGTTCTCTGCGAGGGAAACGCGGTTATTGTTCTCTGGATGGAGACCCCATCTTCGAGACTCGCCACCGCTTTGTCCACCTCTGTCTCTTTGGGTGACGAACTGTAGTTTTCTCATTTTTAACTTTTGACTTTTTGTGCATGTGCCTGCTATGAATTCAAGTATAGTTATGGTGTTTAATATTTTTAAATTACGTGATTAACCCCTTGTTTACCTGAGGTTATAGGTTAAACTCGCCCAGCCATCCCAAGTGTTTTTCTGCATTTCTACCAACTTATTTGAAAATTTAATAACTCTGTTATTTTTGGAATATTTGTTTGAAATTTTGTATTTTGAAATAAAATATGTATGTGTATGTTTTGATAATAAAATTTGTGTTTGTACTGCTCTATGTACTAGTAGTACTTGCTACTTGCTCAGTACTAGTACTTGCGACAGGGTCAGTTCTAGAACGCTTGCTTGGACGTAAATCACATTCATGAGTATCACTATTTTCGTCATCAGTGTCTCTCACCTGTACAGAATTTTCAGAATCTGAGTGAACAGATTCACTTAATGAGAATATATCATCATCTCCGCTATCTTCATCTTAAATATGTCGTCAGCATCATATGACAACAACGCCAAAGCTTTTTCTGTCAGTGTAATTGTCCTGATAGATTTCCTACACGCCATTTTGCTTGACAAATTTTTGACAAAGAGATCACTCTTTCAAAAATATAAATAACCTTCATACGGCGGAAAATTGACCAATGACAATGTTTTATATAAGGGAAGATGTCCTCAATGCTATAAATAGTCTATTGTAGCAGTAGTTCCTCGTTACTACACATATTTTGACGATGAGTTTACTACGTGACCCTCACGTAATTGGGAGACACCAAGTGCATTCCTACTACGCACCTCACTTAGTTGGTAAACAAGGGGTTAATACTGATTTTTGTGTGACGACTTGCTTTACTTTTCACCAGTGTCACTCACCAATCGTGCGAGCCTTACCCCTACTTCAGAGGTACTTTTAATTTAGATCTCCAAGTAAAAGGTCAGGGTTTTTGTCTGGTCCAATCTCGTACTGTGTGGACGTCGCAAATTTTAGTCTGGCCAAACTGGCCCTAGAATTTAACAGCACGCGGTCACTAGTGAATCCACTGTTATCAGATTTGCTATCACATGTTATAAATGACATGTACTTTGTTGACAAGTGAAACTATGTTACCTTGTATACATGTTATAAATTACATGTATTTGTTGACAAGTGAATCTATTTTTCAGCTTTACTATCACATGTTATAAATGACATGTACTTTGTTGACAAGTGAATCCACTGTTATCAGATTTGCTATCACATGTTATAAATGACATGTACTTTGTAGACAAGTGAATCCATTGTTATCAGCTTTACTATCACATGTTATAAATGACATGTACTTTGTTGACAAGTGAATTCTATTGTTATCAGTTTTGCTATCTTCTATAAATGACATGTACTTTGTTGACAAGTGAATCTATGTTATAGTTTTACTATCACATGTTATAAATGACATGTATTTTGTTGACAAGTGAATCTATTGTTATCACAAGCTAACAGAATACATTCTGAATGTTAATGATTGTAATTTGTTAACGTAAATTTAGAGCTAATTTAACATTGAAACAGATAATGGCTCAGTTGGTGACACATTGTCATATGTGACAGACAAACTGGTATATACTGTGGTGTCTAGTTAATAATGAAATAATGTAGTTTGGAGAGTCTGTATAGCAAGTTGCTTGTGCTTGTTTTGCTCTACAACATACACTATATACTGTCAGGAACAATTTATTCTCTAGCCTATCCTGGTGATATTTAAGTATCTGAATTATCTGAAAAGAAACTTGATAGGACACATTCTCAGAATTGATCTAGAGACCATAGAGAGAACTGCCATACAGTCTAGGATAAGCAGCATTAATTCCTCTACCCTATAGAATTCCCCCCCTGCATACTTTCTTTTAGCAAACATAACTTTCAGAAATGAGAACAAAACACTGTCAGCAATGATTTTTTTGCTATTTCCTATCTATGTGATTTGTCTTTGCATAGACATTTATTATCTATGTAAATTGTCTTTGTGCAGATCACTTTTTGTCTGTGTAAGTTGTCTTTGGGTAAGCCGTTTCTTACATATAGGAATTGTCTTTGTACAGGCTACTTATTATTTATGTGAATTGTCTTTGTGCAGACATTTCTTATTTATGTGAATTGTCTTTGTACAGGCACTTCTTACATGTATAAATTGTCTTTGTACAGGCTACTTATTATTTATGGGAATTGTCTTTGTGCAGACATTTCTTATTTATGTGAATTGTCTTTGTGCAGACACTTCTTACATGTAGAAATTGTCTTTGTACAGGCTACTTATTATTTATGTGAATTGTCTTTGTGCAGACACTACTTACATGTAGGAATTGTCTTTGTGCAGACACTTCTTACATGTAGGAATTGTCTTTGTGCAGACACTATTTACATGTAGAAATTGTCTTTGTATAGGTCACTTATTATTTATGTGAATTGTCTTTGTGCAGACACTACTTACATGTAGAAATTGTCTTTGTATAGGCCACTTATTATTTATGTGAATTGTCTTTGTGCAGACACTACTTACATGTAGGAATTGTCTTTGTGCAGACACTTCTTACATGTAGGAATTGTCTTTGTACAGACACTTATTATTTATGTGAATTGTCTTTGTATAGGCCACTTCTTACATGTAGAAATTGTCTTTGTACAGGCACTTATTATTTATGTGAATTGTCTTTGTACAGGCTACTTATTATTTATGTGAATTGTCTTTGTACAGGCTACTTATTATTTATGTGAATTGTCTTTGTACAGGCTACTTATTATTTATGTGAATTGTCTTTGTACAGGCTACTTATTATTTATGTGAATTGTCTTTGTATAGGCCACTTCTTACATGTAGAAATTGTCTTTGTACAGGCTACTTATTATTTATGTGAATTGTCTTTGTGCAGACACTACTTACATGTAGGAATTGTCTTTGTGCAGACACTTCTTACATGTAGGAATTGTCTTTGTGCAGACACTACTTACATGTAGAAATTGTCTTTGTATAGGTCACTTATTATTTATGTGAATTGTCTTTGTACAGACACTACTTACATGTAGAAATTGTCTTTGTATAGGCCACTTATTATTTATGTGAATTGTCTTTGTGCAGACACTACTTACATGTAGGAATTGTCTTTGTGCAGACACTTCTTACATGTAGGAATTGTCTTTGTACAGACACTTATTATTTATGTGAATTGTCTTTGTATAGGCCACTTCTTACATGTAGAAATTGTCTTTGTACAGGCACTTATTATTTATGTGAATTGTCTTTGTACAGGCTACTTATTATTTATGTGAATTGTCTTTGTACAGGCTACTTATTATTTATGTGAATTGTCTTTGTACAGGCTACTTATTATTTATGTGAATTGTCTTTGTACAGGCTACTTATTATTTATGTGAATTGTCTTTGTATAGGCCACTTCTTACATGTAGAAATTGTCTTTGTACAGGCTACTTATTATTTATGTGAATTGTCTTTGTATAGGCCACTTCTTACATGTATGAATTGTCTTTGTGAACACTGCCCACATCCTTTGATATATCTGTTATCCATCATTTGTGTGAGCAAGTTACAATGATGTCATGTTTTTATTGTTAACTTACTTATCTGATCCATATTCTAATATTTGTGCAGACACTTCTAGTCTAGCTATTGACTTCACACCTTGGTTAATTGACTTTAGTTTGAACATTACTGGATTCATACAGCAACTCATAATATCATACCATTTCATTCTTGTTTTCTTGCTTGTTCAGTGATTACTTCAGAGAATGTCAACATTATCAATTCTCCTTATGTGGACAAAAATGAGCCATTACTGAGCATTCGCTTCATACAGGTGAGGTTATGTGTTTAAAGCAATACTTAGAATCATTGAAGGTTTTGATGAGCTAATCTGTACATAGTTAAATATCTATGTATCATACTCTTGTCTGACCATATCATAATATATGATCACATTATAATATATCAGACTCTAAAATGGGAACTCACCTGCATTGGGAATTTCCCTGTATATTTTCAGTTTGGAATATCTTCATTGCACTCTGGACATGTCCATAGGTGCTCCGATCTCCTTCGCAATATCTCCAACAGTGTCCAGCAACTGACCATACCAGTTCGATTTTGATTCATGAGCCTACTCATGTACCTGTTATGCTGTTCTTTTCTTGCTACTCCAATCTTCAATCCCAGCTCCTGCAATTTAGTAGTTGACGTGGATTGGTTTAAATGAAAATCTTCTTTGCGGCCACACTCTATGAGGGCGTTCCAAATATCAGCTCTATCCATTGGCTGGCTGTCAGATATTGTGGCAGAACCAACCAGCCTGTCTGCTCTCTCATTGCCAATGACACCCATGTGCCTCGGAACGAAGATAAGTGTGATTCTGCAACTTGTTGACACTTGTAGTGATTCAGTCCATTGCCTGCGCACCAAACCAGCCTCCACCTTGCGGATCATACTGAATGAATCACTCAGAATGCACGCATGAGAGTAGTTTTGTGACTCCAGCCAGCGTAGTGCTTTAGTTACCGCCAGTACCTCCATTGTCATTTTACTATATCAGACTCTAGAATGGGAATTCCCCTGTGTATTTTACTATATTTAACTCTAGAATGGGAATTCCCCTGTGTATTTTACTATATTTAACTCTAGAATTAGAATTATCCTGTGTATTTTACTATATTTAACTCTAGAATGGGAATTCCCCGGTGTATTTTACTATATCTAACTCTAGAATGGGAATTATCCTGTGTATTTTACTTTATCTAACTCTAGAATGGGAATTATCCTGTGTATTTTACTTTATCTAACTCTAGAATGGGAATTATCCTGTGTATTTTACTTTATCTAACTCTAGAATGGGAATTCCCTGTGTATTTTACTATATCTAACTCTAGAATGGAATTCCCTGGGTATTTTACTATATCTAACTCTAGAATTCGAATTTTCCTGTGTATTTTACTATATCCTCCTCTAGAATGGGAATTCCCCGGTGTATTTTACTATATTTGACTCAAGAATGGAAAGTTTTAATTTCATGTTGTTGTTGGGGAATACAGTATTTTTCTTTGAGCAATGGCACATGTAATCAACATCATGCTGGAATCCTTTACTTCACTGTGTTTCTGGTACCCATTTGAGGTTAGGTAGACCTAAGAGCAGTTGTAATCGGATTGAAATCCCACTCTGACTGGAGATTTCAAAACAAGGACAGCAACATAAATGAGTTCATATCCCTTGAAGCTTTTTATGTTTAGAGGAGACTGGATCTTATGACTGTAAAATACATATAGTAAATACTGTGGATATGCAGCTATTAACTGACTGGCTACTAATTGAAAAACAAGTAGTGGCTGAATTAAATTTAGCTCCCATTTTCTCGTTGCAGGTGTGTCTACAAACTCAGCTGTATATTTCTTAATCATTAACATATTTTTATGAGTAATATACCATTTTGTAGGGAAATGAGTTTTCTTTAAGATTAATCTAAAACAATTGTTAGTTAATATTTTGTAGGAAATTTGTAAATGTAAAATTATTATTTACAACAGAAAAGAATTTTTAAAATATAAAATGTTCAACTTAACCTTCAAGTTTTTAATTTTTAGTGCATTTAATACCTTTCACTTGATGGCTACCGTATAGTATATCCAATAATAAAAAAAAATAAAAGAACACAGAAAATGAACAATATTTAGTAAATAATTCACACTTCCAATCGTCTATGACCTTATCGCTTGTTGCCATAGTAAACAATTGTGTACAGTTCGGTAAATGGCATTAAATCACAATAAATATGACAAAATATACTTTTTTTTTACCTTCAACTGGATACATGTTGTTCCTGAATAAGCTTGCCATCTATAAATTAAAAATCTTGTAGCGAAACAGAAAAGGATAATGTAAATATAAAATCTGTTTATCTAGGAAACTTCTTCAAACACTCTATATCATGTACAAAGCAGATTGCTGACCCGTCCTGAAATTTGAACCAGGTATACTTGGGTTGTGATCAAGCTCACTAAAGTTTAAGCTACAGACGCTCACTCAGATAGATATGTACACAGTCACCACTTGTCAACCACTCTGTGATTTGTATGTGATCTGAGACTAAGCGATTGTATGTTGTGCCAGTTATGCGCCTACAAGTAGGCCAGCACATCCGATTTCTGCGATGGATGTTTTTTATTTACTAGGGTAGCATCCCTAGGGCTTACATCAGTTGCCTTTTGCGACATGCATTGTAGGTTGCAGTGGTACTATTCTTTGCCTCCCTTGCGGGTCCCGACACCACACAGGCGAACTAGGAAACAAAAATGACTCTCACAGTGGCTTGCTGCCATGAGTAAATAGCTGCTTTGATGCTCCCAGTGGCTTCTAGGAGGTAGTCAGTTAAACTTAATCAACATTTGCACATCTACTCTACATAGCCTATAACTTTAAGGGAAAATACCTTACAAAAATAGTATGCAATGAATTGTCAAACCAATATCAGTTTTTAAAAACTTTAATAAAACATGGAACTCCAAGTGATATAGTTTAAAAGTAAATTATAATTGTTAATTCCAATGTTGTCTCATTTCTAGCACATAAAAATGATGAGTCAAGATATAGAAAATAAGCTAAATGCATTTGAAAGTAGGTGTCTGCAAAAATAGTGACATAAAATGGGTCAAATTTAGGAGATGTCATGAAATTGAAGAAATATCTGGTCAACCACTAGTATCAACTGTTATAAGAAAAAGAATACAGAGATATGTTGGCCATACTCTGCGAATAAATGATCAAAGAATCACAATGCAGGCATTGAAATGAAGACAAATGTTTCAAGTAAGAATGGACACACTAGAGAAACAGAGAAACAAACATTACTGAGAAAAGTGAGAGATTTTGGTCTTGGTTCAAAAAAGAGATTTAACTAGTTTTCCAGGATAGAGCAGCAGAAAAAAATTGAGAATTGATTGAGGCCTTATGTAATGGTAAGGGGAAGAGTTGGGGAGGGAATAGTTACCTATCACTTTGTTATGTGACACATCATCTTGTACTTGAATCCATCCTGCATCCATCTATTCTAGGCTAACAAGAAAGGACCAGAATTTAAGACAACTTACAACAACAATTCCCAGTGTATCACTGTTGAATTCTCAACTTTGGATATTGTTCTTCATCAGGGAGTTATCCTTAGGTAATCTTTGGAAGTTAATTGAAGATTGAAATAAAGATAACAGATATCTGTAAAATAATCATAAAGTGAGTTATCCTTAGGTAATCTTTAGAAGTTAATTGAAGGTTGAAATAAAGATAACAGATATCTGTAAAATAATCATAAAGTGAGTTATCCTTAGGTAATCTTTGGAAGTTAATTGAAAGTTGAAATAAAGATAACAGATATCTGTAGAATAATCATAAAGTGAGTTATCCTTAGGTAATCTTTGGAAGTTAATTGAAGGTTGAAATAAAGATAACAGATATCTGCAGAATAATCATAAAGTGAGTTATCCTTAGGTAATCTTTGGAAGTTAATTGAAGGTTGAAATAAAGATAACAGATATCTGTAAAATAATCATAAAGTGAGTTATCCTTAGGTAATCTTTGGAAGTTAATTGAAAGTTGAAATAAAGATAACAGATATCTGTAAAATAATCATAAAGTGAGTTATCCTTAGGTAATCTTTGGAAGTTAATTGAAGGTTGAAATAAAGATAACAGATATCTGTAAAATAATCATAAAGTGAGTTATCCTTAGGTAATCTTTGGAAGTTAATTGAAGGTTGAAATAAAGATAACAGATATCTGTAGAATAATCATAAAGTGAGTTATCCTTAGGTAATCTTTGGAAGTTAATTGAAGGTTGAAATAAAGATAACAGATATCTGTAGAATAATCATAAAGTCTGATAGAAAGTAATGGTCAATAAATGTGTCTAGCGTTTGAAATGAAGAAATGTTTAAGGCAGAAAGCATTGCTGTTTCATTGTGAGGTTGAGAGAGAGATATATGAAAGTAATGGTCAATAAATGTGTCTAGCGTTTGAAATGAAGAAATGTTTAAGGCAGAAAGCATTGCTATTTCATTGTGAGGTTGAGAGAGAGAGATATAGAAAGTAATGGTCAATAAATGTGTCTAGCGTTTGAAATGAAGAAATGTTTAAGGAAAGCATTGCTGTTTCATTGTGAGGTTGAGAGAGAGAGAGATATATGAAAGTAATGGTCAATAAATGTGTCTAGCGTTTGAAATGAAGAAATGTTTAAGGAAAGCATTGCTGTTTCATTGTGAGGTTGAGAGAGAGATATATGAAAGTAATGGTCAATAAATGTGTCTAGCGTATGAAATGAAATGTTTAAGGAAAGCATTGCTATTTCATTGTGAGGTTGAGAGAGAGAGATATATATGAAAGTAATGGTCAATAAATGTGTCTAGCGTTTGAAATGAAATGTTTAAGGAAAGCATTGCTGTTTCATTGTGAGGTTGAGAGAGAGAGATATATGAAAGTAATGGTCAATAAATGTGTCTAGCGTTTGAAATGAAGAAATGTTTAAGGCAGAAAGCATTGCTGTTTCATTGTGAGGTTGAGAGAGAGATATATGAAAGTAATGGTCAATAAATGTGTCTAGCGTATGAAATGAAATGTTTAAGGAAAGCATTGCTATTTCATTGTGAGGTTGAGAGAGAGAGATATATGAAAGTAATGGTCAATAAATGTGTCTAGCGTTTGAAATGAAATGTTTAAGGAAAGCATTGCTGTTTCATTGTGAGGTTGAGAGAGAGAGATATATGAAAGTAATGGTCAATAAATGTGTCTAGTGTTTGAAATGTTTAAGGCAGAAAGCATTCTATTTCATTGTGAGGTTAGAGAGAGAGATATATGAAAGTAATGCAGAAAGCATTGCTGTTTCATTGTGAGGTTGAGAGAGAGAGATATATGAAAGTAATGCAGAAAGCATTGCTATTTCATTGTGAGGTTGAGAGAGAGAGATATATGAAAGTAATGCAGAAAGCATTGCTATTTCATTGTGAGGTTGAGAGAGAGAGATATATGAAAGTAATGCAGAAAGCATTGCTATTTCATTGTGAGGTTGAGAGAGAGAGATATATGAAAGTAATGCAGAAAGCATTGCTATTTCATTGTGAGGTTGAGAGAGAGAAATATAAGTAATGCAGAAAGCATTGCTGTTTCATTGTGAGGTTGAGAGAGAGAGATATATGAAAGTAATGCAGAAAGCATTGCTATTTCATTGTGAGGTTGAGAGAGAGAGAGAGATATATGAAAGTAATGCAGAAAGCATTGCTATTTCATTGTGAGGTTGAGAGAGAGAGATATATATGAAAGTAATGCAGAAAGCATTGCTGTTTCATTGTGAGGTTGAGAGAGAGAGATATATGACAATCGTGGCATACACTTTACATGACGTCACCATCAACCACAATAAATGATTTGTTGATTTTCTAGACACCACTTACATGTTTAGTAGTTTGACATTGCTTTCTGAACAGTGAGGTCTGTTTTTACCATTTAAAAATTCAAGTGAACAAATTTGATTACAAACTGCTTGCAGTTTGAATTACGTACACATGGGTTGTGATCAAGTTCACTAAAACTTAAGCTACAAATGCTCACTCAGATAGATATGTACAGGTCTATATTATTATCAGTTTTATTTCAAAACAGGTAAGATTATTTGCTGACATGCATTATTGGTGACTGAACAGACATCACATCATTCTGGCAGACCCATAGGTGCTTAGTCTCCCATGTTGCACAGCATGCATACTGATGATTCCTGTGACTTGCTGGTTAAACACACTCCTCTTCTCCCCCTCAAGCATCTAGTTCTACTTGTACTCCATGTAATTTCAATCTCCTTAAATCACGACATTGATTCAAGTCAATTTTAATGTCCTCATCTAACAGTAGGTCGAAAGAGACAGAAGAACATTCCCCTTATCCATCCTAAACTCCCCAACAACTCTCTTGTTGCCATGAACGCCCTCATGCCCATCATTTTATGTGCATTCAAGATAATTTTTGTTTGAATTAATATTAGTGCATGTTTGAATATGTAAATTAATGTTAGTACATGTTTGAATATGTAAATTAACTCTTTCCATGCACAGTTATTTCCTCAATTTTTAAGCAGTTAATTCAAGGAAAGTAAAAAAAAAAATTTTTTTAAATAAAATGATCCCAACTACTTATCAATAAATAAACATATATATTTTATTATATACTAAATTGAAGAAAACTTGACAACCCAATAGAATAACAAGGTTGAAAAGTAGTATAAGTAAAACAGTAGAAGTAATACAAGAAAGACTTCTTATAAGGGAAGCAACTCTATGGCGCAGTTGCGGTTTATGGCGTGCAACGGACTTCCGCGTGGCGCAGTGTGCGGCTTAAAGTGTGGAAAGAGTTAATGTTAGTACATGTTTGAATATGTAAATTAATGTTAGCACATGTTTGAATATGTAAACGCTCTAAGAGAAAACATACACTCTTAAGATTTCAACAAAGAAGATAAAGGGTATTATCTATCTCGGTTGTGCAAGTTAAGCATACGGAAAAGTGCGGCAAGACAGGAAAATCACAAGAGAAACCTAGTCGATGCATCAACCAACACAGAACGGGAGTTGTTAGTCTAAACACAATGAAATACGTGCTTGGGAGGAGATAGAATGGAGAAATTATGGATATGTCCGATGTGTGATGAAAATGATCCTCAAATGAGCAATGAACAATATGTAAATTAATATTAGTACATGTTTGAATATGTAAATTAATGTTAGTACATGTTTTAATATGAACTTAACATTAAGACATGTTTAGATATTGATCATTGACTGGGAGGATGCCGGTCTCACTCGACAACGTGTTGTTTTCAGTGATATTAGAGTCCTTAATATAACATTTCTTATTTTCTGTGTAAATTATGCGATATACATATGTTTTGCATTAGATAGCATATATTCTATGCATTTAAAATACATAACTGATACAAAAATACACCCATTTCATTACTGCTATCCCACAGAAAAAAAATGTTTCAGTGCAACAATGTTCACCGAAAACGGTGGCTGTATTTTCATTCTCCTCTTTGAATGTGTTATCTTCTGATGTCCAAGTGGTTAAATATTCACTAATTTCATCAGGACAGTAATCCAAGTGATCAGGTTACCTATATTGGTGAAATTTAGAATATTTCTAGGAGCAAGTTGAAACATGTTCTAGAAACATTCACAATGATAGTACTTTGGTCTCACTCAATATGTGTTATTTTCAAGAACATTAGAGGCAGTAATATTAGAAAATTTATTATTGAAAAATAAATGATGTGATGTACATAACATTAGTTAGCATGTATTCCATGCATTTACAATACTTCTTCTTCTAATGCTCTATATCGATCACTTGTTAACCACTCTTTCTGATTTATATGTGATCTGAGTCTAGGAGCGATTGTACGTTATGCCAGTTATGCGCATACAAGTAGGCCAGCACATCTGATTTCTGCAACAGTTTTTATTTACTAGGCTAGTTTCCCTAGGAACCTACCTTAGTCACCTCTTATGACATGCCTTGTAGTTCTCAGTGTTACTATTCTACTATTCTTTGCTCCTCTTGCCCACCCAACAACACACAGGTGATTTGCAATACATAAATAATATAAAAACACACCCAGTTCATGATGTTTATCCCATCATTAATATGTTGACGAAATTCCAATAGCTGAACGTTTGGGAGTTAATGATTTGTTTTTAATTAGTTCATGTGTACTTTTTTGTTGTTGTCTACTTGCACCTAATGTCTGAACTTTCATCTCAATAGCTTGTTGAATTTTGCCAAGAAAATAGAACCATCCATAGAATCCTACACTGCGTCTCAAGCTACCAAAAGGATACTGTCAGCAACTTCTGTCATTTCGCGACCACCAAGCCATATATTTCTTGAAAGTGAGTTTATGATAAAGCTTGCCAAATTTTAAATCTGTATAAAAGCAACTTTGTTTGTATGCCCGCTAGTATCCTCAAATAAATTGAGACCAAATAAAAACCAAACTTGATTACGGTCACTACAGTCATGATTATAAGCATTGAAGTGATGACAAAATATATGCAATTATGCATTTAACAGCTTCAGGAAGAGCAGCTAAGACTTTAACAAATAATAAATTATTTACTTAGCATTAGCTGCCATGAAACTGACACATACATATTCTGTAGTGCACTATCATTTGTAGAAACATCAGATGTTGTGTTTGGTTTTCATCTGAAGCTCACAGATCTAGATACCATATAATGTAAAGATATACAGTTTTTTTCTCTGGTCAGCTTCTTATACCACATATTGGGCTCTCTGTAGTGTAGAGGTTAGCTGCTTGCCTCTCGTGTCAAAGGTAACTGGTTCACTTCCTTGTGGAGCCATCGGCATATTTTTCCAGAGATCCCTGATCTCAGTGTTACTTGAGATCGAGTTCCAAGGCCTATCGGAGACGGACAATAAAACCTAGATCCTGTGTTCAATTTGAGCACGTAAAAGAACCCTTGGCAGTTTAAAGTTGAGAATAGCAGGCTTGTAAGCCACTGCCCGTTGCAAAATTCATTTGAAAAAGTTGAGAATAGCAGACTTGTAAGCCACTACCCGTTGCAAAATTCATTTGAAAAAGTTGAGAATAGCAGGCTTGTAAGCCACTGCCGGGCAAAATTCCTTTGAAAAAGTTGAGAATAGCAGGCTTGTAAGCCACTGCCCGTTGCAAAATTCATTTGAAAAAGTTGAGAATAGCAGACTTGTAAGCCAATGCCCGTTGCAAAATTCATTTGAAAAAGTTGAGAATAGCAGGCTTGTAAGCCACTACCCGTTGCAAAATTCATTTGAAAAAGTTGAGAATAGCAGACTTGTAAGCCAATGCCCGTTGCAAAATTCATTTGAAAAAGTTGAGAATAGCAGGCTTGTAAGCCACTACCCGTTGCAAAATTCATTTGAAAAAGTTGAGAATAGCAGGCTTGTAAGCCAATGCCCGTTGCAAAATTCATTTGAAAAAGTTGAGAATAGCAGGCTTGTAAGCCACTACCCGTTGCAAAATTCATTTGAAAAAGTTGAGAATAGCAGACTTGTAAGCCAATGCCCGTTGCAAAATTCATTTGAAAAAGTTGAGAATAGCAGGCTTGTAAGCCACTACCCGTTGCAAAATTCATTTGAAAAAGTTGAGAATAGCAGGCTTGTAAGCCACTACCCGTTGCAAAATTCATTTGAAAAAGTTGAGAATAGCAGACTTGTAAGCCAATGTCCGTTGCAAAATTCATTTGAAAAGTTGAGAATAGCAGACTTGTAAGCACTACCGTGCAAAATTCATTTGAAAAAGTTGAGAATAGCAGGCTTGTAAGCCACTGCCCGTTGCAAAATTCATTTGAAAAAGTTGAGAATAGCAGGCTTGTAAGCCACTACCGTTCAAATTCATTTGAAAAGTTGAGAATAGCAGACTTGTAAGCCAATGCCCTTGCAAATTCATTTGAAAAGTTGAGAATAGCAGACTTGTAAGCCACTACCCGTTGCAAAATTCATTTGAAAAAGTTGAGAATAGCAGACTTGTAAGCCACTACCCGTTGCAAAATTCATTTGAAAAAGTTGAGAATAGCAGACTTGTAAGCCACTACCCGTTGCAAAATTCATTTGAAAAAGTTGAGAATAGCAGGCTTGTAAGCCACTGTCCGTTCAAAATTCATATGAAAAGTTGAGAATAGCAGACTGTAAGCCACTGCCGTGCAAAATTCATTTGAAAAAGTTGAGAATAGCAGGCTTGTAAGCCAATGCCCGTTGCAAAATTCATTTGAAAAAGGATTAACAGTAAAATTCCTACAAAATATCTTCACATCTTTAAATTACATTGTGACCCTCACCCAGTGCTACGGAGTTTGTGCACTTCAGCTGAGATCTTCCAGTGTAAGAAAGAGATCAGAGCACACATGGTTAGTCACTGAAGTGCAATGATGATGGTCCTATCAAGCAATAAATCAATCCATCATTATACCACAAATGTAATAATCAGCACAAAATTAAAGAACACTCATGTTTAGTTTTGTTTTCATCCAGTTGTAAGCAATTCAGGAGATATTAGTTTATCCTAAGCAAAACTTTACCATCCTAACTTGATAATTTCACTCATAGGTCAAATGTCTCACCTCCACTGCTATCATGCTGAAATCAGCTTATCACATGCTGAATACATCTTTTTCATGGTCTTTCTCTTCATTGTTAGAATGTTTCCATCCATAATTGTTTTCTCCAGCCCTTCATGTCTATTTATGTGTCCAAAAACTTCAACGTTTTCATTGGTTTTTTTTAAGCATCAGTCAGTTTTCTTTGCTTTTGAGCTTCTTCTGGGTATATCTATTTGTTTTCTTCTGTGGTATACCGAGGACTCTTCTATACCATATAGATTCTCTCGCGTTCATATATCATATAAATTCTAAAGTACATGTATGCTTTCTTCTCTACTGTGTTAAATATCCATGTCTCACACCCATAATTTGCTACTGGGAATATATATATATATACACTCTTAGTATTCTGATCTTTGTTGTCCTATCAGTTTTATTCCATACTGTTCTTACTTTTAGTTTTTGTAGGGTTGTGTTTTTGTTTTCTTTCCTTCATCTCACTTCCATCTCCTCTAAACAGTTACTCAAGATATTCAAAACTGTCAACTTTTTATTCTCTACCCATTGATAAAAATATCCTTTGTCATGATTGTATTACAAGTTATCATTATTGTTCTATTTGTTGCCACATTGAGATATAGGATTTAAGCTTTTCTCTTGCACTACCATTATTGATTTCTCAATTCATTTTTGTGATGTTGATAGTAACACTTTATGATCTTCATATCTTAGTTTAGGTATTTCTCTTAATATCGCTATAAAGGGATCTCAGGATCTACATAACTTACTTGACTTATTCCTCTCCCATCCTTGTGCAGCATAGGACCTCAACTTTTCCTGGTCCCTGACGGTTTTCTTTATGGGAGATCTACCTAGATAAAGTAATGTCTTCTTCAGATTTCACAGTATTTGGTATTTGGCATCAGTATGACACATACACAATTTTAATCACAGCTAGAACCAAATATAGATACCTATCTTTTGAAATCACAGACCATACATTTCTTGTTTCAGCAAGTTTTCCTAGTCAAGTCATTCTTCAGCAATATAGTTTCACAAATAGTATATCTTCTTGACATCTCTTTATCATTGCAGTTCATAACTGTGTTAAATGTATCTACATGCAAATAATGTAAACTTATGAAATATTAATTTATAATTTAAACAAAGAATTAGCAAAATACTTTTCTTCTGCTGCTGTGATTAACATCAGCTATGCTTCTATTCTGGTGTAGGTCGTAAACAGGACAGTGCATTTCAGGTCTTCACTGGTCCACCATAATTTATTTTGAAAGGTTGCTACATTAGGCCAGTTTTTATATTTGATCAGCAAGAGTAGGACAGTCTTGCAAGACATATTACTGAATCTTACTAGTTGCTCTGCAGTTGCAAACAGCAGTCTCTGATGCATATTCTGTTCCCATGGGCTCTGTGATTAAAATGTATTATTTTGAGCCTGAATATCTTTGTCTGTTGCATAAACTGATCAGATGATTTTTTCAGTGATTCTTGATCTCATTGCAGATGAGATCAACTTCTTAGTCCTATCAGAGATGCAGGATAAAATGTATGTCTTATGTTCATGAGGAGCAGGTAAAAGAATCCTTGGCAGTAGAAAATCAAAAAGAGTAGGATCAAAGGTCACTCACTATCTGGCCAAAAAGACATTAATAACAATTAAATTCAACTTTCTACAAATGTTCACTTTTTTCTGTATTACATTGCTGATTCTCGCTGTTACTACAAAGTTTGAACTCTGTTGCTAAGATCTTCTTGTGTTCAAAGTAAATTGGAACATGCATGGTTATTCACTGAAATGCAATGATGATTGTCGTATCAATCATTCAATCAAATGCTCTGGTTTCAACATTTCGTTCTCGTTTTGTTTACTATCAATCTAAGATAGACAAAATAATTAATTTTAATCAGTAGGTGAAATAATAAGTGAAAAAATGAAAAATAAGCAAGGTATTTTACTTTTGATATTTAGTTTTACTACTATCTATCTGATTGTAGATTACAGAGATATATTACAACAGATTTCAAGCCACTGGTCTAAACATTTGACATCAAACAGATCATTTTATCTAAAATTACTGAAATATGTATCAGTTATCTCCTATTTTTTTCTCAGAATTCTTAACATATATTTTTCTTTATTCAATCTTCATATCTTTCTTGATTTTCATCATCTGTTCTTCTTTTTTCTGTTTATCTCCTGCATATAAAACATATTTCTGGGTATTTGCTCCATCCTTCTAAATTGTACTTAAACGAATTACCTGTCACTTTGCTCAGAATCCAAGCAACATTCAGATGGCCTAATGCTGAAAGTTAAAGCACTGGTGGACAGTATTCAATTTGGTATATGCAATGCAAAATGTGTTGTAATGCGCTCAAAAGTAGAAGGTAAGACCATCTACTTTTTCTGATATGACTGTTTCTCAAATGTTATTATTGTCTTATTTTTTTCCAGACATTCACTTCATCTATAAGTAACTCATTGCTTCTTGAATAGATATGTATTCTATTTTCTTGATATCTTGACAAAATTATGAATACATGTATTACATTCTTTGTTATGTTTAAATCATTTATATCTGATCAATTTGGGGACTCTCTGGAGCAAAAGTTCTCCTTGCGTTCTAACAACATGGGTTCTCATCTGGGCAGTTTTGTTTGATTCACAAGTACATTTTTCCCCACTGATGTCTAGAATTGTTGCTGGAACTACAATACTCTCAGCCGATGATGTGTCATTTCTGCAGAGATGGATCAAGCCATATGGGGAAACAAGGTGTAAAGAAGTCATATCATTTGACAAGAAATATTTTAAACATTGTCCATTGACTTGTCAGGTAAACAGTCATTAGAATATTCAAGTCATACAAATTAAATACTAGCACTGAAGAAAAATATATTTCAAGATGGCTACCTTGATTTTTGTTTTTTTATTTGTCTTTCAGCTAGTTTAAAAAAAATTTATTTGTCTTTATCTGGTATTTTATTTTATTTATCTCTTTCAGCTACTGTTTTTTAATTTATTAGTCTTTATCTAGTATTTTGTTTGATTTATCTCTTTCAGGTACAGGTTTTTAATTTATTAGTCTTTATCTGGTATTTTGTTTAATTTATCTCTTTCAGGTACTTTTTAAAAATATATTTGTCTTTATCTGGTATTTTATTTGATTTATCTCTTTCAGGTACAGGTTTTTAAAAATATATTTGTCTTTCTGGTATGTTATTTGATTTATCTCTTTCAGCTACAGGTTTTTAAAAATTTATTTGTTTTTATCTGGTATTTTATTTGATTTATCTCTTTCAGGTACAGGTTTTTAAAAATATATTTGTTTTTATCTGGTATTTTATTTGATTTATCTCTTTCAGGTACAGGTTTTTAAAAATATATTTGTCTTTCTCTGGTATTTTATTTGATTTATCTCTTTCAGCTACATGTTTTTTAATTTATTAGTTTTTATATGATAGTGAAATTTAACTGTCGATATAAGGGGGTGAGTTTTAGTGAGTTCTAAGGTAATGAATGTTATCTTTCTCAGGTATTGAATTTATTCTGACTTTGCTAAGTTTAAAAAGAAGCTAATTGATTGATTGATTGATTGATTGATTGATTGATAGGACCATCGTTATTGCACTTTGGTGAGTAACCATGTGTGCTCTGATCTCTTTCTGACACAGGAAGATCTCTACTGCAGTGCACAAACTCCATAGCACCGTTGAGGGTCCCGATAAAAGCTAATAGACACAGAATTGATTTCATTGTTTCAGATTTCCCCATATGACTTGGTAACTCTTTGCAAAAATGGCATGCAACCTTCAGAGAGTATTGCCAAAAGCACAGATTTCATGTCTCCAGCAACAATCATAGGCATGTCTGGAAAAAATGAACTCATGAACCAAATATCAGAAGCCTTGATTTGAACCCACATTCTTCAGAACACAATGCATATGACTTGACCACTTTGCCACAGAGACAAATGACAAACTTTTCTAAATATTCAAATTCAATCGTTTTCCAAGGATTGATTTTGATGTGTTTTTTCTCATGTATGAAAATTGATATTAACTTTCTCAGGTATTGAATTTGGCATTGGCATGCAATATCAAACAATTGGTGTCACTACTATCATGAGGAAAATTGAAGTTATTGATCCTGATCCTATGACATACCACCCAAAGGTTAACAAGATGTCATGTATATACTTGTATCTGTTTTTTTTCACATCAATATTGTTGTTTTCTAGAGTCCTATTTTGTTCATTTTAATTGTCATATCAATTTCTAATATATTTATTGATTTCTTTCTTTCCGTTATTTACTATTGCAGTCGCCGAGTGGTTACCGGGCCCAAATTTGGGGGTAAAGAATGGAACCACTGTTACCTGCCATGCATGTCGTAGGAGGCGACTAAGGAGGTTTGGCTGAAATCGGATGCACATGTCCTAAACGTGTAGAGGTCTATGCGTTTAGGGCCTACCAAACCAATGTGCAACGTATACATGTTCTTGGCAAAGACCAAACATATCACAAAGAGTGATTAAAATTGGTCGTGAAGAACGAATGCAAAGAAGAAGAAGGAGACTATTGCAGTTGTAATCTTGTCTCCAGCACTTGTTACTGCTTTCACCCATCCTACATCTGATATTTTCTTCTAGAGTTATTGGTGTTCTTTGTTAACTATTCTCAGTGTGCATTATTACTCTATTCTTTATACAATTTCTTTTTATGGTTCCAACATATTCTTTATTCATCCCTCAATTGTTCCATATTTTCTATTCCATTATCTTCTTAACCCTCTTAGATCATTGAGCCAACATATAGACCTGCGACTATGTTTAGAATGCCACTAAGCCATTATGTTGCCTTTTGGGTGTCTGTTGAGATAAGCAAATGTTTCTACACCCTAACGTTAGTGAAGTTAAAAAATCTTCATGCAACGGAAAGTACTTATATATAGAGACACATTTACTTCCTATTAACAAAGATTTGTAAGCGTGGAAAACATGTGTTATTGTGATAAATTCATAGAGCATATTTCTTCATTAATTTGCTATAATTTTAGATAAACTACTTACTATGATAATCTAGTGAAACATATAGAATATGTTAACACACGGATTATCTCATTCACTTGCTACTGCTGGAAACATATATGAATATTAAGTTGTTATACAAGCATGTGAATATAAATATTGTTTATGATTTTTTTTTTTTTTTAAAATAGTCATGCTACAATAATCTAATTTTCTCAAACATATATCACCTGATGTAAATTATTATTATATTGTGTTCATCATCCAAGTAACAACAATTTGAAATATAGTATGTCATACTTCAAAGAAACAATACTATAAAGGTTGAAACTACTTGATATTGAATGTTAAATTTGCATTTCAAAATAAATACAGAGTGAAAGGGTTCATATTTAAATTCCGTATGTAGTAGCCAGTCCCCCCCAGGTAGCAGCTGATGAACCAGACAGTTAGCTTTAGTGTGTAGTTGGTAGATATTTAGATATTCTTATTAGCTGACCGTAGTGTTTGCGCACTAAATCTGCATCTGTCCACTATAAGCAGTATGGCAACACCAAACGAGACCTGACGTAGTAAAACTAATCGACGTAGTGACGGCATAGAAACGGTAGTAAACACAGAAGAGACGACATAAACATTGGGCATGACCAGACGTGTTCGTGTATTGTCCACAAATTATAACAGCAAATAAATGTATATGAAATGAATCCACCTGGTTTGTTTAGTATATTATAGTTGCATGAAAGAGACATCGTCAAAGATACACTATCATCCAATGGAACATCATCATCAGGACTAAATAACACCCCAGGATCATCTAAAACATCAGAAACTATAACACATATTTACCTTTTCTGTTTGGTGTTACAACTGATTGTTACTGAAACAGATTGCGTATGAGACATCTTTTTAAAGATCTAAATGGCTAATCGCAGGAATGAAATGTTGCTTGAAAGATGTGAAATATTTAGTTACTTTTTCCATTACTTCCCGTTCCTATTCCACTTTTATATTAACTGGAAATTACTTAAAAGTGAAGTGTAAATGATAACAAATACATAACAACATGGCTTATGCTAGAAATAGAAGTGAAACGGAGTTTACTATTCATTCTAAGATACCCTGTGACCAAAAAGCTAGAGATTTTTCATGAATGGTCATGATGCTAGTTTAAAAACAATTAATAAATAATGCATCGAATCACAATTTTCTTAATGTTTATGTATTCAATAATGGATTACCAATATAAAGAGAGCGGTCAGACTCGTTTATTCAACATATTGTTCATCAACATATTGTTCTTCAGTAAGTTGAATTTTTGATCTCACAATTTTTATTTGTAATGTATACTAATATGTGTCCTGTATAATTAACACTTTATTATATTTCCTAATACAGTAAATATTTTGTGAAACTACATCCATTTGTCTTCAATCTGATATATATAATAAGCCATATTGTCAATCATATTTAGAAACAGTATTTTAGTTTTTCTAAACTAATAGTGCAATTTGGTTGGAAATAAAAAACTAATTCCGTCCAGAGGCTAAAGAAACTCAGTAGCTAATCAGTTAAGCCATGTAGACAGACAGATTATTGTG
Source organism: Arion vulgaris (assembly GCA_020796225.1). Taxonomy (NCBI): domain Eukaryota; kingdom Metazoa; phylum Mollusca; class Gastropoda; order Stylommatophora; family Arionidae; genus Arion; species Arion vulgaris. Next base: position 40,243,407 of record CM036768.1, read on the forward strand.
AAGAAAAGTAAAGATCATTGCCTGTAGTGACAGGTCATTTCTTAAACAGTGGTAGACCTTCTCCATAGTCACAGATTAGAACTCTCCAATTCTGAGAATGACTCTTCTGGATAGTCATTGATTCTCTCCTACACTACTAGACAGTGACAATTTCTCTTAGAGAATAGTGCTCCTTCTCTTAGACAGTTATTGATTCTCTCTGACACTACTAGACAGTTATTGATTCTCTCTGACACTACTAGACAGTTATTGATTCTCTCTGACACTACTAGACAGTTATTGATTCTCTCTTACACTACTAGACAGTTATTGATTCTCTCTTACACTACTAGACAGTTATTGATTCTCTCTGACACTACTAGACAGTTATTAATTCTCTCCTACACTACTAGACAGTTATTGATTCTCTCTTACACTACTAGACAGTTATTGATTCTCTCTGACACTACTAGACAGTTATTAATTCTCTCCTACACTACTAGACAGTTATTGATTCTCTCTTACACTACTAGACAGTTATTGATTCTCTCTGACACTACTAGACAGTTATTGTTTCTATCTGACACTACTAGACAGTTATTGATTCTCTCTGACAATACTAGACAGTTATTGATTCTCTCACTACTAGACAGTTATTGATCTTACACTACTAGACAGTTATTGATTCTCTCTGACACTACTAGACAGTTATTGATTCTCTCTGACACTACTAGACAGTTATTGATTCTCTCTCATACACTACTAGACAGTTATTGATTCTCTCTCATACACTACTAGACAGTTATTGATTCTCTCTGACACTACTAGACAGTTATTGATGCTCTCTGACACTACTAAACAGTGACAACTTGTTTTAGAGAACAGTGGCTGTACTTCTCCTAAGTAGCCATTGTACCTATTCTCAGCTTTCTGAGATAATAATGAACCCACTCCAAGTCAGTTATTTACACTCTCTCCTACTCTGACAATGACAAGCCCTATCCTAGACAACAATAAACCCTCGTCTAAACAGGGACTCCTCATCTAAACAGTGACAGTCCCTCATCCTAGTTTCATAGATAAGCACATTACTTATAAAACTTGGCCTGCAAGAGATGTCTAAGAACTTCAAATTCTACTTTTCATAGTAAAAGCCTTGTCTCTTCTCTGCAATATCTATTTTTTTTAGACTGATTCTTCTGTGGATTAACTCTTTCCAAGTGCAATTAGATTATTTCCATCATTTTTAAGCATTTAATTCAAGGGAAGTAAAATCCCAACTACTTGTCAATAAATAAACATATATATATATTATTAAATACTAAATTGAAGAAAACTGGACAACTCAATAGAATAACAAGGTTGAAAAGTAGAAGTAAAATAGTAGAAGTAAAACTAGAAAGACTTCTTATAAGGCGCAGTGTGCGGCTTAAAGCATGGAAAGAGTTAATATTTGCAATGTCACTGCTACATTACTGTTCTGGAATATATATTAAACACTCAATTTATTATATTTATAATGCAAACTGCTTCTGACATATTGTCTTGAATTTCAGATTTTCTCTGTTCGTGGAACAGATATGCTGATGCTTGAGATGATTCATTATATAAATGGAACAGTAGGAAAACGCTTTGACGATGTTAACAGTGTTGATGCTATTCTCACCATGAAAATGGGGAGAACGCACATCAACTTTGTCAACAAGTTTTTCATGTCAATTGTGGTAAGGGATTTAGTCTGAGTATTGACAAACTTTATCTAATTGCAATCAGCCTGGCTGATTACAAAACCAATACGTTTGTTACCAGAATAAACAAATTATGCCATATTGTGGTAATATCATCATGTGCCATGCTGGTAAGCTTGGGCGGTCATTGTTAGTCATCTGATACGATCACCAGAGTCCTAGATCAAGTCTGTGTTCTTGTCTCAACCATGTCATGTTGCCAAACCATCCAGGTATTTATCTCGTTACCTTCCCCATGCCCTCTTCATATAAAGTCTCTTGTATCCTTTGCTTGATAAAGGCTTTTTGGTCGAAATGTTGCTCACGGTGTATCAGTAGCTCACTTTTAGTAGTGTCCCTTTGTTGCGCCTAATTCCCCCTTTGTTTACATTCCTGTGCAAGGTTACGAAATGGTGACTTTTCAGTAGGTGTATAGATCGCTTCAAATTCCCTTCCAATTTTTTCCTCCTTACTTTCACAAAATAATAAATCTGCATGTAACTTGTTTATTTCTAATTTGAACATATCTGCCTGATGCCAACTTTTACCATATTGTTTTTAATATTGTATGGTGTTTGAACTAGTGTGTTCCTTTTCTATGTTTACCATGATATCTCTGTCTATACTGTCAGCTGCTTGTTCTAGTAATGTGTGATGTTTATGAACAATACCTAACAAAATGTGAAGGTAAGGAGGAGCAACTTTGTCAATATCAATATTTAAAATTGGAGCATGCAAGCAGTTATTTTAAAGATTTGCCTGTTTTTTTTATTACCATGGCCAACTGTAACAAAAAGATTATAATACTTTTTCAACAGTGACAAACCTGTAAATAACAACACTATATTGTTTAAAAGGGTCAGAGTGAACATGACGCAGTAGTTTGTGAAAGTGACATCGAAACAAAATAAGGTCATCGCTCTAGCGATCAAAAGTTTGTAGTTTCAAGATAACCTGAACACACTTAAGTTGCACAAAAGATAGAGGAATCATTCACCATTTTGAAAATGTATGATTCAGTGACACTATGCATGTTGATCATATGAAATTTGCTGTTTTGGAGCTGTACCTGCAAAAAGTAGCGCGAACAAAATAATTGCAGTGACCCTTCGAAAATGTCTCGTTATAGGTAGCTTTTCCTTATGAAATGTTTATAAAGTATTTAGGCAATGTGGAATACTTTAAAGATTATAATAAATTTAAGATTTTCTGAGAAAACGTGACATACAAGTATACTAACCTGATTTCTTGTACACCGTTTCATCGATTCACTATAAATTCAAAATGGATGTTATTATAAACTATTTATTACCCAGCATTCAACGCGTAAGAATTGTCTTGGATTTTGCTAAAAGTTCGGTATCTCAATGCAAATGTGACGCTGTTATTGTTTTTGTATTTTGTAAAAGTACAGTACTTTGTTTTTATGTGTTTGCCATTGCTACATAGTTTTACTCAGTCTTCCCTAGATCATATAAAGTTTGCCAGATGCTGCTACATTTTTAACTGGATATTTCTTCATAACTTGCCCAAGAAATCATTGATTGCCTACATCTAATTTCTATAATCAATTTGTAATTTTCATGTATTTCTTGAAGGTCTGTCTTATTAGTTTTTCTATCCATCCATGATATTCTTTGCACTGTCCTCAGTATCCACATCTCAACTAGCATTAGATATTTCTTCACTAATCTGCTTGTTGTCCATGTTTCCCAGTCATACAGCTGACATGTTGTCCATGTTTTCCAGTCATACAGCTGCCCTGTCTGCTTGTTGTCCATGTTTTCCAGTCATACAGCTACCTGTCTGCTTGTTGTCCATGTTTTCCAGTCATAAGCTGCCCTGTCGCTTGTTGTCCATGTTTGACACCCAAACCTCTGTTCTGACCCAAACCCCTGTTCTGTACCTCTCTTTGCCTTTAGGTTGGGGCATAGGCCCTCAACAAACTCATGCCAAATCTTCCTATCTCTAGCTATCTCCTGCAGCCCCCTCCAGCTCTTCTTTATATCATACCTCTTCTAGAAGAGCTTCCTTTCCTCTTGGTTGGCACAGTTTTTATTTTATTTTTATGTGACTTTTTCATGGTTGGTTGGATTTTGTCACAAAAATTTTCTACTGGATGGGGTAGCCAGCCCTACGCCAAACCCCACCTTAGTCGCCTCTTACAACATGCCTTGTAGGTCGCAGTGCCGCTACTCTTTGCTCCTTGGGCCCCGGCAACACACGGGCGTGTTCTGTATCTGCTGTTGCATAAATGTCATCTCTCATTTCAATTTGTATGAGATGGTGAATGTTTATGCAGGTAGTATCTTTTTTTCATGTAATGCAGCTTGAATTGTAATCCACCTCGGGAAGAGAAGAGTTACGAGGCAGATGAACAACTGTCTACAGAGTCACATAAGTGAAACTCTAGAAGATAAACTGGAAATTGGAACCAGTAGAGATTAATTGTTGCAGCTTTATCTTCCACTGGGAGCAAGGATTAACTCAAGTCAAGTAGTAGACAAGTTCACATTTGGCCATTCAATCATGCAGTCAATCCTGAATACAATTTAGTGATGATTGTTGTAAAAACATTATGTTTCAGTACCTGCAACATGTTCATATTGTTACAATTAGGGACGGTTTTTCTCTTAAAATGCAGTTGACTTTTCCATCCAGCATTTCTTCGACAATTTCATCGTTGCAAAGGCCAAGTTGGATGAAGCACGAAGAGCTGTGACAGAAGTATCTCTAGATGTGGCTAAAAATCTGCAACAGAAAATATTTTGTGTGAAGCTGGATGTGATGGTTTGTAGATTTTCTTGATACCTAGTGTTTCTATGAAGTGTAATCAATATACAAGAAGTAACTATTGCAGTGGTAAGTTTGATGATATCATGTTAGGGTTTAGGTAAGCTAGTATTGAAGTTCAGAATTTTCATTGAAATACTATTACTGCTCACTGAAACAGTTATTGTACATATAGTTAGTTACTGATAGGAAAAACAAATATATAAATACTAATAGAATGCTCATTTCAGTAGCAATGTATTGGTGGGAAACATGGACATTTCATAAGGTAGTGGAAAAGCATATATGGGCTTTTGAATATAAGTTTAGTTTAGTTGTCAGATCATCATCACTGCACATCAAAACAATTAGTCCATAAGTGCTCCGATCTCCTCAGTATGACTCTCTGCAACTAATGACACCGATTCTTTGTTGGTTTACTATTCTTCTTTGGCTACCAGTATAGTGTTCTTGTCTATCTTGCAGTCTGTATAGAGTTGTAGATTCAGAACTATTACAAGAATAGTTTACACAATCTCTCTCCCTTAGAAAATTCCAAATATCAGCTTGGTCCATTGCCAGTCAACTTTTTAAATACAAGTGGTATAGAAGAGTCCATCATCTGTATATCATGGACAGAGAAGAGAACACAAGATCTGTCTAGAAAGAACTCAAAATCAAAGAAAACTGGCTGATAGCAAATAAAAATGAGAAAATTGAAATATATTGGATATATAAAAATACACACAGTTTTGGAGAAGACCATTATGGAAGGAGACAACTTAACAAATAGAAGAAAAGGAAGATCATAGAAAAGGTGGATTCAAGATATAACTGATGATTTGAGCATGGCTGCAGTAGAGGCATGAGAAAAACAAATTCAGAAGGACTGTTAGGGTGGCAAAGTTATGCTCAGAACAAACTATGGGATGATGATAGTTGGTTCTCTTCAAAAAATTGTACACTTCCTCTCTGTTGTGTCATTGATCGAATATCATATTGTGTTATGATTTTTTATTTTCCCACTTTTCCATTTATGTTACCTATAACTATAAAGATATCTTTAAATTTTACTACCTTAACCCTTAGAACCTGAGATCCCAATATGGTGGACATGTTTCTGATACTATGTTAATAATTGACATGATTTTTACAGTTTATTCGTGATGAAAAAACATGCTGAAAATTCAGGAAACTTCTTCTCAAAATGGATAACAAAAGAGAAAGCTGTTGAATTTGTTTTAAATTATTCTGAAGATGAATTAAAACTTGGTTTGTGATTATTCTGATATCGAGTGTGAGTTGGACAACAAAGAATTGCTTGAATCGATTGATGTTCATGCCATATATGTTCAGACGAGAGAACAAGGACAAAATTAACATTTACATTATGCAGACAATGTAATCGCAACAGGCCATGAAAAGACATTTCTCATAAGCCAAGAAGCTGTAATTCATACCCAAGTAGTGGTCCAACTCTTCTATCTTTTCAAAATTTTGTTGTTTGCATCCCAGCTAGTACATGCCAGATTGTTCATCATTCAAATTTAGTTTCGGCTCTTATCTCAACCTTGTCTATTCACTTAGCCCATGCCATCATGTGGCTCAATAGAATGCCCAGCTACACTGTTTTATTGTTGGGGAGTAATTGGTGTTCTGTTTCTTTTAGTGATGCTGTTTGTATCTTGTTGGATAAGCTGAAGGTTGTGTATATGGTTTTGTCAGAGGATATTGACCACAAAGAAATGGCCAACTGAGTGGTCCCAATCATTAGTGATAACCAACTCCGAAAAAAGGAAACCTCAAAGTTTGCAAGAACTACAGAACAATCAGTCTCATTTCTCACCCAAGCATAGTCATGTTGAGAATAATTCAAAACAGAATTAGATCAAAATCTGAGGAAATTATGGCTGATGAACAGGCAGGATTTCGAAAGAACAGAAGCACTACTGAACAAATTTTTAACAGCAGAGTACTGATTGAAAAACATCTACAACACCAATGGGACCTGTATCACAATTTCATCGATTTTACCAAGGCATTCAACCGTGATTGGCATGAAGGGCTGTGGAACATAAGGAGAAAGTACAATTTCGATACTGACATAATAGATACAATCAAAGCACTTTATAGCAAGGCAAGCAGTGCAGTATTCGTAAATAATGACATTGGTGACTTTTTGAGAACAAATGTAGGAGTCCGCCAGGGTTGCATACTATCACCAGTGCTTTTCAACATATACCCAGAACACATTATGCAGGAGACATTGCAAGAACATCAATAACGACCTTTTTGTGATCTACGATTTGCTGACGATATTGATCTTATGGCAGGCACTGCAGAAGAATTACAAGAACTAACCTCAAAATTAGAGACAGTGAACAGAAAATATGGAATGGAAATCAGCACAGAAAAAAGTCAGATACTGGTGAATAGGAGCAACAACCACAAGCATACCAATCTCTGGCTAAACTGACAAAAAGTTGGAGGAAGTGGAAACCTTTAAATACCTTGGGTTCTACATATGTAACAATGGAAATTCTGATGAGATCAATTCAAGACTTGCGATGGTTTCAGCTGCTATGTTGGTTAAACATGATATGGCAAAGCAAAATCAGCACTCTGGCAAAAATCAATATCTACAGATCACTGGTGCTATCCATTCTTTTTTACGGTTGTGAGAGCTGGACGCTCAATGCAGAACTGGAGCGAAGAATCCAGGCCTTTGAATATAAGTGTTACAGACGGATACTACGTATTAGTTACATAGAACATAAGACGAACATCTATGTAAGAGACCAAATAATCAACCTTGCAGGTCGACAAGTGCCACTCTTGACAATCGTGAAAAGGCGAAAACTTGCGTGGTTCGGGCATGTGATGAGACATGGCTCACTGTCCAAGATTATCCTACAGGGAACAGTTGAGGGTGGCAGAAGGAAAGGAGGGCAGAGAAAACCCTGGTTTGACAACATCAAGAGCTGGTGAGGACAGAGTTTCTCCACACTCGCTTGAAGAGTTGAAGACAGAGATTCATGGCGTGCTTTTGTGCTGATGTCTCCACAGTGACATCCCTACGACCCTAACGGGTTCTGGTCTTTATTATTATTATTATTTGTTCTCATTGATAGCCAACAACCATGTCTGTCCAGTTTTCTAATTTTCTAATTTTAACTTATGTTCTGCAATTTTGCAATTGATATTGACACCTGCCTCGTTCACAGTGCCATGGTCATCTGATTACATTGTGAAGTGTTCTCTATGGCAAAGTGGTTAAGACGTTTGCCTGTCATTCTGAATGTTTCGGGCTCGAATCCGGAGAGAGGGTCACACAGGCAATTATTTAATGAGATTCCTAGGATTGTTTACGAAGCTCATGCTTTGTGCAACACCCTTAGCATTTCTGTCAAGAGAGAATGGAGCCATGTAGGGAAAATCAAGTGTAATGAAGTCAGTCAGTTCACCTTTAGAATCTTTCAAAAACTGTACTCTGTAATATCATTAAAAAAACAATAATCTACACTTTGTGAGAACTGGCAAAATTAATAGGGTTTACGGTTAAAAGGAAATGGCAGAGAGAGAGAAAGAGAACACTTTAAACAGTCTAACTTCATGTCACAGAAAAATGTCAACATCTGAACTTCTAGTCAGTACTCAGGAAGACATTTGTGAAGATCCAGGATCACACCATTCAGCAGAGCGCATGATGATAATGATTTGTATAACCTGAATTCTTCAACTCTAATCTTGTCCTCCATAAACAGGTGCAGACACCCATGTATATCATGCAACAGTTTTCATTGTATTATAATATTTCTTTATTGGATAAATTACAAGTTAACCTCATAGTTTATTCTCTGCTCTTGAGCATGTTTTGTTATTTTTATGCAGATCAAAGCACCCTTAATAGTGGTACCTCAAAATTCCAGAAGTCGGAGTGTACTAAACATCCATCTAGGAGATATTACTGTACAGAACACATTCCAACACTTCAACATTAAATCAGTGAAGCCCAATCAATTCTGGATTCTGGAAAATGTGACAGTGAAATTGACAAATCTTTGTATATCCAGGTCAGATTATAGAACACATACTTAGTTGTTCATCTGTTACAATTGATGTTGACCATTCTGAACATCATATTTTCATCAGCTCTTGAGGGAAAACATTTGTTTTATTGCTGTTGTTGTTGATGAGTAGAGCCTGGTTTGGGCATAGTATTTCAACTTACTGGCTCTTCTGGCCTGTCTCCTTTTCTCCGCTCCTAATTTCTTGCGGTCTTGACTTGTTCAATGTGTTTCCTCAGAGATATATGACAAGCACAGTGATCCTGCACAGCAATCTTCCATGTGTCATGCTCAATATCAAATGCTTTTATTACAATTTTAAGTGAGCTCTTAAAAGCTTCTTTATGCCGACCTTTTTAACATTTCTCTATTTTTATCTCTCCATAGAATACTATCTAAGGTAGTCTATGTTTTAGCATGCAGATCAGATGACCTACCCATTGTATTTGTGACTTTGTCAAGATGGTGTCGATTCTAAGGATGCCAGCTCTGTTCATGACGGCAGTATTTGGGATCTATCATCAACTTTCTGTGACTTACTGTGTGAAAGAGATATAGCTTTACATGTCATCTGTAGATGGTTCATGTTCAGCAAGCATACAGCAGTACTTAGAGCACCAGCACTCTATAAACCTTCTGCTTTGCCTGTGACAAGATGGCTTTGCTGTGCCAGAAGTTGGTATACATTCTGCCAAATGTGCTTCTGGCTTTTAAGATTTTGATGTTAATTTTATTTACAATGGTGTTGCTTTGACATAACATGCTATCAAAGTATGCAAATCTATTCACAACTTTCAGTTTCTTCAAAATTGGATAGGTGCTACATAAGTACTGTTTTATTTATACTTCTTGTTGGTGAGCCCAAGAGCACTTACTTACCTACTTAGTTGATGCACTTCTAACTATAGTGTAGATATTGACTAGTGAAAATGTGATATAATTATATGAGATATATGAGCCTATAGTCGAATTTTAGTCTCAATATTACTAGTCTTTATTTGCTGTCAGTTCATAATCTCTAAAACTGTTATGATTTTGTATCTATTATCGCTTGTAATAATATTGTGAGATCAAACATGCAAGACATTGTAGAGGGCCTGTCTCTTTACAACCTCCATATAGACTATCTGACAGTTCAAAGCTTTTGGATATGTGAAGTCTTGGCCAACGCTAAATAAGGCAGACTAGCTCATTTTGGGAAATCATACATTTCCTTTGTAGTGTGGTGGCTTGTATATATTTATGATAGGAAACTGCATGGTTTATTGATATTGTACAGGATTCTATGAGTTATTTATTGATGAAAGTGTTAATATTAAGTCTGATAGTTCTTAATGCTAAATTAAATTGTTGATACACCATAACTGTATTTTCCCATGATGGGATGTTTTTAAAATGAATTTGTTTTTATCTAATAATATGGGAATGCTAGGGTCATGTGATATGAGAAGGATGATTTCTGAGAATTTACACATGAGCTAGTCTTCCTTATTCTAGAGAAGGCAGTGGTGAAACAGGGGACAGGGAAAATGCAGAGTAAAATCCCTGTAAATTGTCATGTAACGACACACGCCCTGAAACGGCTGAGAATACTTCTTCTCAGGAACAAACTCATCGTGGATAGAAAAGTAAGGCCGATAATGCACAGGCTTGACTGGTACAAATCCAAACATTGGCTAAGGACAATACTTTTTGGATGCCGATCATCCTACACAGATAACATCCAAACACCATGGCTCAGATCACATAAAGACTAAGCATACCGCGAACATATGATTGTTTGTTTGACAAAGCACATGCGTCTCCAATGACTGAGACTGTTCCTAATCTAATCCAGAAGGATCTCATATAGTCAGAAAGAGCGCAGATTGTAGACATACTCTTTGGTGAAGATCAAAAAGCCCAAATATAAAGTGAAAAATGATCATAAAAGAGCAACGAATACAAGAAAGGTGATTATTCCTGTGACTAGCCCTAGAAGGGTCGAGATCGCTCGGGTCTTTACCTTAGCGACCTCACCCAGTCAGCGCATGTAAGCTAATGCTCTTTGGCATCCTTCCTTCCTGCCTTTCGTTCGCTTGAAATATGTATATATATTCAATGTTGTCTCTTGTATGAACTTCACTGTCTTTTGTAGCTCACACAGAGGTCCGTGTAGTTTTATGTCGAGTGTTGTTTCGTTAGGCCAGTGAGTTAGCTTCAGTGTATCATATTCGGGCAGTCTTGAAGTATGTGCTCTGCAGTCTGGTTTGCCTGTCCACATGTACACATGGCTGAATTGCCAATCTTGAATTTTGTATACATGTGGCTACAGAGCCGATTGTGTCCTGTTCTAAGGTGCAGAATAACAACTTGTTCCAATCTGCTCATATTATAGTAATCGTCTTGTATTGGTATTTGTGGCTTTCTCATTGATTTAATCATCCTTTTTTGGTGGTAGGTAACTGGCACATCCGGCTGCTCTCCTGCAGCACCTTCCTTAGCCAATCGGTCTGCTGTTTCATTTCCTGGTATTCCACAGTGAGAGGGTATCCACTGCAAGACGACCCTGCGATGCTTGGGCAATTTAGACAGTAGGGTCTGTAGACCTGGCAATTTTCTGGACTGAAGTGCTTGGAGTGCTGATTTTGCATCAGTCAAAAATACAACAGGTTGAGGATCGGGTCTGGTATTCAACAGTTTTCAGTTGCCACCTTGATTGCCTGAATTTCTGCATCATAGTTGTGACAGAATTTCCCGTTGGTACTTTAATCGCATCTCTAGCTTTGTTTGGGTATTCTATGTACACTCCTGCTCCTCCATTCTTCACTGCATTTTCTGCTGACCCATCCGTGTATAACCGGACCCAGAGGTCATGTGGGTATTCTTCATCAAGTAAACTGAGAGTGACTGCTTGCGTTGCATGCTGTTCTGCTCATCCTTGTCGAATATTCCTTTCACTTCTGTCTGGATACATACTTCTGGTTCAGTCTCCTCTCCAAGGGGTTTGCTCTGGCACAGACTTAAGGGAATGCCAACTTTTGGTAGGTCTGAGGTTTGCCTATTCAGTCTTTTGGCCTGGTGAATAAAGCTGCTTCTTTTCAGCCGCCCCAATGCTAGATTTTGGAATCTGTTTTCCATTGGGTGGCTTGGCATACTCAGAAACTTTTCTGCCTGCGTCATCACTTTTGTGTCTCTGCGTTCTCTCAGTGCTTGTATTCCCCCACTCTTTCCATCTCCACTATTGGTGTTGTTTTCATTGCTCCTGTGATGACATGAAGCGCCTGGTTTTGCACCTTATCCAGTTCTCCTAATGTGGTATTTGATGCTGGACACCATGCAGCTGACCCATATTCCAGGTGTGGTCGTATGCCCTGCTGATAAATATTTTTAAGTATTTTTGACTGGCGCCCCATGTGGTTCCACTTAATTTTCTCAGGATGGCGCTCTTTGGCATAAATCTAAGCCCAAATTTACGGCATTAAAAGATCATTAAAGAGTGTTTATCTTACGATGCGTATGGAACAACCTCACCAAAGGCAGTAAATCCGATAGAGATGACACCTGTTATGCCTTCACTAAAACTAACTCTGTCCTAGAAAGAGTTACAAGGACAACAGGTCTCCAGCAACGATCACTCTTGAAGGATCTAAATTTCAAGTACCTCGGAAGTCGGCGAGGCTGTCCATATGGTTGAGGGATGCCTGTAAAAGGGTAATATAGGCCCATGCAAAATCAGTCAGAAGCGCAAAACCAGGCGTCATGACTTTCCATCTGAATTAGCAGGGGGCGAACAAGAGATGAAGAAGACCAAATAGTTACCCTACAACTAATTTTGGAGGAACATATTGAGAAGCAACAACCACTCATACTAAATTTCATCGATTTTAAAAAAGCCTTTGATAGTCTACACAGAATCTCTTTGTGGAATATTCTGAGATGCTATGGAATACCAGACAAAATAATAAACATTATCAACAGCCTCCATGTTGGTTCACAGTGTACAGTTTGCACTGTTGGTGGACACAGCTACTGGTTTATGGTTGAAACCGGAGTAAAGCAAGGCTGTATTCTATCTCCGCTATTGTTTGTAGTGGCCATTGACTGGGTGATGTGAAAATGTTGCAGGGCGAAACTGGCATCGATTGGGTAGAAAATATTCAACTAGAAGATTTGGATTTTACAGATGATATTGTCTTATTAAGAAGAAACAACCAAGATATGCAAAGAAAAAAAGACAACTTGTCATCTATAGCATCAAAAGTTGGACTGCAGATAAGCTATGAAAAACAAATATAATGAAGACACCTATGGCAAGTAATGCAACTATCACCCTGGAATCTAAAATGATAAAAATAACAGAGCAGTTCACCTATTTAGGTAGCAATTTTGATTGCACAGGAAATGTTAAAAGAAATTATGATACGAATTGGCAAAGCAACATCAGCTTGTAAAAGTCTAAATAAAATATGAAACTGCAAGTTATATAGTATTAAAACTAAATTACAAATTTTCAATTCAAATATTGTATCAATCCTAACATATGCTAGCGAGAGTTGGAAAATGATTAAAGATATAGAAAGCAAGTTGAATGCATTTGAAAATAGATGTCTGCGAAAAATAACGAATATAAAATGGAGCGAATTCAGGAGAAGTGATGAAATCAGAGACATGTCTGGTCAACCGCTAGTGACAACTATTATAAGAAAGAGAAGATGGAGATATGTTGGCATACCTTGAGAGAAATGATCAACAAATATCAAAGCAGGCATTGAAGTGGGAAGCAAGAGGTTCAAGAAAGAGAGGACGACATAGGGAGACCTTGAAATGAACTTTGCTGAGAGAGGCAAGAAATATCGGTCTCAGTTTTATGGAGGAGATTGAGCAAGTTGCCCAGGATAGAGCAGTATGGAGAAATTACTTGCAGGCCCTATGTAATTTGTAACGGTACAAGAGGAATAATTATGTGTGTAATAAAATTATTTTCAATGTATCTTACAGAGGTATTGTTCAAAATGAACTCAGTATTGCTGCAGCCGAAATTAAAATCCTTGAACCATTGACATTCATAGTTGATATTCAGAGAAACCTGTCCACTTCATACTTTCATGGAGTTCCAGATGTAGAAGTGAAGGGGATGCTTGAAAAAATTGAGGTTAGTATAGTTCATCACTTGACATCTAATTCACATGATTCTTCTTCACCCTTGCCCTAGGGAGACATAGGTCCAACCAAGGCTTTCCACGCCCCCTTGTACTGTGCCTTTGCTGATCTTGTTCTGCTATTACAGAAGTAGACTTTTCTGCCTCTTCTCTCCGTTATCTTATCTAACGTTGACTCTGACAGCCATTCTTTGTGCTGATATATCATTTTTCTAGAAAGTAGTACCTGAAAGAACTGAATGTTAAAGATAATTGGCTGATAAACAACATACTATACAGAAAAATTAGATACTTTGGTCACATCAAGCGTCAAGATGGCCTGGAGAGAACAATTTTATATTATGCGATCGACATCATGGCACACTGGGCATTCCCATGCGTGCTCTGTCCTTTCCTGCAACAGCCATCCCAAAGTCCATTTGCTCACCGTACCCATGAGAGTTGATTACCATATCTTGTCTCTCTCTACCACGAATACGACACTTTCTGGCATGTCCAAACTTAATGCCTAATTCTCAAGCTCGTTCCAGTGTCTGAGACTTGCCTATGTCACATAACTGAGAGCGAACCGCATTGATATCGGCTCCATCCATACTTCTACCCGCTTAGGCGGGCATTGTTTGCAAGAAAGTTAGCACGCCTGTTACCCTGCACTCCAGCATGTCGAGGTGTGTACATCCAAGTCATTTTCTTGAAATGTGATCTCTGAACGATGTCCACCCATTGCACACGCATACTTCCAGAATCAATCATTTGAAGTATATTCATTGAGTCTGATATGATAATCGTATAGGTTACCTGTTGCTAAGCCACCCATGACAGAGCCCTGGAGGCAGCAGTGATCTCCATAGTCATGCTCGATGTTGTTGTCTTGAAAGCGTCACAGTCCTCATGAAGTGTTTGACCATTTCATTGTGCAGAATAAGCCCATGATGATCGGGTTCTGCGTCTGACAGAGCCATCGGTGTAGATAATGATATCACAAGGATGGGAGTGTTGATCCATGAGTGCAAGAATCTCCGCATTAACGGCGCCCAGGGCCCATTCTCTACAGCAACGTCCAAGTGTACTGACAACCCTAGTGTAAGCAGTCATATCCTCTGATATGACTGCATCCATTCTTCACTTTGCCTCAGCTCATCTAGAGTACAGATCTGTTTAATAACATCCAGGATCGGCCTCTCTTCAATCGCCTGCCCTTGTTTTCATTTATGGATTTGTCCAGAGGATGATTTGTGGAGAGAACAATATTAGAGGGCAGGGTCCCTAGACGCAGAGGCAGACCAAAAATAAGATGGCAACAAAATATTAAAGAAACCATGAATATGACCATCGGCGAAGCGGGTGACCTGACTAGAGACGGAGTGAATTTCAGATGTGCTGCAAAGAGAGCATCGTCCTATAAAAGATATGCACCTTGATGATGATGAGTCTCACATGTGCTAGTCCAGGCTTCTTTAAACTTATGCTAGTGGTGTTCAATACTTCCTTCATCTACGTCTTCTAGAGCCTCAAATTTGGTGGAAATCTGACACAAAATATATCCTTTCCCTTCTGTTCCTTCAGATGTCCCACATTGTATCATACTCGGTTACTATGTGCAGTCATCATGAATCTCTTCAGGATCATTCTCACCTTAGCTATTACAAGGTGGGGATCAGTGGCCACATCTGCTTCTCTATAGGCTTTTACATAATAAAGTGACCTTCTGAACTTCTCTGTAAAGCAAATGTGTTTGATTTGGTTTTCTGTCCTGTGATATCCATGTATCTGTATGGATTCTTTTGTGCTGAAACATTCCACCTAATAAAACCAAATGGTTTGCTGCGTAAAGATCCCCGAACATCTCTCCATTTTCATTTTTCTCACCCAGTCCATGTTTTCCCATAGTTTCCTGGAAGTCCCGGTTGTTCCAACCTATTTTTGCCTTAAAGTCTCCTATCAAAACAGTCAGGTCCTTGTTTTTAAACTCGCTCAATACACCCTGTAATTTGTTGTAGAACTCCTCTTTTATTTGTTCTTTGCTGTTATTTGTTGGGGTATTGCATTGGACTATGTTCAGTTTAAGTTTAGCGTTTGAGGTCTTGAAGGTTGCTTGGATCATTCTTCGTCCTAACAGCTCCCATTCAATTAATGCCTTTTGTGCTTGTTTGGCCAACATCAATGCTGCTCCTTTGTTGTGTGGTGCATCTTCTTCCTCTCTTCCAGAGTACAGTATTTTTCCTCTGTTATTAGTCTAGTGTGTCCAGCATTTGTCCACCTGGTTTCGCCCAGGATGGCCAGTCATATGTCCTCATTTCCTGTCGCCATGCGCTGTCTTTCAATTTCTAACATCGTGTGGACATTCCAGGTGCTAATCCTGGAGATCTTCCAGGTTCAAAGAAGGTGAGTCAGCACTCCAATTTCCTTTTGATTTTCATCTGGTCGCTTCATGAGTTCCTTTTTGCAGGGTCCTTCTTCTTCCTCAGGTAGCAAGCTATGAATTTTCTTGGCTGTGGTTTCTGTAGCTATCTAGTGTTTTTTTAATGGGGTGGAGGTAGCTAACCCCACGCCAACGTCCTTAGTTGCCTCTTACATCATGTGTGGCAGGTAACAGTGGTTCTATTCTTTAACCCCTAATTTGAGCCTTGGTAACCACTCAGGAACCGCTTCAGCGTATCACTAAACTATAGCATATAATTTTAGCACAAAGCTATTGTTGGTCTGTATCATATGCGTTATATTTATTATGCACTGAAATTAAGAATGTTGTTGTCCAGGGTTTTACATTCAAAGAGATGGTGGCCGACAGTTTTACACAGTAGCTTCAATTTCTGCACTTACTAAAAATGTCAGTTTTCAGTTGCATAGACTAGAGAATCATCTTAACCCAGGGACTTGAACCCTATACTTTACTGATTGAATCCTGCAGATAGATTCATGTTGATGAGAATATATTATTTCTGGTTGAAAGTAAACATATTAGCAGTTAAGAGCTGTTTTATCTTATGACTTGATTCAACGATAAGGTACCATACCCACAGCCAAGAATAGATTCATTTTATTTACAACACTTCTTATTTCTTGTCATTGTTGCACATTCTTCTGAAATGTTCTTTGCCCATCTCTTAATGTTTCCCTCTCAATTATTATGTTGTCTTACTCTTGCCTTCTTACCCTCAATTTTTCTCTCCAGTGTGGTTTTAAGTATTGTCATGTCTCTCTATGTGTTCAACATATTTAATGTGCCTCTTTTTGATCTTCTTCAACATCTATATTTTTAATGACTTGTTCATTTGGTTGTTTCTATGTCCATAAAGTATGCTCAATCAAGTATAAAACATTAAATCCATCTGTTACAGGAAAAAACTCTCAAACTCATGAAATGAGCAGAGTTTATTCATTCTGGAATTTCTTGGTCAGAATTACTGTTTTAAGTTCTCTACATTGTTCCATTCCTGAGTTATAATTCATTAAGTTAGAGACCACATTCAAGTAATATGATGCATATGAAAATACATACAGTCAAAGGGAAATAATAATGAAAATTGCATGGCTCGAGTACAGGATTTAGCCTAGAAACTGTTTGATAGCAGTGCAATGAAACTGTTGAGAACGCAGACGTGCGACTATGAAAGATCTCAACACATGTTAAATTAGTGAATGTCTCAACGTTTGTGCCAGATTTACAGTTGGAGTGTATATTCTCAATGTATATTAAATTTAAAGCCTCAACACATGTTACATGTCAAATACTAGCCAGTTCACAGTATGTCCTTTACAACTGTAATAAGAAAGAGAAGATGGAGATATGTTGGACACACCTTGAGGAGAAATGATCAACGAATATCAAAGCAGGCATTGAAGTGGGATGCAAAGGGTTCAAGAAAGAGAGAACGAACTAAGGAGACCCTGAAACGAACTTTGCTGAGAGAGGCAAGAAATATCAGTCTCAGTTCCATGAAGGAGTTTGAGCGAGTTGCCCAGAGGAATTATTATTATAACTGCTTGTGAAGTATCCATTTGTCTGTGCAATAGAGAAATTATGAATATTTGTCAGAATCATAAAGAGTCAACAAGCACTGAGAAGACAAAGATGCAACCTTTTAAATGTCAATTTATAGAAGATTTCATTCTATTTCATAAATACAGAAACAAACAAATGAAGAAGTTGTTAAAAAGTTCAGTTTGAAGATGAAAATATTTGTAGTAATGAACTGAAACAAAATAAATTGTGCAAAATAAATATAATCTGTCTCAGATCAAATTGAGCCAGGAAGATGTCAGATTATTAATGCAAATAGTCACTGAGAATGTCGATGAAAGGTATGCTGATGGGCCTCCCTCAGCCAGAGCTAAGCTGGTCATTGTTCGTGGAAAACACTCCATCTCCAAAAATCGTAAGTATTTTTGAGAAAGTTATCATAATGTGTTTCAAATTATGATGAGTCAATCTGCAGGATTTAATCAGTAAAGTATAGGTTCGATCCCCTGTTATGGCGATTCTTTAGTCTACTCTGCTGAAAATTGAGATTTTGCATTTGTATCTTTTTCATTTGATTCTTGATCCATTTGCATCTTGTTCAGTGATCTTGTTATATTTCCCTTCCCTTACATTTGCATTCATACTACAGATAACCATCACTTTAATGTTGTCGTTAGTTCTTAACCAGTTAGCTGCTAAGGACGTATATATACATTTTTCCCATTCACTTCTAAAGATGCGTCTGTTATTATCATTCACGTCTGTTCTTATCTCTCCTCTGTGGGCTACAGACGTGTTAACATTTTATACATTGCTACTGTCACTGTTAAAGGCGTACATTCACATTTGTGACCTAGAAACAGAGTAGCTATTTTTAGCTCAGCCTTCGGAAAGTATGTAGCAGCTAAAGGGTTAATAGTGTCATTCTCAGAGACAAGTATTTACTTTCACACTCATACCACAGATAACCATCACTTTAGTGTTGTCCTTAGTTCTTAATAGTGTCATTCTCAGAGACAAGTATTTACTTTCACATTCATGCTACAGATAACCATCATTTTGTTGTTGTCTTTAGTTCTTAATAGTGTCTTCTCAGAGACAAGTATTTACTTTCATATTCATACCACATATAACTATCACTTTGGTGTTGTCCTTAGTTCTTAATAGTGTTTATCTCACAAGCAACCTGTGAATCTTTGCAGGGATAGTCCAGAGAGGCTACAGGGGAAGGATTTTTTTATTGTATTGTCTTCCTCTTGTACTTTTATACATTACATAGAGCTACAAGTAATTTGTCCACACCTTTCTATCCTTGGCAACTCATTCAATCTATTCTATGAAATTGAGTCCAATTTTTCTCCCCTCTCTCAGTAAAGATTGTTTCAGGGTGTTCCCTAGATCATCTTTTCTTTCCTGAACTATTTGCCTCACTTAAATGCCTGCTTTGTAATTCTTTGATCATTTCAGAGTATGCACATCATATATCCATCTCTCTCTTAATTTAGTTTTCCCGATCCAGTGGTCACCTGAACATTTGCCATGGTAGAAAATAATTTGTTGTTCTTGTCTTATAAGGCAATTTATGGCATTTTTTTGATTTGGGGTGGCCATGTGTTTAAAGAGTGATTTGCCTGTTTTGTCCATTCATTCAACCACTCCTCCTTTTTGTTACTTCTTATTATTTGTTTAGCAGTCTGTAGTGTTATAGGTTTGTCATGTTGTTCACTGTTTGCTCCCGTCTTTGCAAGGATGTCTGCTCTTTCATTTCTTTGTATGGTGCTGTGTCCTGGTATCCACTGTAGGGTAAACCTGCAGCAAAGTGTTGATGAGTGGACAGATGGATAGTTCCAAGTACTGGCTTGCAGTGCTCTCAGGGTTTAGTTTAATCATCAGGGTCATCATTATTGTACTTCGAACCAATTAGTCCATAAGTGCTCCGATCTCCACCTCAGTATGTCTCTCAGCGTGTGGCAACTAACGAGCCCGGTTCTTTGTTGGTTTACTATTCTTCTTTGGCTACCAGTAAACTGGATTCTTGTCTAGGTACACCACATTTGACTTGGAATTCTTGCAGTCTGGTTAGTGTTGTAAATTTACCACTATTACTTGAATCATCTACATGTACTCTCTCCCTTAGGGAATTGATAATATCAGCCTGACCCATTGCTCACCCACTTTGTACAGCAGCCATATCTGCAAGCCTATCTGTGCGTTCATTTCTTAAGGTCTGCATTACTCTAATGCCTGCAGTACTGACTTGCAACCAGTAAGAATAACTGTGCTGGGTTTTTTTTGAGTGTATTCTGCAGCTGTCTAGATTGCGAAGTCGTCTGCATGTAGGCTGTTTGAGACTTTCTGGGGCAGCATTTGGTGATGTCATTTATGTATATTAGGAATAGCGTTGGTGCTATCACACTGCCCTGTGGAACTCCTTCCTTCATTTTTGCATCTTGCTGAGGTGGTTGTCTATTTTTACTCTGGCTGTACGTTGGGAGAGAAGGTTTCTGATCCAAGAGAACATGTTGTGGGATACTCCTGTTTGTAGGACTTTCAGCATTAGGCCATCGTGCCATACCATATAAAATGCCCGGGACAGGTCAAAGAATATGGCTGTTACTTTCTTTCTTTCCTGGAAGGCGTTTTCAATGTCCTGGGTGATGTAAGCCAGTTGGTCCTCTGTGCTTCTGTTTTGTCTGTATCTGGTCTGGGCAGGGGTGAGCAATAAATTGGTTTCTAGGTACCATGTCAGTCTCCTGTTTACTAGCCTCTCCATCAATTTCCCTGTACAGCTGAGAAGGCTGATGGGTCTATAGCTCTTTGGGTCATTTTGTCCTTGCCTGGTTTCAAGATGGGGTAGATGTGTACCTCCTTCCAGGTTGATGGAACTTGACTTGTTTTCCAGCTCTGGTTGAAAATGCTGAGGAGAAACCTTTTGCCAAGAGGACCAAGGTGTTTAAGGAATTCATTGGTAATTCCTTCCTGTTCCAGCTGGGGTTGAGTGTTCCCTTTGGGATGTTCCTCTGTCCTTTCATGGAGATTATTATGGGTTTATGGTCACTGCCCCTTAGTTGATTGCACACACTTCGACTTGTGAATTTTTCAACATCTTCAGTCGCTATTGCTAGGTCTGGGTTGCTGGTTGTTCTCCAAGGTCGGGACTAGTATGAGTGTGGGTCATCAGGTTTGTTTAGAAGAACAAGACTGTTGTTGATGATGAAGTCTTCTACTTCCTCTCCTTTTACATTTAGGTCAGAGTACCCCAGCTTGGAGAATGGCTGTTGAAATCTCCATTATCCAGTTTTCTGTGTTTGGTTGTATGTTGTTTAGGTGGATAAATTTGTTTGGTGGTGAATATATGTTGCAAATTGTGATTTCTTTGTCATTGGTTTTTAGGCAGATGGTTATCACCTCTGTGTCGGTTGATTGGGAGCGATGTGTTTCCCAGGCTGAGAACCTGTTTTTGATGGCAGTCATGACTCCCCCCTTGGGTCGGTCTTCTCTATCTTGCCGGAAGATTTCATAGCCTCTAATGGAGAATCTGTGCGTGCTGGTAAGATGTGTTTCTTGGATGCAGCACACATCAATGTCATGCTCCTTCAGGAAGTTTTGCAGCTCTATTTTTTTGTTTCTGACGCCTTCCGCGTTCCACTGCATTATTTTCAAATCTTGACCCGTGTGTTTACTCTCGTCTTCTCTGGTCGATCTGTGAGTGTGAGGAATTGTGGTTGCTGTTGTGTTTGGAGGAGGAGGGGCCTGGTGTTGAACCTAGCTGGTTTCAACCTGTAAATATGACACCGTACCGGAGTAGTATTGGTTGCATAGCTTCGGTTGTAGTGCGTAGATGCGCGTTTTTATTCCCGTGCGCTTGGCATGCATCTTCCGACTTCGACGGTTGAGATTTCATTTCTGGAATCCTCCTACAATTGGCAGATTGCATTTCTAGGCTTAAGGGTTCTACCTACCCGGACCGCGTATTTAACACATAGCAAGCGGCGTGTCGTAGCGATCGCAATTCTGATCGGTCACCATCGTACTTCCGAGTCGCTTAACTACACCACAAAATATATCCATGAATAACACAATATATCCTGCATCCAAATGAAGGAAAAGTAGTAATCCAGTCCATGGAAGCAAGATGAAGTGATCAAAATTTATTGCTGCGCTTAACCGACACGTTCGCTCAGCGCCATTTGTAAACTGGTCTGATTTTGTCATGATTGATGTTCCCTTCGACAAGAATTGCAATTCAAGTGATGAACAGTTTTGTGTTGCTACATTAGCGACGGCCATATGCATTTTATGCGGTGCAGGTTGCTTTTGTGGTGGTACGCGGCTGTTTCATTCTGGAATTAGTTCACACAGGAAACATTTCACAGTTGTTAGCATTTCGTGTGATTTTCATTAACACAGGAATGGAGCAATTATGGGGTGACCCGTTGCAGTGAAGTTGGAACCGTACTTATGAACTATGAGCTAAAAATCAGCTGTCATCATCAAATAGCTTGTCCTGAGCAGAACTTTGCCACCTCAACAGTCCTCCGAATTTCTCTCTCATAGGCCAGATGTCCTGCCTCTGCAGCCGTCATGTTCAAACTATCAGTTACATCCTGAATCCATCTCCGTGGTCTTCCTCTTCTTCTCTTTGCCGGTATGCCTCCTTCCATGATGGTCTTCTCAGCCCTTCATGTCTTTTTATATGTGTCCAAAATATCTCAATTTTCTCTTTCTTATTTGTAGCAACAGCCAGTTTTCTTTTATTTTCAGTTCTTTCTGGATAGATCTATTTGTTAGCTGTCATAGAGAGATAAATAAAAAATCGACTGTCCTAGACAGATTATAAAAAAATCAACTGTCCTAGACAGATACCCAAAAAAAAAAAAAAAAAAATATCCAGCCGTCATAGAGAATAAAAAATAGACAGATTTTTAAAAAAATGTTTTTAAAAATCAGCTGTCATAGACAGGGAACTCAAGAGACTGCAGTGGATATAACTGCCATACAGAAAACTAGTTTTTCCCGACTGAGGCTCAGTGAAAGAAAAGAATTACACATTCTTCTGATAGGACATAGGCACAAAAGAACCTAAACTAAATGGAATGGGCTTTGTTGTGCACAAAAAACTTTGGAAGTCTATTCACACACCAATAGCTATATGAGATAATATAAAGAGAGTATAATATCTCTTTGACTCTTTCTAAAAAGCGGACTTATAAACATCATAGGTGTCTACGCACCCACACTAGTAGCATCTGCAGAATATTAAGACAAGTTCTATGACTCCTTACAGAACGTTGTCAACTCATTTCCAGGTAATGAGCAGTTGTAACTAATAGGTGACTTAAATGCATGCATAGGTAATAATCACCCATTCATGGCCAGTATGTCTGGATTATCATGGTATTGGAAATATCAACGATAGTGGTTAAAGACTACTTGAATTCTGCTCTCACAACAACATGTGTGTAACCAATATGTTTTTTGCTGTCAAATACAGCAACAGAGTGTTGTGGTGCCATCCAAGATCAGGCCACTGGCATCAGCTTGATTGTAGACGTTTTTTCAGCAGGTGGAGGAATAACTAACAAAATCCAACATAGATGAAGTAAAGCAAATCAGGTCATAGGACAGATGGCGCCAGTTTTGGGGAGCAAACATGTCACCATGAGTGCTAAAAGAGCATTGTTCAACACAATATTTATCCCACTATTATGCTATCAGTGCCAAACCTGGACACAGACATCAAACGATAGAAGAAAACTTGTTGCAACAGAGATGAAATGTCTATACAGAATGCTATGAGTATCAAGAAGAGACTAGTTTGGAAATAGGAAGCATCGGGAGAGGGTGGTTACAACATCAGTTCTGAACATCCAGAAACAACAAATTTAATGATTTGCCTGCATAAGTAGATTACCAACAGACCGCAAAGAGCAATGTTACTCCGATACAGTGGATACAAAAAAAAAGGCTGTCCACGCAAAAGGTTATGCTATGTTATGTTATGCTATCAACATCATGGCACATTGGGCATTCCCATTTGTGCTCTGTCCTCTGCTGCAGCAGCCATCCCAAAGTCCATTTTCTCACAGTACCCATGAGAAGTTGATTACTATATCTTCTCTCTCTACCACGAAGACGACACAGTCTGGCATGTCCAAACTTAACACCTAATTCTCAAACTTGTTCCAGTGTCTGAGACTTGCCTGTGTCACATAATTGAGAGCGTACCGCATTGATGATATCGGCTCTGTCCATACTTCTGCCCGGTTGAGTTGGGGCATTGTTTGCCAGAGTCAGCACGCTCGTTACCCTGCACTCAGGCATGTACAGCTAAGTCATTTTCTTGAGATGTGATTTCCAAATGATGTCCACACATTCCACACGCATACTTCCAGATTAAATCATTTGAAGCATATTCATCGAGTCTGATATCATAATCTTATGGGTAACCTGTTGCTAAGCCACCCATGACTGAGCCCTGGAGGCAGCGGTGATCTCCATAGTCATGCTCGATATCTTGAAAGCATCGCAGTCCTCATGAAGTGTGCGAAAATTTCGTTGTGCTGAGTAAGCCCATGATGACCTGGTACCACGTTTGACGGAGCCATCGGTGTAGATAATGATATCATCTGGATGGGAGTGTTGATCCACGAGTGCAAGAATCTCCGCATTGATGGCGCCCAGGGCCCATTCTCTACAGCGTCCAAGTGTACTGACAACCCTGGTGTAAGCAGTCATATCCTCTGATATAGGCATCCATTCTTCACCATGTCTCAGATCATCTAGAGTACAGACCTGTTTAATAACATTCTGATTTCTTCTCTACAATCTCCATTGATGTTATGCCATAGCTGCTTCATAGCAATTACTCTCTGACAGGCATGGCTATTCACCTTCTGATTTCTTCTCTACAATCTCCATTGATGTTAACTATGTTGTTGCTAAGGTATTCAAAGATGTAAGACTCTATTGACATTTTTCATAACTTTTTATAAACCAGTAACTGAATCTTTATCTTATTTGTTTAGAAACAAGTTCACCTAGCATCAAAGTTAAACCATCAATCATACGTGATGATGTTTACTGCAACTTTAAGCTGGACTTTCAGTTGCTTGCCATTAATATTGAACTTTACAGAGGCATTATGAGTCTGGTACGTCTCTGTGTTACTAGCACTAACCAGCAATAATTAATTGGGTGTAATTTGAAAACAAAAGTGTGTTTAATCAGCTGATTCAACTTAGAATACTACTAGTGAGAGATTCAACTTAGAATACTACTAGTGAGAGATCCAACTTAGAATACAACTAGTGAGAGATTCAACTTAGAATACAACTAGTGAGAGATCCAACTTAGAATACTACTAGTGAGAGATTCAACTTAGAATACTACTAGTGGGAGATTCAACTTAGAATACTACTAGTGAGAGATGCAACTTAGAATACTACTAGTGAGAGATTACAGAATACAACTGTAGAATTCACTAGAATAAATAGTGGAGATCCAACTTAGAATACTACTAGTGAGAGATCCAACTTAGAATACAACTAGTGAGAGATTCAACTTAGAATACAACTAGTGAGAGATCCAACTTAGAATACTACTAGTGGGAGATTCAACTTAGAATACTACTAGTGAGAGATGCAACTTAGAATACTACTAGTGAGAGATTCAACTTAGAATACAACTAGTGAGAGATCCAACTTAGAATACTACTAGTGAGAGATTCAACTTAGAATACTACTAGTGAGAGATTCAACTTAGAATACTACTAGTGAGAGATTCAACTTAGAATACAACTAGTGAGAGATTCAACTTAGAATACAACTAGTGAGAGATCCAACTTAGAATACTACTAGTGAGAGATTCAACTTAGAATACTACTAGTGGAGATCCAACTTAGAATACTACTAGTGGAGATTCAACTAGAATACTACTAGTGAGAGATGAACTTAGAATACTACTAGTGGAGATTCAACTTAGAATACTACTAGTGAGAGATCAACTTAGAATACACTAGTGAGAGATCCAACTTAGAATACTACTAGTGAGAGATCCAACTTAGAATACAACTAGTGAGAGATTCAACTTAGAATACACTAGTGAGAGATCAACTTAGAATACTACTAGTGAGAGATTCAACTTAGAATACTACTAGTGAGAGATCAACTTAGAATACAACTAGTGAGAGATTCAACAGAATACACTAGTGAGAGATCCAACTTAGAATACTACTAGTGAGAGATTCAACTTAGAATACTACTAGTGAGAGATTCAACTTAGAATACTACTAGTGAGAGATTCAACTTAGAATACAACTAGTAGAGGATTCAACTTAGAATACAACTAGTGAGAGATCCAACTTAGAATACTACTAGTGAGAGATTCAACTTAGAATACTACTAGTGGAGATTCAACTAGATACTACTAGTGGAGATTCAACTTAGAATACTACTAGTGAGATCATTTTTGTATTCTCAAAATAATAGAGTAATAATGAAGAACCACATCATTTAAAAATATTCTCTTGTAGAACAATTATTGTCAAATCTTCCTGTAGTAACAATTTATTGTACAAATCTCCCTTGAGTAACAATTTATTTACAAATCACCCTATGTAGAACAATTTATTTTAAAATCTTCCTTGTAGAACAATTTTGTAAAATCTCCTTGTAGTAACAATTTATAGTACAAATCTCCTGTAGTAACAATTTATTCTACAAATCTCCTTGTAGTAACAATTTATTGTAAAAATCTCCCTTGTAGTAACAATTTATTGTACAAATCACCCTTGTAGTAACAATTTATTGTACAAATCACCCTTGTAGTAACAATTTATTGTACAAATCTCCCTTGTAGTAACAATTTATTGTACAAATCTTCCTTGTAGTAACAATTTATTATACAAATCTTCCTTGTAGTAACAAGTTATTGTACAAATCTCCCTTGTAGTAACAATTTATTTTACAAATATTTTCTTGTAGTAACAATTTTAAAAAAATATCCTCTTAATTACTAATGATGTCTAAGATGAACAATTATATAACTAAGTAAACATGTAAATACCACTAATACTGTTCAATGATAACTTGTTAGGATGCTTAGTTTACTAGAACATTTTGTTCTTATCACACACGTTACTACCACTTTACCAGCGAACCAATGTTCAATTCTGTATCACTTCTTTCTGAATTTTCTTTTTTCTTTCTCTCTGTTAAATGTTGCAAATATTTGTGTGAATTTCACATACCTTTTTATCATTTATTTTACTATGATGTAATTATAATGCTATTAAGTGTCTTTGATATCTCAGTTGCAGGCAAAAACTGCCAAATCGCCTGATAGACTTCTGACATATTTCACATTGAAGATGTTGAAATGTAACATGATCATGAAGTCCGACAATTCTATGGATGCTGTAGTATGTCTTCATGATATCAGCATGGATGACTGCAGAAGTGAGATGGTTGGAGGCATCACAAAGTACAAGAGAAGTTTTCTTCAACTAAGTTTTATAAATACATTGATTCAAACAGTGTCAAATAACATTCTGTTGAGCATTCATTACTATCTATCTGTTCATCCATCCAACCATCTGTCCATCAATCAGCCCATTAGTCAGTCTTTCTTATCTAGAATATGTCTGAATACCTATCTTATCTAGAATCTATCTTCTGTATGCTTGTCTTTATGTCGGACTGACTGTCTTCTCTGCCATAGTTCACAAATAAGTGACCATTCCTGATGACCTTTCTAACAATCTTGTCTAGCTTGGCTGTTAACCTTTTCAGCCCCACATCATTTTGCACCAAATCACTTCCCAAATCACAGCAAAGGAAATAACCCTGACATTCCACAGCATGTTGTTTTAAAAATTAATTACAAAAAACTATTGATCCTAGGACACTCAAATTTGTGTCAGTGAACAAGAAAATGGACATAGTTTAAAAAGAAACTAAATTAAAATGAATACATCAAAAAGTATGATTTTAAAAGTGCAGTAGAAGTTGGGGAAAAAATAATTGAAAAACAAATTTTACATGACAGTTCAAGACAGTGTACTCACCAAATTTCATGTCTGCAGGCTGGAATGTTACTTGGAGTAGCATTCACCTTTGCAGAGATGTAACTGGCAAATGTTAATCCATACACACTTTCTCTGGGACGTTTCTTGCTGCCGTCAGATACTTTTTTGTTGCGGCACCAGAAACATGTTTTGCATTTTCCTGGCATGCGAATCATGCGGTGTGCCGTCTGATTGCCAGTGACTGCTACATTTGTAGGCAAAAGGGTGTTAGGTTTCCTCCTGACAATGTCGCCCTTCACGAGTGATGCACATAGAGCAAACCTGAAATCTATGTGGTCAATATCCTTATCCTTTTGATGTGGGCGATGCGAATTGGAATAGATTATCCAGCTATTGATGATGGAAGTCTGTAAGAGAAAATTAAAGAGATATCTCCACCACTTAACAGACTTCCTTCCCATAGTATAATATGAGCAAAGCTGGTCAAACTTATCCACGCCACTCATAGACTTATTATAGGATGACACGGTTGACAGTATCTGCAACTCCGCTCTACCACCAGGGGCACAACATGACACTGTTGTCTCTCCTGGCGTAGTATTTGTGCTCAGCAAATTCACAGTTATCTTGTCCCTCCAGACAGTAGCCACAATATTCCCCTGTTGCCTGTACAACACAGAACCTTTCTACATTCTCTTTGTAGCAGTTGCTTTACAGTTCAGCTGGCCAGGCCTTGCGATTTGGTCTAATTGTGGAACACAAGTAGGTCTTCTCGTTGAGGAGATCCACCGCCAGCTGCAGAGAAGTGAAATAATTATCATAATAAAAATTATGATGTTTGTGTAAGAAAGGTTGGTCTACTTTGCAGACAACATAATGGACTGATCCATATGGAATTGGGTCATGAACCACACCAACATAGATAATCGAAGTTTAGAAGGTAACCTGTAACCGATTCCACTGCACTCTAGACCTTGATCCCCCAAGGGTTGGGCTTACCTTTGATATACTGCTTGAAATTAAGGCGACCAGTGTAGGGAATCTTAGCTTCATCAACAGTAATATCTCTGCCAGGGCGATAACAAGAAGATATGTTCATTTCACCGTGTCGAAGAAAGGTCTTACTTTGTACAGCGGGTTGTAGTTCCTATGGCCTTTGGGGAACTAATTCCTCCAATCATTCAGGGAAAGTACTGAGAAATGTTAGCAAATCTGTTTCTCACATACATTTCGAAACCCCTACCTGATTCAATCGATCATCCGTGCTCCAGTACATTTTGTACTGTGGCAAAACAACAATGCCCATCAAGATATTGATGTGCAAATAGAGACGAATCTCAATCTTAGAAGGAGTTACAGGTACCCAGTACTTATCAACATTGCTGGTGGTTTCCTTACGTTGAACGGTCTATAAGTTGGTCTGATCAACAGCTAACTGATAGAAGTCCTCATTAACTATCAGGATTAAATAATCAAATGGCTAAGCATTCTTATCTAAGACGTGCACAGACCTACAGTCTTCAACAAATGGATCGACTTCAACTGGGGAGGTGGCATCACTCCAACGATCACAGTTAAAAACCGGCAAATTAACAGTCTCTTCATCAGAACTTGAAGCCTCGTGGTCAGAATCAGAGAAAGGAACATCTATGTCACTTTCCACATCAATGACACAAGTATCCTTTTCTAATTCGATGAAATGACCGTGAAATGAGATATCAGAGTTATCACTATCATCAACATAATTTGCAGCCATTTTCAGAAAATTTGAGAAATGTTTACTGACGATTTCAAAATTCTCAAAAAAATACACAACCTTTCAGTAATGGGTTCACAAAGAAATAGAGGCAGTTCCGTTAGTAAATGTCCGGATGGGAATTTCAGTTATATGAAAGGTGGATTAGATGTGACGTATAGAGAGTTACAACGCGACAGTATAAAAACCTGTATATTTTCGTTAATGGTGTGGAAACGGTTAAACTAGTATAGTATAACATAGTATAGTGTAGCATAGCTAAGTATATGGTATGGTAAAGCATAGTGAAGTAGAGAATAGTAGCTGATATAGTATAGTATATAGAATAGTATGGTGTATAGAATATAATATATAGTATAGTATTCAGCATAATATAGCATAGAATAGTATTGTGTGGTATGGTATAGCAATAATCAATTTGTTAATCTCCTTTTGTCCCAAAGGTTGATTCGACGGACAGCATTCAAAAGCTTTACCAGGGCAGCTTTAAAGGTTCGTGAAAAGGAAGACAAAGAAAATATGGTTATCCACATTGTTGTTGAGCAGAACAGCGGGAAGGACATGATAAGTAAGCTGACCTTGAATCAAACTATCATTTTTTTTAAAATAACATTGTGTATGATATCAATAAAATATCTGTTAGTCTTGGGCCACATTCTGCTGATAACTTGGACGTAATAGAGATGAAAATGATATTAGGATGATACAAAATCAAATGGTTCAAAAACCTATGTAGACAACTGCACAACGGGAACTACACATAAAAAGGACAGTGTGATAATACTGTATTCAAAAGAGGCTAAACATTTATGAGAGTGTGAACAATATCCGACAGTTTCATGTTAGATTACATAGCAGTTTAGTAATAAAGGAAAAACTAATATTGAAAACAAATACATGTGTGTGTGTCAGTGGCGGCTCGTGGTCATTTTTCTTGGTGGTCATAAATCTCTAGTACTTTGTTATTGTTAAAAATGTTTTTACGTGTTTCGCTCATCTCAACCAGAACCAACTATAAACTTATGGGCCTTTGGACTCAAGTAAGAATTATGGGAAATCAGACCACAACTACACCACGTGACCATCTCTTGGACTCATACATGAATGAGCTCATGTGGCGTCGTTGGACTAAATCCCGAAATTTGAACTTCTTCCTAGCAATTATTGCTAATACCATCACCTTCTGGCCCTCGCAGTAACCCACAACTACAGTCCCTCATACAGTCCTTTTAAGGGCTCCCAATTCAAACAAAACACTGGGTTTTTTTAAAAACCATAACACATGAAATCCGTGACCCTTGAACCAGGTTCCCTGTACATCCGCATCTCATGAATTCTGACTGGTGGACGGGAAAGTGAAAGTATATTGTCATAGATAAAAGTATATTGATGGAATGGATGATTAACTTAAACTATTCTATGATGATTAGTAACTTATTTCTATTGTTTTCTATAATTTAATACTATTTTTATATATATAATACGTGATTCAATCGATATTTAAAAGGACTATTTAATCAAGAAATGAGCTGATTCCTAAGAATACATTAGCTACCGAATGAATGAAAATGACGTCATTGTTTTGACAATTATCATTGCAGGTAGACGTCAAAGGTCGCAATGTTACATCGTAGATAGGAACATTTTAATTGAACTTCCGAAAAAGTGTGCTTCAATATGCATGACTGTATTCAGACTGTATTAAATTATATTTTTTTTAAATGATATTTTATATATTATTATGACATGTTATTCTGATATAATATATATATTTTAATGTTATATATTCAACTTTCAAAGCTAATCCGTGTCAAATTAAAAGTAATATTTATGAAGAAATAATTTATAAAATAATAAGTACACGTTACTCATTTTTGGTTTGGGGGCCCAGACCTAACTGGCCCTTATTGACCAGGGGCGTATACTAATTAGGGAGGAATGATGCTGAATTTTTTATTTCAGACTGTGTGATGTTTTAGCGTTATATATCAACTGTCAAGCTCATCAGTATCACGTTGAAAGTAATAATTATGAACAAATAATTTATCAAATTAATAAGTACAAGTTACTCAAAATGTTTGGTGGGGCCGGGCCCCACTGGTCCTTAATGACAAGCCTCCCCTGGTTATTTTGAGTCTGTGTTATTGTAGTATTATGGATTCCTTAGCCACCTTATCAATAGTACTGAGACCTTTTGTTGATGATTTGCTGTTTCAGTGAATGTACATATATGCTCTCTACACTTTTGTGTGTCTGGTGAGTTCATGATGAAAGTTGTTGAGTTCTTCACTAAAGCCATGCCTGTATCGGATCCAAATGCAGGACAGGCAGTCACTAAAGAAGTAAAAGCTGTTCTGGAGCACAAAGATGCTGGTAAGGATTGTTATATTACATTGGTTTCAAGTCACTTAATAAGATGGATACACAAAGTGTTGGTCATTAATCGTGGTTCCAACTTCACAGCAACAGGTCTCTACATAATTGCTAGTTTCTGTGTCAGCAAAAAACCATACAAAAACTTAACATTGTCCCACCTGTGAAGGAATTTGCAGTTCTATCAAAAGCCAGCAGCCCACACCTGCATTAAATGCATAAGGCATCTCCCAGATTGTTAAAATCAACCATCCATCACTTGAATTTGCAAGTCATGTAAAATGAAACGACAGTAAGGACAAAAACCAGTAGCTTACAAACAATATTATTGCATTAAACAGATCGTTGGCAATCAACCATCCATAATTTTCTGAATATGCAGTTCACAACACAACCACAGTGGGCACAAAAATAAAAGCATCCTGAATGAAATTCCCAGCTAACAATATCACACCAAGCACTCAACTCTGTAACTAGGGGACAAAAACCATGTCCTACAAGTCCAAACATGAGGATAAAAAAAACCACTCCTAAGGTTTTAATGGGTTTCAATGGGTCGAGATGTGTTTCAAGTTAATTTATTTAGTTCTCATTCATTTTTGTAAACATATTACTATCTTATAGTTTTATTATAGCATTTTCCTGTATTGTTCCTAAACTTGTAAGTTTTATTTGATCGCTTTTATCGTTCTGTAGTGTTAGAGTTGGTTGAAAGTAATATAGATGTATCCACCATCAAGTCACCTCTGTTAGTTTACATTTGATGTACAAATGTGCTTGTCAGGCTGCTAGCATATACTATATGGACATTACCTCTAGTACTATAATAGTTTTCTCAATATGAATGTCCAATGCATGTTTACCATGTCTGCAATACTTGTTCCATCATTTCTTGCAGTTCATGTCCACTTTCAGCCAACAATAGGCTACTGTGGCGTCTGCATATCTGACATTGTTTTTGGTTATTATTTAACCATTGATATTTAATCCTTGTTTTGTTTATAATTTAGTCCTGTCATCCTTTCAACTTATTTGAAAATGTTCAGTATATATATATATATATATATATATATATATATATATATATATGTATGTTAAAGAGATATAGTGACAGTATATCTTACTTACCTTTTTATTTCATGACATCAATATATGACAAATAATAATTGTTGTATATTACTGTTACTTGTTCATATTATAGATTACTGATATTTGATATCTATATCTATTGTCACAATATCCTCATTCTCTCCTTTTGTACAGTGAAAGAGTTGGCCTATGTCCCACAAATGGAAGGAATGTTTGAACTTAACCTGAAACTGGAAAAACCAGAGATCTATATCATAGAGAATCAGATGAACCCACACACTGATAGTCTGATAGTCAATGTATGTATACCAGAGATTGATCAATGAACATCTATTTGCTGGTATGATAGTCAATGTATGTATACCAGAGATTGATAAATGAACATCTATTTGCTGGTATAAATGGAGACAATTTTATCTCAGAATGAAGTGATCGTATCAAAAGTGTATTTTAATGTAGTAATCAGAATTATCTCCCAGTTTCTAATTCTCTCTTAACTTTGTTGATGTTTTCTTTCATTCAGACATTGCTATATGTTCTTTGAGTGTTTAAACTTCAGATAAATTGTATTTGTAAAGTATAGCTGACAATATTTCATATTAATAAACTATAGAGAGTTCTGACAATATTTCTCTTGTATTTGTCATATGAGAACTACTAACATTTGGAAGCATATTAGATGTCATCAAATGACATGTCACATCAGGGACAGACTATAATGGATCTCCAATGATTCCAGCCTCTTGCTGTGATGGTACATTTGACCACATGGTTGTTTGTCCAACACTTAATGTCTTTTTGCAATTTGTAATGTTGTTTTCCTCAAACCCATTACCCCCAATCTTAATTGTAGTTTGCTATTTAACCCTTCTAGCATGGAACAAATTTGAGCTTTCCCTCAAGAGAAGATGGGACCATTTCTTTAGAAAACAGAAATGAGTATTGTGACAATTTGGACAATTCTCAGAAATATTAAACCTAAATGAAATATTACAACCCTAAATAGAAATATTACAACCCTAAATAGAAATATTACAACCCTAAATAGAAATATTACAACCCTAAATTGAAATATTACAACCCTAAATTGAAATATTACAACCCTAAATAGATATTGAAAAGTAGATATTTTTATATAGTCCGTTTAACTTGTCATGACCACAGATAAAATTTTTATCTTTGTAACCATTTGATGAAATAACTTGAAAATTTGCATGTGAACTACACATGTTCCCGACGCTACAAAATATTTTTTACCATTCAAACAATCATACCATCTGTTTCCTTCTTTGTGCTATATATTTAACGCCTTTGTTGGCATGGTTGAAGAAAACTCATGTTTACAGATGTTTAATATATTGATGATAAAAATAGCAACATTCAGGACGAAATCCATAGTTTTTTTAACGATTCTTGCATTTTCCATGCACCAAATAGAATCAGGCTTGAACATGGTAATTAAATGACGTCATAAGTGCGACACAAACTTTTAGTTAAAGGCGTATATCGAAATTATAAAAAGTGTGAAGCTATTGGGTCATATTGTTGACTTCTCAAAACAGACCTTGATATAACATTTCTAATGAGTTTGAAGTTACAATGCAAAAGTGTCATTAATATTATACCCAGAGCTCCGAAAGAGGCACATATCTTTATCTCGGTCGTACTGTTTTGGCCATTTTGATCATTCTTATTGTGATATATAAACAGCCTTTGCCAAGAATGCTTGTTTTACGTTACAATCTTAAGTACCATTTGGAGCTCTAGTGCTTGTCCTTCGCGACGTGTCCGATTTCAACCAGCGTTTACTGGGTTCGCTCTACATCAACCTCTGACTGTCCCTAGCCGACCTGCAGTACAGCAGGTTGCTATTTTCTTTTAGGGTAGCGACCCTTAGACGACCTACCCTCCCGGGCTGTCAAGCATCATCTGGCCTGCTTGCCGGTCTTTTTGTGGACTACTTGGTTTTCCTTCCGTCCAGTTTTGTGTATGGTTTGCTCCGCTAGTCTTTGATTGTCCCCAATTTAACTACAAGGCAGTAGTAGTTCGCTATGAGCGGAAACGCGCACTGGATTCAAGTCTCTGCTGGGCTTTCCAGTTTTTCTGCAACTTTGTGTGGTCCGCACACCCCTACACCTGCCACGATCCCTCACCATCTGCGCTGTGCACGTCTACCCACCGGTGGACCCACCCGTGCATCGTCCGCATGCGTGCTCGCTCTGTCCTCGTGCCTGCCCCACCATTTCCATCAGTTCTCACCGTGCTCACCTTTACCAGCCTCTAGACTGTCCGAACACTGGGCTCAACTCAGGCCCCCACCTCATCGCTCCGAGTTTCGCCCTATGTGGGCCCACATGCAATTCATCTCAGGCCCAAGTTTTGCTCCACGTGGGCCCACGTTTCTTCTCTGGATGCACCCTTCATCCCT
The DNA here is from genome assembly GCA_020796225.1 of Arion vulgaris. Classification (NCBI taxonomy): domain Eukaryota; kingdom Metazoa; phylum Mollusca; class Gastropoda; order Stylommatophora; family Arionidae; genus Arion; species Arion vulgaris. The sequence goes on from CM036768.1 coordinate 40,278,730, forward strand.
TTATAGTTATTCCTTCAGCTTCTCCCATCGGCCGGAAGAGACGTGCATTAATAGTCACTCAGAGATTCTGCTCGTCTGTGTTGTGGGCGGATCTCATGCAATGGGACTATGTCTGCATCCCTACCCACGCCAGAATAGCTCTCCCTCGATCCCTATCTGCTTAGTCAGACAGAAACTAATGTCTGTTTCCAGGGTCACCACGTGGAGGTGGGGTAGGATCTTGATTAGTGCCAGTTCACTAATCGTGCGGCGATGTGACTGCGCATTTAACCCCAGGCACATATCGGTCATCTGTACCACAGTATACTTCTTCTGCATTCTCACTAGATTGGGATTTCAGATTCTCTAAAAAGGCAGCCATCTGCCTCAGATTATCAGCCACGACATACAGTTTGTCTTGGATGTTGGTGTAAGTGGGCCACCTCTTTCTTCTCAGGTCTGCTTACTGGGGGCAATTCTGTAGGATATGTTCTATTGTCATACTCGCCAAACCACAGGGGCACAGGTCATTGGTGCCTATTTTGAATTTAGTGTACAGGTTTACCACAGTATACGAGAACCATAGTAAAGAGCTATTTTATTGTAGTGATACCCCTACAACATATGTTAACACACGCACAATGTACCGAAGAAGTAGCGATTTGAAAAGAATGTCTCCAAGTAGCTCCGCCATTGCCAATCCCAAGCCTGGACGAGAAAGGATGATGGCATTATGACATGGCAACTAACTTTAACTGTAATGTAATTTATTTAAAAAACAATAATACAACTATGTCTATATTTCCATTTTTTGTTCATGACTCTATTGCAAGTATCAACATTGGTCCCCATGTATGAGCTGGAATGTTACGCCTTTGAACGAGACTTGACATCAAATGTCATATTGGTGCGTTTACTGTAAAAACTAAAATTCTGTATCAGACTCAAATATGCATAACATCAAAGGAAACCGTTATATTACAAAATCCGGGTTTTCCCTATTACAATTTCTTCCATCATACATTTGCTTGTATAATTCTAAGATTGGGTGCAACGTTTTGCAACTGTGGAATAGATGGTTTTCACAATTCGTGTTGGACTGTGGGCATGAGTTGTTGAGCCGATATACAAATATTTACTAAGTATTATTCTAGCAATCTTTTAAGTTAATTTTTCATGTTTTGTGAAAATTATATAGGTTAATTTTTCTTCAAACACTCCATATTGACCACTTGTTAACCACTCTTGTGATTTGTATGTGATCTGAGCCTAAGAGCAATTGTATGTTGTGCCAGTTATGCACCTACAAGTAGGCCAGCACATCCAATCTCTAATACGCTTTTTATTTACTAGGGTAGCTTCCCTAGGCCCCTACCTCAGTTGCCTCTAATGACATGCCTCATAGGTGCAGTGTTACTATTCTTTGCTTCCTTGTGGGTCCCTGCAATACATAATAATAATTCCTCTGACCTTATACATTACATAGGGCCTGCAAGTAATTTCTCCATACCGCCTATCCTGGGCAACTCGCTCAATCTCCTCCATGGAACTGAGACCGATATTTCCTGCCTCTCTCAGCAAGTCGTTTCGGGGTCTCTTTAGGTCGACCTCTCTTTCTTGAACCCTTTGCATCCCACTTCAATGCCTGCTTGATATTCATTGATCATTTCTCCTCAAGGTGTGCTCAACATATCTCCATCTTCTCTTTCTTATAACAGTTGTCACTATGTGGTCACCAATTGGGAAAAGAAAACGTGGAAGACCAAAGACCACTCTTCGAAGAACCACCCAACAAGAAAGTAAACTATTGGGATGTAAACCATACAAGATCTCCAACTGCTAGCAAAGAACGTATCACATGGAGATCTAAAACCTCTGCCTATGTACCCTTTGGCACGAAAGGAATAAACTAACTAAACTAACTAACTATGAAGTTGAAGTAAGGCTTGCAAGAATTGCAAGGGACACTGTTGATAAGGAAAGTAAGCCTTAACGTAAACATCAGTCGCCATATTAGGTGTGATGACTACACTTGAATTCATAGCAGGCGAATAAAAACAAGAAGGCTTCCACTGACAAGTACTTACATAATAATAGCTGTTCATCGCAAGGTAATGAACAACAACCTCAATCATGTGTTGCTGCAACTCTCTGGTGTGTTCGGAGGTAACTGTATAGTCCAGTCCTGGAAAGAAGTTCCCTAACACAGGTCAAAAGGGTTGGTCATGTGGATGTTGTATGTTTTGTCTTTGTATGGACATCATTTTAGTTTGCTTTGTATTCAATGGCAGATAGCTATATTTCATGGTGCTAGCTTAAACTTGCCTAAAACAACAGCTTGGTTATAAACAAAACCCTTTTTTGGGAAAAAATATGAAAGGGAAAACATCAAAGGTAGACATTGTCAGTAGCGTGTCCACCATTATTTGTAATGCATTGAATGCACTGTTGTATAATGGTTATGATAAGTACACAAATGAACTATTGGTGAACCATCTGCCATTGATACTGAATTATCAATAGTAGCTTATGAAGAGTAGCAGGAGCTGACTGATGTTGCTGATTAATTAGTTGCTTAGTTAACTAGATGGACCCAAGTTTGTCCAACAGATGTTCAGTTGTATTCTTATCAGGCTGTTTGCCACACATTCACCAAAACATTCACTTATTGTAGAAAACATTTACTGCATGAGAATGGTGTGATCTTGCACTGTCATCTTGAAAGATTGCATTGTATCCAATAAATTGCAGTACTGGAATTACAAGATGTTTTAGAATCTTGTCATGACAGTGGTCACCATTTAGGTCCCTGACCACAAGATAAAAAGGTGATCTGTTGTGTATGTTAATGCTTTTAAATTCTATCACAGACTCCAAACCATGTAAGTGTTCTGATTGCAGTACTGTAGATTCTAATAAATATTGCTTGAAATGTAATGTGATCTGCTTTTGTTGTGTATTTATTTCTCTGTCAATTGAACAGTTGGAGCTGGTGTTCTATATCAGCTTTTCCTCTGATGAACTCAATGTCAATGGAAAACTCAACAAATTTAGTGTCATCTCATGTGTCTTTGATAAGAAGAACAGAAAAAGTGTGAGTACTGTTATATTATGTTGTTAGTTTTGTTATGATCAGGGGTATGACATTTTCTGGTACTAATAATGACAATATAAATCTACCTTACATCAAAGCAAATTCTGTTGGTAAGTACTTTTAGCACTGACAAAACTTACATATCACACAATGGAACTGATAATTCAGTTCAAGATGAGATAACAGGAAATCAGCCCATTTTGTTTGCAACCTCCTCCCAAGATACAGAAATATCTTTGCATAAGATCAACTACATAAAAGTTACAAATTTTAGAGATTTTGTTTACACTGAGTTATGAAATATATAGTTTAGTTATCAGGGTATATTTATAGCTGCAACTAGTTAATAATAATAATAATTTCTCTCGTACCATTATACTTTACATAGGGCCTGCAAGCAATTTCTGCATACCGCTCTATCCTGTGCAACTCACTTAATCACTTCCATGGAACTGAGACCAATATTTCTTGGCTCTTCAGCAAGTTCGTTTCAGGGTCTCCTTAGGTCGTCCTTTCTTTTTGAACCTCTGCATCCCACTTCAATGCCTGATTTGATATTCTTTGATCATTTCTTCTCAAGGTGTGCTCAACATATCTCCATCTTCTCTTTCTTATAACAGTTGTCATTAGTGGTTGACCAGACATTTCTCTGATTTCATCACCTCCTGAATTCTTTCCATTTTATGTTCATTATGTTTTGCAGACATCTATTTTCTATGCATTCAACTTGCTTTCTATATCTTTAGTCATTTTACAACTCTAAGTAGCATATGTTAGGATTGATACAACATTTGAATTGAAAATTCGTAATTTAGTTTTAATACTATATAACTTGCAGTTCCATATTTTATTTAGACTTTTAAAAGCTGATGTTGCTTTGTCAATTTGTATCATAATTTCTTTTTTAACATTTCCCGTGCAATCAAAATTGCTACCTAAATAGGTGAACTGTTCTGTTATTTTTATCATTTTAGATTCCAGTGTGATATCTGCATTACTTTCCATAGGCGTCTTTATTATTTTGGTCTTTTCATAGATTATCTGCAGTCCAACTTTTGATGCTATAGATGACAAGTTGTCTGTTTTTCTTTACATATCTTGGTTGTTTTGCAACTAGTTGCCTAACTTTAATATTGTCAAACATAGATCATATGCAGTCTTTACAATTGTGTTTTTAGTCAGTGAAATAATAAATTATCAGTTATTTCCAACTTGTAGTAGGGGATTGCTTTCCAGGATTAAATTCTACAGTCACCGCCTCACATACCAGAGAGAGAGTGCACCTCTGAGGCTGTTGTCAGCATTGCTTGTGACGGACAGCTATATATCAGTAATAGTCTCAATGACTGTACCATATAAGTAAGAAAAGCAGTTTATACTTAAATGGCATGGGATTGAATCCAGATTCTCTCTCTCTCTTGCCTTTTACCCGGGTGGGGCATAGGCCTCAACCAACTCATGCCAAGTCTTCCTATCTCTAGCTATCTCCTGCAGCTCCCTCCAGCTCTTCTTTATATTGTTGATCTCCGCCTCCAAATCTCGTCTCCATGTATTTCTCGGCCTCCCTTCTTTCGCTGTCCCTGCGGTTCCAGGCAAGGACCCTTCTTGTTATATTCCCCTCCGGTTTCGCAAAGTGTGTCCTATCCAGCGCCAGCGTCTTTTAACCTGTTCGTTCACTGGAATCTGTCTTGTTCTCTCCATAAGTTCCTCATTTGTGACCCTATCATACCATCTTATTCCTCTATTCTGCAGACACCAGTTGATGAATGTTTGCAATTTATGCGCTATTGTTTTAGTTGTTCTCCATGTTTCTGACCCATACAGTAGAACTGCTTTAACATTAGAGTTAAATATCCGTATTTTTGTTCTAGATTTGATTTCTTTGGACTTCCAAATGTTTTGCAGTGCAATGAAAGCTCCTCTTGCCTTCTGTATTCTTATTTTAACATCTCTATCTGTTCCACCCTCTTTGTCTACGTTGCTGCCCAAATATGTGTATGATTCTACCTCTTGAAGTGGGATTTCCCCAGGGAGATCGAGTTGTCGTTGCTTGGTTAATTCTCAATATCTTTGTCTTTCCCTTATGAATGTTCAGCCCTAGTTGCTGGGACCTTTGATTCAATGTGTTTAGCTTATCCTGCATCTGATTTCGTTTATGTGACAGAAGGGCTATATCATCAGCGAAGTCCAGATCATCTAGTTGCTCTGTCAGAGTCCATTGGATTCCATTTCTGGTGTTAGTTACTGTGGTCTTCATAATCCAGTCTATTGTCAGTAAGAACAACAAAGGTGATAGAAGACATCCCTGACGCACTCCTGTTTCTATTCCAAAAGTATCTGTTAGTTTACCTTCATGAAGAACTCTACATTTCATATCTGTATATGTTGCTTTTATTAGGTTAATAATTTTCTGTTGGATTCCATAATGCCTCATTAATTTCCAAAGGGTTTCCCTATCAATACTGTCAAAGCCTTCTCATAATCAACAAATCCGATATAAAGTGGGGATTTCCATTCAATACTTTGCTCTATTATTATACGTAATGTGGCTATCTGGTCAGCACAGGATCTATTTGGTCGGAAGCCTGCCTGTTCATCTCTTAGCTTTATATCGATGGTCTCTCTCAATCTCTCCAGGATGACTCTGCTTAGTATTTTCCCAGGTACTGACAACAGCATTATTCCCCTATAGTTTTCACACTTCTGAAGGTCCCTTTCTTTGGTAGCTTCACCAGGTATCCTTCTCTCCAGTTTGCTGGTATTTCTTTGGTCTCCCAGATTCTGCTAAATAATTTATACAGTATTTCTGTGGATGTGTTTATGTTGGCTTTAACCGCTGGAATACCATCTGGACCAGCCGCTTTCCCATTTTTTAAAAGTTTAATGGCTTTACTAATCTCCTCCTTGGATGGTTTCTCACAGTTGATGTCCAAGTCAATCTCTGCCGGTTGGATATCTTGGGGGTTTGCAGGTGCTGGTCTGTTCAGGAGTTCCTTGAAGTATTCCATCCATCTTTCCATTTGGTCTCTAACATTAGTGATAGTTTTCCCACTACTATTTTTGATCAACCCATTTGATGGTCTGTATTTTCCTGCTAGCTTTCTAGTGATGTTGTAAAGATCCCTAAGGTTTCCTTTTCCTGCAGCTACCTCTGCTTCTCTTGCTAGATCTTCTACGTATTGTCTTTTATCTAACTTTATTTGTTTCTTCACTTTCTTGCTAGCTTCTGTGTACTTTTCCTGGGCTATGGCTTTGGCAGTTCTAGTTTTGCTATTATTTAAATCTGCTTTCCTCTTTTTCCTTTCTTCTATTTCCTTGAGAGTTTCTGGAGTTATCCATGCCTTATGATTCCGCTCCTTCTTTCCTAATACCTCTGTGCATGTTTCATTCCAAATATTTTTGGCTTGCTGCCAGCATTCTTCCGCACTCACCTCATCTTCTAATTGCCGCAAAACCTCATACTTATTAGAGACTGTGACCGTGAACTGTTCCTTTGTTTCTTGACTTCTGAGGTATCCTACATTATATTGGTGTCTATGTTCATGGGATGTTATGTATCGCTAAGCTTCAGTTTAATTTTACTTATCAACAAATGGTGATCCGAATCTACATCTGCCCCCTTAGAACCCTTACATCTTGTAGAGATGACCTGAATTTCTTGTTTATGCATATGTGGTCAATTTGATTTTCTGTTCTGTGATCTGGTGATACCCAGGTTGCTTTATGTATTCTTTTATGTGGAAAGACACTTCCACCTATGACGTATTGATTTGCTGCACAGAAATTAGTGAATAGTTCTCCATTTTCGTTCATTATCCCTAGTCCGTGTTTCCCATGATCTCCTCGTAGCCTATGTTGTCCGAACCTATTTTGGCATTGAGGTCGCCCATCAGAATTTTGATGTTCCCATTTCTCTGATTACCTATAGTATTTTGAAGTTTTATGTAAAATTCCTCTTTTACTTTTTCCTCTTTATCATTGGTAGGTGCATAACACTGGGTCACATTCAAGAATACTTTCTTTTGGTGGTTCTGAATGTTGCTGTGATTATCCTAGGACTCACTGCTTCCCATTTTATTAGTGCCTTCGCTTCTTTAGATAGCATTAAAGCCACTCCTTCACTATGGGGGCATTTTCTTCCATATGGCCTGAGAACAGCATTGTTTCTCCTGTGTTTAGACGTTGTTTGCCTGCACCATTCCACCTAGTTTCACATAATCCCAAGATGCCAATCCCGTGAAATTTCATCTCATTTACAACCTGTGCTGTCTTTCCCATTTCATACATACTTCTAACATTCCAGGTGCCAATTCTGGAGCTTTTCCTAGGTGAAAGGAAGATAATCTGCTGTGTAGACTCCTTGCGGCTTTCTCTGCATCGCTTCATACCTCTTCTAGAAGAGCTTCCTTTCCTCTTGGTTGGCACAGTTTTTATTTTATTTTTATGTGACTTGTTCATGGTTGGTTGGATTTTGTGGCTAAAATTTTCTACTGGATAGGGTAGCCAGCCCTACGCCAAACCCCACCTTAGTCGCCTCTACGACATGCCTTGTAGGTCGAGTGCCGCTACTCTTTGCTCCTTGGGCCCCGCAGCACACGGGCGGAATCCAGATTACTGGTTTATTAACAATCTGGATGTTATGTTTCGTTGCTTGGTGTGTGTGGGTCTGTGTTTTCACTAAAACGATTGTCTTTAGTGGTGCATTATCATTGTGTTGCTGTTTCTCTGGTTTGGGAGATTCTCTGGATTATCCATGCAAGTAAAAAACATGAGATTGATGGTTCATGTAAGTAAGAAATATGACACTATAGGCATCTCTACTTATGGTGATAACAATGATGAATGTTGCAACACGAAAGATGGCTGCTATTGTGGCTGTAGTAGTGATGGTAATAATAATGATAGTGATTGTAATTGTAATGTTGTATTTATTATTAGTCTCTGGTCTGTCTACTGTCATCATGTCCATATCATAACAAGTAACTCAGAAATATGGGGTTAACTAGAGATATTTTTGGGTAGAGATAATAGAACCATACACATAAGTCTTCTATGTGGCATGTCTATTTTGCATGCAAGTACAAGTCTTACCAATGTTTTTGACTTTAAGTCTCCTTGTATGCAATTTTGAACATTTGCTTTTTATTCATTGATTTCACATTGACTAGTTTCATTTTTTGTTAACAGTACTTCAAGTACTTCAAATGGAGTAAAGAGAAAATAGCTCGCAAGATATCACCGAGAGAGAAAGAGTTACTGGATATCTGCTACACTTACTATGAGCAGAAGTGGGAAATGATGCCTATCTTAAACTATGTATGATGGGATCATGCAGTTGTGTTTCTCTATAAAAGAATATGAAATTTGTTGCTAAACTTCAGAGTTTACAAATATGTCATAATTCATACATTTTAGTCTAAAGTCAAAGGATTAGCTTAATTGCAATGGCTTTGTATAACTTACCAGCAGGTGATATAATACTTACAAATTGTACAGTATAACTTACCAGCAGGAGATATAATACTTACAAATTGTACAGTATAACTTACCAGCAGGTGATATAATACTTACAAATTGTACAGCTTTGTAACACATAGCATACAAATATTGTGTAGGCAGAGATTAAAAATATGTAGAAAGCAACATTAGGCCTGTTACGTCCGTGTGGTGCGGGGCCACAAGGAAGCAAAGAATTGTACCACTGCGACCTACAATGCATGTCGTAAGAGGCAACTGATGTCAGCCCTAGTAAATATAAAGCAGCGCATAAATCGGATGTGTTGGCCTACTTGTAGGCGCATAACTGGCACAACATAAATTGCTCTTAGGCTCAGATCACATACAAACCACACAGAGTGGTTGACAAGTGGTCGATATGGAGCGTTCTACAAAGAAGAAGAGAGAAGAAGTCCTATTATATCGCATAAATTAGCAATATCATTTATTTAATCTTGTTTGAAAGAGACATACTATGTTTTAGTACACTCGCTGGTATGTAGTAGAATTTGCATTTGTACTAAAGGCACTTGAGGTAGTAAACCAAAAATGTAATAGTTAGTGGTAATTGACAAGAGATACATATGAAACTGTGTTTCAATGTTTGTGTGCATCTGTTTGTGTGTGTCTGTGAGAGAGTTAGAAAGAGTACAGTTTTACAGTTATGTATCTACATCTTGAATATAACCCTTAATCGTCTTCTTTTACCAGGTACTATGTCCAATAGACATTACCATGTTCGGGAGCGGAAAACAAAATAAGGACCATCATGTGGATGCCGATATAACAGACTTCATATTAAACATCACACCTTCAACAGTTCGTCTTCTCACTTCCATAGCTGCTAGGATGAGTCCTGATTATGTAAGTATATGTCTCAATGCAATTAAAGTCTATAGTCGACTACTTCTTCTCTTCCACTATTTACTTCTTTCTAGAAGTATTTGCAGGGGAGAGACAGACGTAGTGATTTTGTTTGTGCTTGTTTTAAAGCACTTTGTAAGCTGATATTCATTTTCGTAAGGCTGTTCTTGATGTCGTCGCTCCACCTTTTGCATGGTAGCTTTACTGTGTAGTAGCCTTACTACATATGCAACAAAAGTCACTGTGTAGACCAATGTTGACACATTAACTATCGAGTGCAGCATCATGTCAACAGTCTTGTTTTGTCTGTTTCATTTGGCCATGTGCCATAGACTGTACCATAAGCAGTTACATTATTAAATTAGCTCTAAAGTTATGTTAGTAAGAATCTGATCCTTGCCTGTTATTAACTCTTTCCATACATTGAATGTTACTGAGTTCTGACCACAATTGTTTATGACAACATAAATTCTATCCTACAAAAGGTTTTGTGTTTAACACATTCATTACTGAATTGAAATCAAGAAAAAAATTGAGTACAGCATCAGCATTGAACTTCATCAATAAACAACAAATTATATGGTTTGTCCACATAAGCAGATTACAAACAGACAGTGCACATCAAAGAGCAATGCTGCTCTGATACAGTGAATACAAAGCAAAAATCTGTCTACGCTAAAGGTGGACCTCAGAAATAACAGAGGCGTTGAAAAACACTATTTATGAAACACACACAAAAGTCTGTTCTAGAAATCTCTGCTTATCCTGATGCTGTACGGCAAAATCAGGATTAGAGAAAACTAAACAAAGCAACTGTATTGAAGAAAACATTTTAGCCGAATTAACTTTTGTTCACATGTTCATTCTGTTAATGTTTGTACAAATTAAGCTGTAGTTTTCTTAGTTTTCAAGGGATTGTTACGAATTATATATTGCTTTGTAGATAAATAAATGGACTATATCAATTACTACCCTCCCCATGAGGCCATTACCTTGTAGTGGTGGGGAGGCTTGCGTGCTACAATGATACAGTGAGCTATGACGGCGGGAACTTATGTTCCCGGAAGGGTTACCCAAGCCGGAAAGGTCACTGAAGAGGGACAGACGAAGCATGGTCTCCAGGTTTGGGGGGTTGGGCTTGGGACTAACAATCCCATCCTTTAAAAAAATTAAAGTTACGGAAACAACAACAAACATACAACCTATCTACGGGCATGAAGGGCTACCAGAGTCATTGACTCACATGACTGGAAGTGGTGAAAGCCGAAAGGAAGCTACTTTCATGAGGACGGAAGTCCTGAATGCCAAAACCAAGACCAGAATTGGATGCTGGAATGTAAGAACAATGTACGAAACTGGAAAACTATCACAAATAACAGCAGAAATGAGAAGATATAATCTACATATCCTAGGGGTTAGCGAGAGCAGATGGACAGGAAATGGAAGAAGTACCACTGCAACAGGTGAAACAGTCCTTTTTCTGGACGAGACGATGACCTACACCATGAAGGAGTAGCAGTAATCCTAAGAAAGGGCGTGGAAAAGTGTCTGTTAGAATGGAAACCTATCAGCAGCCGCTTGATTAAGATCAGACTAAAGGGAAGCATACAAACATCACAATCCTACAATGCTATGCGCCAACTAATGATAGCGAAGATACAAAGAAAGACTCGTACTACGAAAACCTACAAGCAGAATTAGACAAGTCACCATCCCATGATGTTATCATTGTTATGGGAGATCTAAATGCGAAGGTCGGACAAGACAACACACATAGTTATAGAACTATGGGAAAATATGGATGTGGTATGATGAACGAAAATGGGGAACGTTTAGTAAACTTCTGCAGCATGAACAATCTCGTTATAGGAGGAACCCTATTTCAACATTTAGATATCCACAAATTAACATGGTATTCCCCTAATGGCAGAGATAAAAACCAAATAGACCATATAATGATCAATGGACCCTGGAGACGCCCGCTGCTAGATGTTGTAGTCAAGAGAGGTGCAGATGTTGGTAGTGACCACCACCTAGTCACAGCTTATGTCAAACTTAAACTAAGAAAAACAGGACAACAGAAAAACCTCCAAAAGAGGTTCGATGTTGATAGACTAAAAGACACGGAAGTAAGGGATAAGTTTATAATGCAGATAAAGAACAGATTCCAAGCCCTAGAAAGTAATGAAACTACGGATGAAACTGACAACATAGATAGAACATGGGACAACATAGCATCTATATATAGCAAGAGCAGTGAAACATGTCTAGGGTACCGCACAAAGAAAAGAAAAGAATGGATAACACCAACAACATGGAAAATAATAGACAGCCGAAGAATATTAAAAAGAAATTGTTAGAAGCAAAGTCCGAAAGACTGAAAGCAAGATACCAAGAACAGTACAAAAGCGCAAGTAAAGAAATCAAACGGGCTGTGAGAGCCGACAAAAGAATGTATGTTGAAGACCTGGCAGTACAGGCAGAAGAAGCAGCAAAAAGTGTGATCAGGGAACAGTGTACAAAATTACAAAGCTAATAAGCTGGAAACATTACAGAAGATCAAATACTCTCATAAAGGATAAGAATGGAATACTATTGACAACGGAAAAGGAACAAGAAATACGATGGACAGAGCATTTTAAAGAATTGCTAAACAGACCACCTCCAACGGTAGTAGCAGACATACCAGAACCAACAGAGGAGTTAGAAATTGGCATTGAAACACCCAGCCAGGATGAGATTATTACAGCAATTAAATCTCTTAAGAATAACAAGGCACCAGGGAATGATAACTTAAACGCAGAACTATTCAAAATAGACCCAGAACTTGCAGCTAATATATTGCAACCCTTGTTTACTACTATTTGGAATGCCCAAATAATACCTGATGCATGGAACAGAGGAGTCATCATCAAGATACCCAAAAAGGGCTCCTTGCCGATTGTAATAATTGGCGTGGAATAACACTGCTTTCTGTCCCAAGTAAAATCTTAAGCAAAATCATCGTACAACGTATTTCTGACGCTGTGGATAAGAAACTGAGAAAGGAACAAGCAGGATTTCGAGAGGACGAGCTGTATAGGCCAAATATTTGCTCTTAGAAATATCATAGAACAATGCACAGAATGGCAAAGCAAACTCTATATCAACTTTGTAGATTTTGAAAAGGCTTTTGATAGCATACACCGCGAAAGTCTATGGCGTATCTTAAGATGGTATGGAATTCCACTGTGTTTTATAAATATCATAAAAAGCTGCTACAGCAAGTTTGCATGCAGTGTTGAAACTTCAGAACTAAAGTTTGAAGTAAAAACAGGCGTGCGACAAGGATGTGTTATGTCAGCCCTATTATTCAACACTGTCATAGATTGGGTGATGCGTAAAACAACGGAAGATAAGGCAAGAGGTATTAGATGGACGCTCACATCCACGCTGGAAGACCTAGATTTTGCAGATGACATCGCACTCTATCTCATACACATAGAGATATCCAGGAAAAGACCTGCCGCCTTAACCAATATAGTGAGATGGTTGGGCTGAAAATAAATCAGAAGAAAACTGAAGTAATGACTTGAACATAGCAACCCCAGCACCAGTCAAACTAGAAGGTAAAACCCTCCGAGATACAACCGCATTCACATACCTTGGAAGTGTTATTAGCAATGAAGGAGGCGCTGGATCTGACATTAAAAACAGACTGAGTAAAGCACGAAGTGCATTCATGACCCTTCAGACCGCCTTGAAATCTGCCCAATACAGCATCAGAACCAAGACTAGTATCTATAACAGCTGTGTGCTGTCAACTTTGCTGTACGGATCGGAATGCTTGAGAATGACAGAACAGGATATGTCCAGACTCTCCGCCTTTCATACAACTTGTCTGCGAAAAATCTTACGCGTGTACTGGCCGACTACTATCTCGAATCAAGAATTGCTTGCACGATGCCAACAAGAGAATATGGGCACTATCATCCGAAGACGATACTGGAGATGGATTGGACATGTGATGCGCATGGAGACTGGCTCCGAAAACTGCACTGAGATGGACTCCAGAGGGTAGGCGAAAGCGTGGAAGACCCAAGACGACTTGGAGGAGAACGATAGAGCAAGAGCTGAAGGAAATGAATCATAGTTGGAACACAATACAGAGGAAGGCCATGAACAGGAAGAATGGTGTACGTTTGTTGTGCCCTAAACGCCAGGGCGAACAGGCTAAAGAGAAAGAGATCAATTACTACAATCATATCAAGTGCTACATAGAACCAATACTGACATACAGATGTGAGTCATGGACAATGAACAAACAGATCAAAAAATCTCTGAGGGCCACAGAAATGTGGTTTTATAGAAGAATGATGAGAATCCCATGGACTGCTAAAATGACTAATGTTGAGGTGCTGAATGAGATCAAGACACAGAGAAAGCTTATCATCAATATAAGAAAGAGGCAGTCATCATTTTTCGGGCATGTGATGAGGAGGGAGGTTTAGAACACATCGTGACAACCTGTAAAATCGAGGGTAGACGAGACAGGGGAAGACAGAGACAGAAAATGTTAGATGGCCTGACTTCATGGGCGTAGAGCGTCAACATCTGAGTTGATAGCAAACACCAACGACAGAGATTTGTGGAGATCCATGATCGCCGGTACGGCACCTAATGATGATGATATCAATTACAAAAGAATTGTACATAAAGATGATGTACTATTTAAAGAAAATAATTGAATGTCATTTACAGATAAAAATGTAGTTAAAAATTGTATTGACAAATTCAACTAATCATGAAATGATGATTTTATTAGACATTTAATAACTTTCTTCTAATGATACTACATCCAAAACCAAGGTGGAAAAGTACTAGAGTATGCATATTAATCGATATTTACATTATTAGTAACATGTTTGCACATATGCTCCACTTCCTGTAAACATATTGAAAGATCTGAATAAACTAATATGTAGACCTAGTTCTTTTGTTGCAACAAAGTGACTGCTACATGTTTCACCCTCAGTCACTTGAAGGGGCAACTGTTATATCTCTTGAGTTTAAATATATCCTGCACCATGAATAATTATTTACTGAGGCTGAAGTATTCATTATGTAATACCAACATAAGTAACACAACACTGAAATAAGTCCATCGATTCAATTACCTGGGAACATTCCTGACATCAGATGACAGGTGTAAAACAGAGATTAGAAGTAGAATAGCTCAAGGAGCATCTTATATGAAAATGAAAAACCCACTATGCGTGAATTCACTACCAATGACACTACGAAAACGAATACTCCAATGCTATTTTGATCCAATACTTCTGTATGGCAGCGAATCATGGACAGTGAACAATCAATACGATCATTGGAAGTCACAGAGATGTAGTTTTACAGAAGAATACTGAAAATTCCATGGACAGCAAAGAAAACAAATGAGGAGGTTTTAAATCAGGCCTGCACACAAAGAAACCTTATCAAAAGAATAAGAATCCGACAATCAAGGCTCTTCGGACAAATAATGCGAACAGACGGTTTAGAACATTTGGTGACAACAGGTAAAATTCAGGGAAAGAGATGTTGGATGACTTGACATCATGGTTTGACACAAGATCGGACGTCAGAACTGATTACAGGCACCAAGCACAGAGAGTTGTGCAGAGAAATGATCATCTACGCCAGCAGGCATTTGATTGATTGAAGTATTCATTACAAAAGTTGTAATATCAATAAATATGTTCACTATTACCAGTACTATTGTTTAAGACTAGTAAAATCACAAATTCAAGTGACATCTATATTGTTTGAGCTCTCCATGTTATTTAAAGACCTGTCAACATTGTCAGATCATGTGTCTGACCTGTTGAATAAATAGAATAGGTGTGCAAATGCTATTTGTGTCACTATCACTAATTGACATAGTTAATTATTTTCTAAAATTTGCTAATCAGATTGAAAAACCTCAAGATCATTATTTATACATACAATAGTGAAAAAGTGAACAAAACTGTACTGTTCAGCTGTACTGTGCTTTTCAATGATGGAGTGTATCTGTTAGTGGTGTCTGTGGCTTAGTGGATAGTGACTAGGTCTATTAACCCCGATGTTCTGAGTTCGAATCACGCTGCGGACAGTTTGGTTGCAAATTGTTTCACATGGATTTTTACAAAAGGACGATGGCACCACCCATTCAGTAAGCAATGGCAAACTACTGAATATAATAATGCATAGAAAAATCACAAACAGCGTTAAAAAACTGGAGTTGATTCGCAAAGTCCTCTAAAGGATATGCAATTATCTTTTTGTTTTAGTGTATCTGTTAACTTGATGACTATTCTGTATACCAATTATAAAATAATGCTTAACTGGTTAACTACTAGAAGCTGTTTAGGAGCCATCAAAGCACTTCTTTACTCATGGCAGCCAGCCACTGTGAGTGTTAATATGTTATGTTATGCAATCCACATCACGGCACATTGGGCATTCCCATGCGTGCGCTGTCCTCTGCTGCAGTAGCCATCCTCAAGTCCATTTGTTCACCGTACCCTTGAGAAGTTGATAGTATACCTTCTCTCTCTACCATGAAGATGATACTGTCTGGCATGTCCAAACTTAATTCCTAATTCTCGTACTCGTTCCAGGTCTCAGACTCGCCCATAAAACATAAAGTACCGCATTGATGACATTGGCTCTGTCTATACTTCTGCTCGCTTGAGTCAGGGTATTGTTTGCAAGAAAGTCAGCACGCTCGTTACCCAGCTCTCCAGCATGTCCATGTGTACAGCAAAGTCATTTTCTTGGGATGTGATCTCGAAGCTGTCCACCCATTCCATGCGCAGAATTCCAGGTTCAATCCTTTGAAACATATTCATCGAGTCTGATAATGCAATGGTCTCCTTGCTTTTTTTGGTACGAGATGTAAATTTACAGATGAAGAGTTTATTCACAAACCACATGTTATCAGTTATAGGTAAAAAAATGATATTTTGTCATATTTATCAAGTTTTAAAGTCAGTTACCAATTTATAAACAATTTGTTTACCATGGCAACAAGTGATAAGGTCATAGATGATAAGAAGTGTATAATATTATTAAATTTCTCAGTTGTTGAATTTTGTCTTGTTATTGGATATATGGTAGCCACAAAGCGAAAAGCATTAAATGTTTAAGAAATTCAAAATTTGAAAGTAAGTTGACACATTTTAGAATTTTGAATGCTTTTCTGTTGTAAATAATAATTTAACAATTACAAATTTCCTACTAACAATTTAGCAAACAGTTGGTTTAGATATATCTTACGCCCGAGTGGTTACCGGGCCAAATTTGGGGTGTAAAGAATAGAACCACTGTTACCTGCCATGCATGTCGTAAGAGGCGACTAAGGAGGTTTGGCTGAAATCGGATGCATGTGTCCTAAACGTGTAGAAGACTATGCATTTAGGGGCCTACCAAACCAATGTGCAACGTATACACGTTCTTGGCAAAGATCAAACATATCACAAAAAGTGATTAAAATTGGTCGTAAAGAAGAAGAAGAAGAAGATATATCTTAGAGAAAACTAATTTCCCTACAAAATGGTATATTATAAAAATATGTTAGTAATATAAAAAACTACAGCTGAATTTGTACATAAACCTGAAAATGGGAACACTGAACATAAATGTTATCTTCAGTTTTAATTGCAAGCAGAGCGTAATATGTTTTTATAGCTTTCATGTACTTGTAATATTAAATTATTACATAGAAAAAAGACTTACATAGATAAAAATGAGGATTATCAAGGGTTATGTTTACTATAGTTCTGTAAGGTTCAGAAATATGATCACAATGAACACACATTTAGAAGATGAAATTAATCTATCCGAGATGGGGATACACAGAAGAATAGGTTGCATTTCGTGGAATGAAAAGCAGACAAATAAAGAAGTTCTAGAAAAACTAGAAACAAAGAAAGAATTAATATGGGAAATAACAATCAAAATTTCAGAGACTTAAAGAGATAACGACACATTGATCAAAACATTATTGGATAGAAAGGTTGAAGGATGGAGAACAGAAGAAAGGCAGAAACACAAATGGGAGAGAAACATCAAGAGATAACAACAAAATTACAGCCTCGCAGAATGCAATCAATTCAAGAGACAGAATGTTGGAGGTCCATTGCTGTTAACCTTCAATGTGGTGATGGCACCTGAAAAGGATGATGATGACACATATGAAATAGCCATAAAAAACTCACTGGTCCTGTAGCATACTGACATCCAGATATGAAAGCGATAGAGTGTCTTTATAGACTTTAGGTCATCAACTCTTTGAAATTTGTAGGGAAAATTTGTCAGTGTTTGTTTTCTTTCTTTTCAAAACAACTTACCAGGAGGTGGAGCCACTTATACCCTCACAGAAAGATTATTCCAAAATCTGGGATAAACAATCTTTGGAGGAAAGCAATTATTGGTTCACTCAGTCAGGTAGGTATTGGCTAGCCAGGTGTTTTGAGAATTAGAAGACCCAATTTTGTTTTAAAAAGCATAGTTTTGATATGTTCAGATCTATAGTTATGAGCAACAGTTATCATTGTTCATGAAAATAATCAGATACAAATACAATTGAAAATATATTAACAGGATCATTGATATTATTATTGATACACAGGAAGACTGCAGTAAAACTATGTAGCAAAGGTGAAACAGGTAAAAATGAAGTTTTTATTTGTTGTAAAACTACATGACTTTGTTTTTACATGTTTCACCTATGATCATTGATACTATAGTAGTAAGACTATTGAGAACAAAGTTTTCCGAGTCTTTCACACAAAGGGCTGGTGCTTTCAGTAAATTGGTACGCATTAGCAATTCTAACTCAGCCATGCACAGGCTGAAAGATTAGAAAGATGCAAGGAAAGCTATTCACCTCATTCTTGGATGCACAAGAGATATGGCAGCAAGGGCCATGATATTTCTACTTAGTTATTCAACTATTGAGGTAAGACATACATAGTACATACCTAACTCAAAGTCATTGCTCACAAAGAGCATCCACTGTATAAGGAAAGAAGAAGAAAAACAGGTGACAGAGTTAAACAAGGTAAGTCACGATTGGGTTAGGCAGAGGATGTGATTGAGCTTGTGTGCATACTGGAGGATATAGAGCATGGTGAAGAATGGATACGGTGCTAGTAAACTCAAGGGGGGCATTTCCAGCAGGGAATACCGAAAAAGTGATATTCTTAAATTTCACAACATACTTGGTATTTTCTTCTTGGAACGCTCCATATCGACCACTTGTTAACCACTCTTTATGATTTATACGTGTGTATTACAAACAATTTTCACAAATATGTATCTGCTATCTTGCTAAATCAAATTGGAATATGTGGTTGTGTTTGACATATCATTTATACAAAATTTACCTGTGGTCACTGAAATATAATTAAAGTTTTCATATCTATAAGGAAGAAGGTTTTCGGTGTGTGAAATGTTTACACCTCAGACCCATATATCAGGATATTAGGTTCAGAGGGTTAAAAATCTCAATTGTATTGGTAGCAATTTCAACATAGAACATGTTTTCAGAATGTGGTTGAGTGTATACTTTTATTGAAAATACTTTCTTCCTTTCTCTCTCTCTCTCTCTTTGCCTTTTTACCCGGATTGGGGCATAGGCCCTCAACCAACTCATGCCAAGTCTTCCTATCTCTAGCTATCTCCTCCAGCTCTTCTTTATATATTTTGATATTCGCCTCCAAATCTCATCTCCATGTATTTCTCGGCCTCCCTTCTTTTGCTGTCCCTGCGGGTTCCAGGCAAGGCCCCTTCTTGTATATTCCCCTCTGGTTTTTGCAAAGTGTGTCCTATCCAGCGCCAGCGTATTTTTTTAACTTGTACGTTCACTTTTCTTCCTTTAGTTCACTTGAAATATTGTATATATATATATATATATTCAGTGTTGTCTACTGTATAAATTATTGCAAATGAATGCACAAAAAATGAACATATTTTAATAAATATATGTATTTTAAAATACATATGTAAATCTCATATGTAACAGTTAACATTTATTTGTATTTCTTCATCATCTAATACAGTAAGTGATACAGCATCATCAGTACCTGACAAGGTACCATCTAAAACTGACCTAACTTCTGGGCAGCCTTTAGCTGAACAGGTAAAAAATATTGTTGTACATTTTAAAGTCAATGTTCAGAAGCATTGATGTTCGCCCGAGTGGTTACCGGAG
The DNA here is from genome assembly GCA_020796225.1 of Arion vulgaris. Taxonomy (NCBI): domain Eukaryota; kingdom Metazoa; phylum Mollusca; class Gastropoda; order Stylommatophora; family Arionidae; genus Arion; species Arion vulgaris. Next base: position 40,298,394 of record CM036768.1, read on the forward strand.
CCCAAATTTGGGGTATAAAGAATAGAGCCACTGTTACCTGCCACACATGTTGTAAGAGGCGACTAAGGAGGTTTGGCTGAAATCAGATGCACATGTCCTAAACATGTAGAAGTCTATGCATTTAGGGGCCTATCAAACCAATGTGCAACGTTCTTGGCAAAGATCAAACATATCACAAAGATTGATTAAAAGTGGTCGTAAAGAACAGACGCAAAGAAGAAGAAGCAGTGATGTTAAATACTGACAGTTCTCACTGAATATATATCAACTCTCATAACTGTATGACTTTGTCAATGTTTGGTTCAGTCAGGTCTGTTCTTTGTGTAATGCCCCACTTGGTGTGTAGTAAGTGCAGTCAACATAGCATGGTGGCAGTGCACTACATTTTATTACCAAAAAATAGGGTTCAATTCTCTGTCATTTCTGTCATTTATCTATCTAGAAATTGATACCCAGACTTTCTGATTCAAGTGAAAATTTGGAATCATTGCCATAACTAATGTGTAAAAACTGTGCTGTTGACACTATAAGAAACAGATCACCAGGGACACTTCTGAGTGTAGGAGCATTTATTTTAATTTAAGACAATTTATATATGGAGATATAAACAGACTAACTACGTTAGAAATGTACAAGTCAATGTCCGAAAATGTTGGGGCAAAAAAATATGTTTTAGTCAATTTTTCAGTTTCTGAAATTCTTGTCTCTTTGTTGTAATCTCTCATTGCAAATAGTTATAAAGATTTTTTTTCTTCTTCAAATGCTTCATATCGATCACTTGTTAACCACTCTTTATGATTTGTATGTGATCAGAGCCTAAGAGCAATAGTACATTGTGCCAGTTATACACCTACATGTAGGCCAGCGCCATTTTTTATTTACTAGGGTAGCTTACCTAGGCCCCTACCTCAGTCGCCTCTTATGACATGCCTTGAAGGTTGCAGTGTTACTATTCTTGTGGACCCCGGCAACACATAGATGGTTATAAAGATTTTTAAATGTCTTGACCATGCATCTCTCATGTATTATGGTTCTCTAATTTGTCCACCTAGCAAGATGTAATTCGCTTGTATATATAATAATAGCTGCCCATCGCAAGCGATAACAACAACCTCAGATTTGTGCTGCTGCACCTCTCTGGTATGTGCACTACATAGATGTAGAACATATAGATTGTGTTTGATGTCACATTTGTACACAATTAATCTTTGATCAACTTTGCTGAGAGAGGCAAGAAATATCGGTCAGTTCCATGGAGGAGATTGAGCGAGTTGCCCAGAATAGAGCGGTATGGAGAAATTACTTGCAGGCCCTATGTAACATATAACGGTAAGAGAGAAATTATTATTGATCTTTGATCACCGAAAAATAACGATGGAGTCTTCTCAAACTGAAATTTCAGGATATGTGATCTTTACATTCAATACCAAAATATCTGGATCACGGATTCTAAGGGTTAAGCGCTCTTTGCAATCTGTGTGGTTTGCGCTGAAAATGTGACTGTTGTGCCCCTGTTAGGCCACTACAGCATATACTGCAGGCACATCTGAATTTGGATCAAAGTGTATGCATATTTATTGACACCGGACACAAGTTTGTACAGATGGATAATTGTAATATTTTACAAATAGGAAAATCGCATGTTAAAACACCACATCTGGTGTTATACTGTAGCATGGTATCAGATCTGATTGGTTAGAGTCATAGTTTTTTAAAATATAATTAATGGATTGGTACATACATTACATCAGACCCACATCATGCCCAAATGTTTTTCCTCTGTAGGCCTTTATCATTCTTTCCTTGTATTTTGTCCGTTGTCACAATGTATTCAAGTCTCACTCTACTCATAACATGTTCAAAGAATGTTGATTGTTGTTTACTATGATGAGTAAATATATTTAACTTGAGTTCTACTAACACACCATCAACCCATATCTTTTGAAACAGTAATCAAACATTTGACCACACTCTTTTCTCTGTTGTGTTTCTTTCTGTCTGTGTTCAATTAAAATATAATCTAAAGCTTGCCTATTTTGAATACTTTCCAACACCAGACTATTACCATTCTGTATGTAAAAGAGAAGTTCCTACGAAGAAAAGTACGTTACTATGGAAACCAGCTGAAAGAAATGATGCCAAGGTTTCTGAATGTAAGCAGTTATTGTAATATTTATATGAAGATCTGTGTATGTCTTTTCTAACAATTCTTTACTAATTCTTCTGCTCTATATTGAATGATCTTATACTAAATTTCATTGATTTTAAAAATAGCCTTTGATAGTCTACACAGAATCTCCCTGTGGAATATTCTGAGATGCTGTGGAATACCAGACAAAATAATAAACATCAAGAGCCTCTATGATGATTCACAGTGTCAATTTGCACTGATGATACACAGCAACTGGTTTATGATCGAAATCGAAGTAAGGCAAGGTTGTATTCTATCTTCCCTATTGTTTGGAGTGGCCATTGACTGGGTGATGCGAAAATGTTGCAGGAGCAAAACTGGCATCGATTGGGTAGAAAATCAGGTTCAACTAGAAGATTTGGATTTTGCAGATGATATTGCCTTGTTAAGTAGAAACAACCAAGATATACAAAGAAAAACAGACAACTTGTCATCTATAGCATCAAAAGTTGGACTGCAGATAAGCTATGAAAAAACAAATATAATGAAGACACCTATGGCAAGTAATGCAGATATCACCCTGGAATCTAAAATGATAAAAATAACAGATCAGTTCACCTATTTAGGTAGCAATTTTGATTGCACAGGAAATGTTAAAAGAGAAATTATGAAACAAATTGGCAAAGCAACATCAGCTTTTAAAAGTCTAAATAAAATATGGAACTGCAAGTTATATAGTATTAAAACTAAATTACGAATTTTCAATTCAAATGTTGTATCAATCCTAACATGCCAGCGAGAGTTGGAAAATGATTCAAGATGTTGAATGCATTTGAAAATAGATGTCTGCGAAAAAAATGAATATAAAATGGAACAAATTCAGGAGAAGTGATGAAATCAGAGAAATATCTGGTCAACCACTAGTGACAACTGTTATAAGAAAGAGAAGATGGAGATATGTTGGGCACACCTTGAGGAGAAATGATCAAAGAATATCAAAGCAGGCATTGAAGTGGGATGCAAAGGGTTCAAGAAAGAGAGGTCTACCTAAGGAGACCCTGAAATTAACTTTGCTGAGAGAGGCAAGAAATATCGGTCTCAGTTCCATGGAGGAGATTGAGCAAGTTGCTCAGGATGGAGATGTATGGAGAAATTGCTTGCAGTCCCTATGTAACGTATAACAGTACGAGAGAAATTACTATATTGAATGAAGTGAAATTGTTTGTTTAGATGTCTGTTACAATGATGTTCTTGGTCAGTATGAAATCTGTGCAATCCAAATTCTGCATATTCCATCAGACTATGTTCGTTCTTTTCTACAATTCCTATAAAACGTGAATCTATTTGGATCTTTTTTTTAACAGATTGTATATTACAGTAGTGGACAAGGGAAAAACAATCAATAAGGTTGCTTGAAGCCACACAGATGGGGTTTTACAGAAGAATGTTGAGTATCCCATGGACAGTGAAAATGACAACTGAAGAGGTTTTAAAGTGGCTTAATCTGTGGTGGAAAAACTAGTTGAATCAAGGCACTAAACAATACAGTACTTATGGACAGGTGACATTCTGATCTGTTATCAGTTACAACTGAGAAAAAAATGACACTGGCTGCTTGCTGGAACTGTATAGCAATGTAAACTTTGTCCTGGCTACAACAGTTTGATGATCTAGCAGGACATAACACAGAATAATAAGAGGAAGAGGACTTGGTTTGAAAAAAAAGACACATTAACCCTTTGAACCCTGGCGACGTGTACCGTAATAACCACTTCTCAGACCTCCTGAGCAAAAACAGCACATATCAGTGTGATATTAAAAACATTATAATTTAGCACAATTAAGTACTCTATAATTTGTTTTGGATTTACTCCATCATCTCTGTTATTCCTGCTTATTACATATTTGCAGAATACCAAGCAGTTTTTTTAATTTACTTGATATAATACAAGAGAGACACCTCCGAATACTTCCACGTAATGTAGCTTGTTCTCCATATTGAACATAACTGGCTTGAATATAAATCAAATCTAACAATTCTTTGTCATCTAAATGATCATCTGACACACTTTCAATATCCGTATCAGAATAATCATATTCTAAGTAATCTTTGGGACCGTTCAAAACAATTTCAATAGCATGCTCTGTGGTTTCAGTTTTAGTTTGATATATCATCATTGCCCTTCGGGCATATCCATAGATGCTATAATCACCCTCGCAGTTTCTCCAACAGCATCCAGCAACTGACCGTACCAGTATGATTTTGATTGATGAGCCTACTCATATACCAGTTGGGCTGTTCTTTTCTGGCCACTCCAGTTTTCAATCCCAGCTCTTGCTCTGCTGTTATACTTTTAGAGTTGCAATTTCCCAAGTTGCAAAGAAAAAATTAAGCATATTTCTTATTAACACCAGACAGCAATCTCCGCCAATCATGCTAAATCAATTTGTGACATACGTTTTGTGTTTGACATCACATTTGTACTCAGTCTATCTTCTATCACCTACAAATAAGAATGGAGTCTTCTAGACCAAAGTTTTGTGATGCCGGGGCATGAGATGTTTACATTCAATACCAAAATATCAGGATAGCGGGTTCTAAGGGTAAAAAATGGTTTTTGTCAATCAAAAACAATCTGAGAGTAAATAAGGAACAGAATGAAAAACAAATGCTGACATGATATATGGAACAAAGAAAACTGACTTTGTTAGACTGTTTGAAACTTGACAAGTATTTGATTAAATAGTTGCAGATAATGCACAACCTTGTTGTTACTCTCGGAAGGAAATTTAGAGATTAGGACGATATGAAAACTGAACTTGCAATTAAGCAGCTCATAGCAGATAGTGTTGATGATGATGATATTGTTGTCTATACAGATGGGTCTGTGCACTGTAGTATGAAGTCAGGGTTTCCAATCTAGCACACACAATATTCTTGTTGCAGAACGGAGTGGAGGATACAGGACAATAGCTTCCAGGACAACAGCTTCCAGTTTGAGGTTGGAGGGGAAGGCTGTTACTACTGATCTCCATTGACTCTCTGGTTTATTGGGATTATTGTTGTGTCTGACTTTCAATTGATACTTTGGAAGGTCAAAAATGACAGGTTACAGAATGATTGAATGTTGTCTATCAAGGTTTTCAACCTATCATAGGGCTATGTGGATCTACTATCCTGAATATGTAGATGTTTGCAGCAAAGAGAGAGTGGACAGGGTTTCATCAATCATCAGGAAGTTGTAGATGGATGGGAGGGAGATGGAAGTCCTTCAGTTTCTCTGCGATCGCCTGTGGAATGAAGACACTAAAATTGATATTGAATCTTTTCAGCGATTTAAGGAGTTTGGATTTACAAGTTGTGCAAACAGAACTAGATGCCTGAGGTGCAGAGTAGGAAGTGTATTTAACCAGTGAGCTACAGAGACCATCAGTATATATACTATTTAACATCTGCTTGGGAAGACTGAGCACCTATGGGTCTGCTCAGAGTGCTATAATATCAGTCCAATATCCAATAACTAATCTCAAAAATGACAAGAAGCATTGACATTTCTGCACTTATAAAATTTAGCATTATTAATTTTAATATCAGTACATAGGCTTGATATTGGAATCCCATTGCTAGGATCACTGTTACTGTAAGTGTGTATAGTATTTAACACACACACACACATATATATATATATATTCACTCATCATTATCATTTTGTTCACATTTTCTTTTCAGCTGATAATCTCTGCTCCAGTAATTGTACTCAATTTGGAAGGTGGTTCAGAACATCGAACAGTGCCTCTATTTATTATTGAGTGCTCAATTTCATCCCAGATCCATAACTGGAGTACCGATGTGAGTAATGGTTACATTCCATCAATAAAATTACTTTCAGTTACACACATTTTGTATCAACCTGTGATTGCACACAAACTTATACAATGACTGATTATTTTTTTTCTACATTAATACAATGGGATCTTCTGAAACACATTGGGACAGCCGGTAAAATCGAGGGTAGACAAGACAGAGGAAAACAGAGAGAGAAAATTTTTGATAACCTGACTTCATGGCACTGTAGAACTTCAACATCTGAGTTGATAGCAAACACCAAAGACAGGGATTTGTGGAGATCCATGATCGCCTATGCCAGCCGGCACAGCACCTGATGATGATGATGATCTTCTGAAATACAGCTGACATGATTTCCAATTTTTATAAGAGGTGGTGGTGGGGATAGGGAAAGGAGAAAAGCTACCAACTCTTGCTATGGAGTAGCATTTTTAGAATTGATGTATTTTATCCAAAATTGATATATCTATATCAAATTTGAATATATACTATACAAATTATCACTCTATAATATGATACAATTTATGTTAGTGTGGCTGTCCAAATGATGCCTCATTGGTATTTTGCTTTGCAGATTCAAATATTTACTAATTTACAAATAAATTTTGATCGTAAATATTGTGTTATGATTGATAACACAGATACAGTGTAACACTGATAGTACTGCACTATAGTTGACAAGGATACAATTATTGTTGTTCATTTTGTCAAAGGTAAATACTTTCATATTAATCTGTTTGCAGCATCTGCCTATTAATCATTTATGGAAAGTCTTTTTCTCCTCTTGTAATTGTTTACCTCCAATGCTGTCATTTCATATCAACCTGTCCTCATAGAATACATCAACTGATGAGTTTTGTCATTCTTACAATAATGAATAGTAACTATTCAACCACAAGCAAACAACAAAGTGATTATTCTGAATTCATTCATTTTTGCAGTCCTTGAGCGTCTTCTGTTGCTAAACTGCCAGCGTTTTGTAAAAAATGTGTGCCCAAACTTTGTTCTTTCTGAAATATAAAATAAAGCATTTATTGTCTGAAACGTCCTTCCACACTCTCCCACCACATGTGTGGAAATATGGCAAAATCACACAACTGAGAACCTCTTCAGTTAAGAAATGACTTCCAACACATTAGCAATGTTGCAGTTACAAGTTTTAATTTTGCGAACAGAGGAATATCAGGAAGGCAATTTTGTTTTTCATGATTCAGAAGCACTTGAGCTTTCAGCTCTTCGGCTCAGTGCCATGAATATCGTAACCCTTCGGTTCGGTGCCACAAACACCTTAAATCTGAAGAAGCTGTGACTTTTCTGCCAGCCCACGGAATTGAGCCAGCACTCACAGAGAGCTTGTCACCGCGTCCAACGTGGTACGAACACGCTGGGCAGGCGGGCAGGAAGACAATTATGTTTCATCTAAACTTTTAAGCTCCATGTTATGTTATCCTCAATATGTGTTTGCACAAATAGTTAACATCAAGAGCCATTAATTGACAAGAAAACATAGACCAGTTGTATAATGGAAAACATGTAGTTATCAGAGTATATTTGGTTACTGTGTTGTTTAAAACTAGATTCAGATAATTGATGAAGCAATATTATTATTCTATACCTGAACACCTCAAAAGCTGCTACTCTTAATCAATGCATCATTATAGCATTTTGTGCAATACAGTGTATCATATGACAATTGTTATCACTTGAACAGAATTCATCCACAACACACTCCAGAGTGCCAACTGTGTGCACATCATCATGAAACCGTTCACCACCACCTCTTCAAGTGTCAAGCACTAGATGACATCAGAAAGACCCTCCTTCCTCCAAGGCCAGATAAATGGAACACATTATACGGAACAAAAGAACAACTTACAAACACATGCAGATACCACTAAATAGCATTGGGCCGAAGGGCAAAGCTCAAGTGCCGCTGGATCATTGAAGAAGAAGAATAAGACAATTGTTATCCCAGATCTTATCTCTCTCGCGATACCCGCCTAGACAGATGAACCAAATTTTATCATGAATTTTACTGTTGCTTTTAGGGCCTCCATCCCTTCGTACAGCTTTTCGCAAAGCTCTGTGTTATCGGGCCACGTTTCTTTTCTCAGGGCTGCTGACAGTCTTGCAGTATGTGCTCTGCAGTCATGTCCGCCTTTTCACAATGGCACATCCTAGTTGTGCCAATTCTGAATTTATTAAACATGTAGGCTCGGAGTCTGTTATGGCCGGTACGGAGGCGGAATATGGCAACTTGTTCACTACGGGAGAGACCATAGTACCCATCATTGCTGTTGTTTTGTGGGTGGTCTTTTGACCATTTTTTATGGTAGTGCCAGCCAATGGTTGTTCTTGCCTCTTCATAGCTGATCTTGTGATCAGTCTGTGGTAGTCGCCCACCTGCTTTTGCTAACCTGTCGGCTTCTTCGTTACCACTATGTTGCAATCCCAGATCTTATTATTGACATCAGATTCCATTGACTGAACATCTTTTTTCCATATAGAATGTACCTCAATGCTTTTCCCCAACTGAATCATCTAGTGACTTTAATCATATGACCAAGCTCAGTTGTTGATTATCATGTAGTATGTCATTTGCAGAATGTTGCTGTCATTACAGCCCTCCAGAAAAATTGTCTGTTACCATTTTTGTCATTTATTGCATACTAGATTCAAATGTTGTATCAATCCTAACATATGCCAGTGAGAATTGGAAAATGACTAAAGATATAGAAAGCAAGTTGAATGCATTTGAAAATAGATGTCTCGAAAAATAATGAATATAAAATGGAACGAATTCAGAAGTGATGAAATCAGAGAAATGTCTGGTCAACCACTAGTGACAACTGTTATAAGAAAGAGAAGATGGAGATATGTTGGACACACCTTGTGGAGAAATGTTCAACAAATATCAAAGCAGGCATTGAAGTGGGATGCAAAGGGTTCAAGAAAGAGAGGTCGACCTAAGGAGACCCTGAAACAAACTTTGCTGAGAGAGGGAAGAAATATCGGTCTCAGTTTCAAGGAGGAGATTGAGGAGTTGTCCAGGATAGAGCTTTATGGAGAAATTACTTGCAGGCCGTATGTAGCATATACGATCGAGAGGAATTATTATTATTATTTATTATTGCATACTATCAGTTTTACCTGCTCTTCGCACAGGAATTTAGTTTAAATCTATTTGTAAAGTCCCTTAAAGAAACATTCCCCATTGCCTCAAAATCGGCTTCTTCTCCATTAAAAACAATATGTTTTGTCTCCATGAAAGTTTTAAAACTTTATCATTTGGCTATATAAGATTAAAATGTCCCTCATTCCGATTGCCAGTAAAACCTGATACAACAGAATTTCCATTAGCGTGAAAGTTGACAAATAACAATTTAAAATGTCCCTCATTCCGATTGCAAGTAAAACCTGATACAATAGAACTCCTTTCCAGTGAAAGTTGAATTTAGTGTAAATCTAGTTGTAACATTTCACCATGTTTAAAGTTAATTTGTTTTCTGCTGATCTTCCGAGCCCACATAAACTGTCCCTCATTCCGATTGTCAGTAAAACCTGGTACAATTGAATTTCCGTGAAAGTTGAAAAACAACAATTGGCAAATTATATTTATTCAGATTATTAACTTATCGATGTGTTTAAAAAAAAATTTAATTGGCAGATCACGACATGTGTTAAAAAATAATCAAATGTGTTAATAAATGTGTTAAAAAATTGTTGACCTTTCTGTGAAGTGAACATGTTGTCTTCAGGATAGCAGCCTAGAATCTTATGCATCCGGCTACAGAACAGACATAATGAAATACCAATAAATATGTTAGTATTCGTGTGACTGATGTGCGTAAGATGTCATTGGAAAATAACAACATGACCTCTGCGGATCACGTGACCTGGAACATTGTTACAACATTGATATACTTTTTCCTGTGCATGGCCATATCGTTTAAGTTGGAATATCTTTATAGAAACGTACAAATAGTCTAGTTTTAAAATGTTTACATCTCCCCATCTATGAAAGCTACCCTCTTGCCAAATTTAAAGTGCATAGGATGTCCAGATATCTCAAACAATTGAGACATAGATACAATTGCATTCGTTTTCGTTTATATATCTATAGATAGTGTGGTCTGACTTTATCTGTTGTTGTTCTATTTCCTTGAACATATCTCAATCTCTTCCCTCTTCCCTAGAATGGTCCAAGTGTATCGAGCATAACCACATATCAATCTAGGATGTCTAGCAAGCAGTGTAAAATATCATTCATTATATACTCTGCTGATGTGTAGTACCCATATCTTAATAAAGATCTTTTTCGTATTTAAGAACTAAGTACACTTATCATATCTAGGAATTCTGCACAGTCCCTTTTATTAGATATCTCTTTGGATTCATCTTGACAATGTACATACAAACCTTGACAACAAATAGCAATTTAAATATGATTGCCCAGAGTATTATGATGTCGGTGCAATAACTCATAATTTATTATTATGTTTAATTTTGTCTTTTCATCTGTCTTGCTAATCATAGTAGTTTTGTTGTCTTAATATTCATTTCCATTCTATATTGTTTCATTTCTACTGATGACATATTCCATCTGTTCTTGTATTACCTGCTCACTTTCAGCTAACAATACTGTATCATTTACATGTATATACACTTATGACTATATATATATGTCTCTTTCACAAACATTCAGGTGTATTTTAAATGCACACTGGGTGTTGAGATTGCTTACAACAATGAAAATATTGGAGTCTGGGAGCCTCTATTAGAGCCAGTGATGAATAAAAAAACATCAACTTTTCGCAAGTGGGATATCTTCATGGAAGTAGGTCAATGTTAATTGTTTCAATGCCATCTGATAACTATTGCTTATTTATATTTGATGTCTTCTTCTTCTGCGAATCAACTTCTGCTATGCGACTACTCCGGTATGTGTCATAAACAGGGCGATGCGCTTGAGGTCTTCACTGGTCACCCATCATTTGTTTGGTAGGGATGTTTCTGTCTGCAAGATTTCCATTCTCACACTGCTCAGGTTGGGGCAGTCTTGCTTTGATGTGCTCTGGAGACTGCTTTGGTGCTCCACATGTGCAGGCAACTGAGTCCCTGAGACTCATTCTATGGAAGTGTGCTCTGAGACTGCAGTGTCCTGTTCTAAGTCTGAAGACTGTGGTCTGTGCTTTTCTGTTTAGTGCATTTATACTATCGTGCTCTAGGTTGTATCTTCCGTTTGTTTTTCTCCACATCATTTCTCTAGATTGTTTCAGGAGAGTCTTTGTTTCTGTAAAGCTTTATGTTGGGTGGTGTTTTGTTAAGCTTCCCCAGCCCTTGCGAGTTTGTCAGCCTTTTCATTTCCTGGTATGCCACAGTGTACTGGTATCCACTGTAAGACTAGTTCTGATTTTTTTACGACAAGATGAAATATTTGATGTCTATGAGCGAACCTCTCTATGCGAATTGTCTTTCTTTCTCTTCTCCAGTCCTGATTTGCCTCACAGCTTCAGGGTAAGAAGAGATTTCTAGAACAGATGTTTGTGTGCACTTCATAAACAGTGTCTTTCATTGCCTCTGTTATCTCTGAGGTCCACCTTTTGCGTTGTCTGTCTTTTGCTTTGCTTGCCTTTTGCTTTGTATCCATTTTATCGGAGGAACATTGCTCTTAGTGGCGTACTGCCTGTTGGTAATCTACATATGTGACTGAACCATTTAATTTGTTGTTTCTTGATGAAGTTCAGTACTGATGTTGTACCCACTCTTTTCCTGATATCTTCATTTCAAAACCGGTCTCTTCTTGTTACTCTCAGCGTTCAAGGTAGACATTTCAAGTATAACGTTTTAATAATAATAATTCCTCTGGTACCGTTATACATTACATATGGCCTGCAAGCAATTCCTCCATACCGCTCTATCCTGGGCAACTCACGTAATCACTTCTATGGAACTGAGACCGATATTTCTTGCCTCTCTCAGCAAAGTTTGTTTCAGGGTCTCCTTAGGTCATCCTTTCTTTCTTGAACCCTCTTCATCCCACTTCAATGCCTGCTTTGATATTCTTTAATCATTTCTTCTCTAGGTGTGTCCCAAAATATCTCCATCTTCTTCTTATAACAGTTGTTACTAGTACTTGACCAGACATTTCTCTGATTTCATCACTTCTGAATTTGTTCCATTTTATGTTCATTATTTTTGCAGACATCTATTTTCAAATGCATTCAACTTGCTTTCTATATCTTTAGTTTATTTCAGTCTTTAACGTGGAAATGGATTCTCTGTTTCAGAACAGAATTTGTGCTTGTAGGCTGGGATCCTTCGCGGATTCTCAACAGCTTGGTACGGTCAGTCGCTGTTGGAGAAATTGCGAAGGAGATCGAAACACCTATGGACATGTCCGGAGTGCAATGAAGATATTCCAAACTGAAACTGAATCTTTAGTTATTTTCCAACTCTTGCTGGCATATGTTAGGATTGATATAACATTTGAATTGAAAATTTGTAATTTAGTTTTAATACTATATAACTTGCAATTCCATATTTTATTTTGACTTTTAAAAGCTGATGTTGCTTTACCAATTCGTATCATAATTTCTTTTTAACATTTCCTGTGCAATCAAAATTGCTACCTAAATAGGTGAACTGCTCTGTTATTTTATCATTTTTGATTCCAGTGTGATATCTGCATTACTTGCCATAGGTGTCTTCATTATATTTGTCTTTTCATTGCTTATCTGCAGTCCAACTTTTGATGCTATAGATGACAAGTTGTCTGTTTTTCTTTGCATATCTTGGTTGTTATTACTTAACAAGGCAATATCATCTACAAAATCCAAAACTTCTAGTTGACTAGAATGTTATTTTTGTATCTAAAGAATGGGCATTGCACATTCCTAATACAAATTATTTATATGAGAAAAATATTTTGAGTTGTATCATTCTCAATATCTTCCATAATAAATTGGTTGGATGCGTGTAATGTGTTATAAGTGACCATCAATATTTTTCTACAAGTAAATACGTTATGTAGTTTGGTTTGATCTTAGTATGCTAATTTTGTTTTGGAATATCCATTTGCTGACATATCCGCACTAAAAAGGGAATATTATAAAAACTACTGCACCTAATTAGATGAAACTTATATGTAATGGAAATCCAATTTCCATTATTTTCCTAATTCCCAATGTTCTACACAATCAAATGCCTTTGAGTAGTCAATAAAGCATGAGTATAGATCTACATTATACTCTCTAGGTTTTCTATGATTGTTCTCATGTTAAATATATGGTCACGTGTACCTCTGTTCCGTCTAATCCCAGCTTGTGTTATGTTGATGTTTTCTTCTATTTTCCTATACAGTCTTGCGTGACTAATCAATGCCACTGTTCTATAGTTGGTACATAATTTGATGTCTCCCTTTTTAGGTATTGAGATAGAGATTGATCTTTTCCATTCCTTTGGCCATATTCCTGTTTCCCATGACTTTTTGCATATTACGTGATATATTTTTATGCTTTGTTCTCATCCTGCTTTGATAAACTCTGTTGAAATATTATCACATCCTGGTGATTTTCAAGCTTTTTATTGCCCATTCAAACTTCCTCTAGCGATGGTTCTGGCTCTTTCTCTTTGATTATTTCAGTGTTCGCTCTATTGTCCTTTTCATCTCTGTTCATATACATTTCGATGCAATATTCTTTCCATCTGCTGAGAATTTCTTCTTGTTAGGGTTGTTCCAACACTATCTTTTATTGCATTTAATTTTGTTTTAAACGTTATAGTCATTGATTTTATTTCTTTGAACATTTCCTGCTCTCTCCCTTCCTTCTGGTGTTCTTCTAACCATGCACAACAGATATGTAGGTATTGCTTTTTATCTCTTCTTATATTCCTTCTTATTTCTTTCATTATATTTTTGTAGGCTATCCTATTTTATTCCTTTGCTATTCCTGTGCCTTTTCTCTCTTCTCTGTTGTATTAACTCTAGTGTATCATTTGCATTCCCCTCAGTGGGACGAATTCCATAGACTGCTAAAATGATTAATATTGAAATGTTGAAAGAAGTCGAATCACAGACAATGTATTATCAACATAAGAAATAGGTAATCAATTTCTATGGAATATGCAAAGAGAAAGGGAGGTTTAGAATACATGATGATAACCATCAACATCAATAAGGGATGAAACAGAGGATGACAGAGAAAGCAATTTCTAGAGGCAGCAAAAGAGTGCCAACATACAAAACGCTAGTTAGTACTTAGAACAGGCTTTTGTAGTAGATCCATGGTTGTCCATGTCAATTGGCAGTGCACAGGATGATCAATCATATCTCATATCTGCCTTACTATTGATTATGTTTGCTCTCATATTTCTTCAATCTTATCAATGCCAGATTATGAAGAACCAAGATGCTGAGGGTATGTCAAGTGACAGTGTATTTCCACCTCCCAAGATGGTCATCAATATTATAGCTACTGAACCATTGCAACTTGTAATGAGCAAAACATTTCTGAAAATACTTCATCAACTTCAAGAAGTAAGTAAACATTTGATAAATAGTGTCAGTCAGAGAGAAATATAAGGATCCCAGAAGATAGCATAGTGAAAGTGGAGGTTAGAGATATTAACCCTTAAACATCTAGAGGTTTTTCAGATTTATTTCTTCTTTATGATGCCCTGATCCAGTATTGTCAATTATATCAGCTCCTTGCATTGAACAAAGGCATGTTATATATGGTTGGAAAGCAAACTGAATGGGCTATCAAGCTAGGTGGTTTTGTAGCAGTTTCTATCTTTCAACAGGCCATGGTACAAGGCACAATGTGAGATGCTCTCAGTTATTAAATTATATTTATAATCGTTCATTCTCTCTCTTATAAATTCCTCTTAATAACACAATGAAATACAAGTTAGAAATGTACCTACATATAAGTACTTTCCGTTTCTGAAGATTTGTAAAATTCAGTAAAGGGGTTGGAAAGATACATTCGGTTTTGTCAATATACATCCAAAAGTAGATATATCGGTTTTGCAACATCATGAACATTACTCTGAACCGATATATCGGCTCTGTAGTCCCGTTGGGTTAATGGGTTAATGTGATTTGGCACAAGTCTTGTATTGTTTGGCATTTTATTTCAGGTAAATTCAGTTGCATGTTGTTGTGTGACTCATTTAAATTGCTACTAATGATTGTTTTGTTGTTGCTTGCCTGCTATGAATTTAGGCATAGTAATGGGGCCTAACATGACGCATCTGCTTGACTTTGCCTGAAGGCTTTCTTTGCTTATCACCAGTGTCCCTGGCCATTCAGGCAAGCCTTACTCTGACTTCAGAGATACTTGTAATTTATATACTCTAATAATAGATCAGGGTTTCCTATATTCTTACTGCATGCATACCCAACAATGTTTGGCCCAAGTTAGCCTCAAACTCCAGAATTATCACTGCAAATTGCATATAACAAGCAGATGCTCATTTTCCTACGATTGATCTTAATGTTGTAATTCTATCTTTTTATGTGATCTTCATTTTGCTTTATAGTCATTATATTTTTTCAGTGAGACTCGTATGTGGCAAATGATAAAGACAGCATGGTTTGTTGATCATTAGTAATTTTCATACTAGTTTCAATCATACTCTGTTTCTGATTTCTTCATTTTTAATTGTATGCTTTCTTGTTACTCATAAAGTTCTACTTCCAAGTCATCTCAACTCTTTTTTTGTAATTTTATGCTTATTATATGCAGTCAGTGTCCATCTCTGAGAATGATACTATAAAGTTAGCCAAAAAAATAGTTTGTATAAATCCTGCTTGAGTATTTATTGTTATTTATCCATGAGTCAGAAATTATGGTAGTTGTCCTAGAGTGTGATTGTCGTTTGTATATCTTATGTTAATTTTACTATGCATTCCTTCCATCTGAGTTAAAAGTTGAATATAGCTACACATGTGAAATATAATGTTGTAAACTGTAAAACAAACAAGTTTGATTTATTTCTTGTTCTACAGATTTACAGCAAAGCTTATGAACTGAGAGAAAGCGAAGGAACATTTGGACAAAAAATTTTCCCCTATCGGTTTCAGAACAGATTAGGGAAAGACATAGTTATAAACCCTGATGCTACATTTGAGGTATTATTCTTGAATATTGTTTTATTATATGTGTTTTCTGCTTCAATTATTTCATTTCCTTACTTATCTATTTGTTTGTGCAGATATCATTGAATATAATCATTGGATACAATTCATTACATATAATTTAAAACAGAGGATTAGTCAGTCAAGCTGTAATGTTTGTAGCAATCAATATATAGAAGCAAAACAAAAGCTACAGTAATTTTACAACTTAGATAACATATATATCAAACAGCAACACGAAGAAAAAGTCATAGATAGATTAGAATCCAACCCAGGACTGTTAAAAGTTTGTGGATTTACCATGAAAGAGTCAATCATGTTAGGAATGTCTCTTTCTATTGTTTGATGTACATGCTTTTTGAGTATTTCTACTTATTCTAAATGCCTTCTGATTGCCTGTGTCACATAATCAACTTAACACCCTCATAATTTCTTATCTCTCAACAAATGTAGAAATTCATGTTGACTCTCCAATAATGTGAAAATGTTCATATGTAACTGGTTAACCAAAAGTATCAGATCTATAAATAATCCAGTTTCATCATTCCATGCACCAAGCATTATCTATTCGTTAACATATGTCACAGGTTTGGAGATGAGGAATGAATTCATTAACTTATCAATAATTGTTAGATTTTGAGAATTTCTTAGCATTCAACAATATATTCACCCTTTGAACCCTGGCCACCTGTACCTTAAAAATCCCTTCCCCGGAGCTTATGAGTCCTGAGCAAAAACTGCCCATATCAGAGTTAAATTAAAACACGATAATTTAGCACACTTAAGTGTTCTATAATTTGTTATTGACTTACCCCATCATCTCCATTATTCCTGCTAATTACCTATTTACAGAATACTAAACTTTAAAATTTACTAGATATAATACGTGAGCACTGCAGCGAATTCTCTCGTATATGTAGATTTTTCTCCATATTGAACATATATAGCTTGAATATCAATCGATTGAAACAATTCTACGTTGTCTAAATGATCATCTAACTCACTTTCTTATTCTTATCAGAATAATCACATTCTAAGTTTAATTCATCTTCAAATTCATTCAAAACAAGTTCAACATCGTGCTCTGTTGTTGAAAAACGGGGAAGACTGCAGTAAAACTTGGTAAAATAGCAAAACACATACAAACAAAGTACTATAGTTTTACAAAATACAGAAACAGTGACGATAAACAGCAACGTTTCGACCAAAAGACCTGTATCAAGCAATCGATAAAACAGGTGTGACGAATTTCACAGAACACTTACAAATGGACGATTACGGAAACATTCAAACGTATCTAATCAAAATAGATTTTCCGGATATTTCCAGAGTTCGGAATATGCAATCCTAACATTCAATTCTGAAAAATTGGGAGCCCGGGCTCTAAGGGTTAAAATATAGAGTGATTCCTAAAGAAATCCAGTCTGAGAAACTCTCAGTCACTAACAAGTTTCCAACATCATTCATATGCATTTGTCCTTTACAGCCTACAGAAGATAATAGAGTTACAGATTTGAGCTGCTTTCATAGTGGTAAAGACATCAGCTTGAATGTTTCAAGTAATAGAGGTCTAACTCATGATAAATCCGTTATACGTTTCACAATACCAGAAGAAAAAAAGATCAGTTTTCAGGTAAATTAATACATTCACTACCAAATTGAAAAACATGCTGTGATACAATTAATTGTTATTTACATTTTTATTCCATGGATGTGTATTGTACAAATTAACCCTTTCGCTCTGCATTATTTTTACGTCTGGACGCATTTATTTTTCAATTCCAATTTAACATTTAATGTCAAGTAGTTTGAATCGTTATAACTCTTGTACTGTTTCTTTAAAGTATAACATATTATATATTAAATTGTTGCTAATTGGATTATGAATACATGAATGTAAAAATATTTTACATCAGGTGATATACGTTTGAGAAAATTAAATTATTGTAGCATGACTATTTTTAAAAAACAAAAATCATTTAAAATATTTATACTCTCGGTTTGTATTACATCTTAATATTCATAGATGTTTCCAGAAGTAGCAGTTAAATGATGATAATCCATGTGCGAACATATTCTATAAGTTTAATCTAATTAGGTGTATTAGTTTTTATAATATTCAATTTTTAGTACAGACATGTCAACAAATGGTGTGTTCAACGGTCATTCTTTAGAAGCAATTATAACATTAGACTTACAACTATTGGTACTACATTTCATAAACAGTGAAATATTGTTATTACCATCAATTAAATATTCTTCATTACTATCACAAGTTATAATTTGATCTAACAATACTCAAGATTGCACTGTATAAACTCATTTTGGTCTTTATGACAAGGTTGGCAAATGTCGGACACATTATCGTTTAAAAAAAAAATATGACTCGACTTTAACAAAATAACTCATGCTTTCCCGCTTTGAAATCTTTGTTAAAGGGAGGTAGAAATGTACCTACATATAAGTACGTTCCGTTTCTGAAGATTTTTTAACTTCAGTAAAGGGGTTGTGGAGATACATTCATTTCCGTCAACAGACATCCAAAAGCCGATATATCGGTTTTGCAACATCATGAACATTGCTCTGAACCGATATATCGGCTCTGCAGTCCCGCTAAGTTGCTTAGTTTTCTTAGTTTTTCAACGGATTGTTATAAATTATACATTGCTTTGTAGATGAATAAATAACTGTCTGTCTGTCTATCTAGTCTGTCTGCCTGCCTGTCTGTCTAGTGGTTATTGGTTAATAAACCATCACAACACTCTGGGTGTACAGTCCTTGAAGCAGATGTCAAAGGGTATGCATATGCTGGTAATTCCTGTTGCTCACTGGTTAAAACAAATTCTATCTATACTTGTCTGTACATCTATTTATCTATATATCTATAGAACTATAAAACTACTTATCTATCATTTATTAACACAACCCTCCCACTGCAAATATGTATATATCTATATGTATATATATACATCTAGTTAGACAACACGGACATGAAATTAGACATTTGTATCAAGCAAGCCAAGAAAAGTCTTTTCGTTTGTAACGCTGACCGTGTTGTTGTTGTTGTTGAGGCAATAATTGGTCAAAAAATCATCTCATTTACATCAGTTGTTCAGGTAAGATCTCTGTAAATATTCATGTGTATATTTGAGATTCAATTCAGATAAATAAAGTATTTTGGGCACATAAAAAGACATGACACCATGATCAAATCTTTACTAGAGGGGAAAGTTGAGGGACGAAGAGCAAGAGGAAGACCGAGAGATGAGTGAGAGGGAAACTTTAAGAAATGGATAAGTTACAGTCTGGCAGAGTGCAACACCAAGGCGAAAGACAGAGGATGCTGGAGATATATTGCAGCCGACCTTGGATGTGGAGACGGCACCTGATGATGATGATATTTGAGATTATGTGTACAAGTAAACAACTTTTGTGCTTGACTTTGGATGTTTATTTCATGTATTAATGTTTGTTCTGTGTATACAGTAAAGCTCTTCTTCTTTCTTTTCTATAATCCTGGGTTGCCTCACAGTGACAGGAGAAGAAGATATCTTGAGAAGAACGGGATCTTAGAGTGCACTTCATAAATGGTGTGTTTCACTGTCTCTGTTATTTCTATGGTACATCTTTTGCTTAGCAAGCTTTGCCTTGTATCAACTGTATCTGATATCTGAGTAACATTGCCCTTTGAGGCGCACTTCTTCTTCACCTTTCAACTCCCAGCGGAGCACAGGTCTTCAACAAACTTCTTCCAGCTCTTTCTCTCTCTTGCCATTCCTTTCAACTCTTTCCATGTTTTACCTATTGGTTATTGGTTACTAAACTGACGTCATTGCACTCCGGGCAGACCCCATAGGTGCTCAGTCTCCCAACAGATATCGAAGAGTATGCATACTGATGGTTCCTGTGGCTCGCTGATTAAACACACCTCTCACTCTGCCTCTCAGGCATCCAGTTCGACTTGAACAATGGGTAACTCCAAACTCCCCAACAATCGATGCTGTTGATGCAAGCCTGTCCGCTCTCTCATTACAGTAAACACCTCATGCCCAGGACAGTATATCCACGTAAGCCGCTGGAGGTTAGAAACTTATAGACGACATCCACTCATACGAAACCTGCCCTTCTGGATCTTGTGAAGCATCGACTGAGAGTGAGATACAACAACGGCCCCAGTAAATGAAGTCCCAGAAATCCAATGGAGGGCAGCAGTAACGGCCTCCACCTCCATCCTCATACTAGAAGTAGTTTTACCTATCCTTTTGATATCAGCCTCAAGCTCTATTCTCCAGGTCTGTCTAGGCCTTCCCTACTCTTTCCTGCGGGTTCCAAAACAGTGTCTGTCTTGCAATGCTTCCGGTCTGTCTTCTCAATGTATGTCCTATCCATCGCCAGTGTCTCTTCTTGAGCTCTTTCTCCACTGGTATCTGCTTAGTTCTTTCTCTGAGTTCCTCGTTTGTAATCTTGTCATACCATCTCAGTTCCTCTATTTTGAGGTGCACTGTCTGTTGGTAATCTGCTTATGTGGCCAAACCAATTAATTTGTTGTTTCTTGATAAATCTCAGTTTTGATATTGTACCCACCTTTTTTTCTGATGTAATAATTTCTAAACCTGTCTGTTCTTGATACTCCCAGCATTCTGCATAGACAGTTCATCACCATCGTGACTAATTTTCTTCTGTCATTTGATGTGAGCGTCCAGGTTAGACTGCTATTGTAGTAATAGTTTAGTTTCATCAACAGATTGTCATCACCACACGGCCCATAAGTGCTCCAACCTCTTCATTAGGATGTCTCTCATTGTTTGATGATTAACGACAGTAGTTCTCTGTTGGTTTACCATTTTTCTTTCGTTCTAGCATATTGCTTCCTGGCTACAACTTGTTTGATTTGATATTCTTGCAGTCTGGCTAGGGTTACAGATTTACCCTCATTCCTTGAATCGTTTAGCTAATCTTCTTCACCTTTCAATTCCCATCGGAGTACAGAACTTAAACAAACCTCTTCCAGCCCTTCCTCTCTTGCCATCCCTTCCTCTCTTGCCATCCCTTCCTCTCTTGCCATCCCTTCCTCTCTTGCCATCCCTTCCATTTCTTTCCACATCTTGCCTACCCTTTTAATATGTTGAGGCTCTTAATAGTGTTTACTATTTTGTCTGGTATTCCATAGCATCTCAGAATATTCCATATATTACTTACTCAATGCTATAAAGTTTTCCTTGCTTTTTGTATGCTTATCTTGGCATCTTTAATTGTTCCCCCATCTATGTTGCTACCAAGGTATGTGTATGTTTCTACATCCTGTAGAGTTGTTGCCTCCATCATAATCTGGTTTACATTAACTGCATTTATTCTCAT
This sequence comes from Arion vulgaris, assembly GCA_020796225.1. Lineage (NCBI taxonomy): Eukaryota > Metazoa > Mollusca > Gastropoda > Stylommatophora > Arionidae > Arion > Arion vulgaris. The sequence goes on from CM036768.1 coordinate 40,319,874, forward strand.
GACCATAGTCTTTTCCCTGTTCAATCTTTTCATTTTTTCAGTAACCATGGCAGCAAGCCTATTGGCCTGTTCATGCCACTTTACACCTTGTGTTCCTGACACAAAAGTACAAATAATATTTGATAAGTAACATTAACTCTTTCCACGCTTTAGCGCACACTGCGCCATAGAGTTGCTTCCTTAAGAAGTCTTTCTAGTTTTATTCTTACTGTTTTACTTTACACATTTCAACCTTGTTATTCTATTGGGTTGTCCAATTTTCTTAAATTTAATGTATAATAATATATATGTTTATTTATTGACAAGTAGTTGGATCGTAATTAAAAAAAAAAATTTGTGTACTTCCTTGAATTAACTGCTTAAAAATTGAGGAAATAAATGGCGTGGAAAGAGTTAATGAAATTTGACATTGTGTATTCTTGTTGCTTTAAAATATTCAGATTTGCTATCCTTCATAAGTGTTCTTTTCTCCATAAAGTATCCATTCTTCTCTCCATATAGATCACAAACAACTTAAATCTACCAATAGAGATCAATTACATTAAACAACAAAGCGTCACATCAGCTGGAATTGTCTACCCATATCAAACCTTTAATGTCCCACTGGAAGCTGTCAATACTAGTACTGGGGAGTTATTCTTTAAGCCAAAAACAGAAGATAACTGGTATGGAGTGTTTATGTGACGCTAGCAAAATATCTTCATGTTTGTTATTGGTTACTGAACTGATATTATAGCACTACAGGCCGACCAATAGGTGCTCAGTTTCCTCTAGCAGATATCCAAGGGTATGTATACTAATAGTTACCATGTCTCACTGGTTAAACACATTCCTGTTTCTGCCAATCATACATCCAGTTTTGCTTGTACAACGTGTGATTCCAAACTGATGAAATTGTTGGATAGATTCAATATCAATTTTGATGTCTTCATCCAACAGTTTGACCGCCTAGTAAGAATCCTGCCAGATCACAATGTCTATAAAGCCTTTTACAGCAGGGCAAAAGGCAGAGAGAAGACGAAGGAAAAGACTGATAGATATAGTGTTAGGATCATGTCGAAAGATGCAGAAATCCTTCACTGAAGTCATCTGAGAAGTGCAAGACAAACATGGAGTATCTCTAAACTAGGCTACTACATGGTAGCAGTGTGATGACAAAAGAAGTATGCCTTTTTCCAACAAGCAGTCATGGAGAAACCAAAGAGTGTTCTACCCCCTCTCATTTTCAATTTCCTGGCTTGATACAAATTTGTCCACTCTCTCATTGTCACGAACACCTGCATGTCCAGGACAGTAGATTCATATAATTCTCTGAAGATTTAAAACCCTGATAGATAAGATCCACTCATAGCGTAATCTGTCATTTTGGACCATCCAAAACATAGATTGATAGACACAACAACAGCCTCAGAACGAAAGCCATACAGGAGCGAAAGTTTGAGGGAAGGCAGAGATATAAGAGAGGAAAACATTCAGAAATGAGAAATAAGCGATTTGATGAATTCACCACCATGGCAAGAGATAGGAAGGGTTTAGTGTTTGACAGACAATTCTCAGTTAATAGGTGGTACCTAATCAATTATGTAGCATAGTTGATAAGTTGTTCTCAGACGTTCATAGTGTATGTTATAATCTAATCAGAATGATAATATATGGACACAAAAGTCCTATTTCCACGCCATGAGGTCATCATCCAGAAAGATCTATCCAGAAAGAGCTCCAAATCAAAGAAAACTGGCTGATGCTACAAATAAGAAAGAGAAAATTGAGATATTTTGGACATTTGACATGAAGGTCGGAACTTTGAAGGCATACCGCAAAGAGAAGAAGGAAGACCACGAGATGGATTCAGGATTAACTCATGGTTTTGATGGCGAAGGCAGACATCTCCTCATGGAAGAAATTCCAAGGATTTGTGTGGTAGAAGTTCGCTCAGGAAAGCTTTTGATATGTGATGAGAGATCACATCAGCTAATGACCTGCAGAACTTTCTTCACTACGCCTGCATGAAACTGTCTGTAGCAAGTTTCAGCCTTTCTATAGATCATCATCAAGTAGATGTACTTGCAGAACTTTGCTTTCACCAGCTCATGAAAAACTGTCTTAGCAAGTTTTCCAGCTTTCTAATGAGATCATCACAGTAAATGTACATATCAGAACTGCTTCACTCACAGCCTGCATGAAAACTGCTGTCAAGTTTTCAGCCTCTTCTAATGAGATCATCTAAGTAAATGTACCTTGCAGAACTTTGCTTTCACTCACGCCTGATGAATTTCTGTAAGTAAGTTCCAGCCTCTTCTAATGAGATCATCATCAGTAAAATGTACCTTAGAATTGCTTCTGCACACTGATGAAAACTGTTTAATTTCAGCTTTCTAATGAGATCATCATCAAGTTGAATTCTTGCAGAACTTTTCACAAGCTCATGAAACGTCTTATGAATTCACCTCTTCAATATCATGTTCAATGTTCTTTGATGTCCTTCTGACCACCTTGTTAGCTTCCTGCTCTACCACCAGGAACAATGCCCTTGTTCTCTCAAACCACTATGTCGTATGAACCAAACACTCATTTTCGGTACATGATTTGTTTATGAGCATATGCTCAGATGTGTAGTCTTGTAGATGTCCTTGTTTTCTTCTTCTATGTCAGAGTGTTGTAAGAATTGTTGAGCACCTTATTTTCTTTTCTTCTTCTGCTTCACTAGATTGATTCATTCTCAGTGAAAGCAGCATCTGCCTCAGATTATCAACACGCCATACAGTTTGTCTTACACTGGTGTAATAGGCCAACTCTTTCTTCTCAAGTCTGCATCTGGGGGCAGTTCTGTAGGATATATTCCTTTGATTTCTGCTTCCATTTTTGTCTACTCTTCCAGTAAGTTTTGCCACCTCTGTGTAGTCTGACATTCTTACTGGTGCTAAATCCGAGGCAGATTGGCATTTAGAACTATCCCATCCTCATGTAGGTTTCAATGCTTACTATCATCCATTTTCTTGAAAATTTTTCAGGTTAGATTTCCTGGTGACATGCATCGATTTCAGCCAAACCTCCTGAGATCCACATGGTATTCGTGGATAATCAGCGTTCATCTCACCCAAATTTGGCAGATATACATTGGAGTGAATACATTATTTAAAACTTTATTCGTATCCTACGCTTGATGAATGTCTGTGTTGAAACTATGTTGCAAGGAAAACGCTTACTCATAAGAACGTTTTCTTTCGCTTTGTCAGTAATCTTAATATCAGATGTTGTCCATATTGTTTTGAAATGAAAATCTGATAGTCAACATATGCTATGTTTACCATCTAACTATGTGCGTAGTCAACATATGCTGTTGACCAATGGCACACAATAGGATGATACAGTCAACCCATCTGTTGACAATGATTAAAATTAGACATCAACACCATGCTTTGACATAGCAACAATGGTGATCATATACCATGCTTACAATGGCTCACAATGTTTACATCAAACCATGTTGGCTAACTTACTTCAGTGTTTCCTGTGCTTAAATGGCTGGTCGACCTTAAATTAAGCTCCTTGACCAAACGCCACACTTCATGGCTTTCAAGATACTTTTTGAGATAAGGAGATTTTATTCAAACAAATACTAAAACTTGGCTTTCGTCTGTCCACCAGAGTTATGGTCAGGAAAGATCTCATCTGAAGAATTTAATCGGAAACAGACCATCAGAGCAAGCATACTAATGATTCTACATCATCAAGCTTATCATAAATATGTAATCTTATAAATCATTGTTAGTCTTTGGGCTTAAGTGGTGAAGAGAGAAAAAAAAATACTGTATCCTACTAAGCATATAATAAAAGACAACTAACAAAGAGTTATGATGTGACTAGCAAAGATGTCATGTCAAATGGAGTACTAGAGAAACTACATCTGTGTATGACGTGACTAGCAAAGATGTCATGTCAAATGGAGTACTAGAGAAACTACATCTGTATATGATGTGACTAGCAAAGATGTCAAATGGAGTACTAGAGAAACTATAATAGTACATAAATGTAAACAGTGCAGTTTTCTTAGATAGAGACAAACTAAATTGTGATTGCATTTTTCTGTACAATAAGAATGTTGATATTACCATGAATGTTTTCAGCTTCCTGCTTTCCAAGGAAGCTGTGGTGTGGAGTTCACTTCCAGAAAATTCAAAGCAGATTTCTTGTGAGCCCAGTAATACAGAGAAACCTTCTTACTACTTCAATGTAAGATGGTATTTTTGATGTATAATCTTTTTGTTATCTGTATGTACATTTCTTATCTCAATATAGGTGTTTTGATATATATTTATATATATATATTTATCTCTCTCTCTCTCTCTCTCTCATTATATAAAAAAATATATATATATATATATATATGTGTGTGTGTGTTGTATATTAATACATTTGTTGTTTTTAATATGCGTCTTTGACATCTTCTTGCAGTTCTTTTGTACCTTGCCTTGGGACACTGATGGTGATGTTTTCATGCGTACTAGATCTGATAGTTCACTCTTTAATATGGCTCACTTAAGAGCCAAGACAAAAATGATGGAAATTCTTCTCAAGGAACCCCTTTTCGATGACAATGTTGCCTTAGTCGTCCACAGCGAGGCTACACTGCAAAGTCATATCAATAATTTGGCCAAGGCATGCGATCTATTTTCTTTTGACTATTAAGTGTCTCCAAAACAGTTGTTTTATGTCAGGGAGGTAACACAACAAATATCACTTTATATCACCAGTTCAAAATGTTGCTATCTTGGGTCCATGGTCACTGCCAGCCTTTCTCTTGATGAAGAAATCAACGCTCGTATAAGAAGTACGGCTACTACATTCGGGAAACTATCAAAGCGAGCATGGAACAACACAAAACTAACATTGCAGACGAAGATTCAAATATATCGAGCCTGTGTAATTAGCTCTTTACTATATGGCTCAGAAACATGGACAGTCTACTCAAGACACGAGAGAAGACTGAACATCTTTCACCTTCGATGTCTCCGCAAGATTATGAACATTAGGTGGTATGACAAGATAACCAACTCTGAAGTACTGCAACTTTTAAACCTGCCTTCCATCATGGGCATGCTCAGCAGTGACGACTAAGATGGTTGGCATATGAAAGAATGAAACTTGTCGCATACCAAAACAAATGTTGTTTTGTGAACTTTCGGAGGGGAAGAGCACCAGAGCAGACCATTGCTCAGATATAAAGTTGTCTGCAAGGAGCATTGGCTCATAAATAACATCATGTCCCGAAAGATGAAATATTTTGGTCACATTAAAGTTGTTTGGATAGAAAGGTAATGGAAGGCATGGTTCCTGGAAAACAAGGCAGGAGAAGATCAAGACGAAGATGACAGCAGGACATCAAAGAAACCTTGAACATGACGCTGGAAGAGGCAGGAAACTCACAAGAGACAGAGAGCTTTTCAGGAAGGCTGTGATGAATGCGACGTTCTGCAAGGGACATGCTACTACTTAGCAAGGCCTCAATGAAAAACTTTTCTATAGGTCCCAGCACATGGGAAAAACTAGTTGATGACAGAGTTGTGTGGAAAGTGATATTACGCAAGGACGCAGAGTCTTTTGAGAAGAGACATGTATGAGCTGAAAGAAAAGAGAGAAAAGCGATTCACAGTAAAACACTTGCCAATTGACTTCTGTAAAGACATAAAAGGCTATATATTTACTTGTTGTCTTTATGTATGTTATGATATGATAGTGATAATAGTCTGAACAACTGTCAGTGATGAAGGGCGGTGATAGTACTAAATCAATCAATCATTAGGTCAAGAGAAAGGCACTAGATTGAATTGAATGAACACATTTATATCTTTTCCTTATTTGTCTTTAGACTAGATGAAGCCTGATGATGACATGAAATCAAATAGTTTATTATGCTCATGTAAGTGATGACAACAATAATTCTCATCATATTCAAGCTACAGAAGTCATTGACAGGAAAACTCTTATAGAATAAATATGTATACATTCCAGATGCCCACATATGAGCACAGTCCTTTACAGCTTATTCAAATTGCTAGCGTCAAAGTTCAGCTGACAATACCCACTTTTGTCCTAAACTCAGAAAGTTGTTGGGTCTATTTATCTGCTAGGTAGACTAGAACATTGTCTGTACCCAAATTGAAACTTGTATGCATGTAATGAACTTGTATATGCATCAATGGAAATATATTGGAAATAGTTGATAGTTATGGTTCATTGCTAACAAGTCATGAACATATTTTAAAGGAGAAGAAAACAGAATGAACATGTCACTTCAGAAATTCAAAGAACTACAAACACTATGGAAGTCAACTAATAGAAAGACAAAACTTCATTTTTGAAGAGCATGTCTGTGAGATATGATAAAACAGCTGAAAAATTAATAGATGCCATTGAATGTTACTGCTGCAGCAAAGTACACAGAATACCATGGACAGAAAAACAAGAACAAATATGTCCTTTACATCAGCTTAAAATGAAGACAAATTTGTTGATAAAGAAGATAAAATTATAAAAGAAATTAAATACTCTAACCAAATAAAGCAAATTATCTCAGAAAAAGATTTACTGGAGATATAAGATGGGCATACAAGGAGAAAAAAGAGAAAGATGGTAGGATATTTGCAATTGAGTATGACTGCAGCATGTTTGACATCCACAGAACAGGAGGATTAAAACAGCTGTCATGGAAGCAAGTTTCAATGGATCAAGCTAGATGACAATGATGTAGGTGTCATTGTTAATCCATGAAATAAGCCACTGAACTATACACACCAGTGTTTGTAAATGCAGACATATTCAGCTGCTTTCTAACTGGTCTTAGAAGTTGAGAAGATATTCAGGAAAACACAAGAAAATAGAAAAAGTTAGCATTCACTTGTCCCATGAATGAAATCACTCCATTCAGTGTGAGATATCAAAAAGTAACAGTGTTATTGGTGTCTTAATAACCCTTACAAACATTCTCTAGACAACATGTCTCTCTCACATGTCAGGGAACACCCAGAATAAGTGGACGCACACTACTTTGCAATGCAAACTGGACATTATATCTGGCATGCAGTGTGAACATATACTGCAAACATATTGAACATTATATCTGGCATCATGCAGCACTGTCAATTATATCTGGCATTACATTTGAACATCTGACATCAAATAATGTAACATTATATTAACATCAGACAACTTAAATTTATTAGCATCATGGTAGAACATATATCTAACATCATGGCACAGGAGAAATTATATCGGCATCATGGTTACAGGTGTTCAAGATAATTGAGTATGACAAATCAAGTGTTAGACAACCTATCGGTGTCTTAATTTACTATTTAAACCTGTTTCTGACTAGCTAGACGCAATTTGTTCATTCTTCGCACTCATTAATCCATCAATATAACCTACTACATAACCTAACCTCTCATTTCATCATATATGCCAGATTACCCATCTACAGCTGCTTTTAGTTAACACACTGTATAACATTTATACCTGCGAGTGAGAGATATATCTGACATACATAGAATAGAAATATCTGGCATCATCACTCTGTAACATTATCTGTAATCATACTGCATAATTAATCTGCCATCAGTGTGAATATATCTGCTCATGGTATGAATTATCCAGCATGTGCTGTACTATCTGGCATCATGAACTGATTCAATATATCGGCTTTTTACTCTGACGGAATTATTTTTAGCTCAAATGATTGTATTATATATGTAAATGTAAAATGTTCTGTCTACACACATATGTGTAAATGATATCTGTATTATATGTTATAACATGACATTGTTCAAGATAATATATATATGTACACACCTTCTAAATATTCTATTGTCCTCACACACATATAATGTCACATTGTACTGTGCATACAATTTATGTAATAATATTTTTATACATTTGAAATACAATTTATTGACACACTTGTGAAGAAGATATTTATTCTGAATAAGAATCTTGTATAATTTCATTTTATTATAAATAATCGCATTGTTATAATACACAAGTAAATTGATAAATATTAGCTAGGAAATATGTTACAACATTATGAGATTCAGATATTGCTAACTGCACCTCAAGTCGTATGATCAGTGTGAGTTGTGGAAAGCACTACTAGTGAAAATTATGTCAAGATCAAACTGTTACTGCATGTCAGATGTTTGATACTGAACCAGAATTGTTAACAGTATTATTCCATTTTCAAAACTATAGAATCACAGAAAGATACGTTGAAATCAAATACCACATTTCTGCAGAAACTATAAGGAAACACAGAAGATAACGTGAAAATCAAACCATTTCTGCAGAAACTATGAGAATACACAGAAGATAACGTTGAAAACATGGAAGGACTCTAAAAAATTCAAACCGAGATTCATGAGCAGGATAAGAAGATAAGTAGTGTGATGATGTAGCTGAAATTAGAGACCTCAGTCATCTAAGTAACTTGCCCCACTGCAGTTTTAAATAAGTGATGGTTGCAATCATCTACAAAAAGAATAATACCTTATCATAGGCAGTCAATATCTAGAGGTGGCATATAACAATTCACTGAATGTCCTAAGGACCACTGTCAATAGTAAGGTAGATTTACAAATACAAAATAGATCAGTAACATTTGACCATCCCTTTATCCAGCAAAGGATACAGAACAAATGGATTGACTATTGTCTATACACCAGGCATCACGCACGTGAGACTATAAATTATAACTACCTCATGCAGCGTAATATATGTGGAAAGAAACGACTGAACTAGATGGAAAATAAATAATGTTAATGATTATACTAGCATCATTGCATCGGCGAACCAAGTTTAGTCTCCTTACAGATGTCGTAGGTATGCATACTGATGGTCCTGCAAAAATGTACTCAAAACAATATTAAAATCATATACACTTACTATATCACATTATAATGGAGCATAAATAGCAGTATCAAGAACATAAATCTAAACTATCATGAGTTGCCGATACATATGAGATCTAAAACGATTTTCATACAAATCGACTCAATCATTGGGTGTCAAGACCATCGATGTCATGATCAAATTATCAAGTTCATAGGATAACTCAGGGTCAGAGCATCATGTTTTAATTTACTAATGGACATTAAGCCTGTTCTGTCTAGCTGTCCTAAACCATCCTCAACAAATGGCATTAGATCATTATGGTCCTTCATATTTCTCATTCTTGACCTCCATATCAACCACTTGTTAACCACTCTTTGTGATTTGTGTGTGATCTGAGCCTAAGAGCAATTGTATGTTGTGCCAGCTATACACATACAAGTAGGCCAGTACATCCGATTTCTTTTTGTTATTTGCTAGGTAGCTTCCTAGGCCCTACCTCAGTCACCTCATACAACATGCCGTGTAGGTCACAGTGTTACTATTCTTTGCTCCCTAGACCCCTACCTCAGTCGCCTCTTACGACATGCCGTGAGTCACAGTGTTATGTTATGCTCCCCTTGCAAGCCCCGGCATCACACAGGCGGGTTAGTATCATATAAGCACATTAGCGTCCACAACGGACAATGCTAAAATAACCCAGGACATTGGATGTAAGGCAACTATGTACCAACATATCCTTAAGATTTTTGTCACTTCTGTAAGCCACTAAATGAACATTTTGAAGACTGAACATGTCTCTTGATCGGATTTGGCCATGACAGGAGACAGTGAGACTCATAACTGCTGACCATCATCGTGGACCTGATAAGTAAATCTTTAATTTGTTCTTTGTTTTTGTTGCCAACAATGTGGGATTTTGTGATATTTTGTTGATTCATTTGCTGCTGACAAAATGATTTGTTTTGAAATATGACATGCTCTTGGTAAAATATTATTCTTTCTTTTACAATTTGATAGGGGACAGAAGAGAGCCATATATTGGAGGAAGGTAATAATATCCCACTTAGTCATGCATCTGTAGGTGAAAGCTTACTTCAGATTATGGTAAGATATGAAATATTCACCATCATTATCCAGTAACTTGTCCTGGACGGAACTTTGCTACATTAACATCTGTCTGAATTTTGTGACCAAAGTGACATAGTCATCATCATTCAATCTGAACTGTTAGTGACATAATATCTCACTCAACTACATTTCTATTGATGAAAGTATACTTAAGATTGTAGTAAGATGTGAACTGTTAGTGGCATAATATCTCACTCAACTACATTTCTATTGATGAAAGTATACTTAAGATTGTGGTAAGTTGTGAACTGTTAGTGGCATAATATCTCACTCAACTACATTTCTATTGATGAAAGTATACTTAAGATTGTGGTAAGATGTGAACTGTTAGTGACATAATATCTCACTCAACTACATTTCTATTGATGAAAGTATACTTAAGATTGTAGTAAGTTGTGAACTGTTAGTGGCATAATATCTCACTCAACTACATTTCTATTGATGAAAGTATACTTAAGATTGTAGTAAGATGTGAACTGTTAGTGACATAATATCTCACTCAACTACATTTCTATTGATGAAGGTATACTTAAGATTGTAGTAAGATGTGAACTGTTAGTGACATAATATCTCACTCAACTACATTTCTATTGATGAAGGTATACTTAAGATTGTAGTAAGATGTGAACTGTTAGTGACATAATATCTCACTCAACTACATTTCTATTGATGAAGGTATACTTAAGATTGTAGTAAGATGTGAACTGTTAGTGACATAATATCTCACTCAACTACATTTCTATTGATGAAGGTATACTTAAGATTGTAGTAAGATGTGAACTGTTAGTGACATAATATCTCACTCAACTACATTTCTATTGATGAAGGTATACTTAAGATTGTAGTAAGATGTGAACTGTTAGTGACATAATATCTCACTCAACTACATTTCTATTGATGAAAGTATACTTAAGATTGTGGTAAGTTGTGAGCTGTTAGTGGCATAATATCTCACTCAACTACATTTCTATTGATGAAGGTATACTTAGGATTGTGGTAAGATGTGAACTGTTAGTGATATAATATCTCACTCAACTACATTTATATTGATGAAAGTATACTTAAGATTGTAGTAAGTTGTGAGCTGTTAGTGGCATAATATCTCACTCAACTACATTTATATTGATGAAAGTATACTTAAGATTGTGGTAAGTTGTGAACTGTTAGTGGCATAATATCTCACTCAACTACATTTATATTGATGAAAGTATACTTAAGATTGTGGTAAGTTGTGAACTGTTAGTGACATAATATCTCACTCAACTACATTTCTATTGATGAAAGTATACTTAAGATTGTAGTAAGTTGTGAACTGTTAGTGACATAATATCTCACTCAACTACATTTCTATTGATGAAAGTATACTTAAGATTGTGGTAAGTTGTGAACTGTTAGTGACATAATATCTCACTCAACTACATTTCTATTGATGAAAGTATACTTAAGATTGTGGTAAGATGTGAACTGTTAGTGACATAATATCTCACTCAACTACATTTCTATTGATGAAAGTATACTTAAGATTGTAGTAAGTTGTGAACTGTTAGTGACATAATATCTCACTCAACTACATTTCTATTGATGAAAGTATACTTAAGATTGTAGTAAGTTGTGAACTGTTAGTGGCATAATATCTCACTCAACTACATTTCTATTGATGAAAGTATACTTAAGATTGTGGTAAGTTGTGAACTGTTAGTGGCATAATATCTCACTCAACTACATTTCTATTGATGAAAGTATACTTAAGATTGTGGTAAGTTGTGAACTGTTAGTGACATAATATCTCACTCAACTACATTTCTATTGATGAAAGTATACTTAAGATTGTGGTAAGATGTGAACTGTTAGTGACATAATATCTCACTCAACTACATTTCTATTGATGAAAGTATACTTAAGATTGTAGTAAGTTGTGAACTGTTAGTGACATAATATCTCACTCAACTACATTTCTATTGATGAAAGTATACTTAAGATTGTAGTAAGATGTGAACTGTTAGTGACATAATATCTCACTCAACTACATTTCTATTGATGAAAGTATACTTAAGATTGTAGTAAGATCTTCCTGCAGAAATCCTCAAATACAATAGGGATGTCTTCCTGCCCCACCTCTACAATCTCCTTATTCAGTGCTGAGAGAGGCAGTGCTGGAGAGAGGGAACATTTCCTCAGGACATGAAGGATGCAAAGATAGTGACACTCTATAAAAACAAAGGGGATAAGGGGATTGTAACAACTACAGAGGCATCTCCCTTCTAAGTGTAACAGGCAAGGCTTTTGCACTAGTCCTTTCAAAACGACTACAGAAACTGGCGGAGCGTGTTCTTCCAGAGTCACAATGTGGATTCAAAGCTGGACGGTCAACAACTGACATGATATTTACCCTTCGACAGCTACAAGAGAAGTGCAGAGAGCAGAGCAAGCCTTTATGTATTGCTTTCGTGGATCTGACTAAGGCATTTGACACAGTCAGCAGGCCAAGTCTTTATAAAATACTGGCAAAACACGTAATTACAAAGTACTGTAGTTTTACAAATTACAAAACAATGACAAAATACAGCAACGTTTCGACCAACAAGGCCTTTATCAGCAAACGAACAAACAGGAGTGACAAATTAAAATGAAACACAAATGGACGACCAAATACAAACGTATCTAAGGAAAATCTGGAATAAAACGAATAACGAAATAAATGTAACACAAAAACACACATAAACACTAGAAATAGAAAGGAAAAGAAACAATGAAACATCTAGTAAATATATAACTTGAATACATGCAACATATACCCATATAGATTACAAAGCATGGGAAGAGAAAGTACTAAGAAGCATAAGAATGGAATATAACATGAATACATGCAACATATAAAATACTGAAGCATATTGGCTGTCCCCCAAAGTTGCTCCTATTGATTGTCTCCTTCCATGAGGGCATGAAAGCCAGCATACAGTTCGATGGCAGCAAATCTGATAGTTTCGAGGTTAAGAGTGGAGTCAAGCAGGGCTGTGTCCTTGCCCCACTCTCTTGGCATCTTCTTCGCAGTCCTTTGAACCACACCTTAGGGACGCTGATGGTGACGTTTTCATCCGCACTAGATCTGATGGTTCACTCTTTAACTTGGCTTGCTTAAGAGCCAAGACAAAAACGACGGAAATTCTTCTCAAGGACCTCCTTTTCGCTGATGATGCTGCCTTAGTCGCCCACAGTGAGACTATACTGCAATGCCTAATCAACAATTTGTCAAAGACATGCGACCTATTTTCTCTGACAATAAGTGTCTCCAAAACAGTTGTATTATGTCAAGGAGGTAACACATCAAATATCACCTTAAATGGCAACCATCTAACACCAGTTCACAAATTCTGCTATCTTGGGTCCACGGTCACTGCCAGCCTTTCTCTTGATGAAGAAATCAACGCCGTGTAGGAGGCTGGCTACATTCGGCATACTATCAAGCGGCGTGGACAACACAAAACTGACATTGCAGACGAAGATCCAAATATATCGAGCCTGTGTAATTAGTTCTTTACTATATGGCTCAGAACATGGACAGCCTACTCAAGACACGAGAGGAGACTTAACATCTTTCACCTTCGATGTCTCCGCAAGATTATGAACATCAGGTGATCGACAAGATAACTCAACTTTGTCTGAAGTACTGCAACGTGCAAAACTGCCTTCCATCATGGGCATGATCAGCAGTAGACGACTAAGATGGCTGGACATGGAGAAGAATGAAACTTCCGCATACCAAAACAAATGTTGTTCTGTGAACTTTCGGAAGGAAAGAGGCACCAGAGCAGACCACTGCTCAGATATAAAGATGTCTGCAAAGCCTCAATGAAAACTTTTCTATAGATCCCAGCATATGGGAGGGACTAGCTGATGACAGAGTTGTGTGGAAAGCCAAATTACGAAAGGGCTTTTGAGAAGAGACATATACGAGCTGAACGACAAGAGAGAAAAGCGAAACTGAGAAGTTGTCACAGTAAAACACTTGCCAATTGACCGTCTGTAAAGACGAAAAGGCCATATATATGTTACTTGTCATTTATTGAATTATTGCTTGTGCTGAGCAGAACGTGGCACACACCAACAGTCCTTCAGAATCTCTGTATCTCTCCTAGGATAGATGTCCCAATTCTTCATCCGTCATGCTCTAATTATTAGTCACATCCTGAATCCATTTTCTCTGTGGTCTTCCTCTTCCCCGCTTTGCAGGGATACTTCTTCCATAATGATCTTCTCCAACCTTTCATGCCTTTTTATATGTCTAAAATACAATTTTTACTTTCTTATTTGTAGAATCGGTCAATGTTCTTTGAGTTCTTTCTGGATAGATCTATTTGTTCTGTTCTCTGTCCATGATATACGGAGGACTCTCCTGTAACATTTATATTCAAAAGCACATATATGTTTTTCCCACTGTCTTGTTAAATGTCCATGCTTCACACCCATATGTATTATGGTCATTATCATATAATGAAATCAACTTGTCACAGATTCTGGAATACCATACAGTGATTGGATTGACGGTAGGGATTCAGCGTGATCTTCCAGAATTTAGCTGTTTGAGATTTCAATCGGAGGAAGATGGAGTAGGTCTTTTCATGGTGAGACTCTTTTGTGTTAATTGTATTTTCTTTCCCCTTTTGAAAGTAGACAAAATGTTGTTGAAGTTTTAAGTGAACAGGTTTGAAGTCAGTACAGATTCTTAAAATGTTCTTATGCTTGTTCTTGTATTTGTTCAGTTATATTTATCATATTTTGTAAGAGGTTTCTGGTAAATATGATTGCAAAGAACACAGAGTTTACAATTTGAAGGATTAATATTCATGAAGAAAATCAATCTCACACTATTCCAGGAATACACAGATTCTCACTCACCCAGCAGATATTGAAGCGTTGGATGCTGTAAGGCACAAAATGTATTCATGACACTTGAGATGGTCTCAGAATCAGCCCAATACAGCATCAGAACCAATATTGATATATACCACAGCTGTGTGCCATCTACTTTACAGAATAGATCAGAATGCTGCAGAATAACTAAATAAGAATACGTCTTTTCCACCTTCCATACAACTTGTCTGCAAAAGATCTTATGTGTGTTATGTCCAAAACTATCTCTAACCAAGAACTGCTTACACAGTGTCAGCATGAGAATATGAGCACCATTATACAAAATAGAAGCTGGAGACTATGTCACAAAAACTGCACTGAGATGAACATCTGATGGTAATCAAAACTTGGAAGATCCAAAACCACCTGGAGGAGAACAGTAGAACAGGAACTGAAAGAAAGAAATCACAGCTGGAAACACAGCACAGAGTACAACCAAGAACAGAGAAGAATGGTATGCTTTTGTTGCTGGGTTGAGCTGTTGCTTCTGAAATTTCCATCATGTCTTTTCAGCATGCAAATACTTAACTAATTACCTTATCAGCGCAACAAGATATCACACAATAGAGAGCCCCCGCCCTTCCATCTTGCTAAACCATGTAGAACATGTGGGTTGTGTTTTTGACATCACATTTGCACACAATTTATCTTCGATCACCGACAAATAATTACGAAATCTTCTCAGACTGATATTTTGGGATGTCTCAGGATATGCAATGTTTACATTAAATACTGAAATATCGAGATCAGAGGATCTAAGAGTTAAATATGACTATGTTACATGTATCCGTCTATTGATTAATATGTCTGATATTTATAATTCCTGCATGATATTCTACAGGATATTTCTATTTATACTATCATGTGCTTTTTTAAACTATTAGTGTACACTCCCAATTGTTCTCAGCTATTTGTCTCAGAGTAAATATCTGTTCTGTCTGAAACCTGCTATATATATATATACTAGCAGTTTACCCATTCTTCGCACAAGGAATGTAGTTTAAATCTATTTGTAAAGTTCCTTAAAGAAACATGCCACCTTGCTTCAAAATCGGCTTCTTCCCCATAAAAACAATGTTTTCTCCATGCATCGGCAAGTAAAACCTGATAAAAAGAATTCCGTTCCCTGAAAGTTGACAAATAACAATTTAAAGTGTAGATCATTTCGATTGCCAGTAAAACCCTGATACAATTGAATTCCCGTGAAAGTTGAAAAATAAAATTGGCAAATAAAATTTATTCAAAATATTAACTTATCATGTTTAAAAAAAAAAATTTGGCCAGAACGTCAATCTAGCGCATGTCTACTGCTATCTAGGCAGGCACGCTATCAACTACCCTAGAGAAAGTTATAAATAAATGTGTTTAAAATACGTTGTTATAATAATAGTTTGGCCATTTATTACGATGTTGTCTGTCGAGTTTGTGAGGTCCATAATTTTGGTCTTGGCAGAATTGATCTGGAGACCAACCTGTTCTGCAAGTGTGCAAAGATTGCTCGTTAGTTTGTGGGTTGCTTGTATAAGTGAAAGTTGGAAATCAACAAAGAAAATTGATAAGAAACTGGACAGCTTTGAGAATAAATGTCTACGAAAATTATTAAAAGTCAAATGGAGTGATTTCGTTTCTAACAACACAGTGAGAGATAGAACACACCAACAACCCATATCAAATATTATAAGGAAACGACGGTGGAAATATTTAGGTCAGTGCTTAGATCAGACGAAAAGAGACTAAATCGACAAGTCCTTATGTGGTCACCAGTTGGGAAAGAAAACGTGGAAGACCAAAGACCACTCTTCGAAGAACCATCCAACAAGAAAGTAAACTATTGGGATGTAAAACCATACAAGATCTGCAACTGCTAGCAAAGAACCGTATCACATGGAGATCTAAAACCTCTGCCCTATGTGACGCCTTTGGCACGAAAGGAACAAACTAATAATAGTGCCGCTATCATAGCATTATATGACCACAGGACTTGAGCAAAAAGTAATAATCTTTGTCAAAGTCTTTATGTAGTGTGCTGTGACATTCGTCACTTTGTTGTATTGTTTACTTGATAAAGGCCTTGTTGGTCGAAACATTGCAGTGTATTGTCATTGTTTTTGTATTATGTAAAACTACCGTACTTTATGATTGGGGTTTGCAAAGTAGCAACATGATCACGTGACCGGGAACTTTGTGAAAACATGGAAAGACACTTTCGGTGATTTCTATGCAGAAAGACCATGTACGTTAAGTTGGGAATATGGTTATAGAAACGTAAAAAAAGTCTAGATTTATAATTTTCCCTCTTCGTATTCATGAAAGCCACCTTCTTGCCAAATTTCAAGTTCGTAGGATGTCCAGATATCTCCAAACAATTGGGACAGACATACAATTTCATTCATCTTTGTCTTATATATATATATTAGATATATATATTGAAGATTGTATATCTCTGTTGTCCTCTGTCTTGTCTGCCATTTATTTTACTGGTTGTCACAGTGTGTTATAAACCTCCCTTACTCATCACATTCCCGAAAAATGATGACCGCCACTTTCTTATATTGATAATGAGTTTTCTTTGTGCCGTGATCTCTTTCTATTTATGCCGCTATGAGTTCAGATATAGTCATGGCCCCTAAGATGGCAGATCTCATGGCCCCTAAGATGGCAGATCTAACTTGATTTTTGTGCTGAGGCTTGTTTGCCTTATTATCAGTGTCCCTAGCTATTTACTTTGCAAAGTAAAACAAGCTTTACTTTGACTTCAGAGGTACTTCAAAAGTCTGTTTATTGATTGTCCATGGTTTGAATCTATATATACACAGATATGTATGTATATTTCATTTCTCTTCAATTTTACCTCAGCAGCAGCTTAGTTCTTCATCTATTAGATTAGGTCTGATATTTCAGAATCAGTCAATCACCTAAGAGAATGCTTCATATATGTTATGTCACAACCATCACCTAAGTGAATGCTTCATATATGTTATGTCATAACCATCACCTAAGTGAATGCTTCATATATGTTATGTCATAACCATCATCTAAGTGAATGCTTCATATATGTTATGTCATAACCATCATCTAAGTGAATGCTTCATATATGTTATGTCATAACCATCATCTAAGTGAATGCTTCATATATGTTATGTCATAACCATCATCTAAGTGAATGCTTCATATATGTTATGTCATAACCATCACCTAAGTGAATGCTTCATATACGTTATCTCATAACCATCATCTAAGAGAATGCTTCATATATGTTATGTCACAACCATCATCTAAGTGAATGCTTCATATATGTTATGTCATAACCATCACCTAAGTGAATGCTTCATATATGTTATGTCATAACCATCACCTAAGTGAATGCTTCATATATGTTATGTCATAACCATCATCTAAGTGAATGCTTCATATATGTTATGTCACAACCATCACCTAAGAGAATGCTTCATATATGTTATGTCATAACCATCATCTAAGTGAATGCTTCATATACGTTATCTCATAACCATCACCTAAGAGTATGATTGTTGTACGGTATGTCACAACCATCACCTAAGTGTATGTTTCTTGTACGTTATTTCACTAAGATTCCAGAATTAATTATTGTTCACTAACAATATTCCCTGCTCTATTTTCTCACCAAGGACATGGGTCTTCACTACAAAGAGGAAGATGGTAGCTTGGATATAACTGTGTACAGTCCTTACTGGATTGTCAACTTGACTGACCTTGACATTGCTCTCAAGGTTTGAGAAGACAAATACAATCATATACTTTAAGCATCATAGATCTGTAACAACATTTGTTGGTATAGTCTACCAGCATATCACTAAATTCTCAACAATCTTAACTAGAAATTGTTGTGTATACAATAGAGTTATTGTTGGGTCAAATGCTGTTGTATTTAAGCAAAAGTTCTACTTACCACCTTGATTATACAGAACAATCTATATACATTTCAGTGAATTCAATAGAAATAATCCAGAAATTTATTGATTGCAATTTTGTAGTTAATCTTTATATTTACAATTCTATACACAAAGCGATTCTCAAATGTATTTATGCATCTAAACTCAAAGGCATACAAGTTCATTTAATTTACACACATCATCAACATCAGGTACAGCGCTGGCTGGCGTAGGCGATCATGAATCTCCACAAATCTCTGGTAGGTGTTTGCTATTGTTTCAGATGTTGACACTCTCTCACATTTTCTCTGTCTTCCTCTGTCTCACCTGCCCTCAATATTACCAGTCATTACAATGTGTTCTAAACCTTCCTTTCTCATCACATGTCCGAAAAATGATAACTGCCCCTTCTTACAATGATGATTAGCTTTCTCTGTGTCTTGATCTCATTCAACGCCTCCACATTAGTCATTTTAGCAGTCCATGGGATTCACATCATTCTTCTGTAAAACAATATCTCTATAGCCTTCAGAGATTTGCAAACAGGTGATAAAAATGATCTGAAATAAATTCTCTTGTCTAATTCAAAACACTTTTCCAACTAAATTAATAAAATAATGAAATAAAAGGGAAATTTTCTTTCTCATTGAATTTGATTTTGTTAATGAATAATTACTATTTTTAGATTAAGAAACAAAACAAAACGTTCATGAAGCAAAATCAATTGTTTGCAGAAATTTGTTAAGTAGTGCTAAGATTGCTATGTATTCTGCCAGCATGTACCAAAATCAATTGTTTGCAGAAATTTGTTAAGTAGTGTTTAGATTGCTATGTATTCTGCCAGCATGTACCAAAATCAATTGTTTGCAGAAATTTTTAACCCTTTCGCTCTGTATTATTTTGACCTCTGGACGCATTTATTTTGCGATTCAAATTTAACATTCATTGTCAATTAGTTTAATCCTTTATAACTCTTGTACTGTTTCTCTAAAGTATGACATATTATATATTAACTTGTTACTAATTGGATGTGGAATACATTAATATAATAATATTTTACATCAGGTGATATACGTTTGAGAAAATTAGATTATTGTAGCATGACTATTTTGGAAAAACAAAAAATCATTAAAAATATTTATACTCTCGGGTTTGTATTACATCTTAATATTCATAGATGTTTCCAGAAGTATCAGCTAAATGAAGATAATCTATGTGCGAACATATTCTATAAGTTTCATCTGACTAGGTGCAGTAGTTTTTATAATATTCACTTTTAGTGCGGACATGTCAATAAATGGAATGTGGACCGCCCATTCTTTAGATGCAATTATTACATGACTTACAACTATCGATACTGCATTTCATAAACAATCAAATGTCATTATTACCATCAATTAAATTTGTTAAGTAGTGTTTAGATTGCTATGTATTCTCTCAGCATGAAGCAAAATTAATTGTTTGCAGAAATTTGTTAATAGTGTTTAGATTGCTATGTATTCTGCCAGCATGTACCAAAATCAATTGTTTGCAGAAATTTGTTAAGTAGTGTTCAGATTGCTATGTATTCTCCCAGCATGAAGCAAAATCAACTGTTTCTAGAAATTTATTAAGTAGTACTCACTTTCAAAATCGCAAGTCACACATATATATCTGGTATAAATGGAACAACTTGGACTGTAAAACCAAAATATTTCAAACTAGACAAGAGAATAGAATAAAGGCTCTTTGATAGATGCATGAGTTATACCAAACTTATGTATAGACACTGACCACAAAGTGGTAGTTATGACTATTAGAATGAACCAGAAGAACACCAGATGACAGAACAAGATTACAAAAGAAATATTCTTGGAACAAAAAATCTATAGATTCATTATTTTGACCTTATATCTCTCAGTTTGAGCACCGCCTCAGTTGGGGACACTGACAAATAAATGTAGCCGATGTTTTATTGGCTGTATCACCCATCGTGTGCTGTTGGTCAGAGAAAAATACCAACTGAACACTGTATTCCCCAGTATAACTCATGGTATGAAAATGGAGTGTATCTTTACTTTTATAGATCCAGTAAAAATCATATCTTTATATAATATATTTATTCAAATGTAGATCATCCCAAGATACACAAAACAGCAGATCTAAAGATACATTAAACAGTAGATCTAAAGATACATTAAACAGCAGAACTAAAGATACATTAAACAGTAGATCTAAAGATAAACAGCAGAACTAAAGATACATTAAACAGCAGATCTAAAGATACACTAAACAGCAGAACTAAAGATACATTAAACAGCAGATCTAAAGATACACTAAACAGTAGATCTAAAGATACATTAAACAGCAGAACTAAAGATACATTAAACAGTAGATCTAAAGATACATTAAACAGCAGAATTAAAGATACATTAAACAGCAGAACTAAAGATACATTAAACAGCAGAACTAAAGATACACAAAACATTAGATCTAAAGATAAACAGCAGAACTAAAGATACATTAAACAGCAGAACTAAAGATACATTAAACAGCAGAACTAAAGATACATTAAACAGCAGAACTAAAGATACATTAAACAGCAGAACTAAAGATACATTAAACAGCAGAACTAAAGATACATTAAACAGCAGAACTAAAGATACATTAAACAGCAGAACTAAAGATACATTAAACAGCAGATCTAAAGATACATTAAACAGCAGAATTAAAGATACATGAAACAGCAGAACTAAAGATACATTAAACAGCAGATCTAAGTATACATTAAACAGCAGAACTAATGATACATTAAGCCTTTAAGCTGTCAACACTTCAGACAAAGTCCCTACTGAATTCCCAAAGTTTTCCTTACAGAAGTTTACACATACCTTTGTGATGCAGTCCTCATCTTCCTTTTCAAAGCACTAACTGCTGGTCCACTTTCTGCCAAACATTAGAGTCTGCTGATGGTTGGCTTGTTAGTCATTTAGTTGCTGGGCCCTGTTGTTGTCTTGCCTTCTAATTGCTGCTTGTTTGTCCGGACATGAGGGCAGTATTACAATCAAGACAGAAGTTCAGAGGTTCAACTTTGCACATGTCATATTGTTCATGTGAAAGGAGTTTGGAATTAACATTGAGGTACACATATTTGCAGATACTTTCAAATCTATTTCTTGACATTACATTTGATGACAGCACATTCAACAGTTCATCACTAAACCAAACACATTTTGTAGTCAGGTAACAACTGGTGAGTTCTACACGTATAGTTTACATAAAGAAAAATCTTGATATAATCAGAAGAAGAAACAGCTATCCATGAAGGATCTGTTTTGAAACTATTTTTGTATGGGCTAATGCATTGGTTAGCTATGCCCAGTTCTATAGAAATGCCTCACTTAAAAATAGTGAGACATATAACCAAAATGAAAGTATTCTAAATCTGGATCAATGTATTTGCAGGACCTATTTCCTCACTAAATTATTTGATCTTGATACTGCTGAGCTGTTGTGACAATTTTCTATCACCATTACTTCCTGGCCTATGGAGGGGTGGCGTTGTTCCCATCCATTGATAATCATAATTCATTGCAACTACTAGTTACTTAAGTACTACTCTATCAGTATGATACAGTTATGTACGAAGGCAGGGGATACAATTAATACAAAATATAACAATTCAGACACTTACCTTCATCTTTGTCCCAGGTCATTCTGGGATAAGGGCAATGAAGAGCAGATGCGATGACGAGCAATGTTACGATCGAGATTGAGTCATCTACGGACAAAAACGACATCATTTAATGCTCTAAGAAAAAGCATATGCTGTGAAGATTTCAATGAACAAGATAAAGAGTATTCTCTATCTCGGTTGAGCAAAATTGAAGGTCATACTAAAAAATTGGTTGCAACTATACTAAACATGTTAGAATCTCAGAGTTAGAAACATTGTGGGCAGCCATTACTGGTAGAGACATTTGGGCTAAATTTAGTATATCTATTCACAATGGAAGGTATAGAAAATGCATTCTAAAGGTAAACATTCACTAGCCATGATGGTATTGAATCGGTAGCTGCCGCTTTCAGCCGTGCAAGGGCTTATATAGATAAACAGCAGATATAGAGATAAATTCAATAGCAGAGCTGTAACTTGAAATATATTTGATACTTCATCTGTAACAGATGCTCCATGTAATCACATTTCTGCTGTGTATAATATATCTTCTAAAGAACAGTTCAACATAAAGTTGCCTTATAACTTCCCCATACAGGAGAATGACAATGAGTTGTCACTACGCCATCAAAAACATTACAAGGAGGTAATGCTGTTTTTCTTCCGGAAAGATCATTACAAGGGAGAAAGGTAAGAGTTAGAAGCATCTTTCAAAACATTTTAGAATTGAGTTTTTCTGAGGTGGAGACTGGCATATAAAGATGTATGTACACTAGGATGCAAAGATGTTTACTTCAGAGTTTAGAGGTAACACACAGACTCCGAACATGCTGCCCTTGTTGTGGGCATAAGCAGAAATGTTTGTTTCAGAATAAGAGATAACAAACAGACTTTTTAGCTGCTTTAGTTATTGTGGTGAAAGATTTCTGTTTCAGATTTAGAGATTGCTACCCTATCTTAATGTTTGGTTCTAATACACTAAGACTTTGCTGCTTCACCTCTTACTGTAACACCCAGAGAACAGATATCAGTTCAGTGAAACAGAAATTAAGTCTTTTGAATATATGACCTGACTGCTAGAAATAAATCCACTATTTTATCTATAATATATTTTGATGTACATGGTAAACATCTAACACCAGTTCAAAACTTTTGCTATCTCGGGTCCATGGTCACTGCCAGCCTTTCTCTTGATGAAGAAATCAACGCTCGTGTAGGGAGTGCGGCTACTACATTCGGCAAACCATCAAAGCTAGCGTGGGACAACACAAAACTGACATTGCATACGAAGATTCAAATATATCGAGCCTGTGTAATTAGTTCTTTACTATATGGCTCAGAAACATGGACAGCCTACTCAAGACACGAGGGAGACTTAACATCTTTCACGAGAGGAGACTTAACATCTTTCACCTTCAATGTCTCCCAAGATTATGAACATCAGGTGGTACGACAAGATAACCAACTCTGAAGTACTGCAACGTGCAAACCTGCCTTCCACCATGGGCATGCTCAGCAGTAGA
Organism: Arion vulgaris; assembly: GCA_020796225.1. Lineage (NCBI taxonomy): Eukaryota > Metazoa > Mollusca > Gastropoda > Stylommatophora > Arionidae > Arion > Arion vulgaris. The sequence goes on from CM036768.1 coordinate 40,343,885, forward strand.
CGACTAAGATGGTTGGGGCATGTGAGAAGAATGGAAACTGGTCGCATACCAAGACACATGTTGTTCTGTGAACTTTCGGAGGGAAGAGGCACCAGGGCAGACCACTGCTCAGATATAAAGATGTCTGCAAAGGCTCAATGAAAAACTTTTCTATAGGTCCCAGCACATGGGAAAACTAGCTGATGACAGAGTTGTGTGGAAAGCCAAATTACGAAAGGGCGCAGAGTCTTTTGAGAAGAGACTTATGTTTGAGCTGAACGACAAGAGAGAAAAGCGAAAACTCAGAAGTTGTCACAGTAAAACACTTGCCAATTGACCGTCTGTAAAACGAAAAGGCACATTAATATATATATATATTTTGATGTTGCAATGGAGTCATTCCATATTATTGTTGGGGTTTTCTAGGCATTGTAATAATGACAACAGATAAAATGAATGTGACAAAAGATATTTTTATCAATGGAGAGAAAGTAGAAAATGTGAACAGTTTTGAATATCTTGATTCACTACTAGCAACAGATGGAAATGGGATGAAGGAAACTAAAAGAAGAACAAACATGGCTTTACAAAAATTAAACAACTAAAAACAGTATGGAACGGAACTGATAAGAAAACAAAGATCAGAATACTAAGAGCATGCATATTCCCAGTGGCAACGTATGGGTGTGAAACATGGACATTTAATAAAGCAGTGGGAAAACACATATGTGCTTTTGAATATAAGTGTTATAGAAGAGTCCTATGTATATCTTGGACAGAGAAGAGAACAAATAGATCTATCCAGAAAGAACAAAATCAAAGAAAACTGGCTGATGCTACAAATACGAAAGAGAAAATTGAGATATTTTGGACATATAAAAATACATGAAGGGCTGGAGAAAACCAAAGAGTTTTACAGAAGAATGCTAAGAATCTAATGGACTGCTAAAACAACTAATGTTAACATACTGAAAGAGATAGCTCATTATCAACATAAGAAAGAAGCAATTATAAATTATCTGTCATGTGATGAGTAAGGAAGATTTAAAGCACAGTGTCAACCAACAAAACTAATGATGGACAAAAGAAAGGATAACAGTCATCTTGTCTTCATGGCATGAGCGTGTGTCAACACATCTGAACTGATAGTCAATACTAAGGACAGACATTTGTGGATATCCATGATTAATTACACCAGTCAGCAAGGCACATCTTTGACAAAAACTTTAAATAATAAGTATATCATTACATTGAGATAACTTGGACATGTGTGTATGTTGTCACTGGAGACTTTGACTAAGATAGCTCTTTTATTGATAGCAGACAGAAGAAGAAGGTGGGCAGCCCATAGTAAACTTGGAGGACGGTGGAAAGGGAAAATCAAGAGTGTAGACTAACATGGGATACGATGGACAGTGAGGCAGCAAACTGGTAGTTTATGTGTCCAGCTATGGCATGCAGAGGATATAGATGTCTTTGCATATTTTAATTATATGTGATAATTAATGAGGATCATCCACTGCACTAGGTGTTCAGCATCAGATGTCAGAATCGCTTAAAGTGAGACAAATCATGGGTGGCCATGCTGGAGACATTGTTTAGCTGCTATGTGAGCTCATGAATATTGATGCTGGAGAGAAATGGATACTGGTGCCTTCAGTATTCAAGTACAACTTTTCTATTTTCATCAAATTCAACAACGGGTGCAGATAGAGGAATTCCTTGACAGTTTATACAGATGTCAAGGTCATCATTAATAAAAACTGCAGCAAGTTGAGCATTGTGATCTACACGGATGGATCGGTAGCTCACCACCAAAAGTTTGCTTAGGCCTTCTCTGTATGCTCATACAACATAATGATCAAAGAAGCCAGTGTTGCATTCAGTATGACAATAAGTAGCCTGACAATAGAGATACTGGTGGTGATTAAGGCACTACTCTGAATTAAGTCACAACCTGCACTCATGTATGCATTCTGAGTGATTCATTGAGTATGATTCGGAACGTGGAGGCTGGTTTAGTGTGCAAACTATGGACTGTGTCATTACAGGGGTCAACAATTCGCAGAATTACATTTTTCTTCATTCCTGGGCAGGGGTCAAAGACGCATAGGAACAACGTCGCACCAGGATTAGCGATCTGGCACTAATCAAGATCCTACCCCAACTCCATGTGGTGACCCTGGTAACAAACATTGGTTCCTGTCTGGCTAAACTGGTAGGGATCGAGGAAGGGCTACTCTTGCATAGGTAGTGTTGCTGACGTAGTCACGTTGGATGAGATCCGCTCGCAACACAGATGAGCAAAATCCCAGACTGACTATTAATGCACGTCTCTCCTGGCCAATGAGAAAAGATGAGGGGTGCATCGAGAGAAGAGACGTGGGCCAACGTGGAGCAAAACGTGGGCCGAGATGAGTTGCACATGGGCCCATATAGGACGAAACTAGAGTCTTGAGGGGGAGGTCTGAGATGAACCCAGTGTCCGGACAGTCTGGAGTATAGATTACCAAACTTTTTTGGCCTACCGCCCACTTTGCACAACATAAACTTTGTAACGCGCCCCTCCACATTATAACAGTTTGCCAATGCCCCCAATTCTTGTAAACTAACACCACCACCAGCACCCACTGGGGAGGGGAAGGCGGTAATCGCCCACTTTGGGAAACGCTGGTCTAGAGGCATGGTAAATGTGAGCATGGTGAAAACTGATGGAAATTGTGGGGCAGGCACCAGGGCAGAGCGAGCTTGCATGCAGATGATGCACGGGTGGGCCCACCGGTGGGCAGCTGTGCACGGTGCTGATGGTGGAGCGAAGAGAGGGTGTGACAGACGTAGGAGTGAGCGGACCACCCTAATCTGCTGGAAAACCCAGCAGAGGCTTGAATCCATTGCGCGTTTCCACTCGCAGGGAACTACTATTGCCTTGTAGTTAGATTGGGGCAATCAAAGGCTAGCGGAGCAAACCGCACACAAAACTGGATGGAAGGAAAACCAAGTTGTCCACAAAAAGACCGGCAACCTGGACAGATGACGCTCAACAGCCTGGGAGGGTAGGTCGTCTAAGGTCGCTACCCTAAAAGAAAATAGCAACCTGCTGCCTTGCAGGTTTGCTGGGGACAGTCAAAGGGTGACGGAGAGCGAACCCAGAAAACGCTGGGTTGAAATCGGACACATTGCTGAAGGACGAGCACTAGAGCTCCAATTGGTACTGAAGATGTGCACGTATCACACCCGTTCTTGGTGTTAGGCTATTTATATATCTCAATTAGAATGATTAAAATGGCCATAAAGAACGATGGAGAGAGAGAGATTCCTGGGCACATGGGTATTGATGGCAATGAGAGAGACAGACTGGCTGACTCTACCATCGTATAAAAGGGTCAGCTAATGGATAGAGCTGACATTCTGAATGCCGTCATAGAGTGTGACCGCAAAGAGGTCGTTCATCTAAATGAATTCACATCAACAGCTAGATTTCAAGATCTTGTATTGTAGAATTGGAGTGTCCAGAAAAGGGCAGCACAACAGGTGTATGAGTAGGCTTATTAATCAACATCAAATTGGTACAGTTAGTCGCTGAATACTGTTGGAGATATTGTGAAGGAGATCAGAGAACCTATGGACGGAATGCAAAGAAGATAATTCAAACTAAAACTAATACATACTGTTTCTCACTTGTAAGTCGGAGTATGGCTTTATTTTGTTTCTATATTTTTGGTTTGTTTTATTATTGCTTTCAGTTTTTAGTTGATAGAAACAGCTCTCAATTGATAGAACCAGTATGAGCAAGATATAGTAGGCCTACCTAAGAAAGACTTGAATAAACTGACATTAAACATAATTGTTGATGACATGATATTTACTGACCCAGCTTGTTTCCATGGTTTTATCATATATGACAATAGTCTGCAGATAACAGATCTAAATGTTGTTGCATGTGCTGCCGGAATTGTGCTAGAACTGGCAAGAGCTTATTTACACGCCATAGAAGAGTGAGCAGGTTTTATTAAAAACATTCTTTCTTATTCTTTATGTATTAATTTCTATTTTTGCAAAATGTCTATATAATTTTCACATAGCAGTTTTGTAACTATTACACAGAAATTAAGAACAAAAATCCAGTCCTTCAAAACTAAATGCTATAGAAAGATCCTATGAATACCATGGACAGAAAAAGAAAGAACACTAATGTCCTGAAAGAACTAAATGTTAAAGAGAATTGGCTGATAAACAACATACTATACAGACAAATTACATACTTTGGTCACATCAAGCGTCACGATGGCCTGGAAAGAACAATACTAGAAGGCAGGGTCCCAGGACGCAGAGGAAGACCAAGAAGAACATGGCTACAAGATATTAAAGAAACCATGAACATGACCATCGACAAAGTGGGTGAACTGGCAAGAGATAGAGTGAATTTCAGATGTGCTGCAAAGAGACAACGTCCTATAAAGGATACGCACCTTGATGAGTATTGTCAACTTTCAGAGTGAAAACATCATTCGTTGTTGTTAATTACATTTGTATAATACTGTATCATTAATATCTTCATTGAAATATCACAATTTATGTTAATAATAGTTGTTTCAAACTATCACATTCAAAACTGTAGACAACTTTCTGCTGGTAAACATGTTTAAAAGAGTATCATAGCCTCCATAACCAGGCAGTATACTTATTTTGCTTACTGGCTATTAGAAGAGTTTGATGTTTTCAGTCCATTTATTGTGGTATTTTCATATTGCTGGCTTGTCTTTAATATTTCCTTCCAGTATTATTTTTAGCAGTGTCAAAAGATTAGTAAACAGCAATAATCACACCAATTTGGAAAAATAAAGGCAGCAAGAAGGAATGTAATAACTATAGGGGAATCTCACTACTAAGTCACATAGGTAAAATGTATGCTAAGATAATTGAAAGAAGACTAAGACCAACAATTGAAGAACAACTCTCAGAAGCACAGATGGGTTTCAGATGAAATAGAAGCTGTACAGATGCAATATTCACATTAAGACAACTGATGGAAAGCGCAATAGAACATAACAAGACCTGTAGTGTGGCATTCATAGACCAGGAAAAGACTTAGACACAGTTGATAGAAACAAACTATGAGAATGTCTAAAAACATCTCATCAAGGCCTGCAAGAGTTTATCATAATCAGCTGGTGTAGGCGATCATGGATCTCCACAAATCTCTGTCGTTAGTGTTTGCTATCAACTCAGATGTTGACGCTCTATCGTGCCATGAATTCAGGCTATACAAAATTATCTCTCTGTCTCGTCTACCCTTGATTTTACCGGTTGTCACAATGTGTTCTAAACCTCCCTCCTCATCACATGCCCCAAAAAGGATGACTGCCTCTTTCTTATATTGATGATAAGCTTTCTCTGTGTCTTGATCTCATTCAACACCTCAATATTAGTCATTTTAGCAGTTCATGGGATTCTCATCATTCTTCTGTAAAACCACATTTCTGTGGCCCTCAGAGATTTTTCGATCTGTGTTTGTTGTCCATGACTCGCATCTCATCCGCAAGAGTTTATACATTTCAAATAAAAGTTACATAAGAACAAAAGCCGGAGTATTAAAAACATTCACAGTAAACTCAGGAGTCAGACAGAGATGTGTGCTCTCCCCACTGCTATTTATAACATTCATGAACAACATAAGTAGAGAAGCAGGAATAGAGGAAGAAAATAATATTTCAGCACTTTTATTTGCAGATGACCAAGTACTGATTACAGAAAATGAAGAATCTCTCCAGAACCATTTGAGCTTAGTTAACATCAAGGGTGAGGAGCACAACATGAAAATAAATATAATAAAGACAAAGACAATGGCAATAAGTAGACAACCAGAAAACCTTACAATAAAACTCCAGAAAGTAGAAATAAAACAAACAATTGAAACAAAATACTAAGGAGAAATTTTCACAGCAGATGGAGTATCAATAGTGAAATCAGCAATTGTTGCACAAAAGCTAACCAGGTACTGGGACAGTTAACATCACTGTTGTCACATAAAGAGATGCCGCTGAAAACTAAAGCAAATCTCATAAGAATGATTTTCTGGCCAACACTATGTTACCAGTGTCAAACATGGCCAATAACAGCAGCTAATGAGCGGAAAATCATAACGACAGAGATGAGGTGTCTTAGAAGAGCTGCAAGGGTGACAATAAGAGACAAAATTAGAAATGAAGAAATCAGAAGACTGGATGTAAAACCAGTCATGCAATTCATAAAAAACAACAGATTAAATGGTTTGGACACCTGACAAGATTGCCCTGGTATCGCCTACCACAGAGAGCCACACAGAAAAGTATAATGAGTACAAGGCAAGAGGAAGACCATGCAAAAGATGCAGCGAAGGCATCAAGAACAGCCTTACAAAAATGAATATCAGCTTACAAAGTGTCTTAAAACAAGCACACATAAGATCACTACGCCCGTGTCTCCTCTCTCTCTTCCTTCTCCCCTCCCCATCCTTCCTTGCTATGACATGCCATCTGTCGAGAATGTTGCTCAAACTCCATGCAGTTCCAACAACAATCCTCGGGATGTCATGAAACAAATTGCACATGTGACTTGGTCCAGATTCAAACCCACAACCTTTAGAATAACATCTAACCATTTCACCATAGAAACTCCTTGCGTATGTATGTAGTCAACAAATAAAACTTTCAATAATCAGTATTCTTTAAGTATATATCACATTTTAGAGAACCTATAAATGTGTTTGCAGCTTGTAATGAAATGAAAGGGATAGTTACTACAATATATTTTAGCTTCAAACATAATCATACATGTTTCTCATTTCTTTGTGTATCTATGCATCTCATCTAGGTGAGCCTGCAAGTTGCAGAATCTGACTGGTCAGAAAAATTCTCACTGGACACTGTAGGAAGCTGTGGAAACATCATATGCAAATCCAAACCTAATGGACAGATTTGGGAAGTAATGACTTGACTTTATATTTCAGATTATTTGTTTCTTATAGTCCTAACTGCATTCAGTTTCTAGTGTCATGTGCTGAATTGTTAAATATGTTTTGATAGCAATATCAAACTTGGTATATCATCTTTCAAGATGGTCATCAATGAATCTTCAGAGGAAGCAGTCAGAAAAGAAAGAACTGAGGTATACATACTAATACCAAACGCCTTCAAAATAGAAGATTCATTTGCAACTAAAGAACTCACTTCTTCAGATTTTCCAAAAAGAACATGATGACCTCTTAGCAAAGGACTGGAGCAAGCATAACTGAAAGGATTATCTAGGAATAAAACAATAACAGATTTAGAGGAAACTGTTGTAGAGACTTCATGTTTGCTGTAAAACAGCATTAATGCACAAGATTTTTTAAGGAAGTTGGTTCATCATCAAGTACTATTTTCTTTGCAGAACGATGCTCTCATCACAACTCAATCTGAAAAAACTCTTGATCCCTAGCCGTTTCTTCTACAATCTTCTTTGTCATGTTCAAGGTTGCGTTAATGTCCTGTTGCCATCATCATCTAAGTTGTAACTTACCTTGTCTTTTAGAAACTATGCATTCCATTATTTCTCTTTCCCAACCACTGCAACATTTAATGGGACTAAAATATGTCAGTTTCACAGACATGATCTTGTTTCATAGATGTTCAATAAAAATGTGAAGTTTCATTTATTTCATATTTTAAATTTCTTGTTATTATTTTCATGATAATTTGAAATAGAATTCTGGTTGCATAGTTTATTGAAGCAATCATGCAATAGTTGTTACACGACTTTAACATTTCTTTCTTTATGATGAGAATGTCTATTGATATTTTCCATGTTTCCAGTCAGGCTGCACTATTCCAGATACATATTGTATGATAAATGAGAATGCAAGACTCTCCTCTTGCTTGGATTTGTTCAGTTGGTATATCATCGCATCTGGGTGACTTCCCCTTCATCAGGCATTTTATTGCTGAACATACTTCCACTAACAAAAGTTTGGGATCTTTTTCTTCCATAGTTAAACATTTGCAAGTAAATTTATTTTTTTTACTGCAAGAATATTGTCTGATTATCAGAGTAGTTTATGATCAAATATTGTGTAAATAGTTTTCTGTCAGTTTTCTGTTGAAAGAGATGGTATTTTGTTATTACTTTATATTACTAGACAAACTAAGATAAGGTTTTATAACAACCATCTGGACATATCACAGAATTATCTAGGGTCTGTATGTATCTAAGAAAAGAAAGAATTGTCAATGGAAGAAAAGATCAATCAAATACAAATAATAATCCCTATTGACCACTCATTGTTCATTGTTAGCATTCTCCATATGTATGAATGTTTATAGTATTTGCAGCAATTAAAATTTGTGTGAAAAAATAAACTCAACATATGTGAACAAAAAAACTGGTGTTTTGTGATTTGAAAAACAAATTCCTTTCTGACTGTTTTCTTTAGGTGGGTGTGAAGATTACACTTGCATCTTCAGGTCTGACTAAGATTGTGACCTTCACTCCTTTCTACATGCTGATCAATGATTCCACTTCTCAGTTAAGTGTGTCAGAAATTAATATGCCTGATTGGATTTGGATTAACTTGCTACCTGGAGAAGTAAGTACAGGAAGGTGGCTTCATTATTTCATTAATATGTACTTTGTTCCACATCAAATGAAATAATGTTTCAATGAATTAATTGCAAGATGTATGATAGAGAATTTAGACAGACACTTACAGATTCTTATACCACCCTTTGTAGAACATGTCTGTCATCACAGTCCGACTGAAAAACTCTCTGCCTCTAGCAAATTTTCCCACTTACTCCAACGTCATGTTCAAGATTTCTTTAGTGTCCTATTACTACCATCATCTTGGTTGTCTCTTGTCTTTCAGATACCATGTCCTCCACTAGTATTCTCTCCAAACTACTGTGACGTTTCATGAAACAAAAATATTTCAGGTTCTGAGACATGATGTTGCTTATAAGCCAATGTTTCTCAATTTTCAGGTCTTTTATGATGTCTATACTTTTTGTCTTCCCTGTCCAGGGTATTTGAAGAGTTTTTCTATAGCACTTTGTTTTACAAGATTCAATTTTTTTTTTTTATATTTGTGTTATGGTCCATGATTCACATCCATATATTGCCACAGGAAAACCTTGTATCGGTTGGACAAAAGACTAATATTGTCTGCATAATCCTAATCTTATAATACTGAGGTGAGTGTCTATTGAATTTCTCTGTTGTTGTCCTTGATGGTCTCTCTCAACAGCCAGTCTATGGCAAGGTTAAACAAGAATGGTGAAATAATACACCCTTGTCTAACTTTGGTTTTGACCTTGAAGCTATCTGTCAGATGACTATTGCAAACTACTTGACACTTAAAGTCTGCATATAATAACTTAATTACAATAATCATTTTTATTGGTGTTCCACAATAATGGAATATCTTCCATAGAGATTCCCTGTGCAGACTATCAAATGCCTTTTCAGTTATGTAGATAAAGAGAGTTAAAAAATAGTTTTGTTGCCTTTCAACTTGTTCTATTGTCCATTTCTTAATTACAAGAAGGTCATTTATTTAACCCTTTGAACCCAGACCACCTGTACCCTAAGAACCTATTCCACAGAGCTCCTGAGCAAAAACAGCACATATCAGAGTGAAATTAAAAAACAAGCAATAATTTAGCACAATTAACTCTTTCCATGCCAATAGCCGCACACTGTACCAAAGAGGAATTCTGTTGAACACTAATCGGCGTACACTGCCCCATTGAGTTGTTTCCTTATAAGAAGTCATTCTAGTTTTACTTCTACTATTTTTTAACTTTGTTATTCTATTAGGCTGTCCAGTTTTCTTCACATTACTATCTAAGAAGATATAGATATGCTTATTTATTGACGAATAGTTCTAATTTTTAAACTTTTTTAAATTCCTTTTTTTGGCCTCCCTTGAATTAACTGTGTAAAACTGAGGAAATAATTGTGTACGCAAAGAGTTAAGTACTTCGTTGCGGAATTAGTTGTGGAATTAGTTGCGTACTTAACTAATTGAAATTGTGAGAACAAAAATACACAAACATTAAGAAAATAATGAAGGAATATAGGAATATTAACTGTTCACAAACTAGCATCATGACCATTCATAAAAATTGCTAATTTTTTTATGGTCACATGGTATCCTAGAATGAATGGTAAACTTTGTTTCACTTCTACTTGGAGCCACGATGCTACATATTCGTTATCATTTATACTTCACTTTTACGTAGCTTATGGTTAATATAAAGCTCTCATCTGAACAAAAAGTAATAAAAATGCAACAAAATAGTAAACGTCTTTTGAGTGACGCGTGGTCCATGCAATAAGATATATTGACACTTGAGTATTGCTTGGCACGGAATCAGTTTATAGATATCATTATTGTTAATGAAATGATAACAACAGCAAAGACAAATGTATTGTCTGCTACTGCATTCAGTAGATGTCAAGAGAAAAGAAAAAGTAGCATGGTTGAAGAAGTTATTCTTGTTGCATTGTTGTTTTTCTAGTTATATAATTTATTAGACATTCATAACTTTGGAAAATGTTTGAACATTCTGTACAACACCAAACACTAGAATAACCATATAGTGTTTGTTGGTGGCTGTTAACAGGTTTACCATATTGGTTGTTTTGAGATCAAATTTTCTATATCTGACTTTTTTAAAGCTTAGTTGGCATCATATAATTTATTTATTTAATATATAAACATGAAATTGTACCTCCATAATTTAATCTCAAATCAAACACTTGTAAACTTTCATGAAATGTATCACTTATGCATAATTTACTCACAGTGCAAGAGTTTTTATCCAAAGTCAAGTGAGATGAAATTAATTGCTAAAGTGCATGATAGCATACATAGGACTGTTCCATTTTTCATGAACAAAGCTCATACAACATTGCTCAGGCTGAATGATAATGTGAGTATTGTGGACTGTTCTTATTGTTTCATAACTAGTAATACTTCAACATTTATTGATTTGCTTGATGCATTCAGTCAAGTAGTTTTACAAATTACAAAAACCATATATAGCTCTGTTTCAACCAAAGGTCTTTATCAAGTATAGGATACAGAACAAACAGAATGGAGACTATGTTCCTATACATGAGACATCACCGATACAGTCAGATGATAAATCCTTGACTGCCCTAACATGAAAATATATGACTGATATCAAATAAATGAACCCAGAATGATATTGACTAGACTTGAGAATAAAGAACAAATAAGGTCAGCTTTCTGACAGCTGATACAGGTGGCTAAGGAGCATTGATTGAGGATGTCATGATCCATTTGGACACATGCCTAGAGTATAGTAAAAGTTGGTATGACTAGCAGGCAATCTGGGAAGTCAGCCCTACCTTGGCATCATTGTGTAGTAAAGAGAACCCTCTTATCCTTTACTTCTAGAGCAGTATAACTGTGGCTCCTGCCTGGACTAGATGGGAAATCCATAGTCACCCTATTTTTGTGTGTGTCAATTCTATGCCTACATGATATTGATCCCTAGCGAAAGACCCAAGTGCCATTGGATCACTGAAGAAGAACAATTTGAGGTTCTTATTTGTTCTTTACTGGACACAGTAGTTTCTTGTGCTGAAACAAGAAATCACCTATGTTGTACATATGTGTATGAACCAAATAATAGTATTGATAGCTAGAAATAAAGACGTGAAGATTAAACAAGGGGAAATATTAAATATATAGACAGATTTTCAAACGAAAAATAAAGTAAGGAAGAACTATTTCAGAAGCTCCTCTGTTTTTCATTTTTTCTCACTTTAATGAACTAAATTTAATTTTTGTAGGTTGGGTGGTCTATTTGAAAGTGGCACAGGGAGTGAACCAGTATGGTTGAACGAGTAAGCTTAGTGTCTCCTTTCAAATAAGAGCTGCTCAGAGCTTGTTTAAGTATATTTGATTGTGCCATTTGCCGTTTTTATGAAGGCTCCCACCTTCTGGTCGTGATGAAGCGGGTTTTACATTTTGATCGTTGCCAAAAGACAGAGAAGCGAACTTGATGATCACAACAACAGTTTATTCTTCTAAAAGAACCCTACACCAAAGCTCTTTATTTCATTTAACAATTGTAGTACGTCTAGCACTTTGTTTTACATGATGAGGTTTCTATACCCATCTACTCTCCACTTAGTCATTTCTCTGAAGGTAAGTTTAGACTGATGCAGTCAACCAGTTTATGACTAAATGATGTTATGTCCCTTGACCGCTTATAAGATATTGGTCACAGAGCCCTGATGTTATGTCCTTTGACTATTTAAGATATTTGTCACAGAGCCCTGATGTCATGTTCCTTGACTGTTTAAGATATTTGTCACGGAGCCTGATGTCATGTCCCTTGACTGCTTATAAGATATTTGTCACAGAGCCTCATGTCATGTCCCTTGACTTTTTAAGATAGTTGTCACATGGTCCTAATGTCTTGTTCCTTGACTGTTTAAGATATTTGTCACAGAGCGTGATGTCATGTCCCTTGACTGCTTATAAGATATTTGTCACAGAGCCCTGATGTCATGTCCCTTGACTATTTAAGATATTTGTCACAGAGCGTGATGTCATGTCCCTTGACTGCTTATAAGATATTTGTCACAGAGCCTGATGTCATGTCCCTTGACTTTTTTTAAGATGAGTTGTCCTCAAAATGGTCCTAATGTCATGTCCCTTGACTGTTTAAGATATTTGTCACAGAGCGTGATGTCATGTCCCTTGACTGCTTATAAGATATTGGTCACAGAGCCCTGATGTCATGTCCCATAACTTTTAAGATATTTCTCACAGAGCCATGATGTCATGTCCCTTGACTGTTTAAGATATTGGTCACAGAGCCCTGATGTCATGTCCCTTTGCTACTTAATATAGTTGTGTCAGAGCCCTGATGTTATATCCTTGACTGTACTTAAGATATTTGTCACAGAGCCCTTATGTCCTTTCCCTTGACTATCTAAGTTGTTTGTCTAGGAGCCTTGATGTTATGTCTTTGACTGTACTGAAGATATTTATCACAGAGCCCTGATGCTATACTTTCTCAGATTGGTGGTATCGGTGTACAATGCCAAGTCAGTGAATCTGCAATGATTACCACATTTCGATTATATTCACCTGGCATGGCTACTGTCCTTTTTGTCAACCACACCACCATGTACCCTGTTCTTATCAAGCAGACGTAAGTGTAATATGTAATTGTCTTGTCTATCTGGTCAACTGCTGCTACTATAACACATTAAGTAGAATAAGTCTACATAATAAAACACACTCAAGTTAAAACTCTAACATAATAAAACACACTCAAAAACCTACATAATAAACCACCAAGTAAACCTAAATAACTAGCTAACTCTAACATAATAAAAACACACTCAAGCTAAAACTCTAACATAATAAAACACACTCAAACTAAAACTCTAACATGATAAAATACTAAGCTACCTAAAGATAAAGGTAGAGAAGTGTAAACATAAGATTCATAGCATATTATTGCTGGAAAACTAGTCACAATTGAGATTTATGTAATCAGTCCACCCTCAGAGCTGTACAGTCTCTTTCAGCTAACTGAAAGCGTCATTAGAGAAGCATTTATCGGGTTGTCTATTGTCTATTCCCAGGTGGAAGATGTAGTTGGCTGTCCACTCTTGCCGTTAAGCGTAGGGGTGGGAGCTTTAATTTGCGTTCTAGGCTAGATGAGTCGCCCTTGTTGTGTTATATCCGTGTTTATGTAGTGTGGTCTTGATATTGTCTATTTGTCAATGTACATGTCATTTAAACAATTGACACTTTATGCATTTTCATGTATAAACAATGAGTACTGGAAGTTATGTAGAGAGCTTTACTCTGGGAAAACGAGGATGATCCACATGAAGCTGGTGTTGCCATACTGCTGTCCAAGGAAGCGAACAAAAGTCTGATGGAATGATAACTGGTGTCTGACCACATTATCAGAAAACAGACTTGTGGATAAGGACAGGACAGAAAAACCATGATGACCCAGGTTCTGAGGAGAAAATAGTGATAGGTCAGAAATACCCTAAAAGTTAATTGCATATCCTTTACAGGACTTTGCGAATCAACCCCAGCTTTGTAACGCTGTTTGTGATTTTTCTAGGCATTATTACGTTCAGTAGTTTGCCATTGCTTTCTGAACAGGTGGTGCTATCGTTCTTTTGTCAAAATCCACGTGAAACAATTTGCAACCAAACTATCCGCAGCGTGATTCGAACTCAGAACGTCGAGGTTAATAGACCGAGTCACTAACCTCTAGGCCACAGACGCCACCAGACATACTCTGCATAAACATAAAACACTATAGTTGCACTTTAGTGGAATCCACTAGGAAAATGGAAAAGGTAACATCCTAAACAGATCTGGAAATGTGGTCTTCTTGAACTGAAGGATGTCAGACTATCCTAGAAAGACAAGTAAAACAGTCAGAGACCGAGAAAATGGCGAACTGTTGAGGCTCTAGGCACATGCAGGAGGAATAAGAGAAGCAGATTACTCTGGGCAGAGAAGATTACCTGGAGAAGAGAAGATTACTCTGGGAAGAAAGTTACCTGGAAGGAGATTACTCTGGTAAGAAGAAAAGTACAGGCAGTGAGATGAATGTTGCAGTTTATCCAACTGATAACAGTTATGAACCTATTAGAGTCATCGAATTTAGAATGTAGTAGGCCAAATCTTAGTAAATTGTCAAAGGGCACACCCTCCCCTTGCCCTTCTAACTTGAACATGATTGTAATTCCCAATTGTTGATTATTTGTTTATCATTCTCTGTGTTGAAAAAGTAGTAGGATGGTAGTAGTGTTAGTGGTAGTAGTGTTAGTGGTAGTATGGTAGTAGTAGTTCTTTCAGTCTTGAGAGACCATAGATTGTGTGCGCTATATAGGTAATTTGCAGCTCTGTTGATGTCTGCAAATTCTGATGCCAGTGTGATGGTCTCTTTTATGATTCTCACACCCAAATGATGATTCAGATCTTTCAAAATTGGATTGCATCCTGGGGTAAAGCCTCTTTTCCTCAATGAACTGCTCTAAGTACAAGAGAAGAAAAGATGTTGGGGAAAGTATGCATAAGGGAAGATGGGTTGTACAGTCAAGACTTCCCAGAATGACATTAGCACTCGTAGTCTGATATAGAGTGTAGACATGCTGAGCAGTCCATCTCACCGAGTCCACTCTCCTAGCTTGACAGAGGAGGTATGGTTACCACCCAGTGTTAGTGACTGGTTTAGCCTTGTGAGTAGTGTGTGGTAGAGATAGGCAGTAGTGAGGTGCAATGATATAGAGAGTATACAGAAGTGGACAGAAAATGCTCACATGAAAGAAAGGAAGTGACTGGAAGCAGATGGAACCAGAAACATGCTTCGCACTGGAACCAGTGGTGGAGAGGGTTTATATAATAGATAAGAATAAGAAAACGACAAATGGAGATAACTATTGTGCTGAACTCATACATTGGTCCCTTTGGGTGTCCCCTTCCAAGTCAGTCGGTCAAGCAACACCCCAACAATAATCACTCGGTCATCTGAAGAGCAAGGCACCAGACTAGTAACGGAGACATCTCTCCTATCCTGGTGATTAGAGCTCTTAAAATTAACAGTCACCAGGGTGGATGCACTGTTGAAGATATCCTGAAGGTGCTTGATGAATTGGTCCCAAACCGCATGCCTGTTTCTCCTATATAGGCCATCCCAGCTCTTGCAGAGAATCGTGTAGATACGGTTTGGAGATACAGGAGAAACTGTGGAGAATAGTAAAAAGGGTTTTAGAGAATGAGATAATAGCCTGAAAGACATAAGGACAGGTATAGCAAAAATTAGAGAACATGTGATAGTGTCACAGGACTCCCAAAGGTCGAGTCTGTTATGAACAAAAAAGGTCACTTGGCTTCTTGCCTCATGAAGGCCACCATGGAGGAAGAGAAGACCCAGAGGTAGCTGAATCTTCACAAAGGATCCAAGGAGACATAGTATGTAGTGATATCGAGAGACAATAGGAGTATGTTTGTGAGAATATCATGTGGAATATGATACATGTCTTGTATGGTCTTGTTCTTAAGGTTTTCATTTACAACTTTCAACAACTAATAGCTCTCCATGTCCTCTACTTGGACATCTGATGCATGTCTTGTATGGTCTTGTTCTTAAGGTTTTCATTTGCAACTTTCAACAACTAATAGCTCTCCATGTCCTCTACTTGGACATCTGATGTATGTCTTGTATGGTCTTGTTCTTAAGGTTTTCATTTACAACTTTCAACAACTAATAGCTCTCCATGTCCTCTACTTGGACATCTGATGTATGTCTTGTATGGTCTTGTTCTTAAGGTTTTCATTTACAACTTTCAACAACTAATAGCTCTCCATGTCCTCTACTTGGACATCTGATGTATGTCTTGTATGGTCTTGTTCTTAAGGTTTTCATTTACAACTTTCAACAACTAATAGCTCTCCATGTCCTACTTGGACATCTGAATTTGACATTTATTGGCTTATTCTTCTATTTAAGAAAGTCAGTGGTTAAGATGTTTGCCTTACATTCTGAGGCTTGTGGGTTCAAATATGGACCATGTCGTTCAGTTCACATGTGCATTTTTTCAGACAACCCTAGGATTGCTGTTGGAGAAACTGAGGTTGTGCAACACTCTCGGCTGGTGACTTGCCATTTTTGCAGAGAGTGGCAGAGTCATATGGGGGAATCTGGTGCAATCCTTTGCCTTTAGACTGATTGATAGGGTCATCATTGCACTTTAGTGACTAACCATGTGTGCCCAAATCTTTTTCTCTCACATGACCATCTCAGCAGCAGTGTACAAACTCTATAGTACTGATGAGTTTCCCTGATGTAATTTTGAGGATGGTTACAAATGTTGGAAGTTTTGCCTGGGCAGCAGCTTTGCAACTTACTATTATCAATTTATTACAGAACAGTTATTAGAATGATCTTTGTTTTAGCTTGTCTGGTGTGGATATTTTTTCTGAATGGCTGAGATCTGTAAACTCTTTCATGCTATTATTTGATAACATTTTGTTCTATCTACCCCGTAACCACAATAATTAGAAACATAATTTGATACAAATAAAAATGAGTAATTCAGATTACTGCTTGCTATTTCTTAATGTGTTCAATTTATGTCAATTGTTCTTTGTTTCCATAGTGAATCCTTAGTAAGTGATGTTAGAACCACATGTCAATTGTTCTTTGTTTCCATAGTGAATCCTTAGTAAGTGATGTTAGAACCACATGTCAATTGTTCTTTGTTTCCATAGTGAATCCTTAGTAAGTGATGTTAGAACCACATGTCAATTGTTCTTTGTTTCCATAGTGAATCCTTAGTAAGTGATGTTAGAACCACATGTCAATTGTTCTTTGTTTCCATAGTGAATCCTTAGTAAGTGATGTTAGAACCACATGTCAATTGTTCTTTGTTTCCATAGTGAATCCTTAGTAAGTGATGTTAGAACCACATGTCAATTGTTCTTTGTTTCCATAGTGAATCCTTAGTGAGTGATGTTAGAACCACATGTCAATTGTTCTTTGTTTCTATAGTGAATCCTTAGTAAATGATGTTAGAACCACATGTCAATTGTTCTTTGTTTCTATAGTGAATCCTTAGTAAGTGATGTTAGAACCACATGTCAATTGTTCTTTGTTTCCATAGTGAATCCTTAGTAAGTGATGTTAGAACCACATGTCAATTGTTCTTTGTTTCCATAGTGAATCCTTAGTAAGTGATGTTAGAACCACATATCAATTGTTCTTTGTTTCCATAGTGAATCCTTAGTAAGTGATGTTAGAACCACATGTCAATTGTTCTTTGTTTCCATAGTGAATCCTTAGTAAGTGATGTTAGAACCACATGTCAATTGTTCTTTGTTTCCATAGTGAATCCTTAGTAAGTGATGTTAGAACCACATATCAATTGTTCTTTGTTTCCATAGTGAATCCTTAGTAAGTGATGTTAGAACCACATGTCAATTGTTCTTTGTTTCCATAGTGAATCCTTAGTAAGTGATGTTAGAACCACATGTCAATTGTTCTTTGTTTCCATAGTGAATCCTTAGTAAGTGATGTTAGAACCACATATCAATTGTTCTTTGTTTCCATAGTGAATCCTTAGTAAGTGATGTTAGAACCACATGTCAATTGTTCTTTGTTTCCATAGTGAATCCTTAGTAAATGATGTTAGAACCACATGTCAATTGTTCTTTGTTTCTATAGTGAATCCTTAGTAAGTGATGTTAGAACCACATGTCAATTGTTCTTTGTTTCCATAGTGAATCCTTAGTAAATGATGTTAGAACCACATGTCAATTGTTCTTTGTTTCCATAGTGAATCCTTAGTAAGTGATGTTAGAACCACATGTCAATTGTTCTTTGTTTCCATAGTGAATCCTTAGTAAGTGATGTTAGAACCACATGTCAATTGTTCTTTGTTTCCATAGTGAATCCTTAGTAAGTGATGTTAGAACCACATGTCAATTGTTCTTTGTTTCCATAGTGAATCCTTAGTAAGTGATGTTAGAACCACATGTCAATTGTTCTTTGTTTCCATAGTGAATCCATAGGAAGTGATGTCGTTTTAGAACCACAGACTTCTGAATTATATACTTGGACTAATCCCACAGCCAAGAGGAATAGCATGGACTTGTGGCAATAAGAAAAATATCAAGAGCACTTTAGATCGGGTTTGTTGCATGTTAATAATTGTCACTTTGTTAGTTCCACCTTTTTCTTCTTCTTTCTTCAATCTGTTGCCATCGAGAAACAAAGGAAAATTAAAATGTAAAGAGAAAATATCTAACTCATAGACTTCTGCTACAATCTTAACCATAGTGTACTTTCCATTTATCTTTAACTAGCTTGGCTACCTAGCTTTGCATGAAATTGATGTGTGGAATTGTTTCCATCAGTAATGACTCATGTCAACCCAACTTCAATTGGGTACTAGAGAAACATTGAAGTAAGGTTGTTGACCACATCAGCCATGTTGTGATGTAGGTCAAAGTAAAATATGTGTCTAACATTGTATTTACCAATATACCTCATGGTATGAAAATTTGTTACTTTACATTTTTGTCTATAAATTACTAGTCTTGTTCTGATGCCACAATGATTACTGGAATACACTGACAACATTTGGGGCTGTATGCAGTTATATAATAACACCATTCAAATCAATGAGAAATCAAGCTACACTATATAGACAACTGGTTTATATTGAATGAATTTAAAATATCTGCACCAAGTAATGGTTTCAATCCTTGTAGACTCTATTAATTGTGTATGTAGAATTATGTTAATTGTGTATGTAGAATTATGTTAATTGTGTATGTAGAATTCTTTTAATTGTATATGTAGAATTATGTTAATTGTGTATGTAGAATTCTATTAATTGTGTATGTAGAATTCTGTTAATTGTGTATGTAGAATTCTATTAATTGTGTATGTAGAATTCTATTAATTGTGTATGTAGAATTTTATTAATTGTGTATGTAGAATTCTGTTAATTGTGTATGTAGAATTCTATTAATGTGTATGTAGAATTCTATTAATTGTGTATGTAGAATTCATGCTGATTTATTTAAAAATGAGATTTTGTAAAGTTGTTAGATTTCTTGGATCAGATATTTTGCTGACAGTATTCCTCTTACTACTCCATTCTTCTTGCACTCAGTTTTTGATCTCAGTGGTTTTATTTTACTTTCGACAATATTTTGTCCAGGATATAATAGATGAGTATACAATCAAGAGCAATGTCAAGGTCTACTTTGTTTCCTTTCTGGATGGAATGCAGAGAGTGGCTATGTTTACTGAGGACTTAACTTTAGCCACACTTGCCTTGGAGGTGAGTTTATTTAGAGTCAGTTAGTTAGTTTCACATAGGGCAGTGGTTTTAGATCTCCATGTGATGCGGTTCGTTGCTAACAGTTGGAGATCTTGTATGGTTTTACATCCCAATAGTTTACTTTCTTGTAGGATTGTTCTTCAAAGAGTGGTCTTAGGTCTTCCATGTTTTCTTTTCCCAACTGGTGAGCAAATTAAGGACTTGTTGATTTAGTCTCTTTTCGTCTGATCTAAGAATATGACCTAAATATTTCCACCTTCGTTTCCTTATAATATTTGATACAGGTTGTTGCTGAAAGTCCTATCTCTCACTGTGTTGTTCGAAATGAAGTCACTCCATTTTACTTTTAGTCTTCTTCTTCTTCTTTGGTTGTTCTTTACGACCAATTGTAATCACTCTTTGTGATATGTTTGATCTTTGCCAAGAATGTGTATATGTTGCACATTGGTTTGGTAGGCCCCTAAACGCATAGACTTCTACACGTTTAGGACACATGCATCCGATTTCAGCCAAACCTCCTTAGTCGCCTCTTACGACATGCGTGGCAGGTAACAGTGGTTCTATTCTTTACATCCAAAATTTGGGCCCCAGTAACCACTCAGGCGTTACTTTTAGTAATTTTCGAAGACATTTATTCTCAAAGCTGTCCAGTTTCTTTTCAGTTTCCTTTGTTGATCTCCAACTTTCACAACCGTAGGTTAGTTCAGGAATCACACAGGACCTATAAACAATTTAACTTTTGTACATATACTAAGGTCTTGAGATTGCCAGATATTTGTTAACTTAGTGAAGGCACTAGCTGCTATAGCAATACAAGAGTTTATTTCTTTCATATTGTCTCCGTTGTTTGACACATTACTACCCAAATACTTAGTTCCATAAACTTTAGTATTCTGTGGCAGTTATTTCATAGTTTACTGTCTTGATAACTCAACATATATTAGTGATATCTTGTTATCATTTTCATTAATGTTTCTGCCAGGCAGGAGAACTTGAACAAGCTGATCAGGTGATCAATTTTAGCATTTGTGAACTAGGATTCTCTTTAGTTAATAATGAAAAGATGGTGGAAGTTGCATACTTGGGAATTACAAGGTAAGAATAGAGAGTAGGCATGTCAATGTATTTGTACTATAATGTTTTCAATGGATTTGTGTTATTATAGAGAAATGCTGTAAACAAGGCATATAAAGGCAAAACTGACAAACAGCTTAGTGACCATTTTGGCCAACACTTCTTGATGTACACAAATGCTCTGTAATCCCTGTAGCCACTCATTTTAATGGAAATTACCATTTGGGAGCTCGCGATATCCAAGTCACAGCCATCCGATCACGTTCCTCTGATGATCAAAGTCGATTTGCTCTACATAATGACAGCATAGACTACCAACACACTTTGTCTCTCAGTTTGATAATTTACCTAACAAAATATCTGGTCTATCTACACACTACATAATGACAGCATAGACTACCAACACATTTGTCTCTCAGTTTGATAATTTACCTAACAAAATATCTGGTCTATCTACACACTACATAATGATAGCATAGACTACCAACACACTTTGTCTCACAGTTTGATAATTTACCTAACAAAATATCAGATCTATCTACACACTAATTAATGGCGCAAGATTGCCAAATGTGACACTGAAGCAACACAAGAGGAACTCACAGTGTTCTATCCATCCTTACAGTTTTGTTTCATTCAGTGTAGAATATGTGTGCAATTTCTTCAACAGTTCTGGAGTAATCTGGGAGGAACAGAAAAAAAAAAGTTTCAAAGCTATGAAACCCAGAGAAGCAGAAGTTTTAGAAAAGGCGTATCAGAAATATCAGAGTGATACATCTAGTGGTGATATAAAGAACTCATACTTTGTGCTAGATTATGGTATCGAGGTAAACTAATGTAGAACATAATTGTTTGTATGTTATTGTTATTATCATGTTATGAACATTTATTGCTGTTGAGTAGCTTCTTAAAAGAAATCACATTGAACACTAGATTTCTCTTACTTTTTGAACTATTTTGTTAGAGACTTGCCTTGGAAGTCTGCCATTTATGTTGTTATTATATTGTAATGTTAACATGGACAGTTTCTGACACAATATGATGTTGAAGGAGAGCATTACAACTATAGAGAAATTATTGTAATGTTAACATGGACAGTTTCTGACACAATATGATGTTGAAGGAGAGCATTATAACTATAGAGAAATGATTGTAATGTTAACATGGACAGTTTCTGACACAATATGATGTTCAAGGAGACCATTATAACTATAGAGAAATTATTGTAATGTTAACATGGACAGTTTCTGACACAATATGATGTTCAAGGAGACCATTATAACTATAGAGAAATTATTGTAATGTTAACATGGACAGTTTCTGACACAATATGATGTTGAAGGAGAGCATTATAACTATAGAGAAATGATTGTAATGTTAACATGGACAGTTTCTGACACAATATGATGTTCAAGGAGACCATTATAACTATAGAGAAATTATTGTAATGTTAACATGGACAGTTTCTGACACAATATGATGTTCAAGGAGACATTATAACTATAGAGAAATGATTGTAATGTTAACATGGACAGTTTCTGACACAATATGATGTTGAAGGAGACCATTACAACTATAGAGAAATTATTGTAATGTTAACATGGACAGTTTCTGACACAATATGATGTTCAAGGAGAGCATTACAACTATAGAGAAATGATTGTAATGTTAACATGGACAGTTTCTGACACAATATGATGTTCAAGGAGAGCATTATAACTATAGAGAAATGATTGTAATGTTAACATGGACAGTTTCTGACACAATATGATGTTGAAGGAGAGCATTACAACTATAGAGAAATGATTGTAATGTTAACATGGACAATTTCTGACACAATATGATGTTCAAGGAGACATTATAACTATAGAGAAATGATTGTAATGTTAACATGGACAGTTTCTGACACAATATGATGTTCAAGGAGAGCATTATAACTATAGAGAAATGATTGTAATGTTAACATGGACAGTTTCTGACACAATATGATGTTCAAGGAGAGCATTACAACTATAGAGAAATGATTGTACTGTTAACATGGACAGTTTCTGACACAATATGATGTTCAAGGAGACCATTACAACTATAGAGAAATGATTGTAATTTCAACTCCCTTCGTAGACGTGTGGTCTGGGTACAATTACATAATGGGCGTGGAATATTTTTCCCATCGTAACGGCTCTCAGATCGACCCAGCCTCAATTGGGTCCCAGGAAAAGCACTGGCAAGTAAAGACGTTTGACATGATATTGATCACATCATCCATCATGTGCTGATGGTCAATGAAACATATGGACTGAACTCTCTATTCCTGACTATACCTTGAGATATGATAAAGGATTCCCTTATTGTGATTATGTCAATTCTAATAATAGATGAGTTGTTGAAATGCTGAAATTCTTAGTATAGTTATCTTTATCTGTCAACCTGCCTAAGATGGCTGGGTTACTTGAATTCTTAGCCTTTATCTGTCAACCTGCCTAAGATGGCTGAGTTACCTGAATTCTTAACATAGTTACATTTATCTGTCAACCTGCCTAAGATGGCTTGGTTACCTGAATTCTTAGCATAGTTACCTTTATCTGTCAACCTGCCTAAGATGGCTTGGTTACCTGAATTCTTAGAATAGTTACCTTTATCTGTCAACCTGCCTAAGATGGCTGGGTTACCTGAATTCTTAGAATAGTTACCTTTATCTGTCAACCTGCCTAAGATGGCTGGGTTACCTGAATTCTTAGCATAGTTACCTTTATCTGTCAACCTGCCTAAGATAGCTGGGTTACCTGAATTCTTAGCATAGTTACCTTTATCTGTCAACCTGCCTAAGATGGCTGAGTTACCTGAATTCTTAGCATAGTTACCTTTATCTGTCAACCTGCCTAAGCTGGCTGGGATACTTGAATTCTTAGCATAGTTACCTTTATCTGTCAACCTGCCTAAGATGGCTTGATTACCTGAATTCTTAGCATAGTTACCTTTATCTGTCAACCTGCTAAGATGGCTGGGTTACCTGAATTCTTAGCATAGTTACCTTTATCTGTCAACCTGCCTAAGATGGCTGGGATACTTGAATTCTTAGCATAGTTACCTTTATCTGTCAACCTGCCTAAGATGGCTGAGTTACTTGTATTCTTAGCATAGTTACCTTTATCTGTCAACCTGCCTAAGATGGCTGAGTTACCTGAATTCTTAGCATAGTTACCTTTATCTGTCAACCTGCCTAAGATGGCTGGGATACTTGAATTCTTAGCATAGTTACCTTTATCTGTCAACCTGCCTAAGATGGCTTGGTTACCTGAATTCTTAGCATAGTTACCTTTATCTGTCAACCTGCCTAAGATGGCTGGGATACTTGAATTCTTAGCATAGTTACCTTTATCTGTCAACCTGCCTAAGATGGCTGAGTTACCTGAATTCTTAGCATAGTTACCTTTATCTGTCAACCCGCCTAAGATAGCTGGGTTACCTGACCCCGATAGATGACAGCCGCGCCAATGATATTCTATACAGAGAGCTGACCTTTAGCAAAAGAGATGTGGAGCAACTCCTCCTTTGTTACAACAATGTACTTAATCATGACTTGAAGGTGCTTGACATAAATCACAAGACTGGGAGGAACTCATCAAGGACAGGTTCAGCTGGAAACAGGCTGATAAAAAGGGTTCAACAGGATGCCATCATCATCACAACAGAGGTCTCTGAAATTATGATGAAATCTCAAATGTAAGCTACATTGTGTTTTACTCATCAATATCATGCCAGGTTATACTGCACATCTGTATCTGTGTCATTTGATTCCATATTTTGTGAATAGTAGAATTGTTCTTGTTTGACATTGTCTAGCTATTTATGTCATAAAGCTCTGTGGGAAGTCCAAGGTCTTGATATTAGGTTATATGTGTGTGTGCCGCAGCAAAGTTGTTGTCAGCACCAGTTGTCATGGTATTTCTTTGATATTGTCTATCCATCTCATCCATTTGACCTTCCTTCCACTTTTAGACCAGATCTTCTACTGCGTAATCACAACACGGTAGTTGACCAGTCAATCCAGATGTATGCGGATAGATATCATTGCTATGATACCTTGAGAACTGTTTATGGTCCTCAACTTTCTCACCCTACACCTGTACATAAATGAGAAAGTCATCTGGTCTCGAACATTCAAACATTTTGAAATGGTTCACATTGTGGAACACCTTGATGTAGTTATGAAACACAATTATAGAACTGTTTTTACTTGCATTGCTATTTCTATTAGTGTTGATAAGATTGTGAGACAGCATTGCAAGTGCCCCTTGCCTTCGACAAATCAGCACTGTTCATTGTCAGCTTAAAGTTCTAATCCGATGTTCACTCATGCATTATTATTTGTATAAATATCTTTGTCATGTAAATCATACAGTTATAACAGTGTGGTGAGATCTTCATATTCAACAGCTTTTTCTTTCTTTGGCCACACAATCAATATAGGTTTCAGTAGGTTGGTCACAATGTATTTGTTGTCACTACAGTTTTTCTATTCTTAGATTTCACAGTTTCTTGATGTCTTCTACTGTTACATTATCTGGTCTCTAGCCTCACCTCTCTTAATGTGCTTGTTAGCATCATCACTCTTAGTTGCAAGTATTGGTGTTCCATTGTATTTCTTTTGATTGCCTTTGTGATGAAATGTCTACACCATTGGTCTTGCTTCTTTGTGGTGAAATGTCTACACCATTGGTCTTGCTTCTTTGTGATGAAATGTCTACACCATTGGTCTTGCTTCTTTGTGGTGAAATGTCTACATCATTGGTCTTGCTTCTTTGTGGTGAAATGTCTACACCATTGGTCTTGCTTCTTTGTGGTGAAATGTCTACACCATTGGTCTTGCTTCTTTGTGGTGAAATGCCTACACTATTGGTCTTGCTTCTTTGTGGTGAAATGTCTACACCATTGGTCTTGCTTCTTTGTGGTGAAATGTCCACACCATTGGTCTTGCTTCTTTGTGATGAAATGTCTACACCATTGGTCTTGCTTCTTTGTGGTGAAATGTCTACACCATTGGTCTTGCTTCTTTGTGGTGAAATGTCTACACCATTGGTCTTGCTTCTTTGTGGTGAAATGTCTACACCATTGGTCTTGCTTACTAAAGGTTGTGGGTTTGAATCTCAACTGCGTCTCATTAGGTATACAAGTGCACTTTTGTTTTGAAGAGTTACCAAGTTTGTATCAAGATATCCAATCTCTATATGTTCTTCTTCCTATAATTTTATTCATTGACCTGTGCACAAGTTTTGTGTCAGTTTTGTGGGTTTTTTTTTAAGTTTGCTACATCTCATATTGAATCCATTTTCTGTCACTGTTTCTGCACTTGTTTCTTATTTCCTTATTGAGCCTGTCATTTTCTTCTGTATCTAGTTTCATTTTCTTTTCACATCAACTAAAATGTCATCATCTGTGTAATGGCATAACTAGATCAACTAGCAAATACTATCTACCACTGTAAACTTCCTACACACAATAAATGTTGATGTAACTTAGATACTAAAATGTCATCATCTGTGTAATAGCATAACTAGATCAACTAGAAATACGATCTACCACATGCAAACTTCCTCACACAATAAATGTTGATGTAACTTAGATACTAACAAAATATGCATTTATTCTGTGAATAATTATAATCTAGATACATCATTTGTTCTGTTTATCAATCATATCCATGTACTTACATGTTAATGGGTTTACTAGCTTAGAGATATTCTAAAAGTCTCATCATCTGTGAGAATGGCATAACAGATCAACTCAACATCTGTCAATTTCATGCCAAATTAACAGACTTCAATATGCTTGATGTATATCTTAAGAACCTAAATATCACACATTATCATTTTGTCATTGACTATCAGCTTCATACAGCAAACTACTATTCAAACATTACATTTCACACAACAAGGCTGACAAACTTAGATACTAAAATATACATACATTGTTAACAAACAGTACAACCATGCACAAATACTATAACAACATTGTAATCACACAATACAATGCTGATTAACAAGATACTAAAATACTACATCATTGTACAAAGGGATAACTTGATCAACATAGCTATAACAACATTGTACACACATATAAACTTGTACACACAAGTACAACAATTGATATAACAAGATACCAAACATGTCATCAACGGCTATAAACATGTCACACAGACTCACTAACAAATTCACACAATAGACTACAACTTTTCATACACAAACTAAAAATGTTGTTTACATGACATAGGTCTAAAATTTCATTGTAATGAATAGATCAACTACATAATACTATCAACCACATGTAAATTCCTATACACAATAAATGTCGATAACTTAGATACTAAAATATCATCATCTGTGTAATGGCATAACTAGATCAACTAGCAAATACTATCAACCACATGTAAACTTCCTACACACAATAAATGTTGATGTAACTTAGATATTAAAATGTCATCATCTGTGTAATAGCATAACTAGATCAACTAGCAAATACTATCAACCACATGCAAACTTCCTACACACAATAAATGTTGATGTAACTTAGATACTAACATGAATAGTAAAATGAACATGTCATTCTGAAACTCTATATTATAATTATGAGTACATGCATTTTGTTCTTGTTTATCAATCATATCCAGTGTATTACATGTTGCAGGTTGACTTTGAGCTTATGAAGATATTTCCAAGCAAGTCTAACATTAGACGTACGTTTGAGAATGGTATATGGATGCAGATCAAAACTTCATTACACTCTGTGCAGTTTCATGCCAAGATTAACAGACTTCAAGTATGTCTTTTGTCATTGACTATCATCAGCTTCATAGCAGCAAACCTTGACTCATCACAACATTATCATTTTGTCATTGACTATCATCAGCTTCATAGCAGCAAACCTTGACTCATTACAACATTATCATTGTCACACAACAAGGCTACCAACAACATTGTCACACAACAAGGCTACTAACAACATTGTTACACAACAAGGCTACCAACAACATTGTCACACAATAAGGCTACTAACAACATTGTCACACAACAAGGCTACTAACAACATTGTCACACAAGGCTACCAACAACATTGTCACACAACAAGGCTACCAACAACATTGTCACACAATAAGGCTACTAACAACATTGTCACACAACAAGGCTACTAACAACATTGTCACACAACAAGGCTACCAACAACATTGTCACACAACAAGGCTACCAACAACATTGTCACACAACAAGGCTACTAACAACATTGTCACACAAGACTACCAACAACATTGTCACACAATAAGACTACCAACATTATTGTCATACAACAAGATTACTAACAACATTGTTGTTCTTACATGACATAGTTGTCTAGAATATTTCATTGTCCAATGACATAGTTGTCCAGAATATTTCATTGTCCAATGACATAGTTGTCCAGAATATTTAATTGTAACATGACATAATTGTCCAGAATATTTCATTGTCACACGACATAGTTGTCCAGAATATTTCATTGTAACATGACATAGTTGTCCAGAATATTTCATTGTAACATGACATAGTTGTCCAGAATATTTCATTGTCACATGACATAGTTGTCCAGAATATTTCATTGTAACATGACATAGTTGTCCAGAATATTTCATTGTCACATGACATAGTTGTCCAGAATATTTCATTGTCACATGACATAGTTGTCCAGAAAAGTTAATTGTCCTATTCTATTTACCTTATTTATTTACCCTAGCTATTTAAAGATTAGCTGTGAGACAGCATTTAGTAGACTCAACAGATTCCCTAGTTTATCTAGCAGATTCCATAGTCTTACCAACAGATTTCCTAATCTACTCAACAGATTCCCTAGCTCTTTCCACGCCCATTTATTTCCTCAGTTGTACACATTTAATTTAAGGGAGGCAAAAATGCAATGGGTTATTTTTTTCAAATCATAACTACTTATCTATAAATAAACATATATATATCTTATCATATAC
This sequence comes from Arion vulgaris, assembly GCA_020796225.1. Taxonomy (NCBI): domain Eukaryota; kingdom Metazoa; phylum Mollusca; class Gastropoda; order Stylommatophora; family Arionidae; genus Arion; species Arion vulgaris. The sequence continues at coordinate 40,372,836 of CM036768.1, forward strand.
TAATTTGAAGAAAACTGGACAACTTATTAGAATAACAAGGTTAAATAGCAATACATGGAATATTTTAGAAGAAACTGGGGCAAATATGACAACATAAATAGAAAAATTATAAATTGTTAGTGACATATGCAACACTTACGTGACATTATAACAACATCTTCAAAATGTATCCCTATGTGCTTCTAGAAATCATTTTGTAATCCATTTTGTGAAGTCCAGGCACAATTTTATGACAATATACCCAATAGAAATGAAGATATGATGAAAAGTTGACATCAAACTCCAGTTGGGCTTTGATAGCCATTATATTATGATGATCGTCTGCCTGATTCACATCGTTATATTCTGGATCGGAATCATTACTAATACTACTTATAATACTACTATAATCTGAATTGTCCATGCATTTTTCTATAAAAATCAGCGCCTGCTCGCCTGATAAACGCATGGGACGATTATTGCATGAAAGGCCTGGTCCCACATTGAACTGTTTACAAATGCTGCGTCTGTAGCAATAACAAATAAACTTGAAGCAAATTGAAACGTGGTGAATGTAGACGAATTGAAAGAGAAAGTGACACTATTAAAGTGAAGGAACCGGAAGAATACTATTAAAACTAAAATTAGTAGAAGTAAAACTAGAAAGACTTGTATAAATGAAACAACTCGAACGGCGAACGAAACAGCTCGAACGGCGAACGAAACATCTTGATGGCGCAGGGTGCGGCTTAAAGCGTGGAACAGAAGTCGCTGTGGCGCAGTGTGCGGCTTAAAGCGTGGAAAGAGCTAGTTTATCCAGCAGATTTCATAGTCTACCCAACAGATTGCCTATTCTACTCAACAGATTCCCTAATCTACTCAACAGATTCCCTAATCTACTCAACAGATTCTCTAATAAACACAACAGATTCCCTAGTTTATCTAGCAGATTCCATACTCTACTCAACAGATTCCCTGTTCTACCCAACAGATTATGGGTATCTTTGAATCTGACCAGAGTGTTCTGAACCTTACCAAAAAGATAACATTTGTAATTTATTTATCATTTTTAAAATTTGATACATTGGTTGCCACATTATTTTATGTATAGCAGCATGATTTCACCCTTTATGCTATTTATATGTGCGTGTAGTTTGATAATCAACTCAGGGAGTGTGCCTTCCAAACCATTCTGTCTCCAATACCTCCTCCAAGATCAATAGCTAGGATCAGAGGTGAGTTTATTATACACTTATTCCATGTCTTTTTCCCCGCTCACCTTCTGTATCTTAACATGACATTTCTTCTGTGTGTGTGTGTGTGTGCTCCTTTATTTGTTGTGCAGCGCCTAGAGAAACTGAAACGGTTCTATGTCTTTTTCCCCACCCACCTTCTGTATCTTAACATGACATTTCTTCTGTGTGTGTTACTTGATTTGTTGTGCAGCACCTAGAGAAACTGAGACAGTTCTACAAGACCAAATACAATGTCTGTCTATCTAATTGATTGCATGCTTCAATGTCTTGTTTTTACCCATACCTGAATATGTGTCTGTGTACAACATTGTCTAGTGACTTCTAGATCAAACTTTGCTGCTTTGTTTGTCTATTATATTGTTAGTTCATCATCCAGTAGTTGGTCCTTAGCAGACCTTTACCAGACCTAATAGTTGTTCAGAATTTCCCTCTCTCATATGTCATATGTCTTCCACTACCATCATACGTGAATCATCTATTACATCCTCTTGAATCCATCTTTGTCATGGTTTTCCTCTTTACTGGGATACTTCCCTCCATTATTGTCTTTTCCAACCCTTATTGTCTTTTCTAGTGAGACAGGAGTACATGTAAGATCTTGTGGACTCATATCAGTCAAAGTCAAACACAGATTATGATGCAGGATGAAAATCTAGTAATATCAATTGACAATGAAGACTTTGTATGTGGTAGTTGATCCCTTGATGTACCTCGATGATCCTCGATCAACAGCAAGCTATCATTGTATCAAGAAATAAGCATCAGGGTAGGCAAAGCCACAACAACAATGAACAGAGTGACAAAGAGAGTCTGGGAGAAAAGAAAGTTGACTATTAAAACAAAAACACTTGCATTCCAAACATGTGTCCTCAGCACACTTCTTTATGACAGTGAAACATGGCCCACCTTCTCATATTAGGAAAAGAGTCAGCTTTCACATGTGCTACTTTCAAAGACTTATTGTCATTAGTTGGCAAGATAATATCACCAACAATGAAGTATTAGAAAGCACAAATATGACAACAATATATTCTATGCTCAGTCTTCTTAAACTGAGGGGATCAGATGGTTCGTAGACACATTCAGAGAGTGAAGGATAGTAGATAATCAACATATTTCTAGACAGAAACTTTAGCATACGGCTGTGTGCAAGTGAGACATGCATGATACACATGTTCAAGTTAATTACTGGCAAATGGAATATGTGGATCACACTGTATGGAGGCGACAGATCAAGATGACAATTAGAAGAAACTTGTTATAGAAATATTCAGAGCTTAACACCGGAAGAGACACATCAGGACAGATAGTTACGCTGTCCCTGGAGTCACATGCAACAATTGTGGATACATTGATTTTCTCTGCACAGATTTATCTTGCTAGTCACATGCATTATCATAGATTGTAGTTGTTATATCTTAAAATTACAACTTACACACTATCATATTGCCAAACTAAAATGGAAAAGTGCTAACAAATGTGCTACAATGCATTATCATAGATTGTAGTTGTTATATCTTAAAATTACAACTTACACACTATCATATTGCCAAACTAAAATGGAAAAGTGCTAACAAATGTGCTACAATGCATTATCATAGATTGTAGTTGTTATATCTTAAAATTACAACTTACACACTATCATATTGCTAAACTAAAATGGAAAAGTGCTAACAAATGAGCTACAATGCATTATCATAGATTGTAGTTGTTATATCTTAAAATTACAACTTACACACTATCAAATTGCCAAACTAAAATTGAAAAGTGCTAACAAATGTGCTACAATGCATTATCATCATCAGTAACCTAAAATTTCCATCATTCATCTTCTTACTTTCATTATAACCTCAACCATTGTGTGTCTCTTAGCATCCATGCCATTTATTGAAATGAGTGTGACAATCAGAATACACAAGCACAGCAGCCTTCTTCAAGTCAAGTAAGTTCACTTTTATTGCAGTAGCACTGTCTGGTATGAATGCTTCTTTAATTGTTCTGCCACTTTGAGAATCACAATCATGTCTCTTTAATTTTACATGTAGCTGAGATCAAGTTTCTAGTCCTATAATAGACAAATGATTACATGTAGGTCCTGTGTTCATATTGAGCACATAATAGAACCTTTGGCAACATAAAATTGTTAAGAGGAGACAGGAGATCTGTTGCCCTGGCAAAAATTGTTAAGAATTAAAATAAAATACCTACAAGTTCTCCCTATTATCAAAATGACATGGAGGTCACTCACCGGTGCTAGAGAATTTATGTAGTGCCTCTGAGATCTGAGTTTCGAACATCATGGTCTAATCAGACTGTGTATTTTATGATGGTATTCTGATCTCTGAGATTTGCCAGATCTAGGGAGTTCATGTTTGAGAATTTCAGCATGTGCATATCATTTCTCAAAGAGATGCCATACAAGAAAACCTGGTGTAATGAGTCAATTCTTGATATTCAAACTTTAATTTGTTTGTGATAACTAAGTAGATCCCTTTTTCTGAGTTCCATAGATAAGTAAATGTATATACCTAGCACAGAAGATGGAGACAAAACTCAATAGAAATCTTGATTGTACTTATACTGAGGAAGTTCAGAATAAAATATAGGTAGAATATTGGTAAGTTTATCACAATTTCTACATTGCTTTCAAATCTAGCATAGATAGGTTGTCATTGTTTGGTGTCTTATACTATTTATAACAGACAATAGTGAAGCCATATTTGATAATATTATAACAATAGAAGTTGGAGATATGTGGGGCATACTCTGAGAAGAAATAATTGCAAGCAGTCATTGAGATGATGAGAGACATTGAGTTCAAGAAAGAAAGGATACCCTAGGGAACCCTGAAATGAACTTTACTGAGAGATGAAAGAAATATCAGACTCAATTCCCTTAGAAGAGATTGAACGAGTTGCCCAAAATAGAATGGTATGGGGACATTTCTTGCAGGCTCTATGTAACGCTTAACAGCCTTTCATCTTCTTTTCTCTAATCCTGTTTTGTCTTACAGGTTCAGGATAAGAAGAGATTTATATTACTGACTTTTATGTGTTCACTTCATAAACAGTGTTCTTTCATCTCCTTTGTTATCTCTGTGGTTCACCATTTGCATGGACTGTCTTTTGCTTTCTTTCCACAGTATCGGAGTAGCATTGCTCTTTGAGGTGCAATGTCTGTTATTAATCTGCTTATGTGGCCAAACCATTTAATTTATTGTTTCTTGATGAAGTTCAGTACTGATGTTGTACACTTTTTTCCTGATGTCTTCATTTCTAAACCTGCCACTTCTTGATACTCCCAGTATTCTGTGTAGACACTTCATCTCTGTCGTGACTAGTTTTCTTCTATCATTTGACATCAGCATTCAGGTGTGGCCCTGATAGCATAATATTGAGAGAAATATTGTGTTGAACAATGCTCTTTTAGTGTTCATGGTGACATTATGTTACTCTATCTTCCTCCATATGCCAATTCAAATAATAGATATTGATTTTTCTTTTCTAAATTACCAGCTTTTGGTTTTGTATTGAATACATTCAGCATCTTCTCTTTGGTTTCTTTTCTAACTTCCTTTGTACTATGATAATTCATCTGTTCTTGTTCATCTATGAAAACCATATCATTTTTGCTTTCTGTAGTCATGTGCTTTATCCACTGTCCATGATCATCTTCCATCCATGATCATCTTCCATATAACAGCAGAGCTGACAATGATATAATTCTCTCTTATTTCCATTGACATAAACATATTGAATAGTTTCAGTTTATCTAAGCTCTCATTTGATATAATCAGAATGCTTAGTTGTTTTAATTAGCATGCTAACTTTAATAGTGTTCCATTTACTTTGATCCTATTACTCTAGTATACCATAGAACACTCCAGAACAATTAGCTGAAAGATTAAACTCTTATGTTTTATCAACCAAACCTGTCAGTTGGTAAAGATCATCCAAAAGTTTTTTCAACCAAATTAGTTTGGTTTAATCGTCGAATCATCATCATTGTACATCAAAATAATTAGTCCATAAGTGCTCCGATCTCTTCCTCAGTATGTCTCAGCGTGTGGTAACTAACGACACCAGTTCTGTATTGGTTTACTATTCTTCTTTGACTTCCAATATAATTCTCTTGCCTAGCTACACCACATTTGACTTGATATTTTTGCAGTCTGGTTAGGGTTTTATAGATTCACCACTATTACTTAAATCATTTACACCCGCTATCCCTTAGGAAATTCAGAATATCAATCTGGTCATTGCTCATCCACTTTTTACAGTAGCCATAACTACAAGCCTATTGGCGTGTTCATTTCCCATTACACCTGCATGCCCTGGCACAAAAATAGAATTGAATTTTGTCAGCCCATACCTCTTCAGCAACTTCAACCAGAATCTTTGAGCCCAGCCTGTTTCAATCTTCCTGAGCATGCTCATTGAGTCACTGAGAAATCATGCATGGATAAAAGTCTGTGACTCCTGCAAGACCATCAATTTAGTTACTGCCACGATTTCCATAGTGAGACTGCTTGTAGTGACAGCAAAACCACCGTCTTCCTTAACAATATCTCCTCTTGCTCAAACAAAAAAGGGTTTTAAAGCCGAAGGATTGACTTCATTGCACCGGGTTTTATTCCATACGGCTCGGTCCCTCTCCGCAGAAATATCACGCCAAGTGCCGAGATTATTGCACAAAGCACGAACTCCGTAGCTCCAGCAACAATCCTAGGGTCTCTGGATAAAACTGCACTCGTGAACAGAATGGTGCGGTCCGGACTCGAACCCCGACCTTCGACTCACAAGGCAAAGGGCTTAACCACTTGGCCACAGAGACCCCCTGCTCGAAAGCCCATCAACTCTGCACATGTCGAACACTAACCCATCTGTGTAAATGATTACATTGTCCTCAGACGAGTTCTCAAAAATTTCAACCAAATAACACCTATAAAACAACAAGCCACATAATATACCATTTGGGCAGTATCAATTCTCTGATAAGCCACCTCATGTGTCAAATGTTTTGTTTCCAAAAATATATATTTACAAGATCCATTTCATGCTGTTTGTATATAGTTCTTTTTAGAATCATCATCATGAAATAGCCTGTCCTTAGCAGAACTTTGCCACCCCAACAGTCCTTCGGAATGTCTCTCTCTCATAGGTCCGATGTCCCGCCTCTGCAGCCGTCATTTTCAAACCGTCAGTTAAATCCTGAATCCATCTTCTCCGTGGTTTTCCTTTTCTTCTTTTTGCCAGTATGCCTCCTTCCATGATGGTCTTCCCCAGCCCTTCATGTCTTTTTATATGTCCAAAATACCTAAATTTTCTCTTTCTTATTTGTAGCATCAGCCAGTTTTCTTTGATCTTCATCTTTCTGGATAGATCTATTTGTTCTCTTCTCTGTCCATGATATACGAAGAACTCTTCTGTAACACTTATATTCCAAAGCACATATATATTTTTCCACTGCCTTATTAAATGTCCATGTTTCACACCTATATGTTGCAACTTGGAATATGTATGCTCTTAGTATGCTTTCTAGAATACAGCAAGAAAATTGATATCATCACACTTTCAACCCTGCACATTCTGATATAGGAAATAGTTGTCTAGTTTTTAAGATAAAGTTAGAATAGTTTTTGTTAGAGCACCATCCACTGAAAATTGTATTCTAAAAAATATATTGAGCAAAAACATGGATTTAGTCTACTTATATTAACTCATTATGTACAAACTGCCGCTGGGTGGGTCAATATTGTCTATTAAAATAACCAAACTGCTGTACACTGCGCTAAGCATTGTTTCATTTGAAATTATTGCTAAATTTACATAACATATTCTGATTCAATTTCTGGTTTTTAATCTTCAGCAAAGCTATCTATTTATACATCATGATCTGATCCAGAATTTAGTAAACATTTGTCATTTTAGTATTTCCTGATACAGTGCTCCGATACAATGGGTACAAAGCAAAAGGCCGGCCACGCAAAGGTGGACCTCAGAGATAACAGAGGTGACGAAAGAGACTATCTACGAAGCGCATACTAGGGCCCGTTTTAGAAATCTCTTCCTGACCTGACGCTGTGAGGCATACAGGATTCGAGAAAGAAAGAGTATTTCCTGAGATTCTTAATATTCTCTTGTGCAAGCAAATCTCTGTTGCAGTCAGAAATTTTTTTTTCTGTTAAATTATTGTACATGACCCACATTCATATGTCAGTATTGTCTCTTTGTAACACTGAAAAACTCTCTTTCTGACTTCATTTGACAATACTATGTTACAGACATTTCATAAAATAGATTATATCTATGGTTCTGGGCTACATATACCGAAGTTATGTTAAATACCCATTATTAAGTTACATGGAATTCACATGGACAGGAGACCAGTAGACATCCATATAGATTTCAACAAGCTTGTTCCAATCTACATTTTCAGATTATTTTCATGGATTCACATGACAGGAGACCAGTAGACATGAATATAGATTTCTAACAAGCTTGTTCCAATCTACATTTTCAGATATTTCAAGATTCTCATCCAAGAGATGAATCTACAGATTGATCAGAGCTTTATAAATGGTCTGCTGGCCATGTTTGCAACTGATAAGCAGACACTTCGAAATAAAGAGGTTTGGTATTCTGCTGTATTATCCTATCCACTGTATTGTAACATGTTGTGGTGATCATCATCCAGTGTCAGCATAACTGCTTCAAATTAGTGTCTTTTTATGTCTGTATTAGACAATGAGAGAAAACAATCAGACAATAAGAATTGCAAGTTGACCACTAAATGAGCAGGATATTTGTTGCATGAATGCCTTCATTAGAACTTTCATGTTCTCTAGTTTGGAATCATATTTTCTGCAATATTAGCATTGTTCAATTGCAAGTTGACCACTAAATGAGCAGGATATTTGTTGCATGAATGCCTTCATTAGAACTTTCATGTTCTCTAGTTTAGAATCATATTTTCTGCAATATTAGCATTGGTCAATTTAGTTGAATTGACTATAGTTCAGTTGACAGATCATCATCACTGAGCATTGAACCAGTTTATATCATAAGTGTTTCAATCTCTTTCTAAGGATGTCTCTCAATGTGTTGTGGCTAACAACACCAGTTCTATGTTGGTTTTTATTTGTATTTTGACTTTTAGCACAGATTTTTGTAGGTCTACTCTCTGTCTTCTTCTTCAGTGATCTCTGGTCATGCTTTTAGTTTAGTGTCTGGTACGTAAGTGAAATATAATGACCTGGTCTGTTCTGCTTAGGTCTTTGAGAAAGTCTTTTCCATAATCATATCTAGTGTTTGTCTTCCAGTCTACTGCATATTTTCTCTGTATGAATGTTTTGACCTCCTGAAAAGAGATGGGTTGGTAAATTTGCTCTTTGGCACTGCCCTCCTTAGCCAAGACATCGGCATTCTCATTTCCTACAATACCACAGTGAGATGAAATCCACTGCAACTGAATTTTTGCCTTTTTCTGAAAGCTGAGCAAGTTCTCTTATTAGGCTCTGTACTGTGCTGTCAGTGGATTTATCCTCTAGGGCTTGTATAGATGACAGTGAGTCTAAGAAATACCATCCTGCCTGCAGGTGCTTGCAACTTATTCATGTGCTGTACTGCCATCAGAAGAGCTAAGAGTTCTGCTTTGTATACACCCTATCAGATTTGATATTCTTGCAGTCTAGTTATGGCTGCAGATTTGCCTTCATTACTTGAACCTTTTAACAATCCAGTCTCCTTAGGGCATTCAGAATATCTGGCTGGTGCATTGCTCATCAGCTTTCTACAGTAGCCATGCTCACAAGCCTATCAGCCTGTTCCTTCCTCTTTACATCTACGTTTCCTGAAACATAAACAAACAGTTGTTTTGTCCGCCTTGACCTCCTCCAGTTGGTAATGTACTGTGATCTATAATGCAATGCATGAGATGGCAAAAGTGAGGATCATAGAACCTACACTCCTCCATCAAGTGGTAGCTCCAGTAACAGACTTTATAAATGCACTCTAACCATGCAAGTAGGGATTGATAAGGGAAGTCAAACCGGTCCTAAATATGCCTTTCTTGGGGAAAATGTGTTGGAGCAAATGGTATGGATGTTGTGACTTGGATATAAGTTGCTGCACAATATAACCAGCACCATTTTCAAAGTGAAAAAGTAAGAAGAATAAATAATGGAACATAAGAGACTCTGCTATTGCCAGATTTAATCCTGGATGAGAAAGGAGGAGGACTTGTGTGTGAGATTGGCTACCTCATCACAAGTAGTTTTGAGAGCTACAGAAACTAGCAAGACAGAATGCTGTACTGGTAAACGGACCAGCCGAGTGGTGTACGGATCACCTAGTGAATCAATAAAGCTGCTGATGACATGGAGATATGTTGATATATTCTGAGAAGAAATGATCACAGAATCACAGTGTAGGCATTGAAGTGAGAGGCACAGGGTTCAAGAAAGAAAGGATGCTCTAGGGAAACCCTGAAACAATCTTTACTGAAAAAAGGTGAGAAATATCAGACTCAATTCCATAGAAAAAACTGAGTGAGTTGCCCAGGATAGAACGGTATGGAGAAATTACTTGCAGATTAATGGTACGAGATGAATATAATAATAACAACATAAGCACTATTAGACTTGTTTTGTTTGATGAAATAATTGACTATTGTCCTTCTGTGTGTATAAGATATAGACAGCATTTCTATATATCTTTGAATAAACAATGAACTTTGATAAACATCTCCATCAACAGTTGACACAGTTCATTGAAGATTTAGGACTTACAAAGAGAGATTTGAAAGAAGAGGCAGATGTATCCATGCTTGCCAAGCGGGTCAATTTCTTTGATTACTTTCATATTTCTCCAATAAAGGTAGAAGCTTTACTACACAACTCTAGTATTTTCTTCTATGACAAGTTACAGTGCAACCATCAACTTTAATCTTTCTTATCATCAACATTGTTTTACATAACTGTTTACAACAACTGTAGATTTCACTCTAACCTATCTACTTTTGTCTTAAGGCAAAGCACTATTCTATTAAATATACTACTAATATAGTAACAAAATGAGCAATTAGTAGAGACCTCTATTTTCTTGTGTCTCCCAAATCCAGGCCATCTTATCAAATTAAAGATCAATATAAAAATATATACAGAATATGAGAAAATAGAGTGATTAAACCAAATCACAATGAGTTTTTAAAGAGAGTCTCACATCTTGATCCACCCATAGACTCCACAACTATAAATATGTCTTTGTGATAAATATTCTTATCATCAAGATGATAACAAAATCAATTTTTAAGTCCTATGCCCATTCTATATAACAGATACTTTCAGTTATATGAGGACTATCATCATAGTACTTCGGACATGTCCATAGGTGCTCCAATCTCCTTCGCAATATCTCCAACAGCATCCAGCGACTGACCGCACCAGTTCTATTTTGATTGATGAGCCTACTCACGTACCTGTTATGCTGTTCTTTTCTTGCTACTCCAATCTTCAAACCCAGCTCCTGCAATCTAGTAGTTGATGTGGATTGTTTTAAATGAAAATATTCTTTGCAGCCACACTTTATGAGGGCGTTCAAAATATCTGCTCTATCCATTGGCTGGCTGTCTGATATGGGGGCAGAGCTTACCAGCCTTTCTGCTCTCTCATTGCCAACGACACCCATGTACTCCAGAACGAAGATAAGTGTGATTCTGCAAATTATTGACGCTTGTATTGATTCAGTCCACTGCCTATAAAAGAAGTAGATCAGAAAGTAACAATGTGTACTGGCAGTCAAATAGGTAATTACAAGCAAACAATAGTTTATGCAGGAAAGAAGCATTAAGAAATAGAGATAACACTGCTTGCACAATATTATCAGTGCTAAGAAATATCATATTTTTTGGGAGGATGCAGCACAATCTACTTTTAATTCAAAGATTGCAATTATTCTTATTTGTTTACTTCATTAATTACACAGTGATCAAATGATCTTTTGTTTACTTTTTCACTCCTCATATATTTGTACATATTTAGCTGTTCTTAATTCTGTTCATATACAGTGTTTTTAAATTTTTTAATGACATTTGATGAATGACGTGAACTTTTCAAGATAAATGAATGTGCTTTTATCAAATGCTAACAGAATGTAAAAGTATAAATTATCGACATGTAGTAATTCTAATGTGTTAATGCAATGCCAGTTTTAACACATTTGGCAGTTCAACAAATCATAGCACAATCTGCAGCATATGGCCAAACAGGACAAACTAGTGCAGACTGCAGTATTTGGTAGTTAATGTGTTAATATAAGTTTAAATTTCTTACTTCATAGATCCATTTGAGTTTCTCACTGCAAGGAGGGTCACTGAGCGATCATCCACATTTTAATGTTATGAGAGTATTTCTAAACAGTGTTGGTCTAGTACTAACAGATGTCAATGATGTGGTGTTCAAGTAAGTCTGTTCTTTTATAGATCAGATTTTTTTGTTAATCTACCTTAGACTACATTCACAATTTCTAGCCAATGTATATATTATGCAGGATTTTGTTCATTACAAAAATACTGATGTTCATGTTGCTACACTTTAATGAGAAATGTCCTAATCATACATTCAGGTCTAGGATATGAAACATATAGAATATCAGTGTGTTCGTGAATGCACAAGAGAGAGAGAGTGTATGTGTGAATGATAGATGTGCTATACATGTGTTAAGTATGTACAAGCCTTATGAGTGTATTAATTTGTATTAATGTTGTTACAAATATTAAAGACAAATTTCTCCATTGTAAATGTGTGTGTTCATTGGGACATAGTTATAATAATATAAACAGAATACATTAATCAGAGATTCTTTCAGTATTCATTATTAGATTGTCTAACTTGTAACTTGATATCAGTTGAATCAAATAGCTTCACTCTAATCTATTATAAATTGTCTAACTTGTAACTTGATATCAGTTGAATCAAATAGCTTCACTCTAATCTATTATAAATTGTCTAACTTGTAACTTGATATCAGTTGAATCAAATAGCTTCCTCTAATCTATTATAAATTGTCTAACTTGAACTTGATATCAGTTGAATCAAATAGCCCTCTAATCTATTATAAATTGTCTAACTTGATATCAGTTGAATCAAATAGCTTCACTCTAATCTATTATAAAATGTCTGTCTACCTTGTAGCTTGACATCAGTTGAATCAAATAGCTTCACTCTAATCTATTATAAATTGTCTAACTTGTAACTTGACATCAGTTGAATCAAATAGCTTCATTCTAATCTATTATAAAATGTCGTACTGAGCTTGACATCAGTTGAATCAAATACTCACTCTAATCTATTATAAATGTATGTCTAACTTGACTTGACATCAGTTGAATCAAATAGCTTCACTCTTATCTATTATAAAATGTATGTCTAACTTGTAGCTTAACATCAGTTGAATCAAATAGCTTCACTCTAATCTATTATAAAATGTCTGTCTAACTTGTAGTTTGACATCAGTTGAATCAAATAGCTTCACTCTAATCTATTATAAAATGTCTGTTTACTGCATGCAACATAATCTTTACACATGCTTCCTACTGCAGACTGGGCTACTTTGAAAAGAATTACTCTTTCTGCAACAACTCAAAATTGGTCAGAGAGTTTATCATACACTATACAGGACAGGTGAGTCTATCAGTGATTTTTTAAAATTTGATTCATCTCTTCAAATGCTGACTCATATTCCAGTAATATTTTTATAAACTGTCATATTTGTAAAATAATATATTTCTGAATTTTGATGAACAAGAGTTAAATTCCGCAGTTGATGTGGGGGTTTTTTTTCTGACCGCAATGACTCAATTGACCTGACCTCAATATGGTACCAGAGAAACACTGGAAAGTATAGGTAGCTGGCATGACATTGGTCAAATCATCCATCATATAAGCTATTTGTCATAGTAAAAAATGGGTCTCACACCATATTCTGTAATGTAGCACATGATATAAAAACAGATGATTACTTACTTTTTATTTAATGGTCATTGTTCATTTGAGGATCATCAGACATGTCCATAATTGCTCCGATCTCCTTCCAAGCATGTATTTCAGTGTGTTTAGGCTAACAACTTCCATTCTATGTTGATTGATGTATCTACTGGGGTTTCTTGTCTATAGTGACATTTTGGGACAGTGTGCTTCCAAAATAAGTAAATCTGTCCATTACTTTGAGTTGTTTCTTGCCATTTGTTGTAATATTTGATTTGGCATATACTTTTACATGACTTGAGATGTGAGTAAATATATGTTCTTTCATTATTCTGTTATTATAACCATTCTCAGCAATGATGTCAAATATGTCTTGTAGCAATATACTTTATTCAAACAGATTGGGTAGGGGGGAAGGGTGTGTCTCAGATAGCAACGATAATAATACTCTGAGCTAGTGGCCACATGATGTACAAGTTCCAGGACTCAATGCAAGCTGGAGCAAAAATAAAAATGAACATTTTTGTCTAATGTCTCACTGTGCACATGGAACTCAGTTGGACTACAGGAGATCCTGATCATTGTACAGGTACAGATGAAAGTTGGAGTATGGTTCGTTTGAATTGTGAGGAAAGCTGGTGATTTAAGGAAAGCAAGCCTTCACGTAAAAATCAGTAGAGGCATAATTATGAGTGAATTGATACCGTTAAATGAGGAAAAAAAATTGCAGATTGTAAAACAGCAGTTTCATCTGCAGCTTCTCTAACCTATGATCTGATGATTTATCAAATCTGTCATAGGAAAATAACTTGTTTAATGGCAATACTCTAACTTGGTTTGACGACTTGTGGGATCTTACCATTTTTTTTTTTATAAACTAGAGAACAACACATATTGCCCACTGTTTCTTAATATTTTTTCTCTGATAATCTTGACAGGCTATCAAGCAAATGTATGTCCTGGTACTAGGGTTGGATGTACTGGGAAATCCATTTGGACTGTTGCGTGGTCTCACTGAGGGCATTGAAGATCTCTTCTATGAGCCTTACCTGGTTTGTTGAATGACAGTAGTGTGTAGATGCAGTAGATTAGAAAATCATCAACTGAAATTTAAAGGAATTCTAATTTTAGAGATGTGGTGAAACTGTTTGTTGTGTGTGAAAGATCGTCTGATGAATAATTCGTTATCTACTAACAAAGGAAATAATGCTACAAATTGTCAAAGCAACATCAACTTTTACAAGTCTAAATAAAATAGAGAGCTCCTAGTTGTATAGTTTTTAAACTAAACTTACCAATTTTCAATTCCAATGTTGTATTAATCGTATCATATGCCAGCGAGTGTTGGAAAATAACTAAACCTTTAGAAAGTAAGTTGAATGCATTTCAAAATAGATGTCTGCAAAATATAATGAACATAAAATGGGATGCATTCATGAGAGGTGATAATCAGAGAAATGTCTGGTCAACCGCTAGTAACAACTGTTTTAAGAAAGAGAAGGCGGAGATATATATATATATATACAGATAATATGTCTGGGAACACCTGTACATAATACTTGTCTTTTTTATAGTGGATACCTTCTTGTATTCAATATAACTTTGGTTCCATAGATTTCTTGTACTAGTCCAATATGCAAGTTTTGTGAGCGTGTTGATTTTGTTTTAATAGAGCAGCCAAGAAATGATGAATATTATGTTCTGTTATGTTTCTCTGTGCTGTAAAAACAGTTTGAGATATATAGAAGGATGAACTAAGAATGTTAGACAACTGACATATTCAATAAATAATTTTATGCTGATTACATGATTGTCTTAACTGTCAAATAAAATCACAGAAAAATATTTACAGGAGAATGGTTGGTAGATTAGTCAAGGAAAGATGCAATAGATGCCTCAACTTAAATAGCAAGTATACTAAAGGAATTTGTAATCTCGAAGAGACATATGTCTCCAGAATACAGCATTAAAGTAAATAGTGAATGAAGTTGCTTGTATATCAATAAACAAAACAAACTTTATGCACACATCTAGAACATGGAACAATAAATATTATTTTCTCTGCATATCAGAATTGGATGCTAAGAGTACATTGTTATAATAGGAAAAATTGTTGGCAATAGAGTTCCTTCTGGATAGATCTAAACTAGAACAAATAGATCCATTTTGCAGCAGCTTAAAATTGAAGAGAAGTGGTTGATCATGAAGAGAAAATTGAAGAGAAGTGGTTGATCATGAAGAGAAAATTGGAAAAGTCAATATTTTGGACATATAGAGAGAGACATGATTCTCTGGAGAAGATCATTCTGGGGAGGACATGATGCTGGTCAGATGAAGATGAGGGCTACCAAGGAGAAGATGGGGACAAGATGTTACAGATGTCGGACACCTCACGCAGCAGAGATAGACATTTAGAGCTGCTGTCATAAGGAGCTTCGTTCTAACAGGGGCAAACTAGATGATGATGAAACTGTTTGGACACTTTATTGTTTTTTTAGCATATGTTCTTTTATTATTCCATTCCAAATTATTTTACTTTTCTACTATAAACTATCTATCTACACACAGGGAGCTATTCAAGGACCAGAGGAGTTTGTCATGGGTCTTGCACAAGGATTCCGTAGTTTGTTTGGTCATACTGTGGGTGAGTCAGGCAGCTTATTTCATCTGTAGTATATTAAATTGTTAATGTAAACATGACATAAATATTGTAATCAGACTGTTGTGTGTATGTTTTATGCTCTGCTGAAGGCTTGCTGGCCAACATGTTGTTTAGATTGACTACTTCATGTCTCTGCCATAATTAAACAGTTTCTTCTGAAATCTTTGACCTATTATTGATTGTTATTGTGATACAGCATGCAGATACAGGTAACAAGACATGATTACTACTTAACTTGCTACTGTCACACTTACTGCTAGACCAAACTATGGTCTCTTCTTGTATTTGTTTGAGCATCATTTGTTTAGAGCAATGATTTAATAGCTGTCCGTTGCAAACAATGATGACAACAGTTTCAGATGTGTCTAGCTGCACTTCTCTGGTGTAGGCAGAGGGGACTGTAGAGTTACTGTGGAGTTCAATCCTGGAATGCAATCCTATATCACAAGTGGGACATACATGATCAGGTTTAGATGAGGAATTCCCAACATGTGGTGTCTGTATCAAAGTTTTGTTTGAGACACTTTAAGTGTGTTTGAAGTGTTTTTCTATTCATAGGCCTGTTATCACCATTCCTGTTCTTGCTGGTCATAGATTGGATCGTGAAATCAACAACAACAGATAACAGATGGGGAATACAATGGACACTTGTGAAACAACTGGAGGACCTGGATTTTGCAGATGATCTGGTATTGCTGTCCCACATCACGCACAGATTAAAGATAAAATGAATACCCTAAATAATAAGTCTCAGCAGCTAGGTTTGAAAATACACAGGGAAAGACCAATGTCATGAGAATAAATGCAGTAAATGTAAACGAGATCATGCTGGAGGAAACAGCTCTACAAGATGTAGAATCATACACATACCTTGGTAGCAACATAGACACAGAAGGAGGAACAAACAAAGATGTCAAGATAAGAATAAAAAAAGCAAGGGAAACTTTATTGCATTGAGTAAGATATGGAAGTCAAAGGAGATCAGAAGAAACACAAAGCTGAAAATCTTTCAATCAAATGTGAAGTTAGTGCTCTTCTATGGCTCAGAAACATGGAAGACAACAAAACAAATCATCAGAAAACTGCAGACCTTCGTAAAAGGATGTTTACGTAGAATAGAGGGACTGAGATGGTATGACAAGATTACAAACGAGGAACTCAGAGAAAGAACTAAGCAGGTACCAGTGGAGAAAGATCTCAAGAAGAGATGCTGGCGATGGATAGGACATACATTGAGAAGACCAACCGGAAGCATTGCAAGACAGACACTGTTTTGGAACCCGCAGGAAAAGAGGAGATGTGGAAGGCCTAGACAGACCTGGAGAAGAGAGCTGGAGGCTGATATTAAAAGGATAGATAAAACATGGAAAGAGTTGGAAGGGATGGCAAGAGAGAGGAAGAGCTGAAAGAAGTTTGTTGAAGACCTGTGCTCCAATGGGAGTTGAAAGGTGAAGAGAGAACTGCACACCAAGAATTTTTTATAAAAGCTGATCTAAAATCCCATAATTCAACTGCATGTGGTCACTAGCATAGTGTTATCAACTTTGCTATCGATGATCCTTATTGTTAACAACATTATCAATTTGCAACATTGTCTTGTAATAGTCTTGCTCAGATGCCATACATGCTCACTGGCATGTATATACACAACTGTATTTCTCTTTCAATTAGGTGGTACAGCTGGTGCAGTTTCCAGAATAGTTAGAACTTTGGGTGAAGGTCTGGCTGCTCTTACAATGGATGATGAATACCAGAGGAAACGAATGGAATACAAGAAAAGATCAGCCACAGCAGGAGAAGGCTGTGCTCAAGGGGGAAAGGAAATGGTTATGGTAAGCCTATCAATAGATGAAGCTCTGTCAATTCTTGACTGAGAAAATAAAATTAACATAATTTTTATATTTTAACACATTATCTGCTGCACTAAAAAAAAAAAACCTGGGGCCAATTTAATTTCTGATTACTTTTTTATGAAAGTTTATGCACAAATAAAGCTGTTTTTTAATTATCTTATTTTTTATTGAAAGTTGATGAATGGCATATAATTTGGTAAATAAATTAATGTACTTTTAATTTAAGTTGACAGCATGCACAAGAATAAATGAATAACCGGTAATGATCATAATGTCTTAGGGTACATATTGAGCTAATTTGATCATGAAACATATTTTGCCACAGTCTACTGCACATGGCCAAACGGGATAGACAAATGGGAGGAAACTTCTGCACTGATAGTGGACACAGCGACTGGTTTATGGTTGAAACCGGAGTAAAACAAGGCTGTATTCTATCTCCGCTGTTGTTTGGAGTGGCCATTGACTGGGTGATGCGAAAATGTTGCAGCGGCAAAACTGGCATCGATTGGGTAGAAAATAGTCAACTAGAAGATTTGGATTTTGCAGATGATATTGACTTGTTAAGTAGAAACAAATAAAGATATGCAAAGAAAAACAGACAACTTGTCATCTATAGCATCAAAAGTTGGACAGCAGATAAGCTATGAAAAACAAATATAATGAAGACACCTATGACAAGTAATGCAGATATCACCCTGAATCTAAAATGATAAAAATAACAGAACAGTTCACCTATTTAGGTAGCAATTTTGATTGCACAGGAAATGTTAAAAAGAAATTATGATACGAATTGGCAAAGCAACATCAGCTTTTAAAAGTCTAAATAAAATATGGAACTGCAAGTTATATAGTATAAATAATAATAATTCCTCTCGCATCGTATATGCTTACATAGGGCCTGCAAGTAATTTCTCCATACCGCTCTATCCTGGGCAACTCGCTCAATCTCCTCCATGGAACTGAGACCGATATTTCCTGCCTCTCTCAGCAAAGTTCGCTTCAGGGTCTCCTTAGGTCGAAGTTATATAGTATTAAAGCTAAATTACGAATTTTCAATTCAAATGTTGTATCAATCCTAACATATGCCAGCAAGAGTTGGAAAATGACTAAAGATATAGAAAGCAAGTTGAATTCATTTGAAAATAGATGTCTGGAAAAATAATGAATATAAAATGGAACGAATTCAGAAGAAGTGATGAAATCAGAGACATGTCTGGTCAACCACTAGTGACAACTGTTATAAGAAAGAGAAGATGGAGATATGTTGGAAACACCTTGAGGAGAAATGATCAACGAATATCAAAGCAAGCATTGAAGTGGGATGCAAAGGGTTCAAGAAAGAGAGGACGACCTATGGAGACCCTGAAACGAACTTTACTGAGAGAGGCAAGAAATATCGGTCTCAGTTCCATGGAGGAGATTGAGCGAGTTGCCCAGGATGGAGCGGTATTGATAAATTACTAGCAGACCCTATGTAACATATAATGGTACGAGAGGAATTATTATTATTTGCCAAACATGGACAATGAGCAAAGTGCAGTCACAAAAATAACTACATGTGAAATGTGCTGCCTGCAAAAAGTTACCAACACCAGCATAAGAAAGAAAGTTGGCACAGAACCTTTGCTTGAATTACATTGAGAAACAAAGATTGAAGTGGTTTGGCCACTTAATTAGAATGCATCCAAACTCCACAGTACACAGGGTCTTCTACAACAGAACATCAGGAAAGTAGGCAAAAGGAAGACCATGAAAAAGATGGTTTGATGGCATTAGCAGAATTCTGTCAAAGAGCAAAAATAACAATCACCCAAACCACCAGAACAGCTCAAGAGAAAAACAGAATATCACAACTCTGGGCAACAACCAGGTAGCATCGTGACAACAAAAGACAGAAGATCAGGCCCAAGGGTGCACTAGAGACCACATCTGATAAGCTTCCAGAACCGTTGAGAAAGCAGTGTCAAACAAACTACTGAATAAACAATGCCAAGAAATCATGACATCACAATGGTTTGGAGAGAAGAGTAATGAATGACACTGTACCTGGAAGATGAGGCATGGGACGACCAATACTACATGAGCAACAGGACGTTTAAAGAAACATTGCTAGAAGCTGATATTTTTCAGGCAGGCTAGGATGAGAGAGACATTCTGCAAAGGACATGCTAATTGATAAATATAGCTATTGAACATGTCCAAACATACTCTCCTCATGAAGTCAACTTCATTATTTAGTGTCAACAGAAGACTTGTATATAGAACCACTGATTTGTTTCTTTCTTATAATTATCAACTTACGTTAGGGTGTGTATGAGGGAGTGACAGGACTTGTGATGCAGCCTATAAATGGAGCCAGGCATGGAGGCATTATAGGTTTTATAAAGGGTAATTCAGCTTTCTTGTTTGTGACAGTGTTCCTGAAATATCTGATGTTTCATTTGTCTATGTGAAATTTTGGTTTAGAAAATATTGGGGATTTTTCATCATTGTTGATGTTTCTCATTGTTGGATGTTCATATTTGAAAGATATCACCAAGTGTATAGCAAATATTTGAAAGATGACCTTCTCATATTGGTCATCCTGTACATTGCTTACTCTAAATTTCCAACCTGGTTTTATTTTCATGGCATATTTTTCTGTTTTGAAAATCATATGATCAATAATGAGAAGAATAAGATGGCCATATCTGTATCAAAGCTGAGTTTGAATTAAACTACACAATTGTTTGTCTATTGTCATCGTATATTTTGTAGAACTGTTGTATATCCATCTCTTGATGATTCCTTCCCTATTAGAATGTTCTTTTCCTCTTGCCAGATTTTCTACTGGTGCCACTTTCAACAGTGTTATGTCTCATTTTGCGTTCAAAATAGTTGATGTGTCTATTTTCGATCTTATTGGGTCTCTATTCATCCCAAATTATTCATAGACTTCTCTGTCTGTTTGGTTTTATTAGTATTAAATGTCAAAGATGTCAGAAACTTTGTCCAATTGCTGTCAATTTATTTTGTATGCTTAATTAATGTTGACTTTGTATATACTTTGTTAATTATCCTTAGCTTTTGTAGTTGTCAGTATTAACATCATATTTATATTTGCAATGTCTGCTATTTATTTGTTTCATTAGTTTTACAGAAATTAATATTGTGTCATAGGCTTCTTCAACTCACAACAAAACACAGGCCTTCAACAAACTTCTTCCAGTTCTTCCTCTCTCTTGCCATCCCTTCCAGTTGTTTCCATGTTTTACCTATTCTTTTAATATCAGTCTCCACCCTCTTCTCTATGCTCTAACAGTCTTTCTAACAGCAGAGATCATGTCAATGCTTGCTTGATTAGTCAGACAAGTCTGTCACCAATGCACTCTGCAGGGAGGGAAACAAAGTCTTGACCAGCATGTTTGTTTACCATCTTACCACAAGCACAGCTCCAGTCATCTCTATACTCAGTGGAAACAAGAAAATCAAATACAATACAGAAATATTAGCAGAAAAAACATCTGAAAGCAAATGTTAAACATACTAAAAGCAAGACAAGAAAGATTAATTAGTCACATAGTAAGAAACACCTTGTGACTTTCTTTTTTTTTTTTCCTCCTTTGCTTTTTTGTCGTTAGGCTTAGCAGGTTTAACTGATGATCGGTTTCCAAGATAGTGTACGCTCGGTCGCTTGATATGCTGTGGTATTGGGGAGTTTTAAGATATGTAACTCCATCAACCCATCCTTTTGTAGGTCTGCCCCTTCCTCTTGATAATTCCATTTTTCAGGTGTTACACTCTTGCAACTCCCTTGTGATAGTAGGAGATATTAAAGGCTAAAAAAGCATAGGAGAAAGTTTTGAACATAAATACAAATGGCTAGAAATACAGAAAACATCTGAAGTATGGAATTGATCAGCAAAATTGCAATTGAAGCAGGATAATAATAATGAATAGTTTGTACAGTTCCCGTTCACTTTTTTCTATGAATCCTTTGTTATCTACATAAGACATCTTTAAGTACTGTGTAGACTAAAGTGTAGCCTGTCTACTACTATAAATAGTGTAGTCATATACTTGACAAATATTGTGTATTTGCAGGCATTGGCAAAGGTCTGATAGGTGTTGTTATAAAGCCAATCTCAGGTATTATGGCCTTTGCAAGCAGTTCTCTGGAAGGTATTCGAAGGTAATGATAAGCATTGTATAATATATACTTTCCTCAGAGAAAGACAAATATATACAACAAATGTATGACACCAGCATGCAGGGTTTCCAAATTTGCCTTTTTAATGCTAGATTTAGCATTATTTTTTGCGATTTAGCATTAAAGATTTGGATGTAGCATTTAGCAGGAAAATTAGCATTAAAACAAAATTAGTTGGTACTTTTATATATTTATTTTAGTTTGATCTGTGAACCGCCTTTCTTCCTCTTCGAACGCTCCATATCGACCACTTGTTAACCACTCTGTGTGATTTGTATGTTATCTG
This sequence comes from Arion vulgaris, assembly GCA_020796225.1. Lineage (NCBI taxonomy): Eukaryota > Metazoa > Mollusca > Gastropoda > Stylommatophora > Arionidae > Arion > Arion vulgaris. The sequence continues at coordinate 40,395,047 of CM036768.1, forward strand.
AGTCTAAGAGCGATTGTATGTTGTGCAAGTTATGCACCTACAAGTGAGCCAGCACATCCGATTTCTGCAGTGCTTTTTTATGTACTAGGCTATTCCGTAGGTCCTACATCAGTTGCCTTGTTGGTCTCAGTGGTACTATTCCTTGCTTCCCTTGCTTGCTCCGGCACCACATGGACAGTCCATGAATCAAAACATGGACAAAAAATAAGATGGACAAACAAGAGAGATACCAAGGAGAAGATGGGTGTGAGATGTCACAGTCAAGTTGAGTATGACTGACAGACACTGGATATACCTTACACAGGAGGAGAGAAAGACCAAGGAGAAGATGGGTGTGAGATGTCACAGTCAAGTTGAGTATGACTGACAGACACTGGATATACCTTACACAGGAGGAGAGAAAGACCAAGGAGAAGATGGGTGTGAGATGTCACAGTCAAGTTGAGTATGACTGACAGACACTGGATATACCTTACACAGGAGGAGAGAAAGACCAAGGAGAAGATGGGTGCGAGATGTCACAGTCAAGTTGAGTATGACTGACAGACACTGGATATACCTTACACAGGAGGAGAGAAAGACCAAGGAGAAGATGGGTGTGAGAGGTCACAGTCAAGTTGAGTATGACTGACAGACACTGGATAGACCTTACACAGGAGGAGAGAAAGACCAAGGAGAAGATGGGTGTGAGAGGTCACAGTCAAGTTGAGTATGACTGACAGACGCTGGATATACCTTACACAGGAGGAGAGAAAGACCAAGGAGAAGATGGGTGTGAGAGGTCACAGTCAAGTTGAGTATGACTGACAGACACTGGATATACCTTACACAGGAGGAGAGAAAGACCAAGGAGAAGATGGGTGTGAGAGGTCACAGTCAAGTTGAGTATGACTGACAGACACTGGATATACCTTACACAGGAGGAGAGAAAGACCAAGGAGAAGATGGGTGCGAGATGTCACAGTCAAGTTGAGTATGACTGACAGACACTGGATATACCTTACACAGGAGGAGAGAAAGACCAAGGAGAAGATGGGTGTGAGATGTCACAGTCAAGTTGAGTATGACTGACAGACACTGGATATACCTCACACAAGATGGGACGTCATTTAAAGCTGCTGTCATGTGAGCCAACTTTTGACAAGAACAAGCTAGATGATGATGATGATGATAATCTTTGTTTGATGAGTTCATGCTCTCTGATGCCTTTTTTAACTCTAGCTGTTTGATGAGTTCATTCTCTCTGATGCCTTTTTTAACTCTGGCTGTTTGATGAGTTCATTCTCTCTGATGCCTTTTTTTAACTCTGGCTGTTTGATGAGTTCATTCTCTCTGATGCCTTTTTTTAACTCTGGCTGTTTGATGAGTTCATTCTCTCTGATGCCTTTTTTAACTCTAGCTGTTTGATGAGTTCATTCTCTCTGATGCCTTTTTTAACTCTGGCTGTTTGATGAGTTCATTCTCTCTGATGCCTTTTTTAACTCTGGCTGTTTGATGAGTTCATTCTCTCTTATGCCTCTTTTAACTCTGGCTGTTTGATGAGTTCATTCTCTCTTATGCCTTTTTTAACTCTGGCTGTTTGATGAGTTCATTCTCTCTGATGCCTTTTTTTAACTCTGGCTGTTTGATGAGTTCATTCTCTCTGATACCTTTTTTAACTCTGGCTGTTTGATGAGTTCATTCTCTCTGATACCTTTTTTAACTCTGGCTGTTTGATGAGTTCATTCTCTCTGATACCTTTTTTAACTCTGGCTGTTTGATGAGTTCATTCTCTCTGATACCTTTTTTAACTCTGGCTGTTTGATGAGTTCATTCTCTCTGATACCTTTTTTAACTCTGGCTGTTTGATGAGTTCATTCTCTCTGATACCTTTTTTAACTCTGGCTGTTTGATGAGTTCATTCTCTCTGATACCTTTTTTAACTCTGGCTGTTTGATGAGTTCATGCTCTCTGATGCCTTTTTTAACTCTAGCTGTTTGATGAGTTCATTCTCTCTGATGCCTTTTTTAACTCTGGCTGTTTGATGAGTTCATTCTCTCTGATACCTTTTTTAACTCTGGCTGTTTGATGAGTTCATTCTCTCTTATGCCTTTTTTAACTCTGGCTGTTTGATGAGTTCATTCTCTCTGATGCCTTTTTTAACTCTGGCTGTTTGATGAGTTCATTCTCTCTTATGCCTCTTTTAACTCTGGCTGTTTGATGAGTTCATTCTCTCTTATGCCTTTTTTAACTCTGGCTGTTTGATGAGTTCATTCTCTCTGATACCTTTTTTAACTCTGGCTGTTTGATGAGTTCATTCTCTCTGATGCCTTTTTTTAACTCTGGCTGTTTGATGAGTTCATTCTCTCTGATACCTTTTTTAACTCTGGCTGTTTGATGAGTTCATTCTCTCTGATGCCTTTTTTTAACTCTGGCTGTTTGATGAGTTCATTCTCTCTGATGCCTTTTTTTAACTCTGGCTGTTTGATGAGTTCATTCTCTCTGATACCTTTTTTAACTCTGGCTGTTTGATGAGTTCATTCTCTCTGATGCCTTTTTTTAACTCTGGCTGTTTGATGAGTTCATTCTCTCTGATACCTTTTTAACTCTGGCTGTTTGATGAGTTCATTCTCTTGATGCCTTTTTAACTCTGGCTGTTTGATGAGTTCATTCTCTCTGATGCCTTTTTTTAACTCTGGCTGTTTGATGAGTTCATTCTCTCTGATGCCTTTTTTAACTCTGGCTGTTTGATGAGTTCATTCTCTGATGCCTTTTTTAACTCTGGCTGTTTGATGAGTTCATTCTCTCTGATGCCTTTTTTTAACTCTGGCTGTTTGATGAGTTCATTCTCTCTGATGCCTTTTTTTAACTCTGGCTGTTTGATGAGTTCATTCTCTCTTATGCCTTTTTTAACTCTGGCTGTTTGATGAGTTCATTCTCTCTGATACCTTTTTTAACTCTGGCTGTTTGATTGAATGATTGATTAATTGATACGATGATCATCATCATTGCACTTTGGTGAGTAATCATGTGTCTTTCTTACACAGCAAGTTCTCAGCTGCAGTACACAAACTCTGTAGCACCAGCGAGGATCCCCGATGTTATTTTGAAAATGGTGACGATATTTTTGTAGAAATTTTATTTTGAATCTTTTCTAATGACTTTTGCCAGGGCAGCAGCTTTCCAGCCTGCTCTTCTCAATTTTGAACTGCCAAGGGTTCTTTTACGTGCTTAAATTGAACACGGAATCTACGTTTTATTGTCCGTCTCCAATAGGATTAGGATCTTGATCTCACCTAAACTGATATCAAGGATCTCTGGAAAAATATCCAGATGGCTCCACAAGGGAGCAGACCTGGAGCTTGTGGCACGAGAGACAAGCATCTAACCTCTACGCTGCAGATATCCCTTGGTGAGTGGAGCATGGGTCTTCAACCAACCCAGACCAAGTCTTCCTATCTTCAGCTATGTTTTAGAGTTTGATTCCATGATTCTGTATGTCTTTCATCTCTGCCTCCAAATCTTACGTCTTTGAATTCACTTCAGTCTCCCAGGTTTATAAGAATGGAATTACTTGTGGCTTAAATGACTCAGATTATCACAATGTTATTATACTCACATAACATGTGCGTCTGTCTATATATGGTAGATATGAACAGCTTATGTATTTCAGAATTACAGATGTCAGTGGAGAGATCAATCGCCTGCGATCACCACGCATGTTCACCCGTGATGGAATTATCCATCCGTACATTTATGAGGATGCTGAAGGCTACAACCTGATGTTAGACACAGATAAAGGCATATATATTAGCACTGACGACTACCAAGCATATGCTAAAGTCAAGGAGGATGGCAAGATTGTATTTATTGTCACAGATAAGTAAGTGTCTGCTCAATGAATTTTGTGAGATGTTTCCTCTTCTTGAATGTTGCTCTCTCTTGTCTTGACTAGCCACTTGTGCAGTCAAGTTTGTGGAAGTTAAAGCTCTAGTGAGCCATACATGTGTCACACAATGTCAGCATATGTTAGTTCAGTATTTCTTGATGTTGTCTATATCTCTTTATCTTGACTAGCCATTTGTGCAGTCAATGTGGTGGGAAGTTCAAGTTCAGTGGAGCTACATGTGTCACACAATGTCAGCATATGTTAGTTCAGTATTTCTTTGATGTTGTCTATATCTCTCTTATCTTGACTAGCCACTTGTGCAGTCAAGTGTGGTGGGAAGTTCAAGTTCTAGTGAGAGCCATACATGTGTCACACAATGTCAGCATATGTTAGTTCAGTATTTCTTTGATGTTGTCTATATCTCTCTTATCTTGACTAGCCACTTGTGCAGTCAAGTGTGGTGGGAAGTTCAAGTTCTAGTGAGAGCCATACATGTGTCACACAATGTCAGCATATGTTAGTTCAGTATTTCTTTGATGTTGTCTATATCTCTCTTGTCTTGACTAGCCACTTGTGCAGTCAAGTGTGGTGGGAAGTTCAAGTTCTAGTGGGAGCCATACATGTGTCACACAATGTCAGCATATGTTAGTTCAGTATTTCTTTGATGTTGTCTATCTCTCTGCATCTTGATCTTACTCTTGCTCACAGACCAGATCTTCTACTGTTGCGGTGGTAGTCAATATCTGCTTTATTCCTTTACTTTAGCTGAATCATTTTATTTTCTGTCTTTCCCCATGTTGTTTGGTGGATGTGGCTCCTACTACCAACAAGTGTTTTTTTCTAGAACAATCATGGATGGGGCTCTTTGATTATAGATACATACAGATTGCAAAGAGTGGTGGTCAACAAGCTTTTTTTAGTGTCCCTGCTGTGCTAGAATGAGGGTGTACTGCAGTGAGCAGCCATATATCCCATCTAAGTAGGATCCTCTGCAACTCAAGGCGCAGTACTACATGCTGAATACTTGATATCTTTGAAGTATGCACAAAACTCACAATAACACTTTCACTGCTCTATATAGGTGAAAAATTGAAGTATGCACAAAACTCACAATAACACTTTCACTGCTCTATATAGGTGAAAAATTGAAGTATGCACAAAACTCACAATAACACTTTCACTGCTCTATATAGGTGAAAAATTGAAGTATGCACAAAACTCACAATAACACTTTCACTGCTCTATATAGGTGAAAATTGAGTATGCACAAAACTCACAATAACACTTTCACTGCTCTATATAGGTGAAAAATTGAAGTATCAAAACTCACAATAACACTTTCACTGCTCTATAGGTGAAAAATTGAGTATGCACAAACTCACAATAACTTTCACTGTCTTATATAGTGAAAATTGAAGTATGCAAAAACTCACAATAACACTTTCACTGCTCTTTTAGGTGAAAAATTGAAATATGCACAAACTCACAATAACACTTTCACTGCTCTATATAGGTGAAAAATTGAAGTATGCACAAAACTCACAATAACACTTTCACTGCTCTATATAGGTGAAAAATAGGGAAAACTCTTACTACTTTCTATGGTTTTGGAACAAACAAACAAAAATGTCATCTCCAAAATGTGGATATCAGTAAGACTTGTTTAAGATTTAGATATTGTTTAACTCATGAGAAATTAGCATGTCAAGTTTGTATAGAGCAGAAATAACAATACAAATAGTTGACATCACAAACAAATAGTTATGCACATAATACAAGACACTTTGGAAACTGGTTTGCAAGAAATTTTGTCCAATAAAAGTATTAAATTTCTCCAAATTGACTTTCTTGGGAATGAAGAAGTTGGAACAACTGAAGTTTGTATAAATTGCGAAACACATAAAAACAAAGTACTGTAGTTTCACAAAGTACAAAAAACAATATAGTGGGCGTTTCAACTAAAAGGCCTTTAACAAGCAAAGGATACACCAGAAGTGAAGAAATTCAGACTTGCTATACAGCAGACATAACATATACAGTTAGACAATAAATCCCTCATGGCCCTAAAATGAAAATTATGTGACTAAAAACAAAACATGACAAAAATGTGAAAAACTAGAAATGGAAAAACAGATAAAACAATAATAATCAAATATATACATAGCATATGTACATTTAACATATACACATATATTAAGGAGTTTGCAAAGAGACAGTATTAAGAATAATAGGAATGTAGTGTGTTGAGTCTATGAGGTCGCAAGGTACCATATAAAGATATAAAACAATTTTCTAGAACAAATCAACTCCGATCATCAGAGGAACTTAATGGGATGGCTGTTACCTGTATACTGCCAGCTCTCAAATGGTTAGTTCCATTGAAATGAGTGGCTACATGGGTTACAGAGCATTTGCATATATCATGTAAATGTTGGTCGAAACGGTCACTAAGCTTTTTGTCAGTTTCGCCTATATATGGCTTGTCACAACATTTACAAGTGATGCCATAGATTGTGTTGTGGGACTTGCAAGTAAAACCTTCCTCAATAACAAAAGTGGCAAAAGATACAGTATGGGTCTACAGCAACAATACTAGTGATCTCAGGCAAAAAAATGCACTCATCAACCAAATAACACTGTCCACATTAAAACCCACACTCTTCAGAATGATGGGCAAATGGCTTGATCACATTGCCACTGAGATCTCACAAAGACCTTCTATGAAATGGTAAAATTTTTGAAGTGTTCTTAGCAACAGCATTGATCACGTTGCCACTGAGATCTCACAAAGACCTTCTATGAAATGGTAACAATTTTTAGAAGTGTTCTTAGCAACAGCATTGATCACGTTGCCACTGAGATCTCACAAAGACCTTCTATGAAATGGTAACAATTTTTAGAAGTGTTCTTAGCAACAGCATTGATGACGTTGCCACTGAGATCTCACAAAGACCTTCTATGAAATGGTAACAATTTTTAGAAGTGTTCTTAGCATCAGCATTGATCACGTTGCCACTGAGATCTAACAAAGACCTTCTATGAAATGGTAACAATTTTTAGAAGTGTTCTTAGCAACAGCATTGATGACGTTGCCACTGAGATCTCACAAAGACCTTCTATGAAATGGTAATAATTTTTAGAAGTGTTCTTAGCAACAGCATTGATCACGTTGCCACTGAGATCTCACAAAGACCTGTGAAATGGTAACAATTTTTGGAAGTGTTCTTAGCAACAGCATTGATAACATTGTCAACATATTATTCTTAGGAGAGTGATGCTTGCCAAACGTGGAGACATTTTTGGTCAGTGGAGCACAGAATGGGTGTTAACTTATGATGCATTGGAAGGTTTTCCAAAGGAAACTGAAACTGGGATTGAGATTGTTCACAAGGTAGGTAGTCTTCATCTTCTGTCAATATCATGCCAGATGAAGTATAGATGATTATGTTTCTCACCAACATAGTTGTTACTTCTTGTTATACATGTTATTCTTGCCTCTACTGTAATATCTTTTGTGATCATGCTTGAATTCTGACTTTCCATGATGCTTGTGTGTTCTGATGATTTGATGCTTGTGTGATTGACTGAGTTTGTGTGAGGTCTCTTATACTATTTAGTGCTGTCCATCTACAGAAACCTTTCTGATGCTTGGGTAGCACTGAACAGAGTTTGATGCTGGTGGCATTGACGAGTTAGCTGGGACTACTGAGTTGATGCTTGGTACTGAGTTGAGTGTGCTATGAGTTTTGACTGTGCTGACTGAGTTGATGCTGTGGCTTCTACTGAGTTGATGTGTGGCTGACTGAGTTGAGCTTGTGGCTTTGAGTTAGTTGTGTGACGAGTTGATGTTTGCCACTGGTTGATGCTTGTGTGGCTTATGGTTTAGTTGGTGCGAGTTTTAGCTGTGCTCGACTGAGTTTTGATGCGTGCTGACTGAGTTTATGTGTGCTGACAGTTGATGTTGGTGCTGCTTCGATGATTATGCTTTCTGCATCTCACTGAGTTTTATGCTGTGCTGCTTGATACATTTATCTTGCCTCTAATTATGTTGACTGATCTTGTTTCTCTTTGTTACTGAGTTTGATGCTTGTGGCACTTGACTGAGTTGTGTGAGGTCTGCTTATACTATTTAATTGGTGTCCCCATCATACAGACAAACCTTCACCATCTTCAGAGGTAAATAGCTACAAATTTAGGATATCTTTCCTTGTCATTCTCCATCTTCTAATGCTACATAGCTAACATTTGTAGGATATCTTTCCTTGTCATTCTCCCTAATGCTACATACTAACATTTTAGGATATCTTTCCTTTCATTCTCCAATGTACATAGCTAACATTTTAGATTCTTCTTTGCCATTCTCCATCTCCTTCTAATGCTACATAACTAAACTTTTCAGTATGTCCTCTCTTTATCATTCTCCATCTCCTTCTAATACTACATAACTAATAAACATTTCAGGATTTCCTCTCTTTAAGAGCTGTTGTCAATTAAAATAGCACTTACATTGTTTAAGTGAGCTCTTTTCTTTTGTTTCATAAACTTTAAGTGAGCTCTTCTATTGTTTCATAAACTTTAAGAGCTTCTATTGTTTCATAAACTTTAAGTGAGCTCTTCTATTGTTTCATAAACTTTAAATAAACTTATCTATTATTTCATAAACTTTAAGTGAGCTCTTTCTTTCTTTTATTAATGATTAAACCTCAAATAACTACTTGTATTAATTATTAAACTTCAAATAACTACTTGTATTAATGATTAAACTTCAAATAACTACTTGTATTCAACTTGAATTTGTTGATTTGTTTTTGTATAGGTGACTGACAATAAGAAGGCAGCTAAAGGATGGCTTCAAAAAGAAATTCATATTTCTGATTATCAATTATCACATGTGAGACCAATATTTATTTATTTCATTGTAACTGCTAATTTCATTTTGCATATTTTTAAAACAAAAATAAACATGGTTTGGACAGCATTGAAAACTTTGACACGCAGCAGATGTGGAAAATGTGTTGCTTATTTTCCTATACTATGATATGACTTGGTTTTGTGAGTGATTCACTATGTGACATAGTCACATTATCTCAATAACAATGTGGATGGCTGGAGTGGATATAACTTCAAGACATAATGAATAGTCTTTGGCAGAATTAGTAATATCTACATTATAACGATGATATGGAGGATCCTTACAATTCTCTTCTATATTATGTATATATATAATGTTATATATATATACTGGTCTGAAGAAAAGCTTCTATGTGAGTTACAGCAGACTGGAGAGACAGTCCCTGCACAGGAATGATCTTGCACACAGTTGTAATTTATCATCTCGGGTCATATCTACTGCCACTGGAGAGTCATGGATCTCTACAACTCTCTGTCCTCACTGTTTGCAATCAACTCAGTTGTTAATTCTCTTTCATGTCATGCTTTCAGACTGCTCATTATTTTCTGAGTAATTCGTTCTTTATCTTATTTTCTAGCAATAATATTTCTCATTATTATAACATGTTCTAACCAATATCTTTGAATGACATGCTCAAGAAATGATGACTGCCTGCTTGAGATGTTTGTCAGAAGCTGTCTTATTTTCTAGCAATAATATTTCTCATTATTATAACATGTTCTAACCAATATCTTTGACTGACATGCTCAAGAAATGATGACTGCCTGCTTGAGATGTTTGTCAGAAGCTGTCTTATTGTCATTGACTTCTCTCAGCACAACTCAATTTGTTCTTCTAGCAGTCCATGAGATTCTAAAGCTGCATCTGTCTAGGAAAGAAATCTTACAGAAACCAGCATCAAATAAACAAACTTTGCTAGTGGCAGAGAACAGCAAACTCTTGTATATATATATTATCAATTGAAGTGGGATTCAAAGGGTCAAGAGAGAAGACGACCTAAGGAGACCCTGAAACAAACTTTACTGAGAGAGGCAAGAAATATCGTTCTCAGTTCTATGGAGGAGATGGAGCGAGTTGCTCAGGATAGAGCGGTATGGAGAAATTGCTTGCAAGCCCTATATAATGTATAACGGTACGAGGGGAATTATTATTATATGTATAGGCTGTAATGATCATATCAAAAGTAAAGTAAAAATAAATAAAGGAACTGGTTTTGACCATGACCTATACTGTAGATACAGAGTTCGACATGTATTTTTCTTTGACAAATATGATGGGTGATGTGGTCATCATCATGCTGGGGGTCTTTACTTGTTAGTGCTTCTCTGGTATCTAGTTGAGACTTGGTCATCCTGAAAGCTGTACTTGTTAATGCTTCTCTGGTATCTAGTTGAGACTTGGTCATCCTGAAAGCTGTTACATTCAGAAAACAAAATTCCACTTTCACTGTGGAACTTAGCCCGGACCACATGTTTACAAAGCACCCTATCCATCTGGGTAGCAGTTATTTATTTTCATATCCATATTTGAAATCTATAAGTTACCAGTAATGCTGTTACATTCAGAAAACAAAATTCCACTTCCACTGTGGAACTAAACCCGAACCACATGTTTACAAAGCACCCTATCCATCTGGGTATCAGCTATTTATTTTCCTATCCACGTTTGAAATCTATAAGTTACAAGTGTGTTCTTCATGTCTATAAAATCTCATGTTAAATATGACACCAAGTTATATGACTACTGCAACTATCTTTTTTGATTATAAGCCTTGAAGATTTCATTGAATCAGGAGGTAGAGATGAAGACATTAATGCCAGGATTAGCAAGTCTGACATACCTTGCTCTCCTGTGTCAATAGTGGACCTTTGCCTCGTGTCACACAGTGTGACCTTTGCTCTCCTGTGTCACACAGTGTGACCTTTGCTCTCCTGTGTCACACAGTGTGAAACTCTAGTGACATCTTCACTAAAACAAAGATCTGGATATTTAGTTGAAATGTGAAATCCATCTTGTTGAATGGAACGGAAAAGTGGTGGGTCAACAAGTTCAATACAAAGTTCAGCAAATTAAATTAAGTTCAACAAATGTCTATAGCAGATTCTCAGGTTGAGATAGTATGACAGACTGGATATCCACACAGACCTGTGAATAAGCATATGACAGGAACTCGTGATGTTTGAGGTCAGGAGGAGAATATGGTGGTGGTTTGGGCATACCCTGCAGATTTGACACAGACAAGTGTCACTAGACAAACACTTGAATGGAACCCCCATGGGAAAGCTAAGAGAGGATGCTCTAGACAGACCTAGAGATGTAGTCTTCTTGAAGAACTGAAATATGCTGGGAAGACATTAAAAATATTTCCAGATACTGAGGAAAGTTTAGGACAACTGTTAAGGCCCTATGTTTCACAAAGAACAGAGAGAAATAAGTTCAGAAATCTTCAACATTACATACAACATGTATGTATTTGAACTGTAATCGTCCATTTGTAGTGTTCCTCGAAATTCGTCTTTCTTGTTGTATTGTTTGCTTGATAAAGGTCTTTTGGTCGAAAGTTGCTGTTTATCGTCACTGTTTCTGTATTTTGTAAAACTATAGTACTTTGTTTTTACGTGTTTAACTGTATAAGTCTACAGCTGGCAAGTTTATCAGGAAAGATGTGTTCATTATTGAGATAACACTTGACTTTTCTGGTCACTATCCAGTCTAGTATACATGTCCAGTAAATGTATTCATTCATTATTCAATCTGCAGGAAATTGAGACCTATCTAGAGACAGATGACAAATATGAAATCATGATCTTTTTTGTTTGTTTGTTTGTTATTTAGGGAATTGAAACCAAGGCATGTCCTTTCAACATAAGAGGATGTATCTTGTTGTTGGTTATATCAGAGCACTCTAGGCCAACAAACATGACACAAATAAGAATTAACTCCTTTCAGAGAATGCAAGTTCTCTTCCATTTGATTTCCTTCTTTAGTACACTTAACTCTTTCCATGCTTTTCACAACACGTTATGCCACAGCGTATTCCGTTGAATGTCATTCAATGCACACTGCACCAGTTGAGTTGTTTCGTTTATACAAGTCTTTCTAGTTTTACTTCTTTTAATTTTATTTGTTGTATCCTTCCGGTTTATCCACAATTTGCAGATGATATCTTAATATATAGGACTGGGTCAGATAGACGAGAGATGGTTGACGACATTCAGAAAACATTGCATACCATCTCGGGTTGGTGTAGAGAGTCTCGCTCTCAGGTCAATCCTGAAAAGCGTGTATGTTGTGGTGCTCGTTGAATAATCACATCGGCAAGGCTGACCTACCCTGTGTAATCTTTGATGAACATACCATCGAGCGCAGAGACAGGCTGCGCTATCTTGGAATAACCTTTGATCGTAGTCTATCTTTCAAACACCATATTGAACAGACGATACAACGTGCAAGCGTGGTCTTGAGGCTCTCAAAGTTATGGTGGCCGCACACCTTGAGCAGAGACTACTTGCCCTTTGTTCGATCGACTGGTAATGTCAGTGGTAGATTACGGACTCGAATTCTTACGATATCAAGATCACAATGTGAACGACTGAACGGGTTCAGAATGAAGGTATGCGTATAGTTCTGGGCTGCACTAGAGATACCCCATTGTGAAGATGAGATATATGCTTGGCCTTCTGTCACTACGCTCCCGTCATGCAATCGCCCAAACCAAGGCATATATGCGGGTTACTTCGGATAAGAGACATCCACTTCACAAGAACACTAATGATGTTAAGGGCACGAGAATCAAGCGTGGCATGTCGTTGATGGCCCAGGCTGAGAGAACAATTGGCCAGGTGACTACGGTTGCGACTCTACCAAAAGGGGAAGAATGGATCCCAACAGATGGTAGCATGATGAACTATCTCAACGTTATCATTACTCTTGGAAGAGAATGTAGAGATTGGGGCAACATGAAGGCTGATCTCACAGTTAAGCAGCTGATAGAAGATAATGCAAGGGATGATGATGTTGTTGTATATACCGATGGGTCGGTTCAACGTGGTGAGAAATCCGCTGGGGTTTCTTGGCTAATGCGCATGGTAGGGTTGTTGCAGAGCGAAGTGGGGCATACAGGACAACTACTTCTAGTATGAGGATGGAGGTTGAGGCGTTACTGCTGCCCTCCATTGGATTTCTGGGACTTCATTTACTGGGGCAGTTGTTGTATCTGACTCTCAGTCGATGCTTCACAAGATCCAGAAGGGCAGGTTTCGGATGAGTGGATGTCGTCTATAGAAGTTTCTAACCTCCAGCGCTTACGTGGATATACTGTCCTGGGCATGCGGGTGTTTACGGTAATGAGAGAGCGGACAGGCTTGCATCAACAGCATCGATTGTTGGGGGAGTTGAAGATGGATAAGGGGATATTCTTCGGTCTCTTCGAGACTCTCTGTTGGATGAGGACACTAAAATCGATGTTGAATCGATCAAGCGATTTAAGCAGTTTGGAGTTACCCGTTGTTCAAGTCGAACTGGATGCATGAGAGGCAGAGTGAGAGGTGTGTTTAATCAGCGAGCCACAGGAACCATCAGTATGCATACTCTTCGATATCTGTTGGGGGAGACTGAGCACCTATGGGTCTGCCCGGAGTGCAATGACGTCAGTTTAGTAACCAATAACCACAATAATAGCATCACGTTTTCTGTGGATTTGATCGTTCATTTAAGAAAGTTTTGATTTGATTCAAGTGTAATTGTGGTTGCTACAGACGCACTAATTGTAAACAGTACAGGATTGAAGCAGGTCCTTCAGGTGATGAGCATCCCATTTCTGTAACACCAGGCAAGCTTAGATTTTGATAGAAAAATACATGAGGATACGGATAGTAGTAGTAGTAATAGTAATATTAGTAGCCATTTAATTTAGATTTTGAATCAGGCAGACGATGATCAAGGCCCAGCTGGAGCAGCTAGTTGTAAACAGTATGATTCTGATACTGAGCCGTCTGCACATCATCATAATTATGTGTCAAATCTTCATTTATATTGGATATATTGCCATCAAATTTCACTTGGACTTCACTAGTTGGATTATAAATTGATCCCTAGAAGCATAAAAAGATACATTTTAGAGATGCTTCTATAATGTCAAGTAAGTGTTGCATATGTCACTAACAATTTATAATTTTGCTATTTATGTTGTCATATTTGCTCCAGTTTCTTCTAAAATATTCAATGTATTGCTTTTTAACCATTTTTATCTACTAGGTTGTCCAGTGTTCTTTAAATTAATATATAATAAGAGATATATATATATATATATGTTTATTTATTGACAAGTAGTTATGATTTGTTTTAAATAACCCTTGCATTTTTGCCTCCCTTAAATTAACTACATACAACTGAGGAAATAACTGTGTGTGGAAAGAGTTAATGAAAACAAATTTCATCTTTTTTATCTATTCAAAATTTAGGCCATCGCTGAAAAGATTACAGAGATCATAAAAGCTTCACAAAAATCAAGTGAAACAGAGATGTAATAACACCTGTCATGAAAGAAACTACCTACAGACAGAACAGAATGCACATGTGGAAATCTTTTTATCAGACATATATTATATTTATATATATTTATAATATATATATCCTATATGACATTTATATTTACATTTATATATATATATATATATATATATATATATATATATATGCACACCCGTAGACAGGAATGCATTGACAAAAGAAGTATTAACTTGTTGAGAAAATAATCACGGTAGACTGAATATGACATTGTAATGTGGATTTTGTAATAATCAAATAGTGGATAGAAAAAAAGATAGATTATCTAAATACACAAATGCTTTGTGAATGTCAAAACTCATACTTTACAACAGTTTTATTCAACACTCAGACTGGAATCATCTTTCATATTTTGGTGATTCCTTGTATCCATTTTTACAATTTTGAATGATATATTATTCTCATTTGTATAAACATACATGTTTTTTTAAAATATAATTTAATCACACAAAGTTGTCAAATGTGTTTTTACATGACATATAATAGAATAGCCATGTTGACATTAAATAGAGGGGAGATTGACAATAGAATCAATAATAATGTGTTAGAAATCATGAAGTCTAGTCACAAGATTTCAGTGCTAACACTAACGTTCCTGGTGTAGGAGTAATAAGCTAGACTGTACAAACTATATAATAACACATGGACAAATGTCAAAGCACAACAAAGTGTGGTAGTTTTACAAATTACAGTAACAGACCAAAACATCACAAAATAGATGCTTCTTCTTGTTTTTTATTTGCTCTCAGATGTCAACTTGGGTATCTTAAAAAAAGTAGTGGTCTTTCTCGTGTTGTTGAGATATCCACATAACTTGTCCTGTTATGGCCCTAGTGAGTGCCACATACGTCTTCTCATGCTTCTCCTATTCTGGACATCTTTATTAGCTTCCTGAGATCTTCCTGTGTAAGAAAGAGATTGGAGCACACATGGTTACTTACTGAAGTGCAATATAAAGTCGCACTCATCAGAAGCTTGTATCATTAGCTTGTTAAACAGATTATATCTCAGTCTGTTGTGACACCTTTACAAAGTCTGAATCTTACAACTTTCTCTCTCTCTGTTGTGACACCTTTACAAAGTCTGAATCTTACAACTTTCTATCTCTCTCTCTGTTTAACTGGTAATATACATCATTTGTCTGGTGACCAGTATGTTTCTTGTTCCTCACTTCATTATGTACATTCTAGTGAAAGACATCTTTGCCACTTCATAGTTTATGATAATATCCGGTTGTATTGTCACATGCTTTACCAAACTTCCCGCCTCATAGTCTCCAGATATCTTTCAATCAGATGGGATCCACTGTATTATTCAACCCTTCTAATCTGCTGGTGTAGATTGTATTGCATTTCTCTTAGGTCATCTAGTTCTGCATTCTTATGACTTTTTAGTGTTGCAACTACAGATCATCTTTGGCCTCTTTGTCTCAGGAGACAATAGGTCTTGTGTCACGTAGTATGTTCTGAGCTGAATCACAACGTTTCTTGTGGCTGTAATGGCCTATTCTGGAGTGGCACTCCTTGCCACAGTTGCTGCAGGTAAATCTGGAGACAGGGGCTGATACATAGGATGTTCTCTCTGCCCTTTGCGCTCTGTTTTGCCTCCACGTGTGATGTTTTTTTCTTTTGAGCCGCCCTCACTGCCGCTCGCCATGCTTGCCTGTCTTTGGCCAGCCGCTCCCAGTGTTCTGTGTAACTACAGTTAGTGCATCAATTAAAATAACTATTTGTCTCTCTGTGCTTTCTTCTTTCATTAGAAATGGCTGCTCTATTTATCAAAGTATCTACTTCAGTTATATAGTTACTACAAAATGCATCTGTTGTGCTACTGGCCATCTTTAAGATGAAAATATGATTTTAAAGTAAACTATGTGATTGGGTGGTACAACATAGCTTAATACCAGAGCAAATATAGAAAATGTGTGCTTACCTTGAGTATGATTTTAAAGTAAACTATGTGATTGGGTGGTACAACATAGCTTAATACCAGAGCAAATATAGAAAATGTGTGCTTACCTTGAGTATGGCAAACTCTCCACTACAATTACTCAATGTGATGAAATTTTGGTTTATATTTCAAAGTATAAATATTATTTGATCTTAGTTATGAATTATGTAAGCTATTAACTGATTCGCTACAAAGTAGGTTTTTTTGGCCTCTGGACGGAATTATTTTGTTAGTTCCAAAAATATTGCACTCGCAGTTTACAAAAACTAAAATAATGTTTCTAAATATGATTTACAATATGACTTATTATATATATCAAATTGAAGACAAATGGATGTAGTTTCACAAAATATTTACTACATTAGCAAATATAATGCAGTGTTAACTATGCAGGAAACATATTTGTATTCATTAAAAATTGAAATTGGTCAAACAAAAATCCAACTATCGAATGGTCTTGTTAACCTACTGCCTTGCAGGTTGGCTGGGAACAGTCAAAGGCTGACGGAGAGCGAACCCAGTAAACGGTGGTTGAAATCGGACATGTCGCCGAAGGACAAGCACTAGAGCTCCAATTGGTACTGAAGATGTGAATATATCACACCCGTTCTTGGTGTTAGGCTATTTATATATCACAATTAGAATGAATAAAATGGCTGTAAAAGAACGATCGAGAGAGAATAGTCTTGATGAACAATAGGTTGAATAAACAAGTCGGACTGCTCTCTTTATATTGGTAATCCATTTTTTAATACATAAACATTCAGAAAATTGTCATTGGATACATTGTTTACCAACTAGCATCATGTGCATTCAATAAAAATCTCGTTTATTTTTTGGTCACAGGGTATCCTAGAATAAATGGTAACCTTGGTTTGACTTATATATATTTCTAGATATTTCTAACATAAGACATGATGATATGTATTCGTTATCTTTTACACTTCACTTTCAAGTAGTTTTTAGTGAATATAAAATTCAAATAGGAATGGAAATTAATGGAATAGAAACAAAATATGTCCAATATTTCAATCGATGATTCGTCCCTACGATAAGTCTTGTGGATCTTTAAAGCAACAGCTTGTACACAATCAATTGAAATACTTGATACTGTTGAAGTAGCCAGTCATATTGTCATTGCAACATTCTCTCCTGAATAGTCACTTTATGAACCCCTTAACCCTTTTGAGTTGTCTTCTGAATAGTCACTTTATAAACCCCTCAACCCTTCTGAGTTGTCTCCTGAATAGTCACTTTATAAACCCCTCAACCCTTCTGAGTTGTCTCCTGAATAGTCACTTTATGAACCCCTTAACCCTTCTGAGTTGTCTCCTGAATAGTCACTTTATGAACCCATTAACCCTTCTGAGTTGTCTCCTGAATAGTCACTTTATGAACCCCTTAACCCTTCTGAGTTGATAAACTGGGTCTCTGCACCTTTTTAAGATGATACAAAGCCAATAAAATCGTTATAAATTTCAATATAAATGTGTTTGGAAGTTGTTGAAAAAACATGATGGTGTGAATGGGCATGTATATTTACTGCTTCTGTCTCTTCCATTCTTTAGATGGAAATACTTTCAAGGGGGTATAATAATATAATAATTCCTCTAGTACCGTTATACATTACGTAGGGCCTGCAAGTCATTTCTCTATACCGCTCTATCCTGGGCAACTCACTAAATCTCCTCCATGGAACTCAAGGGGGAATTTCAACTTGAAATAGGGGATATATTGCCTGTGCACTACATTATGTATGTCCCAAGTACTACAGACCATATGTTATGTTCAATTTTGTTTAACTCTGCCATATTTTACTAACATGCAGCAGACCTAGCTTACAGCTAAATAGCTAATGATATCTCTCTCTTTCTCTCTCTCTCTCTCTCTCTCTCACGATCACCTAAAAGACCGATGTACTAGATCTATCCATAAATTCATTCATGTGGAAATCTGATTCATGCAGCCTCATGGGTGAGTTTCGTCACATCTTCAGCGCCATTTGGAGCTCTGGTGCTTATACTTCGGCGATGTGTCCGGATTCAGTCAGCATTTACTATGTTCGCTCTCCATTAGCCTTTGGCTGTCCCCAGCCATCCTGCAAGGCAGCAGGTTGACTTCTACACATTTAGGACAGGTGCATCCGATTTCAGCCAAACCTCCTTAGTCGCCTCCTCCGACATGCATAGCAGGTAACAGTGGTTCTATTCTTTACACCCCAAATTTGGGCCCGGTAACCATTCTGGCGTAATGATATTGAACTGGTTAAGAGTACAATGAAAATATTCATATCTGACATGTACATATTACACTCATTACTTTGTGTTTGTAAGGTTTTAATAAACTTTAACATTGCTTTACTGTTGTCCAATGTTATTTATAATTTAAATTTGAATTTGTCCTTAAAGTCTGTTTCATTTCTGCAGTTCAACATCGTTTTGATCAAATCTGTACAATTGCTAACTCCATTGAAGTTAAACGAATTTCTTTTTTGTTGATGATAAGGCAATCATATCAACAATATCAAAACAGCTGCAACAACACATTAGCAAACTACAGTTAGCATGTAATGAATACAATATGAGAATAAACATCGACACAACCAAAGTAAAGTCATTTGCTACTGAGAAAAAAGCTAGCAATATCTCCGTAGACAAACATTAATTAAAGCTAGTCAAAGACTTTACATACCTAGGGAGCATTTTTTCAGTAAGAATAACTAACCAAATCCAACATAGATGCAATAAAACAAATCAAATCATAGGACAAATGGCAAAACATGTCATCACAAAGTACTGTAGTTTTACAAAACAATGACAAAATACAGCAACGTTTCGACCAACAAGGCTTTATCACAAGAACAAGGATTTCATATACATACACAAACGAATGTAAACATGACTAAAATTCTAAAAAACTGAATAAAACATAGGACGACTACATACAAACGTTTCTAATGAAAATCTGGGAATAAAAACATAAATACATAAACGTTTCGAAACTAATAAAAATGGCATAAATTTTGAAATGCAAACTGCCTGTGTGGTGCCGAGACCTGCAAGGGAAGCAAAGAATAGTACCACTGCGACCTACAAGGCAGGTCGTCAAAGACGACTGATGTAGCACCTGGGGAAGCTACCCTAGTAAATAAAAAGCATCGCGGAAATGAGATATGCTGGCCTACTTGTAGGCGCATAACTGTTACTATGTACAATTGCTCAGATCACATACAAATCGCACAGATTGGTTAACAAGTGTTCGATATGGAGCGTTTAAAGAAGAAGAAGCTCTTAGGCTCAGATCACATACAAATCACACAGATTGATTAACAAGTGTTCGATATGGAGCGTTTAAAGAAGAAGCTCTTAGGCTCAGATCACATACAAATCACACACAGAGTGGTTAACAAGTGTTCGATATGGAGCGTTTAAAGAAGAAGAAGCTCTTAGGCTCAGATCACATACAAATCACACAGAGTGGTTAACAAGTGTTCGATATGGAGCGTTTAAGAAGAAACTCTTAGGCTCAGATCACATACAAATCACACAGAGTGGTTAACAAGTGTTCGATATGGAGCGTTTAAAGAAGAAGAAGCTCTTAGGCTCAGATCACATACAAATCACACAGATTGGTTAACAAGTGTTCGATATGGAGCGTTTAAAGAAGAAGAAGCTCTTAGGCTCAGATCACATACAAATCACACAGATTGGTTAACAAGTGTTCGATATGGAGCGTTTAAAGAAGAAGAAGCTCTTAGGCTCAGATCACATACAAATCACACAGATTGGTTAACAAGTGTTCAATATGGAGCGTTTAAAGAAGAAGAAGCTCTTAGGCTCAGATCACATACAAATCACACAGATTGGTTAACAAGTGTTCGATATGGAGCGTTTAAAAGAAGAAGAAGCTCACTCAGACACTATAACAATCACACAGATTGTTAACATGTTCGATAAGTGAGCGTTTAAAGAAGAAGCTCTAGGCTCAGATCACTAACAAATCACAGCAAAGTGGTTAACAAGTGTTCGATATGGAGCGTTTAAAGAAGAAGAAGAAATACAAACATGTCGTCCTCAACACTAATAGGACATTATACAACACAATCTTTCTGTCAACATTATACTATCAGTGCCAAACGTAGATGTTGACATCAAACAGAAGACAACTAGAAATAGCAGCTAAAGCAGTGAAAGACACCATCTACACAAGAGCTTGTTCTATTTTTCTTTTCCTGACGCCGTCAGGCAAAACACGATTATACAAAGAAGTTTCGATAACTTGCAAGTATTTGTAACTGTTCATAACAAGTACTCCTTACTTAGTACTTGCTGCTTAATGATTAATTAGCTATTTAATCATTTTCATTGCACAAGTAACAAGGTCACTAATGCTCCAATCTCATCTTCAGGGAGTCTATCCGTCAGCACACGGCAACAGACAGTTCCATTTATTGTTGGTTAAAGAAACATGTGTATACCATATATAGCGTTCAAATGTAACAGGATCACGTTTGACACCACGTTCCTGAAGTCAAGGCATGAACTCAGAATTACTTTAATTCCCTGTCCAACCCATCTTTGTAATTGTCTTCAAGATATCAACCCTATTCATCGCACTACCATTCGCCATCATAGCGGTGCCAACATGTCTTGTCTTCTCGTTCATTTCCCTTGACTTACACATGTCCAGGTACGAAAATGAATGTGACTGCAATCTCGAACTCAACACAGACTCTAGCCACTACCACGCAACTGGCTTTACACTGAACTAAAATCACACGCAAGGATTATACAGGGTGTTTGTAAAGTCTCACAACACTTCATATGTAGAACAAATGTGAATTGCCACAAAGCTCTCCTCTTTCCCCTGTCTTATTCAACTTATAAACGGCTTCAATAACAGAACTACTGGATGGAAGAGGTAGAGGTAGACGGGGGAAAGGCAGGAATGAGACTGTCGGTGAGATACAGAAGGAACTTGACCGCATCACAGACTGGTGTGATATGTCTGCGATCATCCGAGGAACATGATCGGATGGCTGTGACCTGGACATCGTGAGCTCCTAAATGGCCAGTATCATTGAAATTGGTGGCTACAGGGTCACAGAGCATTGGTGTATGTCGCGCAAGTGTTGGGCAAATCGGTCACTGAGCCTCTTGCCTGTCTCGCCGATATAAGCCTTGTTACACCGCTTACAGATAATGGCATAGATAAGATTACGGGACTCGCATGTGAAATCAATTCTTTCTCAATAGAAGAACTAATCCACTTGTGTCAACTTCTGCTCGCCTTCGTCTTGCGGAACTAGTACTCACTCTCAACTCCTTTCAGTTAATGACCACCTCTTTGAGCACATCAGTGGGGTTGCCATGGGTACTAAAATGGGACCTAGTTATGCTTGTCTGTTCATGGGTTATCTTGAACACCTAGTATGGACTACATATGATGGCCCCTTCCGTCTGTCTATCACAGATACATTGATGACTGTATTGGCATTACTGATATACCTGAAGCCGATTTGTCACGCTTCATAAATTTCATTAATGTTTTCAACCCCTCTATTCGTTTTACTTCTCACATCTCCACTACTTGTATGAACTTTCTTGATATTACTATCACCACACGCCTATCCACTATCACTACATCAGTATATTACAAGCCTACTGATGCACATAGTTTCTCCTTTATACTTTTTCCTATCCCCGGGTTTGTCGTGACTCTTTGCCATTCTTGCAGCTCTTGCGCCTTCGTCGCAAGGACGATGACTTTCTTGAGAGAGCTCGCGAGATGCTTGATTTCTTCGCAGGCGCCTATACCCGGAGAGGGTGCTTGTCTCGGCTATGCATCGAGTTCAGAAAATCACTCGCCAGCAGGCCCTCACCAGCCAGCATAGGAATACTAACTCTGACAGAATAAAACTTATCTTAACTTTCCACCCCCATAGTTCACTGGTGAAAATGTTTTATTCCGTCATCTGTCTATCCTTAAGTCAGATCCTGAGACCGTTCTGTCTTCCCAACTTTTCTTTGGTGACTTACAGACGGGACAGAAGTCTTAAGGATATGTTGGTACACAGTCGCCTCAAGTCCAATATCCAGACTCATTTTGGCACTGTCCAGTGTGACCGTCGGCGTTGCAACACGTGTGCTTATGTGATACAGACGCGTACTGTATCTTTTCCTTAGCCACGTTTCTTATTGACGATGGTTTCATATGCGAGTCCCGTAATCTTATCTATGCCATTATCTGTAAGCGGTGTAACAAGGCTTATATCGGCGAGACAGGCAAGAGGCTCAGTGACCGATTTGCCCAACACTTGCGCGACATACGCCAATGCTCTGTGACCCTGTAGCCACCCATTTCAATGATACTGGCCATTTAGGAGCTCACGATGTCCAGGTCACAGCCATCCGATCATGTTCCTCGGATGATCGCAGTCGATTTGCTCTGGAGAATCAGTTGATTTCTTTGTATGGTCCCTTTATAAGTTAGTGGGCTCAACGTATTACATTCCTATGCTTCTTAGTATTTTCTCTTCCCATGCCTTGTAATCTAAATAGGCATATGCTTCATGTATTCAAGCTATATATTTACTGGATTTTTCATTGTTTCTCTTCCTTTCTATTTCTAGTTTTTATGTGTGTTTTTGTGTTACATTTATTTCGTTATTCGTTTTTATTCCCAGATTTTCATTAGAAACGTTTGTATTTAGTCACCCATTTGTTTTTTAAAATGTGTCACTCCTGTTGTTCGTTTGCTTGATAAAGGCCTTGTTGGTCGAAACGTTGCTGTATTTTGTCATTGTTTTTGTCATTTGTAAAACTATAGTCGTCTATTTGTTTTTTGTTTTAAATTTGTCACTCCTGTTGTTTGTTTGCTTGATAAAGGCCTTGTTAGTCGAAACGTTGCTGTATTTTGTCATTGTTTTTATAATTTGTAAAACTAGTACTTGTGATACGTTTTTGCCAATCAAATAGTTTGACTGCAGTTTCATCTATTTTGTGATTACGTGTTTTACCAATCAAATAGTTTGACTGCAGTTTCATCTATTTTGTGAGTATTTTGACAGTCTTTTCTCCAATCCTGTTTTGTCTCACACCATTTTGGTACGAAGAGATTTATAGAACACGCTTTTGTGTGCGCTTCATAAACAGTGTCTTTCTGTTATCTATCAGATCCACTAAGATAAGTGTTATTCTGCAAATTGTTGACGCTTATAGTGATTCAGTCCATTGCATGTGCATTGAATCAGCCTCCACCTTACGGATTATATTCAATGAATCATTCAGAATGCACGCATGAGTGTAGTTTTGTGACTAGCCAGAGATTCACCGCCAGTACTTCCATTGTTATGTTACTTGTTGTCATACTAAATGCACCACCGACAAACCTTTCTAAGAAATACTAGCCAAACCCAACGCTGCTGATGCAGAGCCAGGTGAAGAACACACACTGTAGTCCCATACAATCAACCTTCCATGTGGATACCGCAGAAACTGGGCACCTAGAAGTGATATAGTGACCAATATTTGTCCTAGATTTTAATCGGTACCACCGGATTTAGCTAGCCGCATTGTTAATGCATCCATAAATTTCACTGACAGCTAAACAACAGATGATCAATAGCATTTTCACTGACAGAAAAGCAACAGATGATCAACAGCATTTTCACTGACAGCTAAGCAACAGATGATCAACAGCATTTTCACTGACAGCTAAGCAACAGATGATCAACAGCATTTTCATATCTACTTTGTTTTCATCATCATCATGACATAGCTTGTCCTTAGCAGAACTTTGCCACCCCAACAGTCCTCCGGGATTTCTCTCTCTCATAGGCCAGATGTCCTGCCTCTGTAGCTGTCCTGTTCAAACCATCAGTTACATCCTGAATCCATCTTTTCCGTGGTCTTCCTGTTCTCCTCTGTGCCGGTATGCCTCCTTCCATGATGGTCTTCTCCAACCCTTCATGTCTTTATATATGTCCAAAATATCTCAATTTTTCTTTCTTATTTGTAGCATCAGCCAGTTTTCTTTGATTGTGAGTTATTTTTGGATAGATCTGTTTGTTCTCTTCTCTGTCCATGATATACGAAAGACTCTTCTGTGACACTTATATTCAATAGCGCATATATGTTTTTCCACTGCTTTATTAAATGCCCATGCTTCACACCCATACGTTGCCACTGGGAATATGCATGCTCTTAGTATTCTGATCTTTGTTTTCTTATCAGTTCCGTTCCATACTGTTTTGAGTTGTTTAATTTTTTGTAAAGCCATGTTTGTTCTTCTTTAATTTCTTAATCCCATTTCCATCTGTTGTTAGCAGTGAACCAAGATATTCAAAACTGTTCACATTTTCTACTTTCTCTCCAGTGATAAAAATATCATTTGTCATTATTTTTGTTTTTGCCACATTGAAGATATAGATTTTGTTTTTCGCTTTTATCTTTCACTTCTAATAATTTCTCAATCCCTTTTTGTGATGTTGATAGTAGCACTGTATCATCAGCGTATCTTAGTTCAGGTATTTCGTTTCCTCCGATTATAGAAGGATCGTATTGTTCTTTTCCGCTACCTTCTGTAACATTCCTCATGATGTTTTCTGCATATACTTTGTTTTACCAGAACCAAACATGGACAATGAGCAAAGAGCAGTCACAAAAAATAACTACATGGTAAATGCGCTGACTGCGAAAAGTTACCAACAACACCAGAAAAGATAGTCACCAACATCAGCATAAGAAAGAAAGTTGACACAGAACCTTGCTTGAATTACACTGAGAAACAAAGAATGAAGTGGTTTGGCCACTTAATAAGAATGCATCCAAACTCCACAGACTACAAAGTCTTCTAGAACAGAACATTAGGAAAGAAGGCGAGACCATGAAAAGATGGTTAGATGGCATAGCAGAATCCTGTCAAAGAACAAAAATAGCAATCAACCAAGCCACCAGAACAGCACAAGACAAAACTGAAAACCACGACACTGACAACCCAGTAGCAGTGTGACGACAAAAGAATAAGAAGATCAGGTCAGACAAGTATGTATTCGAACAACGAGTAGCTGGTATTCGCTCATCACTAACTATTTATAATCTTGTACATGTTAATGTTCTTATCATAATATATCTCTCTAATGTTCGTGTTGTTGTTTTCTCAACCTGTTCTTAGTACCGGTAGGGCTTACTTCTCAAGGTCGTGCAGTACATGGATTAAACAAGACCTACTATTCACTTCATTAACAATATTACATTCCTGACATTTTTGTAACAGATTCCTAAAAACTCGTCTGACCTGTCGAGAGGGCATTCTTAAAAGTTAACCTTTGACCCACAAAAAAATAACCACAATCGTTATACTGTTGCAGCAACTGACTACACGACCATGCAATCATTCTTATCATAGATTAGAACTAATTGAATGCATTATCTATATTATTCGTAATACAGAATAACGTACTTAGTTTATATTCATGTCACAAACTTGTTTACAATACTTCCCTTTCTTCTCATGAGATGAAAACAATGATGTGATTATCTACGGCAGGTCTACGCGACATCGAAGACGAGGTAACTAGAAGTCAAGTCACCAAAGCCGCGGTGAAAGCCACATATTTTAGAATTCAAACTAGACACCAGACGAATCAAGATGGCAGATATAATTTCAATTTGTCATCAACTAGAAAAATTGCGTTCTAAATTTATTCAAGAGCTTGATATAAACAAGATACTACCTCGGTTATTGGTAAAACGCATGTTAACAGTGTCAGAAGAAAAGGAAATACTAAACCCATCGGTTCCTCAGAAAAGGATTGAAGTATTTGGATATATTGTCATTGAAAGATCGTTCGGTGTTCTATGAGTTTTGTAGATGTCTGGAGGAATGTGCTCCACATCTCTTAACATCCCTTTTATTGGATTCTCAGAGAGGTAAGATACAATTATTACAGTTACATTGTCAATGAAAATGTTTACCAGTGTGTGTTGTTCAAATTATCATGATTTGCAGTTAGGCAGTTACTGTTACTTTGTAAGTAATACGGTTAATACTTATAAAAGTAGACAACAGTTGAGTAAGTTGTAACTGTAACACACTAGTCTAGTAACGACAGTTGAGTGTCCAGTCTGTTTTATGAAATGACATAATTTTTTAACCACAATAAAGTGTTTTTCTTCAAGTTTAACAACACATTTAACTGCGAGCACAGTATTTTAGTATTAAACAAGAGACATTAAACCGAGAAAGAACGCCCATATATTCTAGCGAAATACGTGTTTCGCTATTTACCAAGTTTTACTGCAGTCTTCCCCTATTTCGATATTCGTCGCCATATATTCTAGAACGACCAGACCAATGACTGACTAGAACTAAACTTAGGTACTGATACTATCTCTCTCTCGTGGGTCATACGGGATGATAGAGACAACCAAGGCTCTCCACATTTCAGACCTAAGTACTAGTAGTGTCAACCAGTTCCGTTGTTGACCGTCTTTCAAGTCATGAGGTTAAACTTTCTTATGGTATAATATATTTATACACACATATATAATGATTATATATGTGACAGGCAATGATGAAATTACTACATAAATGCTCAAAGATGATACAGCAATTAGCCAGGAGCAGCATCTATTCAATCATATATGGGAAGAAGAAATACTTTTAGAACAATCAATGGAAGGAAAGAATAAGTATAAGTGTTAAGATTCTATAATAGGTGGACTCAAAGATTGCAACAACTGAAGACCAAGACTTTGCAAAATCATTCTCATAGAAGCAAAGGAACTCTGAGAGAACAAGATGGTTTTAGACCTGGAAGAAGCTATTTATAAAGACTATATAATTGTCCCAAGACTTAACGTGGAGAAACATATTGAGAAGCAAGAAACTCTTGTCCTAAACTGCATCTATTTCAACAAGTTTTTTGGTAGCACACACACATAATCTCCCTGTGGAATATTATAGGTTGCCATGTGGATTCCAGACCACATAAGTATTCCAAGAAATTGGTAAATAGACTTATCTGGCAAAGGAAAGGTTATCCAGACTACAAGTGAACAAATCTGTTAGCTATCAAACTATTAGACGGGTCCTAAAAATATTGTCAAGAAAATGTTTGAACCATTGGTCTGCTGGAATGACTTACCAGACCATGTACAATGAGATGAATCGACCAAGATCTGAAGACACCATCGACCAGCTGCAACTTAGAGAGCAAAGCATCATCTTTCAGTTCAGAACAGGACATATTGGGTTGAATTTCTACTTGAACAAATCTCAACTCTTTTCAATTCAAATGTTGTATCAATCCTAACATATGCCAGCAGAGTTGGAAAATGACTAAAGATATAGAAAGCAAGTTGAATGCAATTGAAAATAGATGTCTGCGAAAAATAATGAATATAAAATGCAGTGAATTCAGAAGTGATGAAATCAGAGAAATGTCTGGCCAGCCACTAGTGACAACTGTTATAAGAAAGAGAAGATGGAGATATGTTGGACACACCTTGAGATGAAATGATCAACGAATATCAAAGCAGGCATTGAAGTGGGATGCAAAGGGTTCAAGAAAGAGAGGACAACATAAGGAGACCCTGAAACAAACTTTGCTGAGAGAGGCAAGAAATATCGGTCTCAGTTCCATGGAGGAGATTGAGCGAGTTGCCCAGGATAGAGTGGTATGTAGAAATTACTTGCAGGCCCTATGTAACAGTACGAGAGGAATTATTAATTATTATTATTATATCTCAACTCACCCACCACATTCCAGAAGCTGGAACTCTTGTCTTTACCCAGGTGGATGATGGAATTGGTTGTCCATCTTGCCTATTAAGCATAAGGGTGGGAGCTTTAATTTGTGTTCCAGGGTCAGATGAGTCATCCTTGTTATGTTATATCCGTGTTTATTTACTGTAGTCTTGATATTGTCTATTCATCTTTTTCTTGGTCTTCCCTTTGCTCTAGTACCTGACCTCTTTTTATTGTATGCTGTTATTGGTAGTATTCCATTCTCATTTAAATGTCTGAACCACTGCATTTGTTATCTTTCAATGTATTTGGTGCATGAAGTTATGCCCACTTTGCTTCTGATGTCCTCGTTTCATAGTCTTATCTTTCCTAGTGACACCCACCACCATCCTCAAGCATTTCATTTCACATGTGGTGTTTTACTTTCAGAGACCAAGTTTGGCACTGGTAACAAAGTGTTGGTAGAAAAATACTTGTTATCATCTGTCTTTTCACTTCCATCTTGGTCTTCGGGTGTTTTAGTACTGGTGCCAGCTGGTAGGTCACTGCATTTGCTTTTTATTGAAGCTGGAACTACCCAGAAGAAACAGTACAGCACATCTTGTTGAAGTGTCCTAAACTCAAGAAAGCTAGAAGAGACTTTCCAACATGCGCAGCTATACGAAACATTTCATATGATAGCTTGTCCTAGTGACATAAAACATGCAGACTTTATAGTTTGACGTTATAGATTCCCAAGTGTGAAAACTTGCAGCTCTGGTTAGAAGATGAAGAAAAATAATCTATATTCTCTCCTTGTCATCCACTGTCTCTTTATCCATTAATTTTGTCTGTCATCATCCAGATCATGATGTGTTTTGTTTTCATCAATTCATATTTGAAACAAAATTGGTTGTCTATCTGTTGCAAACATAACTATGACTGATTTTAATATTATTTCCCCTTCTACGAGCTGCTAATTTTCTAAAAGAGTGGTCCCAGAGATAAGATGTTTACCTCTGGACTTCATACTTGACTGTCAGATGCACATTTCCTTTGACCAATAGCTTTGGTTAGAAGGGATCACGCCTGTCTGTTGCTGGGGTTTGCAATGGGGGCAAAGAATAGTAACACTGTGTCCTATAAGGATGTCATAAGAGGCGACTGATGTAGGGTCTAGGGAAGCTACCCTAGTAAATAAAACGAGTCACAGAAATTAGATGTGCTGACCAGGGATGTAGTCTCCATGCATGCTAGGCGTGCCCCGCACACCTATGCCAGTAGAAAAATTATTCTGTTAAGTATTCCAGGCCTCATACCTCCTCCCTTCCCATTACTATTCAATCCAAATCACTGGGACGATTAATGCGATCAAAATATTTCAGTTTTTGTGACATAATGTTGTTTATATTCCATTCTTCTTCGATGTTCAGATATTCTATGATGTCTGTTTTTTTCTCTTTCTGTTCCGGGCGTTCTTAAAAATGTTCTGTGCACTTTGTTTCAAAATATTTGATTTGATTTTTTAATTTTTGTGTTGTTTCAGTATTTACAGCATGTGTTCTTCTTCTCTTCCGCCATTTACTTTTTTATAGAAGTGTTGGGGTGAAACGTAGTGATCTTGTGTGTGCTTGTTCTTCTCTTCCACCATTTCTTCTTTATAGAAGTGTTGGGGTGAAACGTAGTGATCTTGTGTGTGCTTGTTCTTCTCTTTCACCATTTACTTCTTTATAGAAGTGTTGGGGTGAAACGTAGTGATTTTGTGTGTGCTTGTTCTTCTCTTCCACCATTTACTTTTTATAGAAGTGTTGGGGGTGAAACGTAGTGATCTTGTGTGTGCTTGTTCTTCTCTTCCACCATTTACTTTTTATAGAAGTGTTGGGGTGAAACGTAGTGATCTTGTGTGTGCTTGTTCTTCTCTTCCACCATTTACTTCTTTATAGAAGTGTTGGGGTGAAACGTAGTGATCTTGTGTGTGCTTGTTCTTCTCTTCCACCATTTACTTTTTATAGAAGTGTTGGGGTGAAACGTAGTGATCTTGTGTGTGCTTGTTCTTCTCTTCCACCATTTACTTCTTTATAGAAGTGTTGGGGTGAAACGTAGTGATCTTGTGTGTGCTTGTTCTTCTCTTCCACCATTTACTTCTTTATAGAAGTGTTGGGGTGAAACGTAGTGATCTTGTGTGTGCTTGTTTTAAGGCACTTTGTAAGCTGATATTCATGTTCATAAGGCTGTTATTGATGCCGTCGCTCCATCTTTTGCGTGGTCTTCCTCTTGCCTTGTACTCATACTTTTTCTGTGTCGCTCTCTGTGGTAGGCGATACCAGGGCATTCTGGTCAGGTGTCCAAACCATTTAATCTGTTGTTCTTTTATGAATTGCATATCTGGTTTCACATCCAGTCTCCTTCTGATTTCTTCATTTCTAATTTTGTCTCTTATTGTCACACCTGCAGCTCTTCTAAGACACCTCATCTCTGTCGTTATGATTTTCCACTCATTAGCTGCTGTTATTGGCCATGTTTGACACTGGTAACATAGTGTTGGCCAGAAAATCGTTCTTATGAGATTTGCTTTAGGTGTTAGCGGTATCTCTTTATGTGACAACATTGGTGTTAACTGTCCCAGTACTTGGTTAGCTTTTGTGCAACGATTGCTGATTTCACTATCGATACTTCCATCTGCTGTGAAAATTGCTCCTAAGTATTTTGCCTCAATTGTTTTATGTCTACGTTCTGGAGTTTTATTGTAAGGCTTTCTGGTTGTCTACTTATTGCCATTGTCTCTGTCTTTATTATATTTATTTTCATGTTGTACTCCTCACCCTTGATGTTCACTAAGCTCAAATGGTTCTTGAGAGATTCTTCATTTTCTGCAATCAGTACTTGGTCATCTGCAAATAAAAGTTCTGAAATATTATTTTCTTTCTCATTCCTGCTTCTCTACTTATGTTGTCCATGTATATTATAAACAGCAGTGGGGAGAGCAGACATCCCTGTCTAACTCCTGAGTTTACTGTGAATGTTTTTGATGTTCCGACTTTTGTTCTTATGTAACTTTTATTTGAAATGTATAAACTCTTACAGACCTTGATGAGATGTTTGCTGATTCCATATTTTCTTAAACAATCCCATAGTTTGTTTCTATTGACTCTGTCGAAGGCCTTTTCCTGATCTATGAATGCCACACTACAGGTCTTGTTATGTTCTATTGCGCTTTCTGTCAGTTGTCTTAATGTGAATATCGGTACAGCTTTTATTTCGTCTGAAACCCATCTGTGCTTCTGATGCATGTGTTGTCACCGGAAAACTACATGTCGTCTTCAGACTTTTTACTTGTGTTTCCTTACTTGTGTTATGACATCGTTTCTACATACCAATTACTCTCTGAAACGACATGGTTGGTTAGTGTCCTTCTGATTTGTTTTGTACAATCTCCCTTTATTGTTAACTACGGAACCTAGATATTCAAAATTTGTAACGTTTTCAGTGTCTTCATTATGTAGCCTAGTGATCTGCTGTAAATATATGTTTGTAACATGAGTAGATCGTCTGCCCTACTAGAGACGGCACAAGATAGTGATGTTATGAACTGTGCAGACTATTAATGTCACAATAAACTGCTCCAGAGTTGAAGTCTAAATACCGAATATTGACAAGATCGACTACACACTCAAGTAATCAACGAGACTCATTTAAATGCTTGTAAAAGCATGCATGGCCACACAATTTGAAAAGAATGTATGCCAGTGTAATGGAAATGTGTGCACTATGTATTGAAACAAGCGAAGCATATCTCTAAGTTAAAGTATACCGGCCACCAAAGCAGCAGATGGCATATTTTTCCGCTTCTATGACTTAGTTCACTCAGCCAACAGAAAACATGAACCCTAAAAGGAGCGGAAAATCACAGACGTACAACTTCCTGAATTTGTGATTGACCATCTTTCCTTCTCCAGAGATGATTCGATGTGCGCACTATTAGGTCTTAAAATAACATCTAACCAGAGGCAACTGAGAATTAAAGACAACTGGTAATATGGTATAACGCCCGAGTGGTTACCGGGACCCAAATTAGGGTGTAAAGAATAGAACCAATGTTACCTGCCACGCATGTCGTAAGAGGCCACTGAGGAGGTTTGGCTGAAATCGAATGTACATGTCCTAAACGTGTAGAAGTCTACGAGTTTAGGGGCCTACCAAACCAATGTGCAACGTATACAAGTTCTTGGCAAAGATCAAACATATCACAAAGAGGGATTAAAATTGGTCGTAAAGAACGAACGCAAAGAAGAAGATATGGTATAAGAAAAATGGTACAAACAAGAATGTGAAAAGTGTTTTGGACACATAAAAGGGGTAGTATCACATAATGTGATAGTTGGAGGCGGGATGTCTAGTATATGAGAGAGAACAGAAAGACTTAGGCTGACAGACACGTTCTACACGGGCAGAAAAACTTAGGCTGACACTAGGGGTGGCTCGTCATTAAGGGCCAGTGGGGCCCGACCCCACCAATAACCGAAAGAGGGAATAACTTCCCGGAATAGACAAATAATAGTAAATACTAAAAAACCATGATTTTTCCGAAAATTGATATCTGGCCCCACCAAGAAAAATGACCACCAGCTGACGACACACGTTCTGCACAAGAAAAATGACCACGAGCTGACGACACACGTTATGCACAAGAAAAATGACCACCAGCTGACGACACACGTTCTGCACAAGAAAAATGACCACCAGCTGACGACACACGTTCTGCACAAGAAAAATGACCACCAGCTGACGACACACGTTCTGCACAAGAAAATGACCACCAGCTGACGACACACGTTCTGCACAAGAAAAATGACCACCAGCTGACACACGTTCTGCACAAGAAAAATGACCACCAGCTGACGACACACGTTCTGCACAAGAAAAATGACCACGAGCTGACGACACACGTTATGCACAAGAAAAATGACCACGAGCTGACGACACACGTTATGCACAAGAAAAATGACCACGAGCTGACGACACACGTTATGCACAAGAAAAATGACCACGAGCTGACGACACACGTTATGCACAAGAAAAATGACCACGAGCTGACGACACACGTTCTGCACAAGAAAATGACCACCAGCTGACGACACACGTTCTGCACAAGAAAAATGACCACCAGCTGACGACACACGTTCTGCACAAGAAAATGACCACCAGCTGACGACACACGTTCTGCACAAGAAAATGACCACCAGCTGACGACACACGTTCTGCACAAGAAAAATGACCACCAGCTGACGACACGTTCTGCACAAGAAAAATGACCACCAGCTGACGACACACGTTCTGCACAAGAAAATGACCACCAGCTGACGACACACGTTCTGCACAAGAAAAATGACCACCAGCTGACGACACACGTTATGCACAAGAAAAATGACCACCAGCTGACGACACACGTTCTGCACAAGAAAATGACCACCAGCTGACGACACACGTTCTGCACAAGAAAATGACCACCAGCTGACGACACACGTTCTGCACAAGAAAAATGACCACGAGCTGACGACACACGTTCTGCACAAGAAAAATGACCACCAGCTGACGACACACGTTATGCACAAGAAAAATGACCACCAGCTGACGACACACGTTATGCACAAGAAAAATGACCACCAGCTGACGACACACGTTCTGCACAAGAAAAATGACCACCAGCTGACGACACAGTTCTGCACAAGAAAATGACCACGAGCTGACGACACACGTTCTGCACAAGAAAAATGACCACCAGCTGACGACACACGTTCTGCACAAGAAAATGACCACCAGCTGACGACACACGTTCTGCACAAGAAAATGACCACCAGCTGACGACACAGTTCTGCACAAGAAAAATGACCACCAGATGACGACACACGTTCTGCACAGGAAAATGACCACCAGCTGACGACACACGTTCTGCACAAGAAAAATGACCACGAGCTGACGACACACGTTCTGCACAAGAAAAATGACCACCAGCTGACAACACACGTTCTGCACAGGAAAATGACCACCAGCTGACGACACACGTTCTGCACAAGAAAATGACCACCAGCTGACGACACACGTTCTGCACAGGAAAATGACCACCAGCTGACAACACACGTTCTGCACAGAAAAATGACCACCAGCTGACGACACACGTTCTGCACAAGAAAATGACCACCAGCTGACGACACACGTTCTGCACAAGAAAAATGACCACCAGCTGACGACACGTTCTGCACAAGAAAAATGACCACCAGCTGACGACACACGTTCTGCACAAGAAAATGACCACCAGCTGACGACACACGTTCTGCACAGGAAAATGACCACCAGCTGACAACACACGTTCTGCACAGGAAAATGACCACCAGCTGACGACACACGTTCTGCACAAGAAAATGACCACCAGCTGACGACACACGTTCTGCACAAGAAAAATGACCACCAGCTGACGACACACGTTCTGCACAAGAAAATGACCACCAGCTGACGACACAGTTCTGCCAAAAAAATGACCACCAGCTGACGACACACGTTCTGCACAAGAAAAATGACCACCAGCTGACGACACACGTTCTGCACAAGAAAATGACCACCAGCTGACGACACACGTTCTGCAAAAAAATGACCACCAGCTGACGACACACTTATGCACAAGAAAATGACCACCAGCTGACGACACGTTCTGCACAAGAAAAATGACCACCAGCTGACGACACACGTTCTGCACAAGAAAATGACCACCAGCTGACGACACACGTTCTGCACAAGAAAAATGACCACCAGCTGACGACACACGTTCTGCACAAGAAAATGACCACCAGCTGACGACACACGTTCTGCACAAGAAAAATGACCACCAGCTGACGACACACGTTCTGCACAAGAAAATGACCACCAGCTGACGACACACGTTCTGCACAAGAAAAATGACCACCAGCTGACGACACACGTTCTGCACAAGAAAATGACCACCAGCTGACGACACACGTTATGCACAAGAAAAATGACCACCAGCTGACGACACACGTTATGCACAAGAAAAATGACCACGAGCTGACGACACACGTTATGCACAAGAAAAATGACCACCAGCTGACGACACACGTTCTGCACAAGAAAAATGACCACCAGCTGACGACACACGTTATGCACAAGAAAAATGACCACCAGCTGACGACACACGTTATGCACAAGAAAAATGACCACCAGCTGACGACACACGTTATGCACAAGAAAATCAGAATGGTGATTTTATTTTCGTTCGCCCGCACACAGTGCCGACACCATTTCGCCTCTAAATGACTTTTATGCAAAGGCTTGCTTTCCTATCTACATTATACTTCGCCATTCAGGCAGGTCTTACTCCGACTTAGAGGGACTAGAAATTAAGATTGCCAAGTAAAGTATCAGGTTAGTCTAACTCACGTACCGTTTGCACACCGATATAAATCTAATTTTTGGTTGCCAAAATAGCCTCCGACCCCGGAATTTCATAGCACGTGGTCTCTATCGGTGACCCTAATGATGATGATGAATCTTCGAATGTTTGTTTCTGTTTTCATGAAATACGTCCATTTCGGCTATAAATTTACATTTCGAAGGCTGACATTTTTATCTTCTAACTGCGTATTCATAAAAATATCCAAAACATTCCGTCGACTTTTGTATGAATAAGCCGAATACGATCGCGAGAGTATGAATACGACTGATGGAGAACTGGGTGGAGGTACTAGTACAGACAATGATCAGAGAAATCACCTTTATTTTTGTCCCTGTGCACGCAGGAGTTAGGAGTAATGAACGAGCTGATAGATTGGCTGGCATAGCTACAATATCAGAGGGAGCTGCAATGGATCGAAGTGACATTCTTCACGCATTGAGAGAGTCTTTCCGAACAGGGGAGTTTCAGGGCTGTGAATCCCACTCGCTGACCAGATTGAAGAGATGGGTGTCAATATTGGTGCAGCCCGAAAAGAACGACATACTAAAAATGCAAAGAGATTGATTAATCAACATCGAACTGGCGTGTTGGGTCGCTGAGGGGGCGGGGAGATCGGATCACCTATGGACATGTCTGGAGTGCTGTGATGATAGTCCTCATATAACTGATAACTGATGGAGGAAAACTGTATTACACATCTTCACCTATATTAATTGTTTTTTTTTCATACATTTATATATATTTGTATATTCAGTTATATAGAAACTGAAAGAAAATTGATACTTGCAAGATTACAAAATAACGGAAACTAAAATGTAGTCACTGGAGTGAATATTTGGATGAAGGGCAGTCGTTCAGTTACAATTTTGACATCAGTGTCGTGCTATGGTATATAGAGGCGGGCGCATCATGGGGGATCGTAAGGGGGCGGCATACGCAGCGAAATCAACATACAATTTGAACCATTCAATAATTAGATATCTTTACGCAACGCTTTTCTATATTGATCTGTGTTATTCCGAAATTGATGTATACGATTTATCGCACTCCTCTGAAGTTCAATAAGCCAAACAAAACTTAGAAATCTGTCATTAATTTCTATTCAATCTACATTGGCTGTCACTCGACTAAAGTTAATTTCATATCCTTTACAGGACTTTGCGAATCAACCCTAGCTTTTTAATGCTATTTGTGATTATTCTAGGCATTATTGCGTTCAGTAGTTTGCCATTGCTTTCTGAACAGGTGGTGCCATCGTCTTTTGTAAAAATCCACGCGGAACAATTTGCAACCAAATTCTCCGCAGAGTGATTCTAACTCAGAACGTCGGGGTTGATAGACCGAGTCACTATCCCCTAATCCACAGACGCCAATCACAATCGAAGGTTATTTAAAAAAAAAACACATTTGAGAGGCGACATTTCGAAGACTTGCATCATACTGAGAGAATATGCCGCACGGTCCTGTTTGACATTCATGTTAACCAAATATTGATGCAGTAACTGTCGGTAATTTAGCAATCTGTTCTCTTCTTTTGTCATCACAATCTGTTCAATCAAAACCATAAATTGATATGTCTATTACGACATTGCCGCTACCATTTTGTTGACTTTAATCTGAAGTTCATGGCTGAACTTGATGGTATATTTGTCTTCTCCAAGTGGAAACATGATTTTATTCTTATTGTTCATGTTTGTTGGCCTACACGCTCTGATATAACCAATAAATGGTTCGCCTTAGCTTGAAAAGAGCGTGCCTCGGCGTAAGCGGGCCTCGGCTTAAAGAGGCTTTGATCCCCTACTTAACAAACAAACAAAAACAATTAGATAATATGGCATGGCGTCATAGCATACGCAATGTGCACCTCGGATATAATGTTGATTTCATTGTTACGCCTAGTCAAAATAATATCACGCTTTTGGATTGTTTTGATAAGCAATCAATGAGATCCGCTTTTTAAACTGATTTTCCATGTTGACAACATTTTGACGTTCAGTGCATGAGCATGCCCCAGAAATGGCTGATTAAAACATGGTATGTAAGCTATACACACTGAAGAACTTTATTAAATCATAACTCGGTAACCGAATGCAAACATGAGAAGAATGTCGTCTACGGCCTCTTGGGTAGAATGGGATCTGCGGCATCCACGTAGGAAGAGAAACTTTATGGTGGAACTGAAATCCTGAAACAAATTATCGATTTTAATATTTGAAATCACAATCTGCAATGAGTGTCAGTTGCAGAAGAAGAATACTTAATATACATATACTTTTCCCTTGGTTATCATATACATATACTTTCCCCTTGGTTATCATATACTTTTCCCTTGGTTATCATATACATATACTTTTCCCTTGGCTATCATATACATATACTTTTCCCTTGGCTATCATATACATATACTTTTCCCTTGGTTATCATATACTTTCCCTTGGTTATCATATACTTTCCCTTGTTATCATATACATATACTTTCCCCTTGGCTATCATATACATATACTTTTCTCTTGGTTATCATATACATATACTTTTCTCTTGGTTATCATATACATATACTTTCCCCTTGGCTATCATATACATATACTTTTCTCTTGGTTATCATATACATATACTTTTCTCTTGGTTATCATATACATATACTTTCCCCTTGGCTATCATATACATATACTTTTCCCTTGGTTATCATATACATATACTTTCCCCTTGGTTATCATATACATATACTTTTCCCTTGGTTATCATATACATATACTTTTCCCTTGGCTATCATATACATATACTTTTCCCTTGGTTATCATATACATATACTTTTCCCTTGGTTATCATATACATATCCCTTGGAAGACAGAAGAAGGAGAAAAGTGATTCTACAGACTGAAAGGATCAAAAGAATGCCTCACCATCCACTGCATGAAAAAATGGCGGCTAGAACAAAGAACAGACTAAAGCGCACAAGTCTAAACCACAAAGCAAAAGAAATAGGAAAGTCATACTTGGAACTACTAAATCATAATTCCATACCTGAAGAATTGCTTTTGATCACTGGAACCAGACTCAGTACCACTAAACTTCTCAACCTCCATCCCTAAATTATTAAGCAAAGATGCCGAGCCTAATCTAGTGAAAAAGCAATTACAATGGAACATCTCCATTACATGTTTCCAGAAGACAGCTGGATAAGAATTTACACAGATGGATCGGCAATGAGGCAACCATGAATGGTGGAGCAGGAGTGTACATTAGGCACCCAGATGCTACCACTGTGTCTCTAGCGGCTCCTACTGGAAGAATATGTTCCAACTACAAAGCAGAACTCATAGCCCTTCTGATGGCAGCACAGCACATGAATAAGCTGCAAGCAGCTGCAAGCAAGATGGTATTTTTACAGACTCATTGTCAGCTATACAAGCCCTGGAGGCTAAATCCACTGACAGCACAGTACAAAAACTACAAAGAGAACTTGCTCAGCTTTCAGAAAAGGCAGAAATTCACTTGCAGTGGATTCCATTTCACTGTGGCATTGCAGGCAATGAGAGTGCTGATGTCTTAGCTAAGGAGGGCAGTGCCAAAGAGCAAATTTACCAAACTCTTGTCTTTTCAAGAGGTCAAAACCCTCATACAGAGAAAATCTGCAGTAGACTGGAAGACAAACACTGGATATGATTATGGAAAAGACTCCTCAAAGACCTAAGCAGAACAGACCAGGTCATTATATTTCGACTATGCACCCGGACACTGCAGACTCAACAAACACTTATACAGACTAGGAATAAGTCAAACAGCTCTCTGCCAGTGTCAGCAGGCAGAACAGACACCAGAGCATATCCTGCAAGACTGTCCTCTTCTGTGTGAGCTGAGAAGCAACATGTGGCCACACCCAGTCGACCTGAAAACTAAGCTTTGGGGAAACCTGACAGACCTGAAGCTGTCTGCCCAGTTTGTGGTCCACAGTAAATTAGCGCATGACCAGAGATCGCTGAAGAAGAAGAAGATATACATATACTTTTCCCTTGGTTATCATATACATATACTTTTCCCTTGGCTATCATATACATATACTTTTCCCTTGGCTATCATATACATATACTTTCCCTTGGTTATCATATACATATACTTTCCCTT
Source organism: Arion vulgaris (assembly GCA_020796225.1). NCBI lineage: Eukaryota > Metazoa > Mollusca > Gastropoda > Stylommatophora > Arionidae > Arion > Arion vulgaris. Next base: position 40,434,665 of record CM036768.1, read on the forward strand.
GGGTATCATATACATATACTTTTCCCTTGGTTATCATATACATATACTTTTCCCTTGGCTATCATATACATATACTTTTCCCTTGGTTATCATATACATATACTTTTCCCTTGGCTATCATATACATATACTTTTCCCTTGGCTATCATATACATATACTTTTCCCTTGGCTATCATATACATATACTTTTCCCTTGGCTATCATATACATATACTTTTCCCTTGGCTATCATATACTTTCCCTTGGTTATCATATACTTTCCCTTGGTTATCATATACATATACTTTCCCTTGGTTATCATATACATATACTTTCCCTTGCTATCAGTGACTGCTCGATAATGTGTTGTCATTACTGCTTCTCTCTACCCTTCCTCCCCATATGAGAGTATGTATGCTTTAGTTAGAATGTGCTATAGGAAAAATGTCTTCTATAGTTCTGCCACCTTGCAGTGTCTAACATTGCGCGGTCATTGATATGCAGTTCAGTCAAAGCTCGTATTAGGGAATTTTTTGGCCCGTTCCGCTTCATTGGCTGTGTAAGTAGGCAGTAAATAGTGTTTCGTCTGAGATCTGTGCTGTGCTCCCTTTTAGACCACGAAGCAACTAGTTTATACACGACTCGGCTACCTGTGTAATGTTAGTTCATGTGTGTACGGTCATGTCAATCAGATGACTTTGTTAAGTGTAAGATGACATCGACTCTGGTGTCCTGTGTTCTAATGTGTGAGATTGCTTAGGCTTCTAGTCGTCGTGAATTTAACAGAGGCCGTGGCACCGTAAAACTGTTCGAAACATGGACTTATACTGTAATGTTATGTTTTCACTTTCACTACGGTGTCATACTTTTAAGCTGGATTTCAAAATAGTGCTTCGTAACATTTTCGAGTATTGACCGTCTGTATTCAAGGACACTCATCTGTTAAGCCTCCTTGTTTCATTAGTCTCTGACAGCTCTGGATTCCTTTACCACACAGTTTCTCGTCTGATTTTCTTTACGTCTCATCCGGTGGTTTGCGGGTCAAAGACATAACTTAGACATAGTTATATTGTTGCTGTTCTATGGACGTATGACATATACTGTTTCTTTTACCACATGTCTGCTATTATCTAGTGACTAAACATCATTTAAATGTGATTTGAAAGTAACATATTTGTCGTTGAAGATCGTCATATTTACATCGCTAGTAGTAACTAGTAGACCTACTATCGATTCATTTGTGTACTACATACCTGTAACTACATGTGTGCTATCATCTATGTATCTGAGAGCTGGAGAATAAATCTAAATAAGAATGTTATAGAAGTGTTGCGGATCGCTTACAAAGAAAAGAAAAACGAATTTGTTATAGGAATTAAATAACTACGATGGCATGTCCAGCAAGAAGCCTAGAAGTCCATTCTGGCAGTAGTCCTGAGGAGTGGTGAAACGTCGTATGATTCGGACATGTGAACAGATATAACTACCTTTCAAACACAGTTCTTCATGGAACATTCGAGTGTAGAAGAAGAGGAAGATAAACAATGATAACATCAATGATTGATCAGGAAATGACTTTTACCACATACGTCTGCCTAGCAGAGGAAAGATAACTTTGGAGAAACTTTTGTGTTGACGACATTGAATCCTAATAATAATTTTAATGAATAGGTTATTTGCTTTATTATTGTTATACAGTATTACACACTGTATTTCACTATTTGCACTTCTTAAGACATAATTTACTAACGGGCAGTAACGGGTAGGTGTTAATATTGTTAAGTCTTCTGATATATTAATATTATTGACTTGCCTCTTGGTGCTGTAGTAGAGTAGATGTGGCATGTGGTGGTAGCCAGATTATCATGTTTGATGATTAATTATTAAATTTATTTCCCCAATCACCTGTAACAGTGTGACAAGAAAAGAAAGAAAGATTTATTTCCCCAATCACCTGTAACAGTGTGACAAGAAAAGAAAGAAAGATTTATTTCCCCAATCACCTGTAACAGTGTGACAACGAATGAATGAAAGATTTATTTCCCCAATCACCTGTAACAGTGTGACAAGAAAAGAAAGAAAGATTTATTTCCCCAATCACCTGTAACAGTGTGACAAGAAAAGAAAGAAAGATTTATTTCCCCAATCACCTGTAACAGTGTGACAACGAATGAATGAAAGATTTATTTCCCCAATCACCTGTAACAGTGTGACAAGAAAAGAAAGAAAGATTTATTTCCCCAATCACCTGTAACAGTGTGACAACGAACAAATGAAAGATTTATTTCCCCAATCACCTGTAACAGTGTGACAATGAAAGAAAGAAACACCTGTAGTTGGCGTAGGATATATGTATACAATTGAATGATTCAGGCTTCTAAACACACTTATGTTGTATGTCCTCTTATCACAGCCAGACTGAAAGACTCTTGATCTCTAGCTAGTTATTCTGTCTTCTCCATCATCATCATGGTTTTGATTACTGTGTAAGCCTACTGTGTGATTACACGTCTTATCTTTGTCATACCCTTTCTCATCTTCCTGGAACCATGACATCAATTATTGCTGTCTTGTATCTAAACTGCTGTGACATTTAACATGACTAAAATATTTATATTTCCAAGAAAAGCAACTGTTTATTAGCAGATTGTCTTATATTTCTAAGTCTTCTAGAATATTTTATTTTCCTCTTCTTTATCTTGAAGATTTATTCTCTAGCACTTTGTTTCAAGACATATTTGCATAATTAACCCTTTGAACCCTGGCCACCTGTACCTTAAAATCCCTTCCTGGGTATCCTGGGCAAAAACATCAAAGTTATATTAAAACATGATAATTTAGCACTCTTAAGTGCTCTATAATTTGTTATTGACGTATTCCATCATCTCCGTTATTCCTGCTTATTATATATTTGCAGAATACTAAACTTTAACATTTACTTGATTTAATATGTGGGCACAGCCGCGAATACTCCTGTATATGATTTCTCTCCATATTGAACACATATAGCTTGAATATCAATCGATTAAAACAATTCTTTCTCATCTAAATGATGATCTAACTCACTTTCGATATCCTTATCAGAATAATCATATTCTAAGTCTAATTTTTCTTCAGATTTATTCAAAACAAGTTCTGCTCAGCTTTCAGAAAAGGCAGAAATTCACTTACAGTGGATTCCATCTCACTGTGGCATTGCAGGCAATGAGAGTGCCGATGTCTTAGCTAAGGAGGGCAGTGCCAAAGAGCAAATTTACCAACCCTTGTCTTTTCAAGAGGTCAAAACCCTCATATAGAGAAAATCTGCAGTAGACTGGAAGACAAATACAGGATATGATTATGGAAAAGACTCCCTCAAAGACCTAAGCAGAACAGACTAGTTCATTATATTTCGACTACGCACCGGACACTGCAGACTCAACAAACACTTATATAGACTAGGAATAAGTCAAACAGCTCTTTACCAGTGTCAGCAGGCAGAACAGACACCAGAGCATATCCTGCAAGACTGTCCTCTCCTGTGTGAGCTGAGAAGCAGCATGTGGCCACACCCAGTTGACCTGAAAACTAAGTTTTGGGGAAACCTGACAGATCTGAAGCTGACTGCCCAGTTTGTGGTCCACAGTAAATTAAGCGCATGACCAGAGATCACTGAAGAAGAATAATAATTCAAAACAAGTTCAAAGCTTGCTCTGTTATACTTTTAGAATGACCATTTCCGAAAACTATCTTTTCAACATGAAAATACTTAACTAATTACCTTATCAGTACAAAAAAATCACACAACAGCATCGGCTATCTCTCAAAACAATGTAGAACATGTGGCTTGTGTTTGATGTCACATTTGTACACAATTTATTTTCAAATACCGCAAAATAGTGAAAACATATTCTCAGACCGATATTCCGGGAGCTCGTGATATGCAGCGCTTACATTTAATCCCGAAATATCGGGAGCCTGAGTTCTAAGGGTTAATATGGTATAATTAGACTTGTGAAGCTGTATGGGTATAGTATCTGTATGTATTGTTAATTTGTTGCCACTTCCATCAACCACTAATGAAATCTTGTATCCTACTATTTGCACATTTCAGTGTTGCAGAGAGGAGGCTGATGTAGTTTTCTGTACATCACAATGTGTTTGGCTTGATATAAAATCATATTGAATTTAGTTAGTGTCCTGTTGATTTCTTTCAGCCATTTATTTACTGTGTCTCCCTCTTGTCTTGCAGCCTAATGTTCTCATATAGTATGTTCTTTACTTGCTGCACATTGATTGGGATCCATTCTGACCAAATTCTCAAAGCAATTTATTCTGAAATGATTGTTGTAATCATTGACTGGCGTTATTCCAATGAAATGATTGTTGTAAGTAATTATTGACTGGCGTTATTCCAATGATCTTTCTCAGTGTTTCATGTCTTGTATGGTCACTTCTTGTCTTACCTACAGAATTTTATATGCATCTCATCTCACATGTTGTAATTTTACATTTATATCCCACTCTGGTAGCACAGTGTAGGTACCTATTCAGGCTATCTATTCATTTGCATTTTTTGTTTGCATAGTAACATTGTTTTGCTTCAGAACTGATGCTGTATGGTAGTTTATGTTGTTTATCTTCTAGTTTTGATTTCTCTATCTGAACTATCATCATCTGCAAACACATATCATCATTTTCAAAAAATAGTACCACTGTAACCTACAAGGCATGTCGTAAGAGGTGACTGAGGTAGGGTCTAGGGAAGCTACCCTAGTAAATAAAAAGAGCTGCCGAAATCGGATGTGCTGGTCTACTTGTAGGAGCATAACTTGCACAGCGTATAGTTGATCTTAGGCTCAGATAACATACAAATCACAAAGGTGGTTAACAAGGGGTCTATATGGAGCATTTGAAGATCTACAAATATCAACTCGTTCATAGAATCTGGTGGGACAGATAGTGGGCATCTGTAGCTTAAACGGTAGTGAGCTCGATCACAACACAAGCGTACCTAGTTCAAACTTCGCGCAGGCAGTTTGGAAGCAAATTCAAATTTGTTTGGCGGGGTTTTACGAATCGGTAAAAATAGACCTCACCATTAATAAAGCAATGGCAAACTACTGAATGCGTAGGTGGTGCCTAGAAAGTCAACGGGTTTACTGTTGTTACTGTTGCTGGCAAACTTCTGTAAAGGAAATGTCTCGATTTTAATTTTGTTTCAATAGAATCTAACAGTTTTTGTCATGTTATCCAGATAGATGATAAATTAATAAGAGTGGTGATAACATGCAACACTGTTGTCATATTCATGTTATAGGAAAACCAGTTTGTCATGTTATCCAGATAGATGATAAATTAAGAGTGGTGATAACACGCAACACTGTTGTCATATTCATGTTATAGGAAAACCAGTTTGTCATGTTATCCAGATAGATGATAAATTAAGAGTGGTGATAACATGCAACACTGTTGTCATATTCATGTTATGGAAAACCAGTTTGTCATGCTTTTATCCAGATAGATGATAAATTAAGTGGTGATAACAATACAACACTGTTGTCATATTCATGTTATGGAAAACCAGTTTGTCATGTTATCAGATGATGGTAAATTAAGTGGAGTGGATTAGACAGTTCAACATTTGTTGTCATATGGCATTATGAACACCAGTTTGTCATGTTATCCAGATAGATGATAAATTAAGAGTGGTGATAACACGCAACACAGTTGTCATATTCATGTTATAGGAAAACCAGTTTGTCATGTTATCCAGATAGATGATAAATTAAGAGTGGTGATAACACGCAACACAGTTGTCATATTCATGTTATAGGAAAACCAGTTTGTCATGTTATCCAGATAGATGATAAATTAAGAGTGGTGATAACACACAACATTGTTGTCATATTCATGTTATGAAAAAACCAGTTTGTCATGCTGACATTTGTATACATAAATGTTCATTTTGTGTGTACATGTCTCCAATATTATCTAATAGCTGATCAATAACACTGTTTTAATTATTTATCTGTCATAATTTACTCCATCTTTGTTTTGCTCAAGATTCTGGTAAAATCTTCACTGTTGGAGGCATGTGATTAATGACCAGATTTGTACAATTGTATCTATCTGTGTTTTCTGAAGGAACTTATAACACCAGAGACAACTAACCAGTTCATAGGATACTTTCAAATTTTGAGAATAAAACATAAAGAAATTCCATGGACATGTCTTCCTGAATCCACTGCATGTAACTCTTTATCCCTCAATGTTGTCTGTAGGACTCGATCAAGAGAATAGTCCTGAGATTAATAACAAAGAAAGAGATGCAATGCTTCCTGAGAATAGTAATGCTCAAACACAGGGAGACTTGGACCAAAGAGATTCAGAACAATCTCGTAAAGAAAGAGATCATACTCTGATCAGCTCAGAAAACGCATCAGGAAAAGAGTAAGTTATATTTATTCTTAGTTTTGTATAAGGACAAACAAAATGTGAATTATGATATGTCTTCTGAAACTTCTTCTATTTTTGTTCTACATCTACCACTTGTTAAACAATTTCTTGTACATCTACCACTTGTTAAACAATTCCTTGTACATCTACCACTTGTTAAAAAATTTCCCTTTGTACATCTACCACTTGTTAAACAATTCCTTGTACATCTACCACTTGTTAAACAATTCCTTGTACATCTACCACTTGTTAAACAATTTCTTGTACATCTACCACTTGTTAAACAATTCCTTGTACATCTACCAATTGTTAAACAATTCCTTGTACATCTACCACTTGTTAAACAATTCCTTGTACATCTACCACTTGTTAAACAATTCCTTGTACATCTACCACTTGTTAAACAATTCCTTGTACATCTACCACTTGTTAAACAATTCCTTGTACATCTACCACTTGTTAAACAATTCCTTGTACATCTACCACTTGTTAAACAATTTCTTGTACATCTACCACTTGTTAAACAATTCCTTGTACATCTACCACTTGTTAAACAACTCCTTGTACATCTACCACTTGTTAAACAACTTCTTGTACATCAACCACTTGTTAAACAACTACTTGTACATCAACCACTTGTTAAACAACTTCTTGTACATCAACCACTTGTTAAACAACTACTTGTACATCAACCACTTGTTAAACAACAACTTGTACATCTACCACTTGTTAAACAATTCCTTGTACATCAACCACTTGTTAAACAACTACTTGTACATCAACCACTTGTTAAACAACTTCTTGTACATCTACCACTTGTTAAACAACTTCTTGTGATTTGTGCTTTATATTTTCCATGTAAGAAAGCGATTGAAGCAGACATGCTTATCACCTAAAGTCAATTATAATTGTTGAAATAATCAAACCTTCCAATCTCAGGTTGACATGCATGCCATGGCTGATTCATGAACAGAAAACTACTAATTATAGTTTGTTAGAGTATACATAGAATACTCAAGCAGCATTAGCAATATGATCAAGAGTACTAATAGATAAACTCTGTCATAACTATGATATTGAAATCCAACAATCAAGATGGCAGCTGCAAAGCTATTGAACACCAAGCTTACTTCACAAGCCGTGGTATTTTTGACAGATGCAAAATCATCACTCCAAACACTTCAGTCTAGAAAATTACCAGTTCTACAGGCTCTATTGTCTGAACTGTTCAACCAGTACACAGTCATCTTGCAGTGAATACAATCTCAGTGGTGAATACCATCTCAATGTGAAATACCATCTCAATATGGAATACCAGCTCAATGTGGAATACCAGGAAATCAAGTGGTCAAGAAAGATACTGCAGGAGACAAACCAGATGTACGATTCATCAAAAGAAAAGAATGATTAAATCAATCAGAAAGTCATCACTACTAACATACGGGTTACTACTAAAATATGAGCAGATTAGAACAAGTTGTAATTCTGAGCCTCAGAACAGGACACAAATTGACTTTGCAGCCACTTGTATGCAAAATTCAAAATTACCAATTCAGCTGTATGTATGTAGAGACAGGAATCCTTCATGCTTCAAGACTTTCCCAAATTTAATATACTGAGTCACTCTCACTGACCTCGGGGAAACAATAATGGAAAGAAAACTACACTGTATGAACTACACAAGACGATGCATTTTATACAAGAGAAAACATTGTATGTATCGACAATATTTCTATGAAATGTAGGAAAGGAAGGATCTGATTGTTGTTTGGTGTGAATGTGTTGTGCACTGTGAAACTGTTTGGTGTGAATGTGTTGTGCACTGTGAAACGTGTCTGTTTGTTTCATATGAACAAGATGAAACTTGCAGTGACTACATTGCTGATCTTGTTGTATATTGTTATAAACATATTTCTGTTATACATGTAATAACAACTCTCTATAAACATTTCTAAACATGTAGTAACAACTCTATAAACATATTTTGTTATACATGTGTAACACTCTATAAACATATTTTTGTTATACATGTAGTAACAACTCTCTATAAACATTTGTTAAACATGTAGTAACAACTCTCTATAAACATATTTCTGTTATACATGTAGTAACAACTCTCTATAAACATATTTCTGTTATACATGTAGTAACAACTCTCTATAAACATATTTTTTTTATACATGTAGTAACAATTCTTTTACTCTCATTGACTAATACTTTCTGTAGGAATACTTTTGAAATCAATTCCATTCGGTCAGCTCACACAACAAGCAGCGGTGTCAAGATGAAACTGATATCTGTGGAAACTGATCAGGTCTATGAAGAAGTAAGTTCCTCCATAGATATTTCTGGACATATTTTTATATATACTAAATGCTCTGGCTGCTGGCTGCAACCAACCCATCCCCTAGCTATGGGACAAACAGCAGTCGTCCTCTCTCTCCCTTGAGGAGGACATCCTTTTTCTTGTCTTCTACTTATTACACCTTCCCCAAGCATATGGGGATTAAACTATAGTGTCCGGGGAGCACACCCTGCATAAAAGTCTGGATTGGTGACACAAAACTGAAGTCACATAGAGTAGGATGCTCCAGACAAACTCAGGAAGACAGATCTCATCAGCAGGGGACTGCAACTGTTTAGAGAACAAACTCAAAAAAGGATGTCATCAGAAACGGAATGTGTCAGCCATTATTTGCAGGGAGGAATCAAAATATACGAATGACTCAATGGCCAGGCCATGGCCATATATGAATGTAGTAGAATTCATTAGTATTTCATTAGTATTTCAGTAGTATTTCAGTAGTATTTCAGTAATATTTCAGTAGTATTTCAGTAGTATTTCAGTAGTATTTGTATGAATTCTAGGATCTGCAGACAATGGACTTCTGGTTTAAGAACCATTGGTCTATAGTGTATATGATATTAAATGAATGAGTTCATGAAAGCATGCAGATTTATTGGAAGTTCATTTTTCTATCATTTCAGAATGGTCCTCATGTTGTTTGGGAGACGCATCATATTAGTCTTCAGAAGGTAGAGTGAAGCTTTGTTTCTTACTAGTGATGTATAAGTCAATTTATCTCTAAACACATTTAAATCTGTTTAGTCTCTCACTGTTGACATTGAAATCTATGTTGTAGTCTCATGCTATTAGTGGGTGTATCTGTCTAGTTTCTTACTGTTGACATTGAAATCTATGTTGTAGTCTCATGCTATTAGTGGCTGTCTGTCTAGTCTCTCACTGTTGACATTGAAATCTATGTTGTAGTCTCATGCTATTAGTGGCTGAGTCTGTCTAGTTTCTCACTGTTGACATTGAAATCTATGTTGTAGTCTCATGCTATTAGTGGCTGAGTCTGTCTAGTTTCTCACTGTTAGCACTGAAGTTAGTCTCTTATTGTTAGACCATACTTCTTTCTTCTTCGAATGCTTGATATCAACCACTTGTTAACTCTTTCCACGCTTTAAGCCGCACACTGCGCCATGGCGGAAGTCCGTTGCACGCTTTAAGCCGCACACTGCGCCATAGAGTTGCTTCCTTATAAGAAGTCTTTCTAGTTTTACTTCTTCTGTTTTACTTATAGTACTTTTTAACCTTGTTATTCTGTTAGGTTGTCCAGTTTACTTCAATTTAGTATATAATAATATATATATGTTTATTTATTGATAAGTAGTTGATCGTAGTTTTTTTTTTTTTTTTTTTTACTTCCTTGAATTAACTGCTTAAAAATTGAGGAAATAAATGGGCGTGGAAAGAGTTAACCACTCTGTGTGATTTGTATGTTATCTGAGCCTAAGAGTAATTGTACATTCTGTCAGTTATGTGCCTATAATTAGGCAAGCACATTCGATTTCTTCGATGCTTTTTATTTACTAGGTAGCTTCTCTAGGTCATACATCAGTCGCTCTACGACATGCCTTGTAGGTCACAGTGGTACTATTCTTTGCTTCTCTTACAGGTCCTGGCACCACACAGGTGAGACCACACTAGAAGGATGAATTGTAAGAAGATGGGCAAAAAGAAGGCAAGGCTACAAATAAAAGAATATTATCAAGAGATAGGACAAACGGAAGACACGGCGAAATAGAAGAATATTATCAAGAGATAGGACAAACGGAAGACACGGCGAAATAGAAGGGTTACAAATCAAAGATAAATAGTAAAGGTCCCCACTTGCTCTATTCTTACGTTTAACAAATAAAAGCAGATTTTAGGAACATAAAACCCAACTTGGCTGCATCTCCTGAGTTATACTGTAGCATGGTGTCAGATCTGACTGAGTTATACTGTAGCATGGTGTCAGATCTGACTGAGTTATACTGTAGCATGGTGTCAGATCTGACTGAGTTATACTGTAGCATGGTGTCAGATCTGACTGAGTTATACTGTAGCATGGTGTCAAATCTGATTGGGGAGGATAACTGAGCCGGCATGCTTGTATCACATTTGTAATTACTTACTCCTGATTTCTTCTAAAAGATTTTAAAAATCTGATAGTTCAATGATTGTAACAGTTATATTTGAGACTTATTCTGGTCAACAAAACCTCTATGGTTATTAGTGTATTCTTGTAGTCAATTATCTAGACAGTCAATTTTTATTTGATAACCTATAATTCCCCTATATTGTATACTTATATATATTTGATAGTGTGGGCTGACAATTACTTATTGCCTACTGTCATAGCAACCATTTGTACACATGGTTGGCCCAGATTGGGTATATGCAATGTTGTTATTATAATTAAAACTTATTGCCCTACTAGATCTCTATTACAGATTTCTGTTTGAGTTAGTATTGAAACTTGTTGAACATAGAACTGTAGAAAGTCATAGAATAAATATAGGTCTATATGTATCATTGATGCCCGTCTGCCCAGCGTGTTCATAGCGTGTTGACTACGGGTGACTATCCCTCTGTGTATGCGGGTTCAATTCGGGATGGCAGAAAAAGCCACAGATTCCCCAGATTTGCTGTGTTCGTGGCACCGAACCGAAGGGTTACGATGTCCATGGCACTGAAGAGCTGAAAAGCTCAAGTGCTTCTGGATCCAAAAAAATGTATCACTGATAGTTTTACTGAGAGAAGAACAGATGAAAATCTACAATAAATATATGTCTATATGTAACACTGATAGTTTTACTGAGATAAGAACAGATGAAAATCTACAAAATCAATTCATTGACCAAAATGCTCTCATTAGGAAGACAAGATATACACAGTGGAAATGATAAGCTTAGACAAGCAGGAAAACAAGCAGGATTTACAAAGCTATTGATCTACTGTCAGGTCATGCAAATGAAGTCTGGCAAGAAATGTAAAGATTGAATGCATAAAGTCATGTGATAAAATGAAATGTCAATCCAAAGATGATCCAATCAATATCCAGTGTCCGTGGTACCATGCAACCTTGTATTCATACACCATATCAAACATACCATGTGAACCTTGTATTCATACACCATATCAAACATACCATGTGAACCTTGTATTCATACACCATATCAAACATACCATGTGAACCTTGTATTCATACACCATATCAAGCATACCATGTGAACCTTGTATTCATACATATCAAACATACCATGTGAACCTTGTATTCATACACCATATCAAGCATACCATGTGAACCTTGTATTCATACACCATATCAAACATACCATGTGAACCTTGTATTCATACACCATATCAAGCATACCATGTGAACCTTGTATTCATACACCATATCAAGCATACCATGTGAACCTTGTATTCATACACCATATCAAACATACCATGTGAACCTTGTATTCATACACCATATCAAACATACCATGTGAACCTTGTATTCATACACCATATCAAGCATACCATGTGAACCTTGTATTCATACACCATATCAAGCATACCATGTGAACCTTGTATTCATACACCATATCAAACATACCATGTGAACCTTGTATTCATACACCATATCAAACATACCATGTGAACCTTGTATTCATACACCATATCAAACATACCATGTGAACCTTGTATTCATACACCATATCAAACATACCATGTGAACCTTGTATTCATACACCATATCAAACATACCATGTGAACCTTGTATTCATACACCATATCAAACATACCATGTGAACCTTGTATTCATACACCATATCAAACATACCATGTGAACCTTGTATTCATACACCATATCAAACATACCATGTGAACCTTGTATTCATACACCATATCAAACATACCATGTGAACCTTGTATTCATACACCATATCAAACATACCATGTGAACCTTGTATTCATACACCATATCAAACATACCATGTGAACCTTGTATTCATACACCATATCAAACATACCATGTGAACCTTGTATTCATACACCATATCAAACATACCATGTGAACCTTGTATTCATACACCATATCAAACATACCATGTGAACCTTGTATTCATACACCATATCAAACATACCATGTGAACCTTGTATTCATACACCATATCAAACATACCATGTGAACCTTGTATTCATACACCATATCAAACATACCATGTGAACCTTGTATTCATACACCATATCAAACATACCATGTGAACCTTGTATTCATACACCATATCAAACATACCATGTGAACCTTGTATTCATACACCATATCAAACATACCATGTGAACCTTGTATTCATACACCATATCAAACATACCATGTGAACCTTGTATTCATACACCATATCAAACATACCATGTGAACCTTGTATTCATACACCATATCAAACATACCATGTGAACCTTGTATTCATACACCATATCAAACATACCATGTGAACCTTGTATTCATACACCATATCAAACATACCATGTGAACCTTGTATTCATACACCATATCAAACATACCATGTGAACCTTGTATTCATACACCATATCAAACATACCATGTGAACCTTGTATTCATACACCATATCAAACATACCATGTGAACCTTGTATTCATACACCATATCAAACATACCATGTGAACCTTGTATTCATACACCATATCAAGCATACCATGTGAACCTTGTATTCATACACCATATCAAACATACCATGTGAACCTTGTATTCATACACCATATCAAACATACCATGTGAACCTTGTATTCATACACCATATCAAACATACCATGTGAACCTTGTATTCATACACCATATCAAGCATACCATGTGAACCTTGTATTCATACACCATATCAAACATACCATGTGAACCTTGTATTCATACACCATATCAAGCATACCATGTGAACCTTGTATTCATACACCATATCAAACATACCATGTGAACCTTGTATTCATACACCATATCAAGCATACCATGTGAACCTTGTATTCATACACCATATCAAACATACCATGTGAACCTTGTATTCATACACCATATCAAACATACCATGTGAACCTTGTATTCATACACCATATCAAACATACCATGTGAACCTTGTATTCATACACCATATCAAGCATACCATGTGAACCTTGTATTCATACACCATATCAAACATACCATGTGAACCTTGTATTCATACACCATATCAAACATACCATGTGAACCTTGTATTCATACACCATATCAAACATACCATGTGAACCTTGTATTCATACACCATATCAAACATACCATGTGAACCTTGTATTCATGCACCATATCAAACATACCATGTGAACCTTGTATTCATACACCATATCAAACATACCATGTGAACCTTGTATTCATACACCATATCAAACATACCATGTGAACCTTGTATTCATACACCATATCAAGCATACCATGTGAACCTTGTATTCATGCACCATATCAAACATACCATGTGAACCTTGTATTCATACACCATATCAAACATACCATGTGAACCTTGTATTCATACACCATATCAAACATACCATGTGAACCTTGTATTCATACACCATATCAAACATACCATGTGAACCTTGTATTCATACACCATATCAAGCATACCATGTGAACCTTGTATTCATTCACCATATCAAACATACCATGTGAACCTTGTATTCATACACCATATCAAGCATACCATGTGAACCTTGTATTCATACACCATATCAAGCATACCATGTGAACCTTGTATTCATACACCATATCAAGCATACCATGTGAACCTTGTATTCATACACCATATCAAACATACCATGTGAACCTTGTATTCATACACCATATCAAACATACCATGTGAACCTTGTATTCATACACCATATCAAACATACCATGTGAACCTTGTATTCATACACCATATCAAGCATACCATGTGAACCTTGTATTCATGCACCATATCAAACATACCATGTGAACCTTGTATTCATACACCATATCAAGCATACCATGTGAACCTTGTATTCATACACCATATCAAACATACCATGTGAACCTTGTATTCATACACCATATCAAACATACCATGTGAACCTTGTATTCATACACCATATCAAGCATACCATGTGAACCTTGTATTCATACACCATATCAAACATACCATGTGAACCTTGTATTCATACACCATATCAAACATACCATGTGAACCTTGTATTCATACACCATATCAAACATACCATGTGAACCTTGTATTCATACACCATATCAAACATACCATGTGAACCTTGTATTCATACACCATATCAAACATACCATGTGAACCTTGTATTCATGCACCATATCAAACATACCATGTGAACCTTGTATTCATACACCATATCAAACATACCATGTGAACCTTGTATTCATACACCATATCAAACATACCATGTGAACTTGTATTCATGCACCAATAAAAACAGTGACTTACATACCATAAATGGTGACCTTTATTCATACACCATATCAAGCATACCATGTGAAAAAGATGAACAACTTGAGTGACTTCCATACACCATATCAAAATACATGGAACTTGTATTCATACACATATCAAATACCATGAACTTGTATTCATACCCATATCAAGCATACATGAACCTTGTATCCATACACCATATCAAACATACCATGTGAACTTGTATTCATGCACATATCAAGCATAGCATGATGGTGATTCTAAGTTATATTTGAGATGCAACACTATCATGTCAGCACATTGATGCAGAACCATCACTCCATTAAGATGAAGTAGTTTGCTAAAATTTCTTAAACAAGGTCAATCAAGTGTGACTGTACTTCACTGCATAAATTGAAGTAATAGAACAAGTGGTGACTTATAAAGTGAAGTAATAGAGCAAGTAGTGACTCATCAAAGTGAAGTAATAGAACAAGTGGGTGACTCAAAGTGAAGTAATAGAACAAGTGAGTGACTTCATAAAGGGAAGTAATAGAACAAGTGAGTGACTTCATAAAGTGAAGTAATAGAACAAGTGGTAAGCTCCATAAAGTGAAGTAATAGAACAAGTGGTGACTACATAAAGTGAAGTAATAGAACAAGTGAGTGACACCATAAAATGAAGTAATAGAACAGATGGGTGACTTCAAAAGGAATAATAACATTGGTGACTTTAAAAGTGCAATAGAAAAGTGTGACTTCAAAAGTGAAGTAATAAAAAAGAACAAATATGCCCATTTTGCAACAGTTTAAAATGCAAGTGCTACAGAAGAGTACTCAGAATACCATGGACAGAAAAAAAGAAAAATATGCCCATTTTGCAACAGTTTAAAATGCAAGTGCTACAGAAGAGTACTCAGAATACCATAGACAGAAAAAAGAACAAATATACCCATTTTGCAACAGTTTAAAATGCAAGTGCTAAGAAGAGTACTAGAATACCATGGTCAGAAAAAAAGAACAAATATACCCATTTTGCAACAGTTTAAAATGCAAGTGCTACAGAAGAGTACTCAGAATACCATGGTCAGAAAAAAGAACAAATATACCCATTTTGCAACAGTTTAAAATGGAAGAGAAGTGGTTAATGAAGAAGAGGAAAAAAAGAAATAATTTGAACATATAAAATGACATGATGATTCTCTGGAGATCATTCTGAAGGGCATTATTCCAGACAGACAGGGGAGAGGAGGACCAAAGAGAAACTGTGTTCAAGATGGCATAGATGATTTGAGTATCAGAAGCAGGATACCTCACATTACAGGAGGCATTTAGAACTGGTGTCATGGGAGGCAAGTTCACAGAGACAAGCTAGATAATGATGATGGTGATGTGATAATTTACTGCTGATCTGTGTAATGTTATACAGTTATAATGGAATACATATTTTGTGAAAACAAAATACTTGGTATAGTTAGAACAAAGGGAACATTCTTGAAAGACATACAACAAATATGAAGAACATATTTAGCTGTTATTTTAAAATAAAACTAGAATTGAAAAACCATAAGAGAAGCAGACAAGAAAGAAAGTGACTATAAGTGAAGTTGGAAACATTATATGGTACAGACAAGAAAGGAAGTGACTATAAGTGAAGTTGGGAACATTACATGGTACAGACAAGAAAGAAAGGAACTATAAGTGAAGTTGGAAACATTACATGGTACAGACAAGAAAGAAAGTGACTATAAGTGAAGTTGGGAACATTACATGGTACAGACAAGAAAGAAAGTGACTATAAGTGAAGTTGGGAACATTACATAGTACAGACAAGAAAGAAAGGAACTATAAGTGAAGTTGGGAACATTACATGGTACAGACAAGAAAGAAAGGAACTATAAGTGAAGTTGGGAACATTACATGGTACAGACAAGAAAGAAAGGAACTATAAGTGAAGTTGGGAACATTACATGGTACAGACAAGAAAGAAAGTGACTATCAGTGAAGTTGGGAACATTACATGGTACAGACAAGAAAGAAAGGAACTATAAGTGAAGTTGGGAACATTACATGGTACAGACAAGAAAGGAAGTGACTATAAGTGAAGTTGGGAACATTACATGGTACAGACAAGAAAGAAAGGAACTATAAGTGAAGTTGGGAACATTACATGGTACAGACAAGAAAGAAAGGAACTATAAGTGAAGTTGGGAACATTACATGGTACAGACAAGAAAGAAAGTGACTATAAGTGAAGTTGGGAACATTACATGGTACAGACAAGAAAGAAAGGAACTATAAGTGAAGTTGGGAACATTACATGGTACAGACAAGAAAGGAAGTGACTATAAGTGAAGTTGGGAACATTACATGGTACAGACAAGAAAGAAAGGAACTATAAGTGAAGTTGGGAACATTACATGGTACAGACAAGAAAGAAAGGACTATAAGTGAAGTTGGGAACATTACATGGTACAGACAAGAAAGAAAGGAACTATAAGTGAAGTTGGAAACATTACATGGTACAGACAAGAAAGAAAGGAACTATAAGTTGGGAACATTACATGGTACAGACAAGAAAGAAAGGAACTATAAGTGAAGTTGGGAACATTACATGGTACAGACAAGAAAGAAAGTGACTATAAGTGAAGTTGGGAACATTACATGGTACAGACAAGAAAGGAAGTGACTATAAGTGAAGTTGGGAACATTACATGGTACAGACAAGAAAGGAAGTGACTATAAGTGAAGTTGGGAACATTACATGGTACAGACAAGAAAGAAAGGAACTATAAGTGAAGTTGGAAACATTACATGGTACAGACAAGAAAGAAAGCGACTATAAGTGAAGTTGGGAACATTACATGGTACAGACAAGAAAGAAAGGAACTATAAGTGAAGTTGGGAACATTACATGGTACAGACAAGAAAGAAAGGAACTATAAGAGAAGTTGGGAACATTACATGGTACAGACAAGAAAGGAAGTGACTATAAGTGAAGGGAACATTACATGGTACAGACAAGAAAGAAAGGAACTATAAGTGAAGTTGGGAACATTACATAGTACAGACAAGAAAGAAAGCGACTATAAGTGAAGTTGGGAACATTACATGGTACAGACAAGAAAGAAAGCGACTATAAGTGAAGTTGGGAACATTACATGGTACAGACAAGAAAGAAAGGAACTATAAGTGAAGTTGGGAACATTACATGGTACAGACAAGAAAGAAAGGAACTATAAGTGAAGTTGGGAACATTACATGGTACAGACAAGAAAGAAAGGAACTATAAGTGAAGTTGGGAACATTACATGGTACAGACAAGAAAGAAAGTGACTATAAGTGAAGTTGGAAACATTACATGGTACAGACAAGAAAGAAAGGAACTATAAGTGAAGTTGGGAACATTACATGGTACAGACAAGAAAGAAAGGAACTATAAGTGAAGGGAACATTACATGGTACAGACAAGAAAGAAAGGAACTATAAGTTGGGAACATTACATGGTACAGACAAGAAAGAAAGTGACTATAAGTGAAGTTGGGAACATTACATGGTACAGACAAGAAAGAAAGTGACTATAAGTGAAGTTGGGAACATTACATGGTACAGACAAGAAAGAAAGGAACTATAAGTGAAGTTGGGAACATTACATGGTACAGACAAGAAAGAAAGGAACTATAAGTTGGGAACATTACATGGTACAGACAAGAAAGAAAGTGACTATAAGTGAAGTTGGGAACATTACATGGTACAGACAAGAAAGGAAGTGACTATAAGTGAAGGGAACATTACATGGTACAGACAAGAAAGAAAGGAACTATAAGTTGGGAACATTACATGGTACAGACAAGAAAGAAAGTGACTATAAGTGAAGTTGGGAACATTACATGGTACAGACAAGAAAGAAAGTGACTATAAGTGAAGTTGGGAACATTGCATGGTACAGACAAGAAAGAAAGGAACTATAAGTGAAGTTGGGAACATTACATGGTACAGACAAGAAAGAAAGGAACTATAAGTGAAGTTGGGAACATTACATGGTACAGACAAGAAAGAAAGTGACTATAAGTGAAGTTGGGAACATTACATGGTACAGACAAGAAAGAAAGTGACTATAAGTGAAGTTGGGAACATTACATGGTACAGACAAGAAAGAAAGGAACTATAAGTGAAGTTGGGAACATTACATGGTACAGACAAGAAAGAAAGTGACTATAAGTGAAGTTGGGAACATTGCATGGTACAGACAAGAAAGGAAGGAACTATAAGTGAAGTTGGGAACATTACATGGTACACAACTAAAAATATGTTATACAATAATGACAAAATACAGAAATTATTGAAGATCCATTACTTCAACATATAAACAGAATCATCCAGAATGAATTTAGTTTTTGAATCAGATTTTCTCTCTGTTTTTCAGGCACCATCTTTTGGGTTTGGTATAGCAGTTAGTGGAGGATACGACAGTCCCCATTTTGCTAATGGTGACCCATCTGTGGCCATTTCTGATGTACTGAAGGGTGGCCCAGCAGAAGGAAAACTACTGTAAGCAATGTCTATCATAATAGTGTACAGTCATTTGTGTTTGTATTTTATAACAGTCATCTTCCAATAGTTTGTCTTGAGCAGAATGTTGACTCCTAACATACCTTTTGGAATGTCCCTCTATCATATACAAGATGTCCTGCATTCACTGTCATCATGCTCAAGTCATCTATCACATGTTGAATACATCTTCTCTGTGGTCTTCCTCTTCTCCAAGGTTATCTTCCTCTTCTCCAAGGTTATCTTTTTCCCGCCATCATGCTCAAATCATCTATCACATGCTGAATACATCTTCTCTGTGGTCTACCTCTTCTCCAAGGTTGTCTTTTCCAGCCATCATGTCTTTTTATGTGTCCAAAATACTTTGATTTTCTCATTCTTATTTGTAGCACCTATAAGGACTATACTATATGGGATCTTCAAATATGACAAGAAATAATTCCGCATGGACTGAAGAACAGCAGACTATTGACATGACCAAGTGGAAGAGGAAAGAACAGCAGACTATTAACATGACCAAGTGCAAGAGGAAAGAACAGCAGACTATTGACATGACCAAGTGCAAGAGTAAAGAACAGCAGATTATTGACATGACCAAGTGCAAGAACAGCAGACTATTGACATGACCAAGTGCAAGAACAGCAGACTATTAACATGACCAAGTGGGAGAGGAAAGAACAGCAGACTATTGACATGACCAAGTGCAAGAGGAAAGAACAGCAGACTATTGACATGACCAAGTGCAAGAATAGCAGACTATTGACATGATCAAGTGCAAGAGGAAAGAACAGCAGACTATTGACATGATCAAGTGCAAGAGGAAGCAGTTAAAAGTCAATGATTGTCATTATTTCACCGGATATTCTCGTTTGACTTGACCAATCTCTGCAGAAATGTATGTCATTTGTTGAGAGTATTGCACAAAGAAACAATCCTAGGCATCTCCGAAAAAATACACTTGTGAACCAAATACCCTGGTCCAGATTTTGATCCCGTGGCATTCAGAGTTCAAGGCAAACAGTTTGGCCACTTCACTACAGAGACTGCCATCCTTAAAGATAGTAAAAGAAATATAATAACTCTTGAGGCAGCAGTATGATGGAAGTTATCAAAATACTTGGACATTGAATGTGATCATAGTTCAGTAGACAAAGACTGCATATTTCTCCACAGTCTAGAAAACTACTTTATCAGCATGATAAAGATAGGAACTTCTGGTGAGTCGGAATGGGGCACTGAAAAATTGACTTCTGAACATCTTTTAAAATAGTTTGCAGTGAATTGAAGTAACAGGAACGACTGATAAAGCCATCATTAGTGACAACTGCAGAACAATCTCTCTGAGGAGGATGTTGACAACTGCAGAACAATCTCTCTGAGGAGGATGTTGACAACTGCAGAACAATCTCTCTGAGGAGGATGTTGACAACTGCAGAACAATCTCTCTGAGGATGTTGACAATATGAGACTGATCAATACTTTCTTTGAAATATTCAAGTTGGTGTCTGCTCGTAAACAAACAAGAAAAAGAAAGTTGGTCATCTGGTACCGTTACTTGATCATATTCCGTAACAGAAAGCAGCATGTATAAATGTATAAACGATTAAATGAGTCGCTGTTACAACTGGTTCTAATTTTCTTCTTTGTTATTATCATATTTCATCATTCTGTTCCCAGAATCAATGACCGCATTGTTACTGTGAATGGAATCTCTCTTGAAAATGTGGATCACAATATGGCCATCAGTGTCCTGCGTGAAAGTGGAAGTATAGTCAACTTGGTGAGTGCTGTCTGACAATTGTTTTCTAATGTTCATTCACTTGTCTTGTACATATAGACATGGTAGTCTGTTGGAGATATTGCGAAGATTGGAGCATCTATGGACATGCCTGGAGTGCAATGAAGATATTCCAAACTGAAACTGAAATGGTAGTCAAGTTTAAATAAGATCAGTTAAGATTTTTGCAAATTGTGAGGACTATTGTCACTGCATTCCTGACAGGTCCATATGTTCTCAGATCTCCTCCACAATATCTTGACCAGCATATAACAACTAATCACACCTGTCACAACTAATCACACCTGCCACACTAATCACACCTGTTACACTAATCACACCTGTCACAACTAATCACACCTGTCACAACTAATCACACCTGTCACACTAATCACACCTGTCACACTAATCACACCTGTCACAACTAATCACACCTATCACAACTAATCACACCTGTCACAACTAATCACACCTGTCACAACTAATCACACCTGTTAGTTGTTTATTAATCAAATGTCTCATGCCTCTAACAAAGTGTTTGTGTTTGACAGTTTCAATTGTTCACCATGTTCTTCACTCTGCATATAGATGTATAGATGTATAAAATGTATTCAACAGTCATCTATTTACAACCTGCATCTGTATCATTGATCATGTTTGCACTATCCATTTACCGTCCTACTGTGATCACTGCTATATCAGTCATCAGGTTATCTTTATGCCCAGTGCCTTGTACTCATATATGTCCTGGTACAAAAATACAGATTAAATGAGTCATTTGGGATGTTGTCCGCCCGTGTGCTGCGGGGCCCCATAGGAGCAAAGAGTAGCAGCACTGCGACCTACAAGGCATGTCGTAAGAGGCGACTAAGGTGGGGTTTGGCGTAGGGCTGGCTACCCTATCCAGTAGAAAATTTTAGCCACAAAATCCAACCAACCATGAACAAGTCACCAAAAGAAAGTATTCTTGAATGTGACCCAGTGTTATGCACCTACCAATGATAAAGAGGAAAAAGTAAAAGAGGAATTTTACATAAAACTTCAAAATACTATAGGTAATCAGAGAAATGGGAACATCAAAATTCTGATGGGTGACCTCAATGCCAAAATAGGTTCGGACAACATAGGCTACGAGGAGATCATGGGGAAACACGGACTAGGAATAATGAACGAAAATGGAGAACTATTCACTAATTTCTGTGCAGCGAATCAATACGTCATAGGTGGAAGTGTCTTTCCACATAAAAGAATACATAAAGCAACCTGGGTATCACCAGATCACAGAACAGAAAATCAAATTGACCACATATGCATAAACAAGAAATTCAGGTCATCTCTACAAGATGTAAGGGTCCTAAGGGGGCAGATGTAGATTCGGATCACCATTTGCTGATAAGTAAAATTAAACTGAAGCTTAAGCGATACATAACATCCCATGAACATAGACACCAATATAATGTAGGATACCTCAGAAGTCAAGAAACAAAGGAACAGTTCACGGTCACAGTCTCTAATAAGTATGAGGTGTTGCAGCAATTAGAAGATGAGGTGAGTGCGGAAGAATGCTGGCAGCAAGCCAAAAATATTTGAAATGAAACATGCACAGAGGTATTAGGAAAGAAGGAGCGGAATCATAAGGCATGGATAACTCCAGAAACTCTCAAGGAAATAGAAGAAAGGAAAAGAGGAAAGCAGATTTAAATAATAGCAAAACTAGAACTGCCAAAGCCATAGCCCAGGAAAAGTACACAGAAACTAGCAAGAAAGTGAAGAAACAAATAAAGTTAGATAAAAGACAATACGTAAAAGATCTAGCAAGAGAAGCAGAGGTAGCTGCAGGAAAAGGAAACCTTAAGGATCTTTACAATATCACTAGAAAGCTAGCAGGAAAATACAGACCATCAAATGGGTTGATCAAAAATAGTAGTGGGGAAACTATCACTAATGTTAGAGACCAAATGGAAAGATGGATGGAATACTTCAAGGAACTCCTGAACAGACCAGCACCTACAAACCCCCAGATATCCAACCGGCAGAAATTGACTTGGACATCAACTGTGAGAAACCATCCAAGGAGGAGATTAGTAAAGCCATTAAACTTTTAAAAGATGGAAAAGCGGCCGGTCCAGATGGTATTCCAGCAGAGGCGGTTAAAGCCAACATAAACACATCCACAGAAATACTGTATAAATTATTTAGCAGAATCTGGGAGACCTAAGAAATACCAGCAAACTGGAGAGAAGGATACCTGGTGAAGCTACCAAAGAAAGGGACCTTCAGAAGTGTGAAAACTATAGGGGAATAATGCTGTTGTCAGTACCTGGGAAAATACTAAGCAGAGTCATCCTTGAGAGACTGAGAGATGCCATCGATATAAAGCTAAGAGATGAACAGGCAGGCTTCCCACCAAATAGATCCTGTGCTGACCAGATAGCCACATTACGTATAATAATAGAGCAAAGTATTGAATGGAAATCCCCACTTTATATCGGATTTGTTGATTATGAGAAGGCTTTTGACAGTATTGATAAGGAAACCCTTTGGAAATTAATGAGGCATTATGGAATCCCACAGAAAATTATTAACCTAATAAAAGCAACATATACAGATATGAAATGTAGAGTTCTTCATGAAGGTAAACTAACAGATACTTTCGGAATAGAAACAGGAGTGCTCAGGGATGTCTTCTATCACCTTTGTTGTTCTTACTGACAATAGACGTGATTATGAAGACCACAGTAACTAACACCAGAAATGGAATCCAATGGACTCTGACAGAGCAACTAGATGATCTGGACTTGCTGATGATATAGCCCTTCTGTCACATACACAAAATCAGATGCAGGATAAGCTTAACACATTGAATCAAAGGTCCCAGCAACTAGGCTGAACATTCATAAGGGAAAGACAAAGATATTGAGAATTAACCAAGCAAACGACAACTCGATCTCCCTGTGGGAAATCCCACTTCAAGAGGTAGAATCATACACATATTTGGGCAGCAACGTAGACAAGAGGGTGGAACAGATAGAGATGTTAAAATAAGAATACAGAAGGCAAGAGGAGCTTTCATTGCACTTGGAAACATTTGGAAGTCCAAAGAAATCAAATCTAGAACAAAAATTCGGATATTTAACTCTAATGTTAAAGCAGTTCTACTGTATGGGTCAGAAACATGGAGAACAACTAAAACAATAGCGCATAAATTGCAAACATTCATCAACCGGTGTCTGCGCAGAATAGAAGGAATAAGATGGTATGATAGGGTCACAAATGAGGAACTTATGGAGAGAACAAGACAGATTCCAGTGAACGAACAGGTTAAAAAAAAACGCTGGCGCTGGATAGGACACACTTTGCGAAAACCGGAGGGAATATAACAAGAAGGGTCCTTGCCTGGAACCCGCAGGGACAGCGAAAGAAAAGGAGGCCGAGAAATACATGGAGACGAGATTTGGAGGCGGAGATCAACAATATAAAGAAGAGCTGGAGGGCTGCAGGAGATAGCTAGAGATAGGAAGACTTGGCATGAGTTGGTTGAGGGCCTATGCCCAACCCGGGTAAAAGGCAAAGAGAGAGAGAGGGATGTTGTCAATGTGATAAGCCATTCCTGCCTTATACAGCCAAGCCTGAATTTACTGAAACATTTGTTTAGTTGCTCAATATATATACACACATACGGGAATTTCTGTGTACTCAACCACTTCAGAGCCATAGTGATTGCTTTGATCTCCATTGTGAGGTTGCTTATAGTTACAGCAGTCACCGCTGTGTGCTCTATGACAGTTTTGCATCTTGAGTTTGTAGTAAATGCCCATGCACTTTGCTTGTCTCGAATCACTGATCCATCAGTGTATACCACAACATCACCATCCAATGTGTATTCATCCACCATCACTTTGACCTCTGTATTTAATTAGGAACTATGTTTTGCACAGCTTCTGTTGAGTGTGATGTCGGAAATGGTAATGTTGGTATTCACAGGCATTGGTACTCATTGGCTTCTAAGACCTACAGATCTGTAGATCTACAAACCTGCTGTATAACATCTTCTGCACAGCCCAGCCATGATTTACATCTTTACTCTACTCCCTTTAGCTGTAGTCAACACAGTATGATACTGTTTACAATGCATCTAATCTACGTTTGGTGTATATATTTGGTTCTATTGTACATATTTGTGAATCAATAAATATATTCTGTACAACGCTTGAACAAATTAGCCAAATTGATGTTTCTTGTTCAATTAAATTGTTCTAAAATATTACAGAGTATACTTTGGTTTAGTGTATTTTTAACGATGTAGGTGGGGCGGGGAAAAGCAAAGTCGATAACACCCTTCGCTATTAACCAAGTGTCGTGCTAATTCTGGGGTTCTAGACCAACATAAGTCACACATTATTTTGTTGTGTACAAAGTACAAGGTTGGACTACAGGTTTCCTAATCCTTTACTTGGGAATTTAAATTACAACTACCTCAGAAGTTGGAGTAAGACTTGCCTGAATGGCTAGGGACACTAAGACTTGCCTGAATGGCTAGGGACACTAAAACTTGCCTGAATGGCGACGAGCACTGATGATATGAAAAGTGTACTCCTCCATGCAAAAATCAATCAGAGGTGCTATATTAGCCAGACTGACTACACCAAAATACATAGCAAACATGCGGGAAAAAAAAGATGTTTTTACTGCATGTTACTGCAGACATCTTTCAGGGGATTCATGAAAGCAAACACCTGACATTACTTCTTTAGTTTGTTCAAAATGTCATTAATGAAAATGTTGTCCTTGTTTTCAGACATCATCTGTTATGTTTGGTTTAACAGTTAAGAGGTGGTTGTAATAATTGCCATTTTGAAAATAATGGAATGTGAAATGAATACTGGAAAGTTACATTAAGGCACTTACTACTTGGAATATAAGAAGATTTGGATATGAGATATATCTGAGTCATTACAAGTCAAAAATATATCAAATGGGAAAAACTTGGGATAATGGCAAGTGGTTATATTCAAAGATTATGAGATACTGTGAATTGAGAAACAGAGCTAACTTGGAAGGTATTTACAGTTGTCTGCAGGATTCTTGTCTATAGTTTACATATGTTTATTTCTCTGCATGTTCTGTTGTGTATGACATTTGAAACTTGTGATCTCATAGTTTGTCAGAAGAAGAGTTTTACTTCCTGCAACAGGAGCTCAAGTTTCAAGTCCTCCAGTTAAGATCACATTGACCAAGAAGGACAGAAAAGATGGTAAGTAGTTTGTCAATGATATCTCAGAGATATTCATATAGTGTCAAGAAATTGTGCTGGCAATAGCAAAGTTGATAACATGATGTGCTAGAGACGATGTGTTGTGGGAATAGACATCAACAAATTTCCTCCAACCAGATCTCTCTGGAGCAAGCCAATTTAATTCACTCCAGGTCTTTACCGCCTCTTCTCTTTCTATGTCCACCGTTCATCTCCATTTCCTTTTAGTTCGCCACCTACATCTCTTGCCTCCCGGATTCCATTTCAAGGCCACATGTGAGTGTCTGGTCTTCTGCTTTCTTAATGTATGTCCCAACCACTTCTGTCATTCTTATGTATGTCCCAACCACTTCTGCTTTCTTAATGTATGTCCCAACCACTTCCATCTCTTTAGTTTTATTTCCTCTTTGATATTGTTGATGCATGTACGCCGGGTGAACTCAGTATTTGGTATTCTCTTGTCCCAGTGAATTCGGAGAACTCTTCTGAGACATCTTCCTTCAAAGCCTCTTATGCGACTGTCTGTTTTGGTACTTGTTTTCCATATCTCTGATCCATACAGTAAGACTGAGCGCACATTTGATTTGTATATATTGTTCAGTATGTGTCCTATAAGCTGATGATCTCCATATGTTGTCCAAGTCTCTGATCCACACAGTAGTACTGAGCTCACATTTGTCTTCTTCTCTTCCACCATTTACTTCTTTATAGAAGTAAGGTAAGTAAATAAAGGAACCCTTTCATACCTCGTGGTATATAGGTCAATGCAGTGTTAGGCCTGTATTTTTGGTTTTTTTGGTTTTTTGTTGTTGACGCAGCATCACCGGCCGCTTACTTTCCCAGAGCATGTCTGGTACCCAGTTGAGGCTGGGTCGACCTGAGAGCCGTCGTGGTCGGGAAAAATTCCACGCACATTGCGGAGCTGAACCCAGACCACCAGCCTTGCGAGCGAGTTCACTAACAACTACGCTACAGCGCCTCCTTTATAGAAGTGTTGGGGGTGAAATGTAGTGATCTTGTGTGTGCTTTTTTAAGGCACTTTGTAAGCTGATATTCATGTTCGTAAGGCTGTTCTTGATGCCATCGCTCCATCTTTTTCGTGGTCTTCCTCTTGCCTTGTACTCATTATACTTTTTATTGATTTTAGTCTGTGTCCTGTGAGCTGATGATCTCCATATGTTGTCTAATGATCTAAATGTTGCAGCTGCCATTCCAATTCTTATGTTGATTTCTTTTCCTACATCCCATCTATAGTTACATATCTGCCCAAATATTTGATGTTTTTTTTTTCATTTATTCTCATTACCTTGCTTTTATTAGTATGTATTTTTAGACCTAGTGATTTGGCCAGTCACATACTCTGTTTTCTCCTGTGTTCCTCTTTGTGTGTGCCAACAGGGCTGTGTCATCCGCGATGTCAATGTTCTTCAAGTCTCTTAGTTAGTCCCCAGATAACTCCTCTTCCACCATCCTCAGTTGTCTTTTTTCATTACCCAGTCAACAACAACTAGGAATAGCAATGGGAACATAATAGATCCGTTGAACACCTGAATTGATCCATCTGCTGTGTGATCCCTGACGGAGCACTGGTTATTTGAGTCTATATCTTTCATAATATTGATGACTTTTGCTGGGAATCCATATTTGTTTAGCATCTTCCATAGTGTAGGATGTTGTTCTTCTCTATTTAAAACTGTATAAATGTGCTCTGCCCATCTATTTAACTGATCCTCTTCCTAAGCAAGTGTAAAGCCATTTTGATCTTTGTTAACTGTCATGCTGCTGAAGTTTTCATGTGCAAGTACTTTTGTTATCTTATACAATATTCCTGAATCTTCTTGTCTGCTGCTTCTTGAGCTTCTTGCGCTTTATCTTTCAAGTAGTTTCTTTTATCGTGTCACAGGCTTCTTTTTACATCTTTATTGTTATCTTTGTACTGCTGTTGCAATTGTTCTTTGCCTCATGTTACACATATTACAGTTGTTACTTGTTAGTTAATATAATGATAGTTTGTAAGTGTTACACATATTAAAGTTGTTACTTGTTAGTTAATATAATGATAGTTTGTAAGTTTACATATTCAGTTGTTACTTGTTAGTTAATATAATGATAGTTTGTAAGTTTAACATATTAAAGTTGTTACTTGTTAGTTAATATAATGATTGTTTGTAAGTGTTACACATATTAAAGTTGTTACTTGTTAGTTGATATAATGATAGTTTGTAAGATGTTACACATATTAAAGTTGTTACTTGTTAGTTGATATAATGATAGTTTGTAAGTGTTACACATATTACAGTTGTTACTTGTTAGTTAATATAATGATAGTTTGTAAGTGTTACACATATTAAAGTTATTACTTGTTAGTTGATATAATGATAGTTTGTAAGTATTACATATTAAAGTTGTTACTTGTTAGTTAATATAATGATAGTTTTAAAGTATACATATTAAAGTTGTTACTTGTTAGTTGATATAATGATAGTTTGTAAGTGTTACACATATTAAAGTTGTTACTTGTTAGTTAATATAATGATAGTTTGTAAGTGTTACACATATTAAAGTTGTTACTTGTTAGTTGATATAATGATAGTTTGTAAGTTTACAATATTAAGTTGTTACTTGTTAGTTGATATAATGATTGTTTGTAAGTGTTACACATATTAAAGTTGTTACTTGTTAGTTGATATAATGATAGTTTGCCTCATGTTACACATATTAAAGTTGTTACTTGTTAGTTGATATAATGATAGTTTGTAAGTGTTACACATATTACAGTTGTTACTTGTTAGTTAATATAATGATAGTTTGTAAGTGTTACACATATTACAGTTGTTACTTGTTAGTTAATATAATGATAGTTTGTAAGTGTTACACATATTACAGTTGTTACTTGTTAGTTGATATAATGATAGTTTGTAAGTGTTACACATATTAAAGTTGTTACTTGTTAGTTAATATAATGATAGTTTGTAAGTGTTACACATATTACAGTTATTACTTGTTAGTTGATATAATGATAGTTTGTAAGTGTTACACATATTACAGTTGTTACTTGTTAGTTAATATAATGATAGTTTGTAAGTGTTACACATATTAAAGTTGTTACTTGTTAGTTGATATAATGATAGTTTGTAAGTGTTACACATATTACAGTTGTTACTTGTTAGTTAATATAATGATAGTTTGTAAGTGTTACACATATTAAAGTTGTTACTTGTTAGTTAATATAATGATAGTTTGTAAGTGTTACACATTTTACAGTTGTTACTTGTTAGTTAATATAATGATAGTTTGTAAGTGTTACACATATTACAGTTGTTACTTGTTAGTTGATATAATGATAGTTTGTAAGTGTTACACATATTACAGTTGTTACTTGTTAGTTGATATAATGATAGTTTGTAAGTGTTACACATATTACAGTTGTTACTTGTTAGTTGATATAATGATAGTTTGTAAGTGTTACACATATTACAGTTGTTACTTGTTAGTTGATATAATGATAGTTTGTAAGTGTTACACATATTAAAGTTGTTACTTGTTAGTTAATATAATGATAGTTTGTAAGTGTTACACATATTAAAGTTGTTACTTGTTAGTTGATATAATGATAGTTTGTAAGTGTTACACATATTACAGTTTTACTTGTTAGTTAATATAATGATAGTTTGTAAGTGTTACACATATTAAAGTTGTTACTTGTTAGTTGATATAATGATAGTTTGTAAGTGTTACACATATTAAAGTTATTACTTGTTAGTTAATATAATGATAGTTTGTAAGTGTTACACATATTAAAGTTGTTACTTGTTAGTTGATATAATGATAGTTTGTAAGTGTTACACATATTAAAGTTGTTACTTGTTAGTTGATATAATGATAGTTTGTAAGTATTACACATATTAAAGTTGTTACTTAGTTATTAATATAATGATAGTTTGTAAGTGTTACACATATTACAGTTGTTACTTGTTAGTTAATATAATGATAGTTTGTAAGTGTTACACATATTAAAGTTGTTACTTGTTAGTTGATATAATGATAGTTTGTAAGTGTTACACATATTAAAGTTGTTACTTGTTAGTTGATATAATGATAGTTTGTAAGTGTTACACATATTAAAGTTGTTACTTGTTAGTTAATATAATGATAGTTTGTAAGTGTTACACATATTACAGTTGTTACTTGTTAGTTGATATAATGATAGTTTGTAAGTGTTACACATATTAAAGTTGTTACTTGTTAGTTAATATAATGATAGTTTGTAAGTGTTACACATATTACAGTTGTTACTTGTTAGTTAATATAATGATAGTTTGTAAGTGTTACACATATTACAGTTGTTACTTGTTAGTTGATATAATGATAGTTTGTAAGTGTTACACATATTAAAGTTATTACTTGTTAGTTAATATAATGATAGTTTGTAAGTGTTCACATTTTCAGTTGTTACTTGTTAGTTAATATAATGATAGTTTGTAAGTGTTACATATATAAAGTTATTACTTGTTAGTTGATATAATGATAGTTTGTAAGTGTTACACATATTAAAGTTGTTACTTGTTAGTTGATATAATGATAGTTTGTAAGTGTTACACATATTACAGTTATTACTTGTTAGTTGATATAATGATAGTTTGTAAGTGTTACACATATTACAGTTGTTACTTGTTAGTTAATATAATGATAGTTTGTAAGTGTTACACATATTAAAGTTGTTACTTGTTAGTTAATATAATGATAGTTTGTAAGTGTTACACATATTAAAGTTGTTACTTGTTAGTTAATATAATGATAGTTTGTAAGTGTTACACATATTACAGTTTACTTGTTAGTTGATATAATGATAGTTTGTAAGTTTAACATATTAAAGTTGTTACTTGTTAGTTAATATAATGATAGTTTGTAAGTGTTACACATATTACAGTTGTTACTTGTTAGTTAATATAATGATAGTTTGTAAGTGTTACACATATTACAGTTGTTACTTGTTAGTTGATATAATGATAGTTTGTAAGTGTTACACATATTAAAGTTATTACTTGTTAGTTGATATAATGATAGTTTGTAAGTGTTACACATATTAAAGTTGTTACTTGTTAGTTGATATAATGATAGTTTGTAAGTGTTACACATATTACAGTTATTACTTGTTAGTTGATATAATGATAGTTTGTAAGTGTTACACATATTACAGTTGTTACTTGTTAGTTAATATAATGATAGTTTGTAAGTGTTACACTATTAAAGTTGTTACTTGTTGTTAATATAATGATAGTTTGTAAGTATTACATATTACAGTTGTTACTTGTTAGTTAATATAATGATAGTTTGTAAGTGTTACACATATTAAAGTTGTTACTTGTTAGTTAATATAATGATAGTTTGTAAGTGTTACACATATTACAGTTGTTACTTGTTAGTTAATATAATGATAGTTTGTAAGTGTTACACATATTACAGTTGTTACTTGTTAGTTGATATAATGATAGTTTGTAAGTGTTACACATATTACAGTTATTACTTGTTAGTTGATATAATGATAGTTTGTAAGTATTCACATATTACAGTTGTTACTTGTTAGTTAATATAATGATAGTTTGTAAGTGTTACACATATTACAGTTGTTACTTGTTAGTTAATATAATGATAGTTTGTAAGTGTTACACATATTAAAGTTGTTACTTGTTAGTTAATATAATGATAGTTTTGTAAGTTATACATATTAAAGTTGTTACTTGTTAGTTAATATAATGATAGTTTGTAAGTGTTACACATATTACAGTTGTTACTTGTTAGTTAATATAATGATAGTTTGTAAGTGTTACACATATTACAGTTGTTACTTGTTAGTTGATATAATGATAGTTTGTAAGTGTTACACATATTACAGTTGTTACTTGTTAGTTGATATAATGATAGTTTGTAAGTGTTACACATATTACAGTTATTACTTGTTAGTTGATATAATGATAGTTTGTAAGTGTTACACATATTACAGTTGTTACTTGTTAGTTGATATAATGATAGTTTGTAAGTGTTACACATATTACAGTTATTACTTGTTAGTTGATATAATGATAGTTTGTAAGTGTTACACATATTACAGTTGTTACTTGTTAGTTAATATAATGATAGTTTGTAAGTGTTACACATATTACAGTTGTTACTTGTTAGTTGATATAATGATAGTTTGTAAGTGTTACACATATTAAAGTTGTTACTTGTTAGTTAATATAATGATAGTTTGTAAGTGTTACACATATTAAAGTTGTTACTTGTTAGTTGATATAATGATAGTTTGTAAGTGTTACACATATTAAAGTTGTTACTTGTTAGTTAATATAATGATAGTTTGTAAGTGTTACACATATTAAAGTTGTTACTTGTTAGTTAATATAATGATAGTTTGTAAGTGTTACACATATTAAAGTTGTTACTTGTTAGTTGATATAATGATAGTTTGTAAGTGTTACACATATTACAGTTGTTACTTGTTAGTTGATATAATGATAGTTTGTAAGTGATACACATATTAAAGTTGTTACTTGTTAGTTAATATAATGATAGTTTGTAAGTGTTACACATATTACAGTTGTTACTTGTTAGTTGATATAATGATAGTTTGTAAGTGTTACACATATTACAGTTGTTACTTGTTAGTTGATATAATGATAGTTTGTAAGTGATACACATATTAAAGTTGTTACTTGTTAGTTAATATAATGATAGTTTGTAAGTGTTACACATATTAAAGTTATTACTTGTTAGTTGATATAATGATAGTTTGTAAGTGTTACACATATTAAAGTTGTTACTTGTTAGTTGATATAATGATAGTTTGTAAGTGTTACACATATTAAAGTTGTTACTTGTTAGTTAATATAATGATAGTTTGTAAGTGTTACACATATTAAAGTTGTTACTTGTTAGTTGATATAATGATAGTTTGTAAGTGTTACACATATTAAAGTTGTTACTTGTTAGTTAATATAATGATAGTTTGTAAGTGTTACACATATTAAAGTTGTTACTTGTTAGTTGATATAATGATAGTTTGTAAGTGTTACACATATTAAAGTTGTTACTTGTTAGTTAATATAATGATAGTTTGTAAGTGTTACACATATTAAAGTTGTTACTTGTTAGTTAATATAATGATAGTTTGTAAGTGTTACACATATTAAAGTTGTTACTTGTTAGTTAATATAATGATAGTTTGTAAGTGTTACACATATTACAGTTGTTACTTGTTAGTTAATATAATGATAGTTTGTAAGTGTTACACATATTACAGTTGTTACTTGTTAGTTGATATAATGATAGTTTGTAAGTGTTACACATATTAAAGTTGTTACTTGTTAGTTAATATAATGATAGTTTGTAAGTGTTACACATATTAAAGTTGTTACTTGTTAGTTGATATAATGATAGTTTGTAAGTGTTACACATATTAAAGTTGTTACTTGTTAGTTAATATAATGATAGTTTGTAAGTGTTACACATATTAAAGTTATTACTTGTTAGTTAATATAATGATAGTTTGTAAGTGTTACACATATTAAAGTTGTTACTTGTTAGTTAATATAATGATAGTTTGTAGGTTACACATATTAAAGTTGTTACTTGTTAGTTGATATAATGATAGTTTGTAAGTGTTACACATATTAAAGTTGTTACTTGTTAGTTAATATAATGATAGTTTGTAAGTGTTACACATATTAAAGTTGTTACTTGTTAGTTGATATAATGATAGTTTGTAAGTGTTACACATATTAAAGTTGTTACTTGTTAGTTAATATAATGATAGTTTGTAAGTGTTACACATATTAAAGTTGTTACTTGTTAGTTAATATAATGATAGTTTGTAAGTGTTACACATATTACAGTTGTTACTTGTTAGTTAATATAATGATAGTTTGTAAGTGTTACACATATTACAGTTGTTACTTGTTAGTTGATATAATGATAGTTTGTAAGTGTTACACATTACAGTTGTTCTTGTTAGTTGATATAATGATAGTTTGTAAGTGTTACACATATTACAGTTATTACTTGTTAGTTGATATAATGATAGTTTGTAAGTGTTACACATATTACAGTTGTTACTTGTTAGTTAATATAATGATAGTTTGTAAGTGTTACACATATTACAGTTGTTACTTGTTAGTTAATATAATGATAGTTTGTAAGTGTTACACATATTAAAGTTGTTACTTGTTAGTTAATATAATGATAGTTTGTAAGTGTTACACATATTAAAGTTGTTACTTGTTAGTTAATATAATGATAGTTTGTAAGTGTTACACATATTACAGTTGTTACTTGTTAGTTAATATAATGATAGTTTGTAAGTGTTACACATATTACAGTTGTTACTTGTTAGTTGATATAATGATAGTTTGTAAGTGTTACACATATTACAGTTGTTACTTGTTAGTTGATATAATGATAGTTTGTAAGTGTTACACATATTACAGTTATTACTTGTTAGTTGATATAATGATAGTTTGTAAGTTTACATATTACAGTTATTACTTGTTAGTTGATATAATGATAGTTTGTAAGTGTTACACATATTAAAGTTGTTACTTGTTAGTTAATATAATGATAGTTTGTAAGTGTTACACATATTAAAGTTGTTACTTGTTAGTTAATATAATGATAGTTT
This sequence comes from Arion vulgaris, assembly GCA_020796225.1. Taxonomy (NCBI): domain Eukaryota; kingdom Metazoa; phylum Mollusca; class Gastropoda; order Stylommatophora; family Arionidae; genus Arion; species Arion vulgaris. Next base: position 40,470,132 of record CM036768.1, read on the forward strand.
GTAAGTGTTATCATATTACAGTTGTTACTTGTTAGTTAATATAATGATAGTTTGTAAGTGTTACACATATTAAAGTTGTTACTTGTTAGTTGATATAATGATAGTTTGTAAGTGTTACACATATTAAAGTTATTACTTGTTAGTTGATATAATGATAGTTTGTAAGTGTTACACATATTACAGTTGTTACTTGTTAGTTAATATAATGATAGTTTGTAAGTGTTACAATATTAAGTTATTACTTGTTAGTTGATATAATGATAGTTTGTAAGTGTTACACATATTAAAGTTGTTACTTGTTAGTTGATATAATGATAGTTTGTAAGTGTTACACATATTAAAGTTGTTACTTGTTAGTTAATATAATGATAGTTTGTAAGTGTTACACATATTAAAGTTTTTACTTGTTAGTTGATATAATGATAGTTTGTAAGTGTTACACATATTACAGTTGTTACTTGTTAGTTGATATAATGATAGTTTGTAAGTGTTACACATATTAAAGTTGTTACTTGTTAGTTAATATAATGATAGTTTGTAAGTGTTACACATATTACAGTTGTTACTTGTTAGTTGATATAATGATAGTTTGTAAGTGTTACACATATTAAAGTTGTTACTTGTTAGTTAATATAATGATAGTTTGTAAGTGTTACACATATTAAAGTTGTTACTTGTTAGTTGATATAATGATAGTTTGTAAGTGTTACACATATTAAAGTTATTACTTGTTAGTTAATATAATGATAGTTTGTAAGTGTTACACATATTAAAGTTGTTACTTGTTAGTTGATATAATGATAGTTTGTAAGTGTTACACATATTAAAGTTATTACTTGTTAGTTGATATAATGATAGTTTGTAAGTGTTACACATATTACAGTTGTTACTTGTTAGTTGATATAATGATAGTTTGTAAGTGTTACACATATTAAAGTTGTTACTTGTTAGTTAATGAAATGATAGTTTGTAAGTGATTACATTTGTTACCTTATAGTGATTCTCTTCCTACTCACAGAATTTGGAATTATTTTGGGATATAAGGTGTATATCAAAGAAATAGTTCAGAACTCGCTGGCTTCACAAGAAGCTTCTCTGCATGAAGGAGACACAGTTCTTAAGGTAAGCTGTTATGTGTGTGTGTGTGTGTATGGACTGTGTAAGAGTGAGTGCACATCACCTTCCTTGAGTCAAAGTGTGAGAAAAGTTTATAACTGGAGAATATCTAAAAAAAACTGCAGAAATGAAACTGTGTAATTTATGGTGGCATTCTGCATCTCCAGCGAGGTCATTGCTATGTTGTTCGTGACCGTAACTCTCGTAGTCATGTTACTTGTGGTCACAGCAAGAGCACAATTTCTTCCATCTAACAACTCCCTCACTACATTTAACAGTATTTTCTTCTTCTTTCTTTTCTCCAAATCTGTTTGCCTCACAGTGTCAGGTCAAGAAGAAGATTTCTAAAACTGTTTGCCTCACAGCGTCAGATCAAGAAGAAGATTTCTAACACTGTTTGCCTCACAGCGTCAGGTCAAGAAGAAGATTTATAAAACTGTTTGCCTCACAGCGTCAGGTCAAGAAGAAGTTTATAAAACTGTTTGCCTCACAGCGTCAGGTCAAGAAGAAGATTTATAAAACTGTTTGCCTCACAGCGTCAGATCAAGAAGAAGATTTCTAAAACTGTTTGCCTCACAGCGTCAGGTCAAGAAGAGATTTCTAAAACTTTTTGCCTCACAGCGTCAGGTCAAGAAGAGATTTCAAAACTGTTTTCCTCACACCCAGGTCAAGAAGAAGATTTCTAAAACTTTTTACTCAAGTAGGTCAAGAAGAGATTTCTAAAACTGTTTTCCTCACAGCGTTAGGTCAAGAAGAGATTTCTAAAACTTTTTGCCTCAAGTCAGGTCAAGAAGAAGATTTCTAAAACTGTTTGCCTCACAGCGTCAGATCAAGAAGAAGATTTCTAAAACTTTTGCCTCACAGCGTCAGGTCAAGAAGAGATTTCTAAAACTTTTTGCCTCACAGCGTCAGATCAAGAAAGATTTCTAAACTTTGCCTCACAGCGTCAGATCAAGAAGAGATTTCTAAAACTTTTTGCCTCACAGCGTCAGGTCAAGAAGAAGATTTCTAAAATTGTTTGCCTCACAGCGTCAGGTCAAGAAGAGATTTCTAAAATTGTTTGCCTCACAGCGTCAGATCAAGAAGATTTCTAAAATTTTTTGCCTCACAGCGTCAGATCAAAAAAGAGATTTCTAAAATTGTTTGCCTCACAGCGTCAGGTCAAGAAGAGATTTCTAAAATGGGCCCTTATGTGCACTTCATAGATAGTGTCTTTCTTTGCCTCTGTTATCTCTGAGGTCCATCTTTTGCATTGCCGGCCTTTTGCTTTGTCAACATTTAACAGTATGACTATATTATTAGTCACTTAATGAGCATGCTCTGGAAGTACTGGACGGATTGTGTACATAGACAGTGCTTGGAATCTGTGTTGAGTTCAAGGCTGCAGCGAGTCATCTTCATTCTGATACCTGGACATGCAAGAGTCAGGGGAAATGAACAAGCAAACAGACATCAGACTACACTAGCAAGTAGTGGAGAAATTGACAGATGATATCGTGAACACAGGAGTGCAGGTTTGACAGAAGATTCAGGTGGTGACTTGAAATCTACTTCCATGCCTTGACTGCATGAACTTGAAATCAAATGTGGTGTTGGCTAGATTTGAGCACTTTACACAAAGTAGATGTTTTCTCATTAACTAACACAGGATAGGAACTGTCAGTCTAACTAACATATATAAATATTTATAGAAGCTGCTCCGCCTATGGGAAAATTTAGGTAATTAGTTTTGTTTGTCACTGCACTGAAACGCACATACATGCACACATACCAACAATTTCTAATGACATGAGTTACAGATTAGCAAGATCTTGCTGTAATACTGAAGAACTGAAGGTAGCAAAATATCGTATATGTAAAAGCAATAATAATTTGTATAGTTGTTTTGTATAGTGAGCGTCTGTAACTCAAGCGGTAGTGAGCTCGATCACAAACCCAAGTGTACCTGGTTCAAACCCCACAGTGGGTAAGTTTGAAAGCAAATTCATTTCCGTAGGATTTTTACAAAGGTAAAAATAGACCTCACTGTTCAGAAAGCAATGGCAAACAACTGAACGTGGTGCCTAGAAAATCAGCGAATCATTTACTGTGGTTGATGGCTACGTCCTGTATAGGATATGCCACGATTTTCATTTTCATAATTGTTTCCGTTTATCGTGTACAATTATGGCATTCAGAACTGATCACATCTGACATTTTTTATAGATCAACGAGACACCTCTAGAAAATATGTCACTGCCTGATGTCAAGAAGCTGATGGAGAGAAGCAGGGAGAGACTGCATCTGATTGTCAGAACAGAAGGAAGAGGAGATGGAACTAGCCTGAATCCTGTATCTATTCCTGAAGGTATTAGTCACAGTGGATGGTATATTCAGTTCGGCTGTAAGAACATGGGGAAACACGTGTTTCACTATTCTACATAGTTTTACTGCAGTCTTCATCTATATTGCTGTAAGAACATGGGGAAACATGTGTTTCACCATTCTACATAGTTTTACTGCAGTCTTCATCTATATTGCTGTAAGAACATGGGGAAACATGTGTTTCACCATTCTACATAGTTTTACTGCAGTCTTCATCTATATTGCTGTAAGAACATGGGGAAACATGTGTTTCACTATTCTACATAGTTTTACTGCAGTCTTCATCTATATTGCTGTAAGAACATGGGGAAACATGTGTTTCACTATTCTACATAGTTTTACTGCAGTCTTCATCTATATTGCTGTAAGAACATGGGGAAACATGTGTTTCACTATTCTACATAGTTTTACTGCAGTCTTCATCTATATTGCTGTAAGAACATGGGGAAACATGTGTTTCACTATTCTACATAGTTTTACTGCAGTCTTCATCTATATTGCTGTAAGAACATGGGGAAACATGTGTTTCACTATTCTACATAGTTTTACTGCAGTCTTCATCTATATTGCTGTAAGAACATGGGGAAACATGTGTTTCACCATTCTACATAGTTTTACTGCAGTCTACATCTATATTGCTGTAAGAACATGGGGAAACACATGTTTCACCATTCTACATAGTTTTACTGCAGTCTTCATCTATATTGCTGTAAGAACATGGGGAAACATGTTTCACTATTCTACATAGTTTTACTGCAGTCTTCATCTATATTGCTGTAAGAATATGGGAAAACATGTGTTTCACCATTCTACATAGTTTTACTGCAGTCTCATTATTGCTGTAAGAACATGGGAAAACATGTGTTTCCATTCTACATAGTTTTACTGCAGTCTTCATCTATATTGCTGTAAGAACATGGGGAAACATGTGTTTCACCATTCTACATAGTTTTACTGCAGTCTACATCTATATTGCTGTAAGAACATGGGGAAACATGTGTTTCACCATTCTACATAGTTTTACTGCAGTCTTCATCTATATTGCTGTAAGAACATGGGGAAACATGTGTTTCACTATTCTACATAGTTTTACTGCAGTCTACATCTATATTGCTGTAAGAACATGGGGAAACATGTTTCACTATTCTACATAGTTTTACTGCAGTCTTCATCTATATGCTGTAAGAACATGGAAAACATGTGTTTCACATTCTACATAGTTTACTGCAGTCTCATCTATATTGCTAAGAACATGGAAACATGTGTTTCATCATTCTACATAGTTTTACTGCAGTCTTCATCTATATTGCTGTAAGAACATGGGGAAACATGTGTTTCACCATTCTACATAGTTTTACTGCAGTCTTCATCTATATTGCTGTAAGAACATGGGGAAACATGTGTTTCACTATTCTACATAGTTTTACTGCAGTCTTCATCTATATTGCTGTAAGAACATGGGAAAACATGTGTTTCACTATTCTACATAGTTTTACTGCAGTCTTCATCTATATTGCTGTAAGAACATGGGGAAACATGTTTCACTATTCTACATAGTTTTACTGCAGTCTTCATCTATATTGCTGTAAGAACATGGGGAAACATGTGTTTCACTATTCTACATAGTTTTACTGCAGTCTTCATCTATATTGCTGTAAGAACATGGGGAAACATGTGTTTCACCATTCTACATAGTTTTACTGCAGTCTTCATCTATATTGCTGTAAGAACATGGGAAACACACTATTAAAACAAAAAAACAGGCACTAATACAAACAAAGTACAAAAACAATAACAAAACACTGCAATGTTTTGACCAAAAGACCTTTATCAAGCAAAGAATGACCAGAAGTGAAGAAATTCACTTCTTATATGGAACTGATCGAAAAACAAAGCTAAGAATACTAAGAGCATGCATATTCCCAGTGGCAACATATGGGTGTGAAGCATGGACATTTAACACAGCAATAGGAAAGCATACACATGCTTTTGAATATAAGTGTTACTAAAGAGTCCTCTGTTAATTTTGGACAGAAAAGAGAACAAATAGACCTCTCCAGAAAGAACTCAAAATCAAAGAAAATTGGCTGATGCTACAAATAAGACTATTTGATCTTGACTTTGCTGATGACGTGGCCATATTGAATTCAACCACACAAGCAACCCACAAACTAACGAGCAATCTTTGCACACTTGCAGAACAGGTTGGTCTCCAGATTAATTCTGCCAAGACCAAAATTATGGACCTCACAAACTCGACAGACAACATCGTAATAAATGGCCAAACACTGGAGAAAGTTTAACATTTTACATATTTGGGTAGTAAAGTGTCAAACAACGGAGACACGATGAAAGAAATAAACTCGTATTGCTATAGCAGCTAGTGCCTTCACTAAATTAACGAATATCTGGCAATCTCAAGACCTTAGTATATGCACAAAAGTTAAATTGTTTAGGTCCTGTGTGATTCCTGTACTGACCTACGGTTGTGAAAGTTGGAAATCAACAAAAAAATTGATAAGAAACTGGACAGCTTTGAGAATAAATGTCTACGAAAATTATTAAAAGTAAAATGGAGTGATTTCGTTTCTAACAACACAGTGAGAGATAGAACACACCAACAACCCGTATCAAATATTATAAGGAAACGAAGGTGGAAATATTTAGGTCATGTTCTTAGATCAGACGAAAAGAGACTAAATCGACAAGTCCTTATGTGGTCACCAATTGGGAAAAGAAAACGTGGAAGACCAAAGACCACTCTTCGAAGAACCATCCAACAAGAAAGTAAACTATTGGGATGTAAAACCATACAAGATCTCCAACTGCTAGCAAAGAACCGTATCACATGGAGATCTAAAACCTCTGCCCTATGTTCCGCCTTTGGCTCGAAAGGAATAAACTAACTAACTAACTAACTAACAAATAAGAAATTGGCTGATGTTACAAATAAGAATGAGAAAATTGAAGTATTTTGGACATATAAATAGACACCAATGCGTGGAGAAGATGATTATGGAAGGAGGCAGTCTGGCAAAAAGGAGAAGAGAAAGACCACGGACAAGATGGATTCAGGATGTAACTGGTGATTTGATCATGAGATCTGTGGAGGCGGGACATCTGGTCTATGGAGAGAGACATTCGAAAAACTGTAACGGTGGCAAAGTTCTGCTCTGGACAAGCTATTTGATGATGATGGATGGAGTAACACTCTGCTGTGATAACCTAGTAAAGATACTTGACAGAAGATGTTTGTACCTTCATCATCATCATCAAGTAGCTTGTCGCTTCTGGAACTTAGCTCCCATGACAGCAGTCCTGAAAAACTCTCTATTCTGTGCAAGATGACCAGCGTCAGTAGCAATCATTTTCAGATCATCAATGACATCTTGCACCCGTCGTCTTCTAGGTCTTCCTCTCATTCTTCTTCCAGGCACCATATCCTATATAATACTCTAGGCACACATGTCGTTTGATGTGTCCGAAATATTTAACTTTCCTTGATGTTATGCTCTTTAATAGCCAACTCTCTTTAATATCAAGCTGTTGCAGAACAGAAGCGTTTGTTCTTTTCTCTGTCCATGATATTCTACTTACTCTTCTGTAGCATTTGCATTCAAATGCATTACCTCTTTCAACATTTTAAGCCGCACACTACGCCACGCGAAGTCAGTTGCATGCTATTAGCCATAGAGTTGCTTCCCTTATAAGAAGTCTTTCTAGTGTTACTTCTACTGTTTTACTTATACTACTTTTCAACCGTGTTATTCTATTAGGTTGTCCAGTTTTCTTCAATTTATAATATTATATAATACTATATTAAACTATATAAAATATATGTATGTTTATTTATTGATGAGTAGTTGGGATGGGTTTTTTTAAACCTCCCTTGAATTAACTGCTTAAAAATTGAGAAAATAACTAGGTGTGGAAAGAGTTAATGATCTTCTTCGCCACTTTTGTCAGTAGTCCATGTCTCATAACCATATGTTACCAATGGGAAAACGCAGGCTCTTAAACATTTTTGTTCTAATATCAGTTCCCTTCCATATATTTGTTAGTTCTTCTTTTAATTTCTTTTATAGCATTCCCTCATTTGTCAGCAGTCCCCTCAAGGTATTCACAGTTGTCGACTCTTTGTTTTTGTGGACGTTGACAGATATATTAGCCATCAATTCTGTTTTATCAGTTGTAGTAAATATCTTCGTTTTTAGTGTATTGAGATAAAGATTTTCAGTATACTCTGTTTTCTCAAATGACTTTATAACTCATATCATTTTGTGATGTAGATAGTATCACTGTATCGTCAGTATATCTTATTTCTAGTAACTCATAACCATAACTTGTGATGTAGATAGTATCACTGTATCGTCAGTATATCTTATTTCTAGTAACTCATAACCATAACTTGTGGTGTAGATAGTATCACTGTATCGTCAGTATATCTTATTTCTAGTAACTCATAACCATAACTTGTGATGTAGATAGTATCACTGTATCGTCAGTATATCTTATTTCTAGTAACTCATAACCATAACTTGTGATGTAGATAGTATCACTGTATCGTCAGTATATCTTATTTCTAGTAACTCATAACCATAACTTGTGATGTAGATAGTATCACTGTATCGTCAGTATATCTTATTTCTAGTAACTCATACCATAACGTGTGTGATAGTATCACTGTATCGTCAGTATATCTTATTTCTAGTAACTCATAACCATAACGATGTAGATAGTATCACTGTATCTCAGTATATCTTATTCTAGTAACTCATAACCATAAATTGTGATGTGATAGTATCACTGTATCGTCAGTATATCTTATTTCTAGTAACTCATAACCATAACTTGTGTGTAGATAGTATCACTTATGTCATATACTTATTTCTAGTAACTCATAACCATAACTTGTGGTGTATTACACAATCAAAGACATTTGAATAATCAACAAAGCAAACAAATAGGTCTATGTTATACTCTACATTTTTCAATGATGATTCTCATATTTAATATATGCTCCCTAGTTCCTCTACCTCTACTGAAACCAGCCTGCACAATGTTGCTCTGCTCTTCCAATTTATTGTGGATTCTCCCATGATGATTTTAAGTAAGATCTTACTAGCATGGCTGATTAGTGCCACTGTTCTATAATTTGTGCACTCCTTTGATTGCCTTTTTTGGTATTGGGATAAATATACTCTTCCATTCCTTTGGTCATAGTCTGCTGTTCCATATCTTTTTGTAAAGTGCATGATATATTTTTGCACTCTGTTCTCCTCCTGCCTTAATTAACTCTGCTGTTATTTCATTGCATCCAGGTGCTTTCCTATTTTTCAGATTGTTAATAGCCCATTCTGCTTCCCATTCTGCTTCCCATTCTGCTTCCCATTCTGCTTCCCATTCTGCTTCCCATTCTGCTTCCCATTCTGCTTCCCTTAGTGATGGCTCTGGTTCTTTTTTTATTGCTGCTGTCATCTTCGTTGCCAAGAAAATCATTTCCTGTACCTTACTGTTTCTTATCCTAAATGGTTTCAGGTTTAGTTTCAAATCAACGTAGCGACAGTGATAACATCAACATATTTCGGCCCAACAAGCGCTCAGAAGAAGACATTTATGTGAAAGATCCAACTTCCAGGGTGACCCATGCAGTGCCACTAGGTGCATACCCAAAATCAGAGAACACACGATATGATGGCCGTTATGTTTTGGATAATGACCCACCTTCTTGGGCAACATTACCTCGTAATATTGAACGCAGTAAGACATTACTTCATCTATTTCTTGTGTGTTTATATATATGTGTGTGTGTGTGTGAGGATGTTGGTAAGATAGAGCAGGCTTGTGTGTTTATATGTGTGTGAGGATGTTGGTAAGATAGAGCAGGCTTGTGTGTTTATATGTGTGTGAGGATGTTGGTAAGATAGAGCAGGCTTGTGTGTTTATATGTGTGTGAGGATGTTGGTAAGATAGAGCAGGCTTGTGTGTTTATATGTGTGTGAGGATGTTGGTAAGATAGAGCAGGCTTGTGTGTTTATATGTGTGTGAGGATGTTGGTAAGATAGAGCAGGCTTGTGTTTTTATATGTGTGTGAGGATGTTGGTAAGATAGAGCAGGCTTGTGTGTTTATATGTGTGTGAGGATGTTGGTAAGATAGAGCAGGATATTTATCTGAAGAGCCAGTATGATAGTTGATGCTACTTGTGCTTGTTTAATACAGTTTATTCTTGAGTCAATACAATTTCTGTCTTTGTATTTATTTCTTTGTTAATCAATTCATATTTATATATATTCCCCTTGTACCATTAGACATTGCATAGGACCTGCAAGTAATTTATCCATACCATGCAAGTAATTTCTCTGTACTGCTCTGTACTGAACAACTTGCTAAACCTCTTCCATGGAATTTGAGTCCCAAAATTTTCACTTCTCTCAGTAAAGTTATTTCAGGATTTCCCTAGGGCTTGCACTCTTTCTTGAGGCAGTGGAAGACTTCACTACCTGCTTTGTTATTCTTTGATCATTTCTTCTCAAGGTATGGCCAACATATCTCCATCTTCTCTTTCTTATAACAGTTGTCACTAGTGGTTGACTAGACATTTCTCTAATTTCATCACTTCTCCTGAATTTGACCCATTTTATGTTCATTATTTTTTGCAGACATCTATTTTCTAATGCATTCAACTTGCTTTCTATATCTTTAGTCATTTTCTAACTCTTACTGGCATATGTTAGAATTGATACAACATTGTAATTGAAAATTTGTAATTTAGTTTTAAAACTATATAACGTTATATATTTTATTTATACTTTTAAAAGATGATGTTGCTTGTTCAACTCATAATTTTCTTCAAAAGTTCCAGTTAGTTGTTTTAGTGTATTGTATAGCATTTTACTATTTCCAGTCTTAGCTGCCTTTTCCCTTCTTCAGCCAGTCGATTGACATATGCTCTTTTATCTCTTCTAGTCGCTCTTTTCACTCTCTTGTCTTTTAGTCTATATTCCTCTTTAGCTTGGATTTCATCTGTTACATTCTTAGTATTAAATATCTCTAGTTTCATCTTTCTTCTTTCTTGAATACATTTCCAGGTGTCATCACTTATCCAAGGTTTCCTGTCTATCGTCTTTAATCATGCACGACTAGTTGCCTCCTCCAAGAGTGTGTACTTTACTTTAATCTATTTATCTTCAATGTTCTGTTTACTATCACAATCAAATAACTCGTACCTGTTCTTAAGTTCAAGTTGATATTCCTCTTTAACTTCTTTATTTTGCAGCCTTTGACTGTCTATTCGCAGTTGTTCTTTTTTGGTAGAATACATTTTCAATTTTAGTTTCAATTTACCTATGCATAAATTATGATCACTTCCTGCATCTGCCCTTCTGTATGCACGGACATCCAGCAATGATGTTCTAAATTGTGTATTTATGCACATATGGTCAATCTGATTCCTGGTCACTCCATCAGGTGAGTGCCAAGTAAGTTTGTGAATCTCCTTGTGTGCAAAGACTACTAATTTTGACAATTACTACATTTGACAACATACATAACTCAGCCATTCTTTCTCCATTCTCATTCATTGTGTTTATTCCTTGTTGTCCTATAACTCTCTCCACCCCTACATTACCACTACCAACCTTTACATTAAATTCCCCTATTACTTAAAATTAGATCGGGACAGTTAATATTTGTTGGGCACATGAGGAGAAATAAAGTTGAAAATTTAGTGACAACTGGCAAACCTGATGGAAAAAGGGCAAGGGATGGCAAAAGAAAATGTCTGGATGACTAGGATACATGGCATGGTTGAGACAAGAACACAGAACTGATCAGGTATTCTAGTGATCTTGTGAGATAGCAAGCAATAACTGTCAACACCTATGATTATGGCACATGATGATGATGATAGATATGTTTCAGAAGACAAGTTGAATATAATTGTTTGTTGAATTTGTTTCTCAGAAGTCTCTAAAGAGTATGAGGATACAGAACACTCTCAACATGATGGCTATTACAGTGACCAAGAGGATGGCAGTCGGGGCCAAGGACATTTTATCCCAATTCATAGACCTGGCAACTATGACCTGAACCATGTCTACTCCAACAGATCCATTTATAAGTAAGTTGTCTTCTCGGCTGTTCTTGATTTTGTCATAACATTTGAGACCAGTTGTAAGTTGTCTACTCGGCTGTTCTTGATTTTGTTATAACATTTGAGACCAGTTGTAAGTTGTCTACTCGGCTGTTCTTGATTTTGTTATAACATTTGAGACCAGTTGTAGTTTCTACTCAGCTGTTCTTGATTTTGTTATAACATTTGAGACCAGTTGTAAGTTATCTACTCGGCTGTTCTTGATTTTGTTATAACATTTGAGACCAGTTGTAAGTTATCTACTCGGCTGTTCTTGATTTTGTTATAACATTTGAGGTCAGTTGTAAGTTATCTACTCGGCTGTTCTTGATTTTGTTATAACATTTGAGACCAGTTGTAAGTTATCTACTCGGCTGTTCTTGATTTTGTTATAACATTTGAGTTCCAGTTGTAAGTTATCTACTCGGCTGTTCTTGATTTTGTTATAACATTTGAGACCAGTTGTAAGTTATCTACTCGGCTGTTCTTGATTTTGTTATAACATTTGAGACCAGTTGTAAGTTATCTACTCGGCTGTTCTTGATTTTGTTATAACATTTGAGTTCAGTTGTAAGTTATCTACTCGGCTGTTTTTGATTTTGTTATAACATTTGAGACCAGTTGTAAGTTATCTACTCGGCTGTTCTTGATTTTGTTATAACATTTGAGACCAGTTGTAAGTTGTCTACTCGGCTGTTCTTGATTTTGTTATAACATTTGAGACCAGTTGTAAGTTGTCTACTCGGCTGTTCTTGATTTTGTTATAACATTTGAGACCAGTTGTAAGTTGTCTACTCAGCTGTTCTTGATTTTGTTATAACATTTGAGGTCAGTTGTAAGTTATCTACTCGGCTGTTCTTGATTTTGTTATAACATTTGAGATCAGTTGTAAATTATCTACTCGGCTCTGAAACATATAAAACAAGACTAGTTTAAAAGTACAAACTATATACAGTGACATTTTGACCAACATTTTTAATCTTATGTGAAAGTTGGACCAACATTTTTTAATCTGTATGTGAAGATTGGGATCAACATTTTTTCATCTGTTTGTGAACAGTGGATCAACATTTTTCATCTGTTTGTAGAGTGTGACCAACATTTTAATCTGTTTTGAAAGTGACCAACATTTTAATCTGTTTGAAGAGTGGGACCAACATTTTAAATCTGTTTGTGAACAGTGGGACCATATTTTTAATCTGTTTGTGAAGAGTGGGACCAATATTTTTTCATCTGTTTGTGAAGAGTGGGACCAATATTTTTTCATCTGTTTGTGAACAGTGGGACCAATATTTTTAATCTGTTTGTGAAGAGTGGACCAATATTTTTAATCTGTTTGTGAAAGTGGACCAACATTTTAAAATCTGTTTGTGAAGAGTGGGCATTTATATGTTTTTCTGACTGTTATGAAATCTTCTCAATAAGCAATAACATAATGCAATGCTGTGTACTTTTCTCCATGTTTGCAGTTTAGATCCTCGAAGAGTCATATTTCATAAAGACAGGCAGACAGGTTTGGGTTTACGGTTGGCTGGTGGTAATGCTACCGGAATATTTATTGCTAGTGTACAGCCTGGAAGTGCAGGGGAGAGAGAGGGACTTGTGGAGGGTGACAAGATCATCGTTGTAAGTGAATTTCTGTTAATGAACATATTGAACCAGCAACTGTCATTTTGTTATATATAATGATATGGATGTCTTGTGTAGATGCAGAACTGGTTATTGAGGAAACTGTTCTTCAACTTCTGTGCAGAATCCATTTTTCTACTCCAAGTTCATCAGTTCAGTCTTTTTGTTATTGAGTATTGGTTACTGAACTGACATCACAACACTCCGGGCAGACCCATAGGTGCTCAGTCTTCCCCCAACAGATGTCGAAGGGTATGCATACTGATAGTTCATGTGGCCCATTGGTTAAACACACTCCTAGCTCTACCCCTCAAGCATCCAGCTTCTACTTGTACAACATCTAATTCTAAACTCCTGAAATCGCTGGATTGATTCAACGTCAATGTTAGTGTCCTCATCAAACAGTACTTCGTCAAGAGACCACAGAAGAACATCCCCTTATCCATCCTAAACTCCCCAACAATCGATGCTTTGATGCAAGCCTGTCTACTCTCTTGTTGCCGTGAATACTCACATACCCAGGTGGGAAAACAGTTTTCTGCTAAACCGATAAGCTGACTGGATGGTGTAGCTGGATAAAAAGACAGTTTCTGACCGTGTATGAAAAACAATTGACTTCTTCAGCAGTAAACAAACAAAGTGAGGAGACATGTTAAAGATAAAAATACTATCTATACAGCCGCAGAACTGCTGTCAAGACTTCAGCAGTAAACAAAGTGAGGAGACACATGTTGAAGATAAAAATACTATCTATACAGCCGTAGAACTGCTGTCAAGACTTCAGATAAGAAGATGTAATACAGCAGAAGCGAACTGTTGCAGCAAGAAGGCAATCTAGCAATATGGAGTAGTTTAAAGAGCAAGGGTACAACTAAGTAGGAGTAATCCTAAGTAAAACTACGGATAACCTGTTAGTTGGGTGGGCCAGGTTTATTTTTGTTCAGAAAACGACATACTCCAGCTTTAGCCTTGTTACTAAACCAATGAAAATCTTCCTATTGTCCGAAGGGCAAACCTTTTTACATATATTTTTGAAAAGTAAAACAGAGTATGTCTCTTCTTATATATACAACTACTTCCTGTATTAAGAAGATTAAAAAACTTTAATAATGTTATTGTGAATAACAATTTGGTCTTTTATAAAATCAAAACTGTAAGCTGACATATTCATTCAAAAGTTTGAAGGGATTAAAATTGGTGAGACAGATTTGATCACTTTGAACAAAGTTCAGAAGCTGCAATCCTTAATGTATACACATCCTTCATGTATATCAACTTTACAAGGAAGACAAGGAGAAAATACAGCTTACCAAAACTAGACTATTTCTAAATCTCCCTTGATGCTCTGTTAATAACCAGAAACAAATCACATAGTTGACTGGGCCTGTGATCTGATAACTGACAGAAGAACAACAAAAAAGAAACGACTACTCTGTATAACAAGTCAATCTTTGACATCAGTCACTTTCTGTTGAGGACAGAATGACATCTTTATCATCATCAACAAATAGCTTGCCCTGAGCAGAACTTTGCCACCCCAACAGTCCTCCGGAATTTCTCTCCTCATAGGCCAGATGTCCTGCCTCTGCAGCCATCATGTTCAAACCATCAGTTACGTCCTGAATCCATCTTCTCCGGATGTAATTGATGGTTTGAACATGACAGACATCTTTATAGAATGTTTATTTTAGTCTTGTCTTCTAACTTGTGTACAAGTGATTATGTATTCTATAGTGCTCTGTGAGAAAATACCACATTTTTAAATTGAGCATGATGCGATTATGAAAGGGATTTCCACTGATACCTCGGTGGAACAAACGAGGTCATTGTGTCTTGTGGTGTCCAGACATTACAGACTAGACAGATACTTACGTAGCTTGGAAGTTGGTTAATACGGATCTCTGCCAGTGTCGACGGATGGAGCGAATGCTGAAACATGTCTTGCAAGACTGTCTTCTCCTGGTGGAACTGAGAGGCAATCTGTAGCCATATCCAGTTGGTCTGTGAACTAAGCTTTAGGGAAACCTGATGGACCTCAAACTGACTGCCCAGTTTGTAGTACACAGTGAACTAAGCGGAGATTGCTGAAGAAGAAAATTGAGCAGGGCTGAGATAGTCAAAAGAAACCAGTTAGGATTAACTATTGGAGATTACAGAAATGTGGTTTTACATAAGAATGTTAGTAATCTTATCAACAAAGTTTCCTGTTACTTGGCAATCATTACAATTTCCTGTTACTTGGCAATCATTTAAAGTTCCTGTTACTTGACAATCATTACAATTTCTTGTTACTTGACAATCATTACAATTTCTTGTTGTGTCATTGATGCAAAATTATAGTTCCTAGGGTTTTAGACAATCATTGATAAGTTCCTAGTTTTGAAATCATTAAATTTTGTTGCTTTGAAATTTAATTACAATTTCTTGTGTGTCAATTTATGGCTAGAAATTGATAGTTGACCTAGGTTTCTGAGAAGCATTGATGGCTAGAAATTGATAGTTGACCTAGGTTTCTGAGAAGCAATGATGACTAGAAATTGATAGTTAACCTAGGTTTCTGAGAAGCATTGATGGCTAGAAATTGATAGTTGACCTAGGTTTCTGAGAAGCATTGATGACTAGAAATTGATAGTTGACCTAGGTTTCTGAGAAGCATTGATGGCTAGAAATTGATAGTTGACCTAGGTTTCTGAGAAACAGGGATGGCTAGAAATTGATAATTGACCTAGGTTTCTGAGAAGCAATGATGGCTAGAAATTGATAATTGACCTAGGTTTCTGAGAAGCAATGATGGCTAGAAATTGATAGTTGACCTAGGTTTCTGAGAAGCATTGATGGCTAGAAATTGATAGTTGACCTAGGTTTCTGAGAAACATTGATGACTAGATATTGATAGTTGACCTAGGTTTCTGAGAAGCATTGATGGCTAGAAATTGATAGTTGACCTAGGTTTCTGAGAAGCAATGATGACTAGAAATTGATAATTGACCTAGGTTTCTGAGAAGCAATGATGGCTAGAAATTGATAGTTGACCTAGGTTTCTGAGAAGCATTGATGGCTAGAAATTGATAATTGACCTAGGTTTCTGAGAAGCAATGATGGCTAGAAATTGATAGTTGACCTAGGTTTCTGAGAAACATTGATGACTAGAAATTGATAGTTGACCCAGGTTTCTGAGAAGCATTTAAAGAAGATTTAATATTGTCTCTAGCATATCACACATAAAGGCTACAATAATACAAAACACTAAATGGGTCTATCCAGACAGAAATGAAAATAAAGAAAACTGACTTTCTGCTACAAAAGCATGAGAAATATGAAGTGTTTTGGACATATAAAAAGACAGAAAGCGTTGGAGTAGATCATTATGGTATCAGGCATCCCAGCAAAGAGGAGAAGAAGACCATAGAGATGATGAATTCAAGATGTAACTGATGATTTGAGCATGACAGCTGCTGAGGCAGGATATCTGGCCTATGGGAAAGATAAATTCTAAAGGACTGTTAGAGTGGCAAAGTTCTGCTCAGAACAAGCTATTTGATGAAAGTTTAATTTATTTACTGTCATTTTCATGTTGTGTCATTTTCATGTTGTGTCATATTCATGGTGAGTCATTTTCATGTTGTGTCATTTTCATGTGTCATATTCATGTTGAGTCATACTCTTGTTAGTGTATGTGAATGTGCACAGACTAGCTAGTGGCTGTTGTCATCAGCAAGGCACACAGTGAGACAAATGTGTTACTTAATACTTTCTGCTTATGTATCCTTCAGGCAAATGATCGAGACATGACAGGAATGATTCGAGAAGAGGCTGTGTCATATCTGACCAATCTTGAAGGGAAGGTCACCTTTGTAGTTCAGCACAGAAAAGATGGTTTGTTTGATTGATTAGTTCAACATTTGATCATTTCTTATTTGCTCAATATTGATCATTTCTTGCTACACTCATTACTATAACATAGATAAAACACCCTGAATTGAAAGTTTTGAAGAAAAAAAAACTTTGTCATTCTTCTCTCAGTTCTTACGTTTTACTTGTTTGATGTGCCATCTTTTGTACTTGTCCTAATTTCTTTGTCATGTAACCTATGTAACGGTTTTTTTTTTCTGTTAATTTGATCAATTCTGTCACATATCTGTCAGTTATCTTCACTTTTTATATATTACTCAAGCTGTCTCTATAGTTATTTATTACTAAACATGTTTGTTTTTTCTTCTTTGCGTTCGTTCTTTACCACCAATTTTAATCACTCTTTGAGATATGTTTGATCTTTGCCAAGGACGTGTATACGTTGCACATTGGTTTGGTTGGCCCCTAAACGCATAGACTTCTACATGTTTAGGACATGTGCATCCGATTTCAGCCAAACCTCCTTAGTCGCCTCTTACAACATGCATGGCAGGTAACAGTGGTTCTATTCTTTACACCCAAATTTGGGCCCCGGTAACCACTCTGGCGAAACTGTTTGTTTGTTTGTTTATGTTCATTCTTATCAATCATGTTATCGATATAGGAGGAGACCAGTAAAACTATGTCAAATGGTGAAACACGTAACTACAGTAGTTTGTAATTACGTGTTTCAACCAAGTTAACTATTCTTTGTGATTTATGTGGTTTGTGACAAGAACATATATCCACTGGTGCCCCTGCTAGGCCCTTGCTAGTTCCCTACAGCACTTACGACAGGCAAATCAGAATTTTGGCCAAACTGTGATCATATTATTCAACATTACACAAACTTGTAACTATGACAATTTACTAACGGAAATAACCTGTAAGTACCACATCTGGTGTTATACTCTAGCATGGTATCAGATCTGATTGCTCATAGGTAGGCTGTCAGAGCTGACTCATGCCAGGTTACTAAACTAACATCATAGCACTCTGGTCCAACTCATAGTTTCTCAGTTTTCCTTAACAGTTGTTGAAGGGTATGCATGCTGATGGTTCCCATGGTTAAACACATTCATCATTCTATCCCTCAAGCATCAAATTGTGCTTGTTAATTCCAAACTCCTTAAATTGCTGGATAGATTCAATATGAATGTTAGTGTCTTCATCCAACATTCGTTTACAGAGAAACCAATCTCCACTATCCATCTTCAACTCTAAGACGATTGTTATTGTTGACTCAAGCCTGTCTGCTCTCTCCTTAATGTAAACACAAGCCTGTCTGCCCTCTCATTAATGTAAACACAAGCCTGTCTGCTCTCTCCTTAATGTAAACACAAGTCTGTCTGCTCTCTCCTTAATGTAAACACAAGTCTGTCTGCTCTCTCCTTAATGTAAACACAAGCCTGTCTGCTCTCTCCTTAATGTAAACACAAGCCTGTCTGCTCTCTCCTTAATGTAAACACAAGTCTGTCTGCTCTCTCCTTAATGTAAACACAAGCCTATCTGCTCTCTCGTTAATGTAAACACAAGTCTGTCTGCTCTCTCCTTAATGTAAACACAAGTCTATCTTCTCTCTCGTTAATGTAAACACAAGTCTGTCTGCTCTCTCCTTAATGTAAACACAAGTCTGTCTGTTCTCTCCTTAAGGGGGGATTCGGTCTTGAAAATCAAGAATCTATTTTCGTTGTTTTCATATTAATATAAAATTTGTATAAGCATTTTGAAAGAGTATGACTTAGAATAGTAGAAAAAATTAGTAAAAAAAAATGTCAAGCGTTGCCATGGAAACAATACAAAATGGCAGCGAAAAACAAAATTTCAAATCCCTAAGGCTCTGAATCTAATGAATGTAAATGAATTCTGTTTTCACTCTAAGGTGTGCAATTGTAATATCTAAAATATTACACATGATTTTTAGGATATATTAAATATTTAATTTTTATAAATTTTTGGTAAAAATTCCCTCAAAATGTGGTCAAAAAAGCTGTTTTTGGAGGGTTTGTTTACACAAAAATTCATAAAAAATGTAATATTTAATATATCCTAAAAGGATCAGTAATTTTGTAGATATTACAATTGCGCAACTTAGAGTGAAAACATAATTCATTTATATTCATTAACTTCAGAGCCTTAAGGATTTGAAATTTTGTGCTTGGCGGCCATTTTGTATTGTTTCCATGGCAACGCATTGACTTTTTTTTTTTTCTAATTTTTTCTACTATTCTAAGTCATAATCTTTCAAAATTGTTATACAAATTCTACATTAATACCAAAGCAAAGAAAATAGTTTCCAGACCAGAGTCCCCCCTTAATGTAAACACAAGCCTGTCTGCTCTCTCCTTAATGTAAACACAAGCCTATCTTCTCTCTCCTTAATGTAAACACAAGCCTATCTGCTCTCTCGTTAATGTAAACACAAGCCTATCTGCTCTCTCCTTAATGTAAACACAAGTCTGTCTGCTCTCTCGTTAATGTAAACACAAGTCTGTCTGCTCTCTCCTTTATGTAAACACAAGTCTGTCTGTTCTCTCCTTAATGTAAACACAAGCCTGTCTGCTCTCTCCTTAATGTAAACACAAGCCTATCTGCTCTCTCGTTAATGTAAACACAAGTCTGTCTGCTCTCTCCTTAATGTAAACACAAGTCTGTCTGCTCTCTCCTTAATGTAAACACAAGTCTGTCTGCTCTCTCCTTAATGTAAATACAAGCCTGTCTGCTCTCTCCTTAATGTAAACACAAGTCTGTCTGCTCTCTCCTTAATGTAAACACAAGCCTATCTGCTCTCTCGTTAATGTAAACACAAGTCTGTCTGCTCTCTCCTTAATGTAAACACAAGTCTATCTTCTCTCTCGTTAATGTAAACACAAGTCTGTCTGCTCTCTCCTTAATGTAAACACAAGTCTGTCTGTTCTCTCCTTAATGTAAACACAAGCCTGTCTGCTCTCTCCTTAATGTAAACACAAGCCTATCTTCTCTCTCCTTAATGTAAACACAAGCCTATCTGCTCTCTCGTTAATGTAAACACAAGCCTATCTGCTCTCTCCTTAATGTAAACACAAGTCTGTCTGCTCTCTCGTTAATGTAAACACAAGTCTGTCTGCTCTCTCCTTTATGTAAACACAAGTCTGTCTGTTCTCTCCTTAATGTAAACACAAGCCTGTCTGCTCTCTCCTTAATGTAAACACAAGCCTATCTGCTCTCTCGTTAATGTAAACACAAGTCTGTCTGCTCTCTCCTTAATGTAAACACAAGTCTGTCTGCTCTCTCCTTAATGTAAACACAAGTCTGTCTGCTCTCTCCTTAATGTAAACACAAGTCTGTCTGCTCTCTCGTTAATGTAAACACAAGTCTGTCTGCCCTCTCCTTAATGTAAACACAAGCCTGTCTGCTCTCTCCTTAATGTAAACACCCAGATGTCCAGACCAGAAAATCCATGTTGTTACGTAATATAATTATCAATATCAGAAAAGAATGCAGCAAAGAAACTATATAACACAAAGATGAAATATGTCAACATCAAGTAAAGACATCGCTGTGTATCCTGTTTGTTCTTGTATCCTTAGCTTAAAAAAAGTCATTTTGTTTGAATTGTAGCTTTTTTATTTGTTTTCTACTTTGTAAAACTAGCATAGTTCTTGTTTATATATCTCACCTTTCAGATTATGATAATTTTATGTTTTTTAATACATGTATATTGTAATGTTATTTCAGAATATGATCGTATTATGGCAAGTCATGAAGCTGGAGATGCTTTCTATATCAGGTTTGACAACTCTTATTTCTAGTTGTTTTACTGGTTGGTTCATTGTAGTAAACATCTTGCTATGCTACATTGTAGTAAACATCTTGTTTGCTACATTGTAGTAAACATCTTGCTGTTCTATATTGTAGTAAACTTCTTGCTGTGCTACATTGTAGTAAACATCTTGCTGTGCTATATTGTAGTAAACTTCTTGCTGTGCTACATTGTAGTAAACATCTTGCTGTGCTACATTGTAGTAAACATCTTGCTGTGCTATATTGTAGTAAACTTTTGCTGTGTGCTCATATTGTAGTAAACATCTTTCTATGCTACATTGTAGTAAACATCTTTATCTTTGGGCTACATTGTAGTAAACATCTATATGGTTCATATTCCTGTTAATCTCTCAGTTCCTGCTAGCAAGATATGGAAACAGGATGAAAAAAATCAAAAGAAAAACAAACATTGCCTGATGAAAACTGAAATAACTTCAAAAAACATGATGGAATGGAGCTAATAGGACAACAAAGATCAGTCCACTAAAGCATTCATATTCCCACTAAGAGCATCTTTCATATAGAGCATTCATATTCCCACTAAGAGCATGCATATTCCCACAAGAGCATCAATTCCCACTAAGAGCATGCATATTCCCACCAAGAGCATGCAATTCCACAAGAGCATCATTTTCAAGCATAGAATTCAATCCCACCAGAGCATGCAGATTCCCACCAAGAGCATGCAGATTCCCACCAAGAGCATGCAGATTCCCACCAAGAGCATGCATATTCCCACC
Organism: Arion vulgaris; assembly: GCA_020796225.1. Classification (NCBI taxonomy): domain Eukaryota; kingdom Metazoa; phylum Mollusca; class Gastropoda; order Stylommatophora; family Arionidae; genus Arion; species Arion vulgaris. Next base: position 40,491,808 of record CM036768.1, read on the forward strand.
AAGAGCATGCATATTCCCACCAAGAGCATGCAGATTCCCACCAAGAGCATGCATATTCCCACCAAGAGCATGCATATTCCCACCAAGAGCATGCATATTCCCACCAAGAGCATGCATATTCCCACCAAGAGCATGCATATTCCCACCAAGAGCATGCATATTCCCACCAGGAGCATGCATATTCCCACCAGGAGCATGCATATTCCCACCAGGAGCATGCATATTCCCACCAAGAGCATGCATATTCCCACCAGGAGCATGCATATTCCCACCAAGAGCATGCATATTCCCACCAGGAGCATGCATATTCCCACTAAGAGCATGCATATTCCACAGGAGCATGCATATTCCACAAGAGCATGCATATTCCCACCAAGAGCATGCATATTCCCACTAAGAGCATGCATATTCCCACTAAGAGCATGCATATTCCCACCAGGAGCATGCATATTCCACCAGGGCATGCATATTCCCACCAGGAGCATGCATATTCCCACCAAGAGCATGCATATTCCCACCAAGAGCATGCATATTCCCACTAAGAGCTTTCAGATTCTCAGTGGCAATCATATATTCGTGAAACATGTACATTTAACAAGACAGTAGAAAATCATATATTAGCTTGAATATAAATGTTACAAAAGAATCTTTCATAAATCATGGACAGAGAAGAGAGCAAATAGATCTATCCAGAATGAACTCAAAATTGAAGAAAACTGACAGATGCTACCAAAAAAATGAAGAAATTGAAATATGTTGGGCACATAATAAAAAAGATATGAAGGTCTGAAGAAGACATTTATGGAGAGAGGCATCTTGACGAAGAGAAAGACCACAGAGAAGATGGATTCAGGATGTTATTGATTATACATGACCACAGAAAGTCTGATAGACTGTTAGGGTTGCAAAGTTCTACTTAGGACAAGTATAAACGTAGCCCAACTAGTACACATTGTGGCAACATTATAAACTAGTTGAGGTGGAGATTGGAGCACCTATGGACATGTTGAGTGCAATAATGATAGTCCTCATATAACTGATAGGATAGTTGCTTTTATTCTTTGACTTAAAATGTTACTATTGTTCCTTAAACACAGGAAACATACAGTAATGTTGTTTTCTTTCATTTGTAACTAATTTTCACTGATTATCTACAACCATTATTAGAACTTTACTTACATAGAGAGCATTTTTTCTTTAGCAAATAGAAGAATAATTAATTAAATCCAACATAGATACAGTCAAGGGAATCAAATGGAGATCGAGAGAGAGAAATCGTCAAACAAAATGTACCAATTTTTAAATGCAAACATGTCACCATGAACACTAGAAGAGAAATGTTCAACACAATCTTTCTCCCAACATTATGCTACCAGTGCCAAACCTTGACATTGACATCAAACGATAGAAGAAAACTAGCAGCGACAGAGATGAAGTGTCTACGCAGAATGCTGAGAGTATCAAGAAAAGACTGGTTTAAAAATGAGACATCAGGAAAAATGTGGGTACAACATCAGTACTGAACTTCATCAAGCAACAACAAATTAGATTGTTTGGTCACATTAGCAGATGAGTAACAGACAGTGCACCTCAAAGAGCAATGCTACACCGATACAGTGGATGCGAAGCCAAAGATCTTCCACGCAAAAGGTAGACCACAGAAATAACAGAGGCAGTGAAAGACACTATTTATGAAGCACACACACAAAAATATGTTCTAGAAATCTCTTCTTATCCTGACCCTGTGATACAAAACAAGGTTAGAGAAAAGAAAGAAATTAGATTATTATAATTTGGTGCCTAAATTAGTATTGTTTTGTCTCTTCAGAACACATTTTAAACATTCAGCCTCCGACACAGAGACTGAGCATTCGTTCCAGGTTGGTGACATTTTCTTTGTCAAAGATACACTTTTCCGTGGGATTGGTGGTTCGTGGTTAGCTGTCCGAGTTTCTGAAGGTGTTCAACAAAAGAAGAAAGGAATCATTCCTAACAGTAAAACGTAAGTCTTATATAGAGCCATATACTTTCTATATATTTGTCAATAGTTTCTATTTTCAAATTCAACAACACAATGTATTATATAATGTAAACACTAAAATCTTACCACACAGATCCACATACTATCTTATTAGCATCATGAGTGAATTAAGTACAAGATTTTACCAGCGAGGAAACATCAAAATTCTACAAGACTTTCATATTAGCATCATGAGTGAATTAAGTACAAGATTTTACCAGCGAGGAAACATCAAAATTCTACAAGACTTTCATATTAGCATCATGAGTAAGTACAAGATTTTACCAGCGAGGAAACATCAAAATTCTGCAAGACAAGGATCCTGGTTGTAGAAAAATCATAGATGTATTAATTGAAAGAATTCTATATAATCAAAAAGATTTCAAAAGTCAATTGCAGCAGCAAACAGCCAAGAAGTTATAGCACCAACATCATAGATTTTTATTGCAGAAGTTTATAATACCGGAGGGTAGAAAACAACAGATGGAAATGGGAGGAAGGAAATTAAAATAAGAACAAACATGACCTTACAAAAAATGTACTCAATTAAAACAGTATGGAATGGAACTCATAAGAAAGCACAGATCAGAATACTAAGAACATGCATATTCCCATTGGCAACATATGGGTGTGAAGCATGGACATTTAACAAATCAGTGGAAAAACATATATGTGCTTTTGAATATAAGTGTTACAGAAGAGTCCTTCAGATATCAAGGACAGAGAAGGGAACAAATAGATCTATCCAGATACAGAAGTAACAGGTATATGACAGTTTTACCTTTTCTTTGCTTCCTTTTGCACCCGGCAACATGCGAGTGGTTATACCCTTAAATTTGCATATTATTACTTAAAAATTGCGTAGTTAGATAATGAATATTTACTTGAAATACTTGATAATATTCTTGTGATATCAAAATCGCCCGTGTGGTACTGGGGCCCGAAGGGAAGCAAAGAATAGTACCACTGCGACCTACAATACATGTCGTAGGAGGTGACTAATGTAGGCACCAGGGATGCTACCGTAGTAAATAAAAAGCAGCTCAGAAATTGGATGAGCTGGCCTATTTGTAGGCGCATAACTGGCACAATGTACAATTGCTCTTAGGCTCAGATCACATACAAATCAAACATAGTGGTTGACAGGTGATCAATATGGTTCGATGAAGAAGAAGACGATTTCAAAAATAAAAAGAAACAACTCGAGATCTCACTTAAAAGAAATGATGATTATTGACATCAACATGTTCTCAAATATTGATTGAGTTATATTTATGAAACATATGTTCCTCTCCATCTGCTTGGAAATCTAGTGCTGAGATCTTAAAGGTTCAACAGAGGGAAGACAGTGACAAGGAAAACTTTCCCAACAGAGGAAGAGGTAGCCTGTTTAGAAGAAAATCTTCAGCACGTCGATCAAAATCTCTAGGAAAGGATCATTGGGAACAAATAGTATTTGGTAAGTTTTAGAATATCTATTTGATTGCTTCTTTTATTCAGTTACAAGATTTTGCAACTGAGGAAACATCAAAATTCTTTAAGACTTTCATATTAGCACCATGAGTGAAGTAAGTCTCTTTTGATATTGAATATTGAGATCAAACAGTATTATAATCTCACTAGGGGTGTATGTGGAAGGGGTAAAGACATTTGCTTTGTATTCTGAAGATCATTAGTTTGAATATGAATATTGTCATTTGGCTCCCTTTGTGCATTTTTCTGAGGATCAGTAAGATTAATGTTCATACTACAGAGTTTGTGTTCTGTGCAATAATCTCAGCAGATGGTGTGCAATAATCTCAGCAGATGATGTGCAATAATCTCAGCAGATGGTGTGCAATAATCTCAGCAGATGGTGTGCAATAATCTCAGCAGATGGTGGGCAATAATCTCAGCAGATGGTATGCCATTTCTGTGCAGTGGGAGGACAGCCATATGGGTAAATCTGGTGCATTGAAGTCAACCCTCTGCATTGAGAATTCAGCAAGAACTTTTTTGGAAGTGCTGGAGTTTAAAGGGTTAATGGAACTATTATAAAGAAGGTCCTTCCAGCTTTCAGTTAGTTAATACAATTATTATATAGAAGGTTCTGCCATCTTTCAGGTAATGAAACTATTATATACAACAGGACTGTCCAACGCTGAGCTTGCTGGTGCCATGGTGTCTGCATTATACATTTCTGGCATCTCAAGTTACTCCCTGGCTTTACTGATGATCATAATTTTAAGGGACAAAAAAGCATTTCTGAATTTTTCTTTTGTAACAGCACTCCAGAGAACACTTTCTTTCTGCTTGTACAGTCATGTCTTTTTTTTTTGGTAGTCATTCTACCGAACCGAACCACATCATTTACTTTTGTTCACTGAAGAAACTTTCAGCTTCAACTTTCAACTCATGCCTTAAAAAAATAACATATGCAAGTGAATTCTGAACGGAAGACTCGACTAGCTACAAATAATGAAAACTATACACAGACATTCTTTTCTGGAGTCTGAGGGCAATGAAGGGTTAAATAGAAAACTATACAGACATTCTCTGGAGTCTGAGGGCAATGAAGGGTTAAATAGAAAACTATACAGACATTCTCTGGAGTCTGAGGGCAATGAATTTGGGTTGAAATAAAGGTAAAACTATACAGACATTCTCTGGAGTCTGAGGGCAATGAAATAGAAGAGAAGAAATAAGCAAGATATGGTCCCAACTGAGATATCATTAGAATGGGATACATACAAATACAACCATCCTAGACTTGACTAGGATCTAAGGACATTATAAACCTATTGCAATGAAAAGATAAATGCACTATCTTTCAGCTAAGAATGAGAGAAATGTTAAACTGAAATATCACCTCAAAAGAATAAACCCCATTTACCTACTACACTTTAAATTTTCTGGCCAAATACCATAACAAATAAGGAGCTTTTGAAACAAACAGACTGTGCATCCTTGGAGACCATCATTAAGAGATGAAGATGGTTTGGACATGTATGTCGTATGCCAGTAGGGGCATTGGCTAGGACAGCTCTCAGATGGACAGCGGATGGGAAGTAAAGGCCTGGACATCCAAAGGAAACATGGAGAAGAACTGTGGAGAGAGTTGAAGGAGTGCTGCCTGACATGGAAACAGTTGGTAGAAAGGCAGCAGAACGACAGCAATGGAAGTCTCTTGTGGATGCCTTATGTGTCAATTGGAACACGAAGAGGATATAGATAGACATACCACACTTTACAATGTGCAGTCATTTTATGTGAGAGAGTACTGCACCACCTACTTGAATACCCTGGACTACGTAAAGCTAGACAAGAACTCTCACCACACCCATCTGTTCATAATACCATATATGCTAGTCTCCAACAACTGCAGGAAGAAACATGCAGATTCTACCATTTGGAATTGACTTTCAAGATTGAAAACTGGTAACCCTGGTGAAAGATTATAGACGATTAGTGTTTCCACTAAGTTTTATACTGCTCAGCTTGTCTCTACATCACATAACTAATCTCACTGACTAGTGTTTCCACTAAGTTTTATACTGCTCACTAGCTTGTCTCTACGTAAAGCTAGACAAGAACTCCTCTCACCACACCCATCTGTTCATAATACCATATATGCTAGTCTCCAACAACTGCAGGAAGAAACATGCAGATTCTACCATTTGGAATTGACTTCTCAAGATTGAAAACTGGTAACCCTGGTTGAAAGATTAAGTAGACCGATTAGTGTTTCCACTAAGTTTTATACTGCTCAGCTTGTCTCTACATCACATAACTAATCTCACTGACTAGTGTTTCCACTAAGTTTTATACTGCTCACTAGCTTGTCTCTACATCACATAACTAATCTCACAGATAAGGAAGGAATAATGGCTTGAATTGTAATCTTACCAAGCTCAAGAGTTTCTGTATGTTTCAGGAAGAACAGACCACAAACCAAACGCAGAAAGTAAATGATGTGAGACTTACTTATCACTGAAAAATGTGAAATCTTTTTGTTTCGTTTGTCAGTTATTTTGTTATAAAACAAAGCTTGAATGCAGCTTTAAACTTGATGCACAGTTTGTCTAATTGCTTTCAATTTTGATTTTCAAAGTCATTACCAGATATGATTTCTCACAAGTTTTGTAATTAGTTGACCTTTTATTTAGATGCTAGACTGATCATTCACATGAATGAACATCACTGAAATCACAAAGCATGTGAAATATTTGAGCACTAAAAGGCAGCATGTTAGTCTAGGGTACTAAAACCATATTGAATGAGTTTCAAGTTGTAGCATGTTCCTTGTGAAACGTCGCTTGAAAAACTCTCTGTCTCTTACAAGTTCTCACACCACTTCCAGTGTCATTGAATGAGTTTGCTTTTAAATATCTAATCACAGAAAATAAATATAGAAAATTCTACTTGATCACGTTAGTATCTGATCGCGTTAGTATCTGATCTCGTTAGTATCTGATCACGTTAGTATCTGATCATGTTAGTATCTGATCATGTTAGTATCTGATCATGTTAGTATCTGATCGCGTTAGTATCTGATCGCGTTAGTATCTGATCGCGTTAGTATCTGATCCTGTTAGTATCTGATCGCGTTAGTATCTGATCGCGTTAGTATCTGATCGCGTTAGTATCTGATCGCGTTAGTATCTGATCGCGTTAGTATCTGATCGCGTTAGTATCCGATCGCGTTAGTATCTGATCGCTTAGTATCTGATGCGTTAGTATCTGATCGCGTTAGTATCTGATCGCGTTAGTATCTGATCGCGTTAGTATCTGATCGCGTTAGTATCTGATCGCGTTAGTATCTGATCATGTTAGTATCTGATCCTGTTAGTATTTGATCCTGTTAGTATCTGATCGCGTTAGTATCTGATCGCGTTAGTATCTCATTGCGTTAGTATCTGATCATGTTAGTATCTGATTGCGTTAGTATCTGATCATGTTAGTATCTGATCATGTTAGTATCTGATCCTGTTAGTATCTGATCCTGTTAGTATTTGATCCTGTTAGTATCTGATCGCGTTAGTATCTGATCGCGTTAGTATCTCATTGCGTTAGTATCTGATCATGTTAGTATCTGATTGCGTTAGTATCTGATCATGTTAGTATCTGATCATGTTAGTATCTGATCATGTTAGTATCTGATCCTGTTAGTATTTGATCCTGTTAGTATCTGATCGCGTTAGTATCTGATCGCGTTAGTATCTCATTGCGTTAGTATCTGATCATGTTAGTATCTGATTGCGTTAGTATCTGATCATGTTAGTATCTGATTGCGTTAGTATCTCATCGCGTTAGTATCTGATCATGTTAGTATCTGATCGCGTTAGTATCTCATCGCGTTAGTATCTGATCATGTTAGTATCTGATTGCGTTAGTATCTGATCATGAAAACTTTGCTTATTCTTCTTCTTCTTCTTCAGCGATCTCTAGTCATGCGCTTAGTTTACTGTGGAACACAAACTGGGCAGTCAGCTTCAGGTCTGTCAGGTTTCCCCAAAGCTTAATTTTCAGGTTGACTGGGTGTGGCCACATGTTGGTTCTCAGCTCACCCTGGAGAGGACAGTCTTGCAGGATATGCTCCGTGTCTTTTCCGCCTGTTGAAACTTTGCTTATGATGCTAGCTGAGAAATCCTTGCATGATCTTCTTCCATAAAGCACACTATACACAGCACCATCATCTGCTCCTATACACAGCACCATCATCTGCTCCAGCATTGTTTGTTACTAATTGATAGAAAAATTGCCTGTGTGGTGCCGGGGCCAAGGGAAGCAAAGAATAGTACCACTGCAACCTACAAGGCATGTCATAAGAGGCGACTGATGTAGGACCTATGGAAGCTATCCTAATAAATAAAAAGCATTGCAGAAATCGTATGTGCTGGCCTACTTGTAGGGGCATAACTGGCACAACATACAATCACTCTTAGGCTCAGATCACATACAAATCACACAGAGTGGTTAACAAGTGGTCAATATGGAGCATTCAAAGAAGAAGAAAACTTGGGTCGAGTTAGTCTATGGGTGTGTTATGGGTGTGTTATGGGTGTGTTATGGGTGTGTTATAAGACTAGCACTAAGTAATATTAAGGACAGACCGCACTCTATATTTAACGATTTTTCTTAAAAAAATGAAATTTGAGTTTTTTTTTAATTTTAGGTAATACATCCAATTTCGAACAAGAATCTATCTTTAGTTTGAAAAAAAAATGTAGTTTTGTATTTTAATTAATTTTGTTAACTAGGCATGTATATGTTTTTTTAGCTAATTATATAGGAAATATCATAACTTTGCTTCAACAGATGGTAGCAAAGTGTTTATAGTAATATGGTAGTGCAGATAGATTAACTAATAGCATCATTAAACTTATGCAGTGTGATTATGATGTAACTTGTATGAAAAATTCTGGAAAATTAGAAAACATTGGTTGGATAAATAGTATTTGAGCCATATTTAAACATCACAAAGATAACCATGAGAACTGCAATAGGCTGAGTAGCTTGTGCCCAAAAGATAAAGTTTTGGTTGATTGAGAACAAACTGCCTAATTTTATTTTTGGCAACATAATGCAAGTATTTGTCAAGCTATCTTGCGACTTCGTTGACAAAATATATTCATGGTGGTTCTCACAATGCTAATGAATCTTTCCATAATCTTATATGGACTTGGTGTCCTAAGATCTCATTTACTTTGAGGAGGAGCTTAAAAATAACTGTCAATGATGCCAATATTGTAGTTAATAATATGAAATTGTGCCGATATGAAACTTTTGTTTTAGTTTACCTTTTCCTTTGGAAAACATTATTTTCAGTATTTTGCTGTCATCTATAAAAACCACATATCTTCCTTGCTAATACAGAATTTAGGCACCAAAAGATAGAAAGATGTAAAACAACTAGCATGGCATCTAAAGCATGTGATGAGGCAAGTTTGTATGCTCCTGGGGATCTTAAAGTAAATTAATTTGGTCAATAATTGAAAATATGTTAGTTTTTTTTGCTTTTTCTCAAAATTGTTATTTTCCGTAAATGTATGTCACTAAATACACGTTTTTTCAAAAACTACTTAAAGGATTGTTGTATAAATGTGCATACTTCTTTCTTATGCATATTTGATCATCCCCTACCACTTTAAAAGAATTCATTGAACAGTTTTGTGTCTCATGCAAAAGAATATCTCCTACCCCATATTTTTTAGTCAAAAATCTGGATTTGCATTTTAAAATTCAGAAAAAACTCATTTTATTATACTTTATAAATATTTTGCTACCAGTTCAAGATATGCCGATTTACAATAACATCTGAAAGTTCTATAGTGCTAACCTGAATAGAACATAAATCATCCTGTATTTTGCAAGGTTACTTTTGGGCATTTTCCCTTAAAAACCCCTCTATATTAAAAATTTTTCATAGAATATACATGCTTGGATTTTTTGAAATTTTTTTTCCGAGTTTTAACATCAAGTTGATCATTTAGAATCATAAACGCAACTTCAATGATCAATATTTCTGTTTAGGGGTGCCGTCTGTCCTTAAGTAAGACTAGCACTAAGTAACATTAATATTAAGTAAGACTAGCACTAAGTAATATTAATATTAAGTAAGACCAGCACTAAGTAACATTAATATTGAGAACAAAATGTTAGTAGCAACAATAAAAGATGTTAAGTAACAATATTATTTAGTAACAATTGTATTAAATAAGAATACAACTGTGTGACAACAATACTAAATAACAACATTAAGTAATATTTGGTTGACACTAATGATAAATATTAATAAAATGTAAATAATAAGTTATGTTCAGTTCAAATTAATGACAAATTATTACTACATAATTGTGGGTTTTTTTGCTAACCAATTCATGACTTTGCCATTTTAAATCATAAGTACTTTGCTGAATATACTTGTCTCATTCTAAAATCACATATGAAGAAGGCGCTGACTTTCTGTTTCAAGCAAATTCTCAAAATTGTCCCAGTCAGAGACAAAACAAGGATAAAGTCTTAGTAACAATAATAATATTAAGTAACACTAGTAATAATTAACACATATAAATAATATACATTCACTTATAATAAAAGAGTAATAATGCTTCCCAGTGTTTGTTAGAACATTTATTTCATAATCAAAGAAGCCAGGGTTTACTGCTTGATTCTTACCAGTTGACCAGGTCGAAACTGTCTTTGCATGTTTTAAAAGTTTACTTTTCATATCTTTACAGCTGGACTTGGAACAAAATTTCCTGCATACGAACATGTGGTCTTTAGAGAACGTGAGTGCTATTTTATTGTGCATTTTCCAATAAATTATTTCTGTCCTTCTCTTGTAATCACTACCAACTTGTGAGAGAGAGCTTCTAGCTTCTAATGTTATTGTACCAACTTGTGAGAGAGAGCTTCTAGCTTCTAATGTTATTGTACCAACTTGTGAGAGAGAGCTTCTAATGTTATTGTACCAACTTGTGAGAGAGCTTCTAGCTTCTAATGTTATTGTACCACCATGTGAGAGAGCTTCTAATGATATTGTACCAACTTGTGAGAGAGCTTCTAGCTTCTAATGTTATTGTACCAACTTGTGAGAGAGAGCTTCTAATGTTATTGTACCAACTTGTGAGAGAGTATTTCTAGCTTCTAATGTTATTGTACCAACTTGTGAGAGAGCTTCTAGCTTCTAATGTTATTGCACAACACGTAATTACAAAGTACTGTAGTTTTACAAATTACAAAAACAATGACAAAATACAGCAACGTTTTGACCAACAAGGCCTTTATCAAGCAAACAAACAAACAGGAGTGACAAATTAAAATGAAACACAAATGGACGACCAAATACAAACGTATCTAAGGAAAATCTGGAATAAAACGAATAACGAAATAAATGTAACACAAAAACACACATAAAAACTAGAAATAGAAAGGAAAAGAAACAATGAAACATCTAGTAAATATATAACTTGAATACATGTAACATATACCAATATAGATTACAAAGCATAAAGGGAAGAGAAAGTACTAAGAAGCATAAGAATGGAATATAACATGAATACATGCAACATATACCCATATAGATTACAAAGCATGGGAAGAGAAAGTAAACACGTAATTACAAAGTACTGTAGTTTTACAAATTACAAAAACAATGACAAAATACAGCAACGTTTCGATCAACAAGGCCTTTATCAAGCAAACGAACAAACAGGAGTGACAAATTAAAATGAAACACAAATGGACGACCAAATACAAACATATCTAAGGAAAATCTGGAATAAAACGAATAACGAAATAAATGTAACACAAAAACACACATAAAAACTAGAAATAGAAAGGAAAAGAAACAATGAAACATCTAGTAAATATATAACTTGAATACATGCAACATATACCCATATAGATTACAAAGCATGGGAAGAGAAAGTACTAAGAAGCATAAGAATGGAATATAACATGAATACATGCAACATATACCCATATAGAGTACAAAGCATGGGAAGAGAAAGTACTAAGAAGCATAAGAATGTAATACGTTGAGCCAGCTGGTGCTAAGGTACCATACAAAGAAATCAACCGATTCTCCAGAGCAATCGACTGCGATCATCCGAGGAACATGATCGGATGGCTGTGACCTGGACATCGTGAGCACCTAAATGGCCAGTATCATTGAAATGGGTGGCTACAGGGTCACAGAGCATTGGCGTATGTCGCGTAAGTGTTGGGCTAATCGGTCACTGAGCCTCTTGCCTTTTATGCTTGTCTTTCATGGGTTATCTTGAACACCTAGTATGGACTACATATGATGGCCCCTTCCGTCTGTCTATCACAGATACATTGATGACTGTATTGGCATCACTGATATGCCTGAAGCCGATTTGTCACGCTTCATTAATTTCATTAATGTTTTCAACCCTTCTATTCGTTTTACTTCTCACATCTCCACTACTTGTGTCAACTTTCTGACATTACTATCACCTTACGCCTATCCGCTATCACTACATCAGTATATTACAAGCCTACTGATGCACATAGTTTTCTCCTCTATACTTCTTCCCATCCCCGGGCTTGTCGTGACCTTTGCCATTCTCGCAGCTCTTACGCCTTCGTCGCCTTTGTAGTGAGGACGATGATTTTCTTGAGAGAGCTCGCGAGATGACACTGAGCCTCTTGCCTTTTATGCTTGTCTTTTCATGGGTTATCTTGAACACCTAGTATGGACTACATATGATGGCCCCCTTCCGTCTGTCTATCACAGATACATTGATGACTGTATTGGCATCACTGATATGCCTGAAGCCGATTTGTCACGCTTCATTAATTTCATTAATGTTTTCAACCCTTCTATTCGTTTTACTTCTCACATCTCCACTACTTGTGTCAACTTTCTTGACATTACTATCACCTTACGCCTATCCGCTATCACTACATCAGTATATTACAAGCCTACTGATGCACATAGTTTTCTCCTCTATACTTCTTCCCATCCCGGGCTTGTCGTGACTCTTTGCCATTCTCGCAGCTCTTACGCCTTCGTCGCCTTTGTAGTGAGGACGATGATTTTCTTGAGAGAGCTCGCGAGATGCTTGATTTCTTTCGTAGGCGCCTATACCCGGAGGGTGCTTGTCTCGGCTATGCATCGAGTTCAGAAAATCACTCGCCAGCAGGCCCTTACCAGTCAGCATAGGACTACTAACTCTGACAGAGTAAAACTTATCTTAACTTACCACCCCCATAGTTCCCTGGTGAAAATGTTTTATTCCGTCATCTGTCTCTCCTTAGATCAGATCCTGAGACCCGTTCTGTCTTCCCCAACTATCCTTTGGTGTCTTACAGACAGGACAGAAGTCTTAAGGATATGTTGGTACACAGTCGCCTTAAGTCCAATATCCAGACTCATTTTGGCACTGTCCAGTGTGGTCGTCGGCGTTGCAACACATGTGCTTATGTGATACAGACGCGTACTGTATCTTTTCCTTTAGGCACGTTTCTTATTGACGATGGGTTCACATGCGAGTCCCGTAATCTTATCTATGCCATTATCTGTAAGCGGTGTAACAAGGCTTATATCGCGAGACAGGCAAGAGGCTCAGTGACCGATTCGCCCAACACTTATGCGACATACGCCAATGCTCTGTGACCCTGTAGCCACCCATTTCAATGATACTGGCCATTTAGGTGCTCACGATGTCCAGGTCACAGCCATCCGATCATGTTCCTCGGATGAATGCAGTCGATTTGCTCTGGAGAATCGGTTGATTTCTTTGTATGGTACCTTGCGACCACGCGGCTCAACGTATTACATTCTTATGCTTCTTAGTACTTTCTCTTCCCATGCTTTGTAATCTATATGGGTATATGTTGCATGTATTCATGTTATATTCCATTCTTATGCTTCTTAGTACTTTCTCTTCCCTGCTTTGTAATCTATATGGGTATATGTTGCATGTATTCAAGTTATATATTTACTAGATGTTTCATTGTTTCTTTTCCTTTCTATTTCTAGTTTTTATGTGTGTTTTTGTGTTACATTTATTTCGTTATTCGTTTTTATTCCAGATTTTCCTTAGATACGTTTGTATTTGGTCGTCCATTTGTGTTTCATTTTAATTTGTCACTCCTGTTTGTTCGTTGCTTGATAAAGGCCTTGTTGGTCGAAACGTTGCTGTATTTTGTCATTGTTTTTTAATTTGTAAAACTACAGTACTTTGTAATTACGTGTTTTGCCAATCAAATAGTTTTACTGCAGTTCCATATATATATACTGAATGTTATTGCACCAACTTGTGAGAGAGTATTTCTAGCTTCTAATGTTATTGTACCACATTGTGAGAGAGAGCTTCTAGCTTCTAATGTTATTGTACCACCATGTGAGAAAGAGATGTTAGCTTCTAATGTTATTGTACCAACATGTGAGAGAGCTTCTAGCTTCTAATGTTATTGTACCAACTTGTGAGAGAGCCGCTAGCTTCTAATGTTATTGTACCAAATTATGAGAGAGCTTCTAGCTTCTAATGTTATTGTACCAACTTTTGAGAGAGTTTCTAGCTTCTAATGTTATTGTACCAACTTGTGAGAGAGCTTCTAATGTTATTGTACCAACTTGTGAGAGAAAGCTTCTAGCTTCTAATGTTATTGTACCACCATGTGAGAAAGAGATTTTAGCTTCTAATGTTATTGTACCAACATGTGAGAGAGCTTCTAGCTTCTAATGTTATTGTACCAACTTGTGAGAGAGCCGCTAGCTTCTAATGTTATTGTACCAAATTATGAGAGAGCTTCTAGCTTCTAATGTTATTGTACCAACTTGTGAGAGAGTACTTCTAGCTTCTAATGTTATTGTACCACCTTGTGAGAGAGAGCTTCTAGCTTCTAATGTTATTGTACCAACTTGTGAGAGAGCTAGCTTCTAATGTTATTGTACCAACTTGTCAGAATTCTTTGTTTCATCCGACCAATCAGAATTAAATTTTATCTTCCATCATTCAGAATTGATCCTTATTCCACCAATCAGAGTACAGCACACATCCATGTCCCACTACTCTTGTTATATCAATATTATAAGGTAATTTATAGCAGTAAGCCCGCCTGCCCAGCGTGTTTGTAGCACGTTGGACGACGGGTGACAAGCCCTCTGTGAGTGCAGGTTCAACTCCGCGGCTGGCAGAAAAGCAGCAGGTTCTCAAGATTTACGGTGCTCATGGCACCGAACCGAAGGGTTACGATGTCCATGGCACCGAGCCAAGAGCTGAAAGCTCAAGTGCTTCTGGATCAGGAAAAAAATTAAAAAATAGCAGTAAAGTTATAGAAAAAACAGCATCAGATGACTTGCTTGATTATTTCCTTATGTTTTGTTTCACAGCTGGATTTGTTCGGCCTGTGGTCATTTTTGGAGCAGTATCTGATATTGCTAGAGAGAGATTGGTAGCAGAGTTCCCAGACAGATTTGACTTTCCTCGTAAGTCTTGTTACTGTAGACACTGTACTATTTGTTACTGTAGACACTGTACTATTTGTTACTGTAGACACTTTACTATTTGTTACTGTAGACACTTTACTATTTGTTAATGTAGACATTTTCTTTCTGTTACTGTAGACACTTTACTATCTGTTAGGGAGATTTATTTCGAGTGTTAGCCAGCAGCGTAGTATATCATTTATGTCTGCACACAACTACTAAAACAAGGTCAATAATTCATTTATCCTCAATTTGATTTTGCACGTTACCCAGTTTTTTTCTAATTTCTAGTTCTTTTTCTAATTTCTTTTTTTTCTTCTAGTTTCTAGTTCTTTTTCTAATTTCTAGTTTGTTTTTTTAGATAAATCTGTTCTTTAGATCTATAAATCTATTCTTTTTTTCTGTCCATGAAATTTTGAGAACTCTTCTGTATTATTTATATTCAAAAGAATGAGTTTCAAGGTCTAGCATCCACAAGTTGCCACTTGGAATATGTATGATCCGATTACACTTGGAATATGTATGATCCGAGTACACTGATTTTTGTTGTCGTCAGGATTGTTCCACTCCAGAAAGATTTTTAATGTTTTAAGTTTTATTTAGTGCAGACGCATACTATACTTTATTCCAAATTTCTACAGTCTGCAAACCTCAACTTCATCGATGACATAGTCATCATTATGGAATAGATGGTCTTCATTGACCACAGTTTGGACAGGCAAGATCATCTATAGAGATTACAAAGATGTGGCTCTAGAGAAAATATTTCGAACACCATTAACAGCGATTAGGGCCACTATAAATCTGCTGATAACATGTGTCTACAACCAGCTCCCACATTATGTGGCAACAAGTCTACAAAGAGTTAATGACCTTGCTTAAAAATGAACGTATGGATGTATGGAAATCTATAAATCTGAGCTGGTCAGACCAGATCTGGAGACAACCGTGAGTAAGCTGCGGTGATGCTAAGTAAATTGATATTTAAGGACAAAGACACATGTGTACAGTATTACATAAGTAAAAAAGAATTTAATTAAATATAAAACTAAAGACAATTCCATGTTTCGACTATAGGTCTTTTTCAAGGAGACACATACACACAATAAACAATAAATAAACTAGAACATACATCTAAATAAGAAGGAGGACTGAAAATTTGATACAGCAAATCACTCACTGAGGCCATGCTCATCACATCTCCATCACAGGCATAAATATAATGGAAATGGGTAGGGCCAGGGGAGATAGTGGAATGTATGTCACATGAGATGAAATGTGAGCAAGATGGCGACTGGGAAAGAAAAATTGTATGATGGGAAGACAAAAGAAAGAGGAGATGACTGGTGATATATTCTGATATATAATACAAGTGAAGGGAAAGTAATTAGACCTGTACAGATACGAGTCCTTCTCAGCTAATATGGACCATACACACCGATATTTATTGAATAAGAATTGTATTTTTTCACACATCTTATAAACATGTCAACTTGTCGAGTGCTTCCCCAAAAATTGGTCAAGATAATAATGGTACTGTATATTCTCATATCACCCTGACAGAAGCAGAAAAGTCATCAGATCAAAGGGACAAGAAAGACAAGAATGTTGTTGTCACACTTGGTTCTATACGTGATGCAGTGGCTCATGTGAGTGTTCATTTGTTTATGGCATAGCTAATTAATGACAAGAATGTTGTTTGTCCATCCCGGAAGATGATTACTTATTT
This sequence comes from Arion vulgaris, assembly GCA_020796225.1. Taxonomy (NCBI): domain Eukaryota; kingdom Metazoa; phylum Mollusca; class Gastropoda; order Stylommatophora; family Arionidae; genus Arion; species Arion vulgaris. Next base: position 40,508,500 of record CM036768.1, read on the forward strand.
CATCCATTGTAAGTACTAGAAGTATGATTCTTGGGTGCATAGTTGACTGACATTCCAAATTCTGGTTTCAAAAGGGCTGGTCATTGTAAGTACTAGAAGTATGATTCTTGGGTGCATAGTTGACTGACATTCCAAATTCTGGTTTCAAAAGGGCTGGTCATTGTAAGTACTAGAAGTATGATTCATGGGCATAAGTGACTGACATTCCAAATTTGTTTCAAAAGGGCTGGTCATGTAAGTACTGAGAAGTATGATTCTTGGTGCATAGTTGACTGACATTCCAAATTTGGTTTCAAAGGCTGTCATTGTAAGTACTAGAAGTATGATTCTTGGGTGCATAGTTGACTGACATTCCAAATTCTGGTTTCAAAAGGACTGGTCATTGTAAGGGTGGCATTACGGATATGCTCTGACTGCTTATAAAAAGCTTCCAAAGCGTTCATCTATTAATGCCTCTGATAGCCAAAACCAGCTACTGACCTTCTCATAGTGGAACTGTTTTAAATAGACAGGAAAAAGGGCAAATGTCCAGTAAATGCTGCCAGAAAACTAGTAGTGTTGGATAGATGGGGCCAGTTAACTTTGGTTGGTAAGTCATCTAGAAGATATTAAACAGCATTGATCGTTGGGGAGTTGAAGATGGATAGGGGAATGTCCTTTAGTTTTTAGCAATCACCTGTTAGATGAGAACACACAAATTGATGCAATCACCTGTTAGATGAGAACACACAAATTGATGCAATCACCTGTTAGATAAGGACACATTGATGCAATCACCTGTTAGATAAGGACACTCACATTGATGCAATCACCTGTTAGATAAGGACACTCACATTGATGCAATCACCTGTTAGATAAGGACACATTGATGCAATCACCTGTTAGATAAGGACACATTGATGCAATCACCTGTTAGATAAGGACACATTGATGCAATCACCTGTTAGATGAGAACACACACATTGATGCAATCACCTGTTAGATGAGAACACACACATTGATGCAATCACCTGTTAGATGAGAACACACACATTGATGCAATCACCTGTTAGATGAGAACACACACATTGATATTGAGTCTATGAGGAACAAGTTGAGTAGTTTATTTAATCAGTGAGTCACGGTAACTTTCCCTAGATTGTATGCATACCCTTCAACATCCCCACTGGGGAGACTGAGCACCTATGGGTCTACCCAGAAGGAATAAATGCCAACCAATGATGAAGCTGTCAGTTTCAATATTAGCTCTTTGTAGCCTGTGATAACCTTGACACTTGTGGCAACAACCAAAGTATGCCATTCTTCTCTGTCCTAGATCATCCTCTGAATTGTATTCCAGATATGGTTCGTTTCTTTCAGTTCCTGTTCTACTGTTTCCTCCATGTGGTTTTGTTTCTTCCACATTTTCGATTATTGGTGACCATATCAGTGTAGTTGTTGTGATATAGTTAGCCTCCATCCTTAATACATTTTCAATTAATCTCCAACATCACTGTTGGATGATGGTATTAATATTTTCCTGGTGAAATTGTGTAGTTCAAGTAGTTCTTGGTTAGAGCCAGAATACACTTAATATTTCATTATAAGCATGATTATTGAATACTTTTTGGCCATCTACTGTAGCCACTAAGCACTTTTATGTCTTCTGAGTGTGGGGACATTGCTTCTGTTAAGAATTAACTATTCATTATTGAAAGATAACAATTTTGTTGTCTGTTGCTATTTGTTATGACTATTGTTGTTACAAGTCTCCACACTTCTGTTTTTTTCTTTCAGAGAAAACATTGTCTTTTAGATGTTACTCCATACAATGTGGACAGACTCAACTATGCGCAGTATAATCCAATTGTCATTTTTATGAAGGCTGAACACAAACAGGCTGTTAAAGATATTAGAAGCCGTTGGAAAACGACCACCAGAAGTTCTAGAAAGTTGCTGGAACAAAGTGAGAAAATTGAGAAGACACAATCCCACCTGTTCACAGGTAAATACATTAATTATTGATTTGTTACAAAATATTAGGTATCAGATTTTATGATCTTGTAAATCATTTTGTGTTCTCGTAAACCATTTTGTGTTTGTATAGTACAGGATGTTCATGATAAAAGTAGCCTGTCAAGGGAGCCAATCTGGTATATATTTATGTAAATGAGAAGGTTCAATTATAACGTAGTGTAGGTCAAGTACACAAGTCTTTTTGTGATGGTGCATAATTATGGTACGGGAAGGGGTGATGAACCAATGTGACGAAAGGATGAGCTAGTCAGAGCCAGTTTAAGTAGTAAATAGACAATTAACTGGCAACCTTTGATTTGTCAATCGGGTTACTTTTATCTTGAACACCCTGTACTTTCAAACCATTTTGTGTTTGTATTGTACTTTCAAACCATTTGTGTGTTTGTGTAATATTTTCAAATCATTTTTGGGTTTACATTGTATTTTCAAACCATTTTGTGTTTGTGAAGTAATTTTAAATACTTTTGTGTTAGTTATGTAAATTTTTAAACCATATTATTGTTGTTAAAGTATTTACTTCACTTTTGTAAGAGATGGTTCGCATCTCTAACTTCACTTTGTAAGAGATGGTTCACATCTCCAACTTCACTTTGTAAGAGATGGTTCGATCTCTAACTTCACTTTTGTAAGAGATGGTTCGCATATCTAACTTCACTTTTGTGAGAGATGGTTCACATCTCCAACTTCACTTTTGTAAGAGATGGTTCGCATCTCCAACTTCACTTTTGTAAGAGATGGTTCACATCTCCAACTTCACTTTTGTAAGAGATGGTTCGCATCTCTAACTTCACTTTTGTAAGAGATGGTTCGCATCTCCAACTTCAATTTTGTAAGAGATGGTTCACATCTCTAACTTCACTTTTGTAAGAGATGGTTCACATCTCCAACTTCAATTTTGTAAGAGATGGTTCACATCTCCAACTTCACTTTTGTAAGAGATGGTTCACATCTCCAACTTCACTTTTGTATAGATGGTTCGCATCTCCAACTTCACTTTTGTAAGAGATGGTTCGCATCTCCAATTTCACTTTTGTAAGAGATGGTTCACATCTCCAACTTCACTTTTGTAAGAGATGGTTCGCATCTCTAACTTCACTTTTGTGAGAGATGGTTCACATCTCCAACTTCACTTTTGTAAGAGATGGTTCGCATCTCTAACTTCACTTTTGTAAGAGATGGTTCACATCTCCAACTTCACTTTTGTAAGAGATGGTTCACATCTCCAACTTCACTTTTATAAGAGATGGTTCGCATCTCCAACTTCACTTTTGTAAGAGATGGTTCACATCTCCAACTTCAATTTTGTAAGAGATGGTTCGCATCTCCACTTTGGCTTACTAGAGTCACCCAGCTGACAAATTTAGTCACAGACATGCTGAGCTGTGTAAGTGAAAACAATTGCAAAGAACAAAACTGGACACATGTTCACCAAATACTTAGATAATATTACTGTAATGCCTCGCTCAACATTTCTGCAACATTTTGTTCTGTCTAGTGTATTCTATTGAAATAATTTTAGCATCAGCTACGTACCTATATGTGTTTTATTTTTTCTACAAGTAAGCCACTTGCATCAGCAGGCAGTTGTTTTCTTTATTGTAGTTTGTACTTTTTATTCTTGTGCTAGACCAAACTGTATTTAGATTGAATAAATAGTTCATAATTTGCACAATAAATCATAATATAACTATGTCAATTGGATAGTGGATTTTCAAATATGTCTACTCAATGAGTTTTTCAGTAAGCAATTTAAAATAAGATATATTTCCTGATCAGATTAGATAGTTTGAAGAATGGTGTTGAAAACATCTGGTCATGTCTTTCAACTGTACCCTATCTTCAGGTGTTCACTTTTAGTTCAGTAGTTATATGAACCATAATGTCTCTATATGACTGTGCCAATGTCTCTGTATGACTGCCAATGTCTCTGTATTACTGTGCCAATGTCTCTGTATGACTGTGTCAATGTCTCTGTATGACTGTACCAATGTCTCTGTATGACTGTGCCAATGTCTCTGTATGACTGTGCCAATGTCTCCGTATGACCGTGCCAATGAACTCTTTTTCTCTATCCCTGATTTTCTTCCCTCCTGTACCTTCTTTAGCAGTTTTTTTTTGGTCTGATATTTTGACAAAACCATTACAGTTTTGACACCTACTTTATCCTACAACCAAAACCAAAATTTCAAAGATGGTGGAGAATGGAAGCAGAAAGATAACAAAATCACATACTTTGAAGAAAAAGAGAAGAAAAATAGAAAACACCCAATGATGATTACCAAACTCTTGACCGACAGATATAAAGCACAATTTTTCATCTTAGGATAAGAGATAACACATTAAACCAAGACATGAACAGACTTTGTCTATCTGCTTCGCTATTGTGACATGGGTGAACAAACTGCAGAGTATGTTTTTGAAGACTATCCTCAGTGCTATATAGAAAGTAATAATGGCTCAGCAATACAACCCTGTAGATAAAATATATATTTAAAAAAACTATAAGGAAATAAAGAATAGTTATAAATAACAGTGGAGCTCATCATGAGAGCTCTTCTGTGTAAACATTTTAAGCAATACCAAGAAGAAGAAGAAGAAGGAGAAGACAAGCTACTATTTGTGAATAATATTTGGTGATATTTATTTACCAGGTTTACTAAAGCACATGGGAACTGATGCCTGGTTTCCCAAACTCTATGAGATGATTGAAACTCAACAACGACACAAAATCTGGATATCTGAAAAAGAGGTAAAACCGATAATGAATTTTATAGTTATCATTGAAATACTTTTTTCCTGATTTTGGTTTATTATGATTGATTCAGACATGGATGGTACGATATCACAGTGAAAGTTCACCAGATTCAATCACTAATGTATGGGAGTCCTTCTTCTGCAGTGATAAATGGGGGTCAAGGCTAGATCTTTAAGTCTGTCACCAGGGTACTTCTTCTGCAGCAAGTCTGTCAACAGGGTTATTCTTCTGCAGCAAGTGTTTCAACAGGGTTATTCTTCTACAGCAAGTCTGTCACCAGTGCACATATAGGGATCAGTTGCTGGTAACATAGAACGTCTAGTCTGTCACTGAAAATGAGTGCCCAGACTCTCTGTGTTGGGGGAACCATTTAGTATTGTAGTCAGAGCCACTGTGTAAGTTCTTGGATGACATTTTCAGTAAGCAGAAGGGAAATACTTTTTATAATTGAAGGAAGAGAAATACCTTAACTAAGATATGCTGATGATACAGTGTTACTGTCAACATCACCAGAAGGGATTGAGAAATTAATAATGTTAGTGCAAGAGAAAAGCAAAAAATAAAATCTATATCTCAATGTGGCAAAACAAAAAATAATGACAACAGGTAAAACAAGCATGACAAAGAATATTTTTATCAATGGAGAGAAAAAATAGAAGATGTGAACAGTTTTGAACATCTCTGTTTACTACTAACAAGAGACGGAAATGGGATAAAGGAAATTAAAGGAACAACAAATATGGCCTTTAAAAAAATAAAACAACTAAAAATATTATGGAATGGAACTGATAAGAAAACAAATATCCGAATTTTAAGAGCATGCATATTTCCAGTGACAATATATGGGTATGAAGAATATTCAAAGAATATGATAGCTAGGGTATACTGAAAGAATATGATAGCTAGGGTATACTGAAAGAATGATGGCAGAGAACAAAGAGCCTAAATTTGCATATTAAAAACAATAAAAAAGATGAAGAGCATGAGGCAGATCCAGGAAAAGATGGAAAGATTACATTGAAGAAGACCTAGAAATACTTGGAGTCAACAATTAAGAAGAGATGGCTAAGAACAGAGAAGAATGGAGATGGTTGATATCTGCATCAATGATATCCCAAACACTCGGAAAACTGATAAAGAAGATGATTATCTAGTAATGTATATGGTTATTTTCTCACTTCCTACTATTTATTATTATGACTCCAGTTAGAAATCCATGATTTTGTCTTGCAGCCTACAGAGGATATGAGCGATGATCTCATGTTCCCCATGTCTTCAAGGTTAAGCTGTACAACTGGTGCCAGTAGTAATGTTGATATAGCAACACTTCAGAGTGAGCTGGATATTTCCTCCATGGGGATTGAGCAAGGAGGCAAGTTCACATCTGTTCCTAGTGTCAACATGGTTGAGAACTTTTCAGGAGTACCTCCTTACCTCTCTCCTCCCACATACAAGAACCAGATAGTATGTATACTATTTTACTAGTTTCTGCTTTAGGTCTCTTTCAGAGTTTACCATAGAATATATTTTATTGCATCTAGCTTTCACTTTTCCTTCCATTTTATTTTGTCACTTTTTTATAATTCAAACATGTTGTAATTAAACGCTACAGTGGCTTGGAGATACAGTAATGGATGGCATGGTTTCTGGAAGATGAGGCAGGGGATGACCAAGACAACTATGGCAACTGGACATTAAAGAAACCTTGAATATGATGTTGGAGGTGGTGGGAGAACGTGCTAGAAACTCAGGAGTTTTTCAGACAGGTTGTGATGAGAGCGACATTCTGCAAAGGGCATGCCACATGATGATGATATAATTTTTTACTGTCTTTTGTCTGAGAAAATTATTTCTTGCAGTCATAACTCTGTCTTTATATCACTTGATTTCTTGTTGATCAACATCTCTTTTCAAAATTGGATATAACAGATGTGAATTTTTCGTTATAAAGGATTATTGTGAAACATACATTAGAATGTGTAATATTCAGAATGGTATAGGTTAGTAAATATCCTGAAAAGTCATCAATTCAGTGACTAACACCCCACTGTGACGGCCCGGCAAGCCGGCAGTGCTTTTTATTAATATTGCTAAATTGATTCTTTTATTCAAGGAGTAACAATGACAACAACCAGATCAGCAACAATAAATATATGTGGCCTGGGGGACAGTATGTGCGAATCCCTGGTATACAACTCCTGTAAAGTTTGGAAGAAGAAAGGAAAGAAAAAAGAGACCAATAGAATAAAAGAAGAATTGAATGAAGGTACGAAGGAAGTAGAGCGTTTAGTGTAATATGGTCTAACGCTAAGTCATACACATGACAATCGACTAACATTAAGTATTCACAAGGCCGTCTAATCAACTTATTAGAAGTTTATTTGTAACTAAAAGGAAAATGCACATACAGACTCTCTCAACTGATAGTCCAAGAAGTACATAAGTATTGTTCCTTGCAAAAATTTATACAATAGAGGAACTCAATTGCAAGTGAATGTCAACAAACAAAGAGGAAAAATACCACCTCCTCAATTAAATTCATACAATTTACATCAACCAAACGTGTAGTTATTACTGTATCCACTCAATTTTAATCTGTCCTCAGTCTTAATTTAAATAGATAATGCACAATTAAATATGAGCTCATGTATGTACAATGCACATATATATGCAATGACTATATGCACAATGGTCCCTGCAATATAAGTTCCGTTCTATGGATGTGCAGCGGCTAGTTCACATCCCTGACTATAGCACAATGTTCAGGTATCCCGTTCCGCACCATACACTGTAGTGGTTCACCTACCATCACAACTATCTCGTTTGTGGGTTCACACTACCATCACAACTGTATCCTTGATATTGTAGTTACGGTACAAGTTCAGTATCTCAGTCTATAAACACAATGTTCATCATAACTTATAATCAAGAATTTAATTCTAACCTTAAACGGCAATATCACAATTGCTCACTGCAAGCAAGTATAATCTTCTGCACTAATTTATCTATCAAGACCTCCCCCTATACATCAGTTTCTGGACACTTTATCTCCATCGACTATCTCTACTATATTTGTTATTCCAACATAACAATTGGGGGAAAAACATGTGCATCACAAAATCACTCCTTAAACTCATCGCATACTCATGGTTCAACTAGTTGCGTGGCAGTCGATGATTCGATGTAACACAACTTCAATATTCTGCAATAAAATAATTATCATAATTATCTTCCACAGTTCCTTCTACTATTTGTTCACCGTTCCGACTGTTAATTATAAGAAGCCACTACTTCACATCTCTACATAAGAATACTAACCATCTTTCACACAGAAAACGGTCCTCTCTCTCTCTCTCTCTCTCTCTCTCTCTCTCCTAATTCATCTCGTTGAATAGCACTCTCTGATGATGGCGATCTCTTGGTCTTCTGCTGCTCTACCAGTGGGTCGTGTGCAAAAGCAACCTGGATGATTGTTACTTTTCTATCTCGAGTATGATTGACCACTTTATCATCAGTTTGCATACACAGTATGGCTGGCCAGTTGACCATCAGTTGGAGTATAAAGTATTTTCCTATAGGGGAAGATACCCTGTCACAATATGGTATAAAAAGGGTTCCTTGACTTACTGTTTTTTAGAAGATGTCAGCACAATAGATGAATCATCAGTGGTACTATTTGAGAACTTAGAGGATGTCAGCACAATAGATGAATCATCAGTGTTACTACTTGAGAACTTAGAGGATGTCAGCACAATAGATGAATCATCAGTGTTACTATTTGAGAACTTAGAGGATGCCAGCACAATAGATGAATCATCAGTGTTACTATTTGAGAACTTAGAGGATGTCAGCACAATAGATGAATCATCAGTGTTACTACTTGAGAACTTAGAGGATGTCAGCACAATAGATGAATCATCAGTGTTACTATTTGAGAACTTAGGGATGCTAGCACAATAGATGAATCATCAGTGTTACTATTTGAGAACTTAGAGGATGTCAGCACAATAGATGAATCATCAGTGTTACTATTTGAGAACTTAGAGATGCTAGCACAATAGATGAATCATCAGTGTTACTATTTGAGAATGAAGATGTTTGACATTAGACTTGGGAACATCAGGGAGAAAACAGAGAGAAAACGTTTGAGATGCATATGTAGTCAGTCATACAGGAACAGTTAGCATACTGCTGAAGAAGACTGAGCACCTTTGGCTCTGTCCTGAGTGCACTAATATCAAATGATAAAGATAAAATACTTGAATATATAATTATGTTGTTTGATTTCATAGAGATCATCACATGATTTGAGGAACTCTGTTAGTGATATCAGTCACAGGTCAACAAACAGAGACGGTAAGAGAAACATGTTATCCTGTGTCTGTCATTACTGATTATTGTCTGTGTCTGTTTTTCACTTGTTACTCTGATAATTTAGTGGGTTAAAAAAAAAATCATATTTATAGTTATAGATGTCTATTAAAAGATGTATATCTCTCCTCAGTCATGTAGGGAAAGTGTATTGTATTGTAGTACTTGCAAGCACTTTCTCTATACCACTTTATCCCTGGCAACTCATTCAGTCTCTATGATGGAATTTAGTTTTATATTTCTCACCTCTCAGTAAAGTTTGTTTCAGGGTTTCTCTTGTGTGTCTTTCTTGAACCTTCCAATTCACTCGTTGTTTTCTGATTCTTTGATCACATTTTTAACTACATCAATAAAACTACTGGTCTGGAGTAAAACCAGGGTATCTACTGCTACTGCCATTGTTCATCACCTATGTCAACCAAATCTATAATATAGTTAACACCAGTGAAAGGAACATCCTTGGGGAACTCTTAAATGAGTTGCTTTTTGCAGACAATCATATTAACAACAGAAGAACAGCTACAGCAACACATTAACAGACTCCAGTTAACATGTAATGAATACAATATGAGCATAAACATCGACAAAACTGAAGTAATGATATTCTCTAGAAATCTAAACACTACCAATGTCTCCATCACAAACGTCAATTAAAACAAGTTCAAGAATTTACATAACTAGGAAACATTGTTTCAGCAAGGGAAAGAATTTACATAACTAGGAAGCATTGTTTCAGCAAGGGAAAGAATTTACATAACTAGGAAACATTGTTTCAGCAAGGGAAAGAATTTACATAACTAGGAAACATTGTTTCAGCAAGTGAAAGAATTTACATACCTAGGCAACATTGTTTCAGCAAATGAAAGAATTTAATAACTAGAAACATTGTTTCAGCAAGGGAAAGAATTTACATACCTAGGAAACATTTTTTCAGCAAGTGAAAGAATTTACATAACTAGGAAACATGTTTCAGCAAGGGAAAGAATTTACATAACTAGGAAACATTGTTTCAGCAAGTGAAAGAATTTACATAACTAGGAAACATTGTTTCAGCAAGGGAAAGAATTTACATAACTAGGGAACATTGTTTTAGCAAGGGAAAGAATTTACATATCTAGGAAACATTGTTTCAGCAAGTGAAAGAATTTACATAACTAGGAAACATTGTTTCAGCAAGTGAAAGAATTTACATATCTAGGAAACATTGTTTCAGCAAGTGAAAGAATTTACATATCTAGGAAACATTGTTTCAGCAAGTGAAAGAATTTACATATCTAGGAAACATTGTTTCAGCAAGGGAAAGAATTTACATATCTAGGAAACATTGTTTCAGCAAGTGAAAGAATTTACATAACTAGGAAACATTGTTTCAGCAAGTGAAAGAATTTACATAACTAGGAAACATTGTTTCAGCAAGTGAAAGAATTTACATAACTAGGAAACATTGTTTCAGCAAGGGAAAGAATTTACATAACTAGGAAACATTGTTTCAGCAAGTGAAAGAATTTACATAACTAGGAAACATTGTTTCAGCAAGTGAAAGAATTTACATATCTAGGAAACATTGTTTCAGCAAGTGAAAGAATTTACATAACTAGGAAACATTGTTTCAGCAAGGGAAAGAATTTACATAACTAGGAAACATTGTTTCAGCAAGTGAAAGAATTTACATAACTAGGAAACATTGTTTCAGCAAGTGAAAGAATTTACATAACTAGGAAACATTGTTTCAGCAAGTGAAAGAATTTACATATCTAGGAAACATTGTTTCAGCAAGTGAAAGAATTTACATAACTAGGAAACATTGTTTCAGCAAGGGAAAGAATTTACATAACTAGGAAACATTGTTTCAGCAAGTGAAAGAATTTACATAACTAGGAAACATTGTTTCAGCAAGTGAAAGAATTTACATAACTAGGAAACATTGTTTCAGCAAGTGAAAGAATTTACATAACTAGGGAACATTGTTTCAGCAAGTGAAAGAATTTACATAACTAGGAAACATTGTTTCAGCAAGTGAAAGAATTTACATATCTAGGAAACATTGTTTCAGCAAGTGAAAGAATTTACATAACTAGGGAACATTGTTTCAGCAAGTGAAAGAATTTACATATCTAGGAAACATTGTTTCAGCAAGTGAAAGAATTTACATATCTAGGAAACATTGTTTCAGCAAGGGAAAGAATAACTAATGAAAACCAACATAGATGTAATAAAGGAAATCAAAAATTGTGCCAGTGATTACGGCCCAAATTTGGGGTGTAAAGAATAGAACCACTGTTACCTACCACGATGTCGTAAGAGGCGACTAAGGAGGTTTGGCTGAAATCGGATGCATATGTCCTAAATGTGTAGAAGTCTTATGCGTTTAGGGCCTATCAAACCAATGTGCAATGTATACACGTTCTTGGCAAAGATCAAACATATCACAAAGAGTGATTAAAATTGGTCAAAGAACGAACGCAAAGAAGAAGAAGAAATAAAATTGACACTAATTTTGAAATGCAAGCATATCACCATGAATACTAAACAAACAAACAAATGCAAGCATATCACCATGAATACTAAACAAACAAACAAATGCAAGCATATCACCATGAATACTAAACAAACAAATGCAAGCATATCACCATGAATACTAAACAAACAAACAAATGCAAGCATATCACCATGAATACTAAAAGAACATTGTACAACAACAATCTTTCTCCCAACATTATGATATCAATTCCAAACCAGGATGTTAACATAAAACTATAGAAGAAAACTAGTCACGACAAAGATGAAGTGTTTGTGTAGTGTGCTGGAAGTGTCAAGAAGAGACTCGTTTAGGAATGTAGACATCATTTAAGACATACAGATAGTTTTCAAAAGTAAATTGAACTGAAAGTGCCTTTTCCTTCTTCAGTGATCCTAGTGGTTATGTTATAGTATGCGATCAACGTCATCCCATTCATGCTCTGTCCTCCGCTGCAGCAGCCACCCCAAAGTCCATTTGCTCACCGTACCCATGAGAAGCTGATTAGTATATCTTCTCTCTCTACCATGAAGATGACACTGACTGGCATGTCCAAACTTAATGCCTAATTCTCAAACACGTCTCAGTGTATGAGACTCGCTCATGTCCCATAAATGAGAGCTTACCGAATTGATGATATCGGCTCTGTCCATGTTTCTGCCCACTTGAGTTAAGGGATTGTTTTCAAGAAAGTCAGCACACTCGTACTCTAACTCCAGCATGTCCAGGTGTGTACAGCTAAGTCATTTTCTTGAGATCCTAGTGGTGTTTGAGCTCTTGCCCTTCAACCCAATGCCATATAGTGATATCTGTCATTTGTAATTTGTTGCTGTGTTCTGTGTAATGTATTCTCTGACATTATTCAATGTTTAGCACATGAAGATGTAGAACATCATTCAATGTTTAGCACATGAAGAGGTAGGACATCATTCAATGTTTAGTACATGAAGATGTAGAACATCATTCAATGTTTAGCACATGAAGATGTAGAACATCATTCAATGTTTAGTACATGAAGAGGTAGAACATCATTCAATGTTTAGTACATGAAGAGGTAGAACATCATTCAATGTTTAGTACATGAAGAGGTAGGACATCATTCAATGTTTAGTACATGAAGAGGTAGAACATCATTCAATGTTTAGCACATGAAGAGGTAGAACATCATTCAATGTTTAGCACATGAAGAGGTAGAACATCATTCAATGTTTAGTACATGAAGAGGTAGAACATCATTCAATGTTTAGTACATGAAGAGGTAGGACATCATTCAATGTTTAGTACATGAAGAGGTAGGACATCATTCAATGTTTAGTACATGAAGAGGTAGAACATCATTCAATGTTTAGCACATGAAGAGGTAGAACATCATTCAATGTTTAGCACATGAAGAGGTAGAACATCATTCAATGTTTAGCACATGAAGAGGTAGAACATCATTCAATGTTTAGTACATGAAGAGGTAGGACATCATTCAATGTTTAGTACATGAAGAGGTAGAACATCATTCAATGTTTAGCACATGAAGAGGTAGAACATCATTCAATGTTTAGCACATGAAGAGGTAGAACATCATTCAATGTTTAGTACATGAAGAGGTAGAACATCATTCAATGTTTAGCACATGAAGAGGTAGAACATCATTCAATGTTTAGTACATGAAGAGGTAGAACATCATTCAATGTTTAGCACATGAAGAGGTAGAACATCATTCAATGTTTAGTACATGAAGAGGTAGGACATCATTCAATGTTTAGTACATGAAGAGGTAGGACATCATTCAATGTTTAGTACATGAAGAGGTAGAACATCATTCAATGTTTAGCACATGAAGAGGTAGAACATCATTCAATGTTTAGTACATGAAGAGGTAGGACATCATTCAATGTTTAGTACATGAAGAGGTAGAACATCATTCAATGTTTAGCACATGAAGAGGTAGAACATCATTCAATGTTTAGTACATGAAGAGGTAGGACATCATTCAATGTTTAGTACATGAAGAGTGAACAGCATTCAATGTTTAGTACATGAAGAGGTAGAACATCATTCAATGTTTAGCACATGAAGAGGTAGAACATCATTCAATGTTTAGCACATGAAGAGGTAGAACATCATTCAATGTTTAGTACATGAAGAGGTAGAACATCATTCAATGTTTAGCACATGAAGAGGTAGAACATCATTCAATGTTTAGTACATGAAGAGGTAGAACATCATTCAATGTTTAGCACATGAAGAGGTAGAACATCATTCAATGTTTAGTACATGAAGAGGTAGGACATCATTCAATGTTTAGTACATGAAGAGGTAGAACAGCATTCAATGTTTAGTACATGAAGAGGTAGGACATCATTCAATGTTTAGTACATGAAGATGTAGAACATCATTCAATGTTTAGTACATGAAGAGGTAGGACATCATTCAATGTTTAGTACATGAAGAGGTAGAACATCATTCAATGTTTAGCACATGAAGGGGTAGAACATCATTCAATGTTTAGTACATGAAGAGGTAGGACATCATTCAATGTTTAGTACATGAAGAGGTAGAACATCATTCAATGTTTAGCACATGAAGAGGTAGAACATCATTCAATGTTTAGTACATGAAGAGGTAGAACATCATTCAATGTTTAGTACATGAAGAGGTAGAACATCATTCAATGTTTAGTACATGAAGAGGTAGGACATCATTCAATGTTTAGCACATGAAGAGGTAGAACATCATTCAATGTTTAGTACATGAAGAGGTAGGACATCATTCAATGTTTAGCACATGAAGAGGTAGAACATCATTCAATGTTTAGCACATGAAGAGGTAGAACATCATTCAATGTTTAGTACATGAAGAGGTAGGACATCATTCAATGTTTAGTACATGAAGAGGTAGAGCTAAAATGTCAAATGCCACCATTATTCATATTTTGTTGAGTCATGGTTCTACATTAATGTTGATATACTTCAGATATCCAGATGCATCCGGAAGATCGTTATTACCCATCATACTATTCAGATCATGTGACGTCAGACATACCAGACAGTAGAGCAAGTAGTGATCCCTATCCAGCGCTGACTCCAAGTGAGAAGCTGCGATCTACAGTTCCAGAAGGTAGAACCTATTACTTTTTGGCCTGTAGTATGTCATGTGTGCTTTCCTTGATAAAGATCTTTAAATCAAAATGCAAATTTAGCTTGTTTTTTTTGTACTTTGTAAAAATAATGTCTTCATGTTTTTATGTTTTGTCTTTGTTATATAATTTACTGTAGTCTATCCAATTATTGATATTTAACTGATTCCGTACCAAGCGACACTCAAGTGTCAATATAACTTGTCTTGCCTGCAGCATTTTGCATGCATCTTATCTATCATGATGTGTTCATGTCTTTCATGGACTGTCCATGTGTGACTCTGGTTTTGATTTCTCTATCATCCTTTCTATTCTCTATGGCATCTTCAAAAATATTTCTAGTATATAAAAAACACAAAATTGCAGATACGTTGAAAACATCCATTTTGGTTTCATATTTCATATTATTTTCTGACAGTGTTGGAAATATGAATTCATTGAATAAGGAATGTAATGGAAACACATCCATTTTCTATTTTTAGCCAGAGAATAGATTTCAGCATTTTTGAACCAAACTTTCTGTATTTGAACCAGAAAACTGAGCAAAACAAGATGGCTGCCATTTCAAAACTTGCAGAGTTGTTTTAGATATTTGCGAAGATCTCGGCCTTTGTGATATGGAGTCAGTTACATGACATCTGATCAAATTCAAATTATGATTCTTTGATTAGCTTCTGGGCCTTAATTTCTATACTGTCAGTTGGGTTGTAAATTGTCTTAACTGTCAATTTGCTGATGTAACTGCAGATCCTGAAGGATTGGCTGATGAACTTCTTGAACTTTGCTCAAACTGGGAGGGGGAGAGAAACATTGATATAATAAACTGCAACTATTAAAAAATTGATATATAGGTGCAACAAAATGTTGATATATTCTACAACTAATCTTTGTGAACAATGATTTTCTCAAGTTGCTATACAACAAAATGTTGATATAGTCTACAACAACTAATCTTTGTGTGAATAATGATTTTATCAAGTTGCTGTACAACAAAATTCCCTTATAGGAATGTTACTTTATAAACAAAATGAAATAATAAAATTTGTCGAATATCTGATGTGGAATATCTTTGATATTATCCTACGAAATGAAGACATCAGAAGCAGAGTTGGCATAACTTCATGCATCGAATACATCGAAAGACAACAAATGCAGCGGTTTGGACATTTAATGAGAATGAAATACAACCAACTACCAATAACAGCATACAATAAAATGAGATCAGGTACTAGAGCTAAGCAGGCATTGAAGTGGGATGCAAAGGGTTCAAGAAAGAGAGGTCGACCTAGGGAGACCCTGAGGCGAACTTTGCTGAGAGAGGCAGGAAATATCGGTCTCAGTTCCATGGAGGAGATTGAGCGAGTTGCCCAGGATAGAGCGGTATGGAGAAATTACTTGCAGGCCCTATGTAACGTATGACGGTACGAGAGGAATTATTATTATTATTTATTATACTAGAACTAAGGGAAGACCAAGAAAATATGGATAGACAATATGAAGACCACGCTATATAAACACTGATATAACACAAGGACGACTCATCTGGCCCTAGAACGCAAATTAAAGCTCCCACCCCTATGCTTAACGGCAAGAGTGGACAACCAATTCCACCTTCCACCTGGGGAAAGACGATAGGCAATCTTGAATTCTTCTATTCCTTTTTATTAATTCTGCATGTTTTGCTATTTCTATAAGATATGATTATTAGTTTTCAAACAAATTTCTACAATGGAGTTGGTATTTCAGCCCCTGATCTAACATTATATGGATGAAGTGGGTTGGGTAGTTAATGAAACTGACATCACTACACTCTAGGCAGACTCATGTCTCTCACACTACACTCCAGGCAGACTCATGTGTCTCTCACACTACACGCCAGGCAACTCATGTGTCTCTCACACTACACACCAGGCAGACTCATGTGTCTCTCACACTACACGCCAGGCAGACTCATGTGTCTCTTTCAGTAGATAACAAGGAGTGTGCTTGCTGATATTTCTAATAACTCACTGGTTATAAACAGAGGTCTGTTCTGTCCTTGCAGGGTTTATACTTTCTGAACTTTAAATGTTAACATGAATATTAAATATGACATGTTAGTTTGAAATATCTTGTTGATTCTGAAACGAATTTTAATTTCTGTATTGCTTTGTTCTTCTTCTTCTCTTCCACCATTTACTTCTTTATAGAAGTGTTGAGGAGGAAACTAGTGATTCCTTTGTTCTACTTTTTCTTCCACCATTTACTTCTTTATAGAAGTGTTGAGGAGGAAACATAGTGATTGCTTTTCTCTTCTTCTCTTCCACCATTTACTTTTATAGAAGTGTTGAGGGGGAAAGAGTGATTGCTTTGTTAACCTGCTATAACAATCCTATCTGATTTATTTTGTTATGTAGAGAAACAAGAAGAGGATGACAAATCTTCAGGAGACAAGACTAGGCAAGCAACCACAGTTACAAATGGTTTACAGAGAAGGACCTCCCGACAGGGACTAGAACATGGAGTATGATATATTTGTATTTTAGTATTTTTTAGGTAAACAGTGTTTCTTAACATTTGTCATAATAATTATTTTATAAGGTCAAGTATTTTATACAGTGTTTCACATTTGTTAATAAATCTTAGGCCATACAGTTACATTTTATACAGTAAGTCTTAACAGTCATTTGTTAATAAATCTTAGGCTCAAGAAAAATTTCTTTATACAGTGTTTCACATTTGTTAATAAATCTTAGGTCAAGTATTTTATACAGTGTTTCACATTTGTTAATAAATCTTAGGTCAAGTACTTTATACAGTGTTTCACATTTGTTAATAAATTTACTTTTAGGTCCATTTATAACTTTATACAGTGTTTCACATTTGTATAATAAATCTTAGGCCAAAGATGATTATACAGTTTTCACATTTTTAATAAATTTAGGTAAAAGATGAAACACAAAGTAAGATAGCTTTCAACAAAATATAAAAATAGATTAAAGTAATATTTTGACTAAACATATCTTTCGTTATCAAACAATAGACAATAGATTAAAGTCAGATCAAGTATCGCCCGAGTGGTTACCGGGCCCAAATTTGAGGTATAAAGAATAGAACCACTGTTACCTGACGCATGTCGTAAGAGGCGACTAAGGAGGTTTGGCTGAAATCGGATGCACAGGTCCTAAACATGTAGAAGTCTATGCGATTAGGGGCCTACCAAACCAATGTGCAACGTATACACGTTCTTGGCAAAGATCAAACATATCACAAAGAATGATTAAAATTGGTCGTAAAGAACGAACGCAAAGAAGAAGAAGAAGATAAAGTATGATGGTATAGTTTGAACATATGACTCAAAAACAAATTCTTTTCTATGTAAAAGATGTATTGTTTGGAACATACATTGAGTCTATGTGTCCCCTATTACTGGAAGTTCTTATTAATTAACCTGTGCAACCTGGAGGCCAGAGAATAAATCAACTGAACAAACAAAGGAAATTGAATATGTGTGCATATTCAATCTTGCAGTTGTTGCATTCTGTCATATGTTAGCGTTACTATAGATTAGTGAGTGCTGTCTGAAGAAATTTTTCTAGTAGTTTATAAAACTACCTTACTTTGTATGTGTAGCTTTAATATTTAGAATTTAGTTTTATTATAGTTGACATTCTTCATTAATATGTTGAGTCACATTTTTAGATTGTCTAGAGAAGATGTCTACACTAGGTCTGATGGGAGATTATTCTAGCTAGCCAAATTGAAAGCAAAAAAAAAGTAAATCGAGAGTAACTTCTCCAATATATTTGTTATATCATCTTTGTGAATATTTTCTGATACATTATCTTTCTATGTGACATCTTCAGAGCTACACTAATAATTCATCATCATCATCACAGTTAAGTGATTCCTACAGCAAGTATGTGAACAGTTCACAAAACAAGCACGATGACACTAAGCTACAAGAAAAGTTTGGAAATGTTCATCATACAGTCAGAGAGAAGAGTCCAGGATATGACCCATATCGCTATACCCGCAGCACATCCCACCTTGCAGGTGGAAATGTAGATAAAGTCAAATTATCTGATCTTTCTACCAGATACAGGTATGAAATAGTGTTGTAGACAAAATGATATGTGAACTTTCAGCTAGGTACAGGTATGAAATAGTGTTGTAGACAAGATGAAATTATCTGAACTTTCAGCTAGGTACAGGTCTACCTGATACCTATCAGTTTAGACTTTCATAAGTTTGTTCAATTTCAGGATCTTAGTAATATGTTACAGTCTAGTCCATTGTGTGAACAGTTGAACACCGAGATTAATAATCTAAAACTTGTTGTCAAGTCTCATATTCTAAGTAATGTGCTACAGTTTATTGTGTGAACGGTTGAATACTGAGATAATGATCTAAAACTTGTTGTCAAGTCTCATAATCTGAGTGATGTGTTATAGTTTATTGTGTGAACAGTTGAACACTAAGACTGATGTAGTTTCTCTGTTTGTCTGCTATAAATTCTGGTGCAGTCAGGGCACCTAATATGGCACCTAATATGGCACCTAATATGGCACCTAATATGGCACCTAATATGGCACCTAATATGGCACCTAATATGGCACCTAATATGGCACCTAATATGGCACCTAATATGGCACCTAATATGGCACCTAATATGGCACCTAATATGGCACCTAATATGGCACCTAATATGGCACCTAATATGGCACCTAATATGGCACCTAATATGGCACCTAATATGGCACCTAATATGGCACCTAATATGGCACCTCTGACATGATTTTTGCTTGATGGTTAGACTTCCTTATCACTAATGTCCCTTGCTATTCAGGCAAGTCTTACTCCAACTTCTGAGGTGCTTGTAATTTAGATTCCCCAGTAAAACATTGGAAAACTTGTAGTTCAACCACATACCATGGACACACTTAAAGATATTTTGACCTAAGTTGGCTTTGAACCCTGGAATTAGCACTCTTGGTTACTAGCGAAGTGTGATATCGACTTCTCTACCTGCATAGCTACTGAGACTGATGACTTCACTTGTGTGTGATATCGACTTCGCTACCTGCACCCCCACTGAGACTGATGACATCAGACTTGTTGAAAGTTGAATTATTTCTCAATATTAAAATATAAAGTTGTATATTTGCTCTGGTGGTATCTTACAGTGAGATAAAATGATACCCATGTGCATAAAGTTGTATATTTGCTCTGGTGGTCTCTTACAGTGAGATAAAATGATAATATCTGTGTACAGAAAGTTGTATATTTGCTCTTGTGGTCTCTTACAGTGAGATAAAATGATAATACCCGTGTACATAAAGTTGTATATTTGCTCTGGTGGTCTCTTCCAGTGAGATCAAATGATAATATCTGTGTGCATAAAGTTGTATATTTGCTCTTGCGGTCTCTTACAGTGAGACAAAATGATAATACCCGTGTGCATAAAGTTGTATATTTGCTCTTGTGGTCTCTTACAGTGAGACAAAATGATAATACCCGTGTGCATAAAGTTGTATATTTGCTCTTGTGGTCTCTTACAGTGAGATAAAATGATAATATCTGTGTGCATAAAGTTGTCCCACTTCATTGTGTCTTCACATCCTCAGAAAACAGGACAGTGCATCACAGACTGGTTCAGTCAAACAAGCAACATCACCAACTAACCTGCAGACAGACAAGCTACCAGTTTCAACCCCTATCAAGACATACTCATTCAAACATCGGGGAGTAGAGCCTGATGAGCAGAAAATGAGAGACATGGACACCTCTAGCAGGTAAATCATGACTTTTCATTTTTTATTTCATTACCAGTTTATTTTTTCATTACCAGTTCGATTGTTTTACGTTCATTAGCATTTCAATTGTTTTATGTTGTGTTCATGACAAAATAAAGTGTCAGAAACTGTAATAGTTTATTGAGTTGAACTGTCAAACATTGGACTGTCTGTACACTTTGCTCAGATGACAATGTTCAGTTATGTACACTTTGCTCAGATGACAATGTTCAGTCATGTACACTTTGCTCAGATGACAATGTTCAGTTATGTACACTTTGCTCAGATGACAATGTTCAGATGTAAATTGTAAACAAGCAAAGTGCAGATCAAGGAAATTATCTTTCTAGGTAAGCTGTTGTAGCAGGAGAAAAGATACATTGCTGGTGGAGTTTTTGGGAAGAGATCAGCTGGTGTAGGAATTGAGATGACAAAGTCGAGCTTTGGATGGAGAGAAAGATCAGGTCGGACTTCAGGAGCTGGTGGGAAAGGGGAGAAAAGATCAGCTGGTGGAGGGGAAGAGATCAGCTGGTGGAGGGGAAGAGATCAGCTGGTTGAGATTCAAGAATGTGAGAAAAAATACTCAGTCCACTATAAATGGCCCAGCTTAAATAGCTTTAGTCAGTGATTTCATTAGAGGCACATTATACTCTATAGTCAATTGTGACTGAAGATGGCTATTACTGCTATTCTCTAAAATGTTACTGTTAGATTATGCAGAATGTGCAACCATGGAAAGAAGAAGACATTGTGGTAGATCTATTATAGCTGACCTTTGATGTGGAGGTGGTATCTCATCTGATTTAGTCAAATTATTATGATCCACGTATATGTATCTGAAACTTAGTCAAATTATTATGGTCCACATATATGTATCTGAAACTTGGTCAAATTATTATGATCCACATATATGTATCTGAAACTTGGTCAAATTATTATGATCCACGTATATGTATCTGAAACTTAGTCAAATTATTATGGTCCACATATATTAGTTGAGAGCGCGGTAGCGTAGTTGTTAATGAACTCGCTTCTCAAGGCTGGTGGTCCGGGTTCAACTCCCGCAGTGTACGTGGAATTTTTCCCGACCGTGACCCAGCCTCAACTGGGTACCAGACATGCTCTGGGAAAGTAAGGCGGCCGGCGTGATGCTGACCACATCACAAATAGTGCCTAAACAGCTTCGATATGAATAGTTTGAAAGATTTCTTGATATTTTCTGAGGCAAGATACAGTCACCAACAATCAGATGCTGAAAAGAAGAAGAACAGTAATTTCCATTGCTCAAGTCTTTATTGATGACTGAGATAGGGAAGATTTGAAGGATAGAAAATGGTACAAGGCTAAAAGATAATAGATTATAATCAGGTACTTGCAAATGGGTAGAAGATCTTGGGGATGTTCTCTATTTTGATATATTGATGTATGCAAGGGGAATATACATGATACAGATATTGAAATTGATTTCTGGCAACAGAATGCTATAGATCCCAGTGTTTGGACAGGGAAACTCAAGTATGGAAATGCTATAGATCCCAGTGTTTGGACAGGGAAACTATGGAAATGCTATAGATCCCAGTGTTTGGACAGGGAAACTCAAGTATGGAAATGCTATAGATCCCAGTGTTTGGACAGGGAAACTATGGAAATGCTATAGATCCCAATGTCTGGACAGGGAAATTCAAGTATGGAAATGCTATAGATCCCAATGTTTGGACAGGAAACTCAAGTATGGAAATGCTATAGATACCAATGTTTGGACAGGGAAACTCAAGTATGGAAATGCTATAGATCCCAATGTTTGGACAGGGAAACTCAAGTATGGAAATGCTATAGATCCCAGTGTTTGGACAGGGAAACTTAAGTATGGAAATGCTATAGATCACAGTACTTGGACAGGGAAACTCAAGTATGGAAATAGGAGAGAAACTTATTCTAGAGAAATTGTGGCACAGATTAATCTCGCTAGTCTCTGACATCATTGTCATGGATCATAGTTTTTCTTGTTACCTCTGTGAAACACATCTTCAACGCTGTCTTCTGCAAAGATGGAAAAGTACCAACTACATATACTAAGTAGAAAGTTATACAGAATTTGGTCAGTATGAGAAACTATATGTTATCTTTATGTTCTTTGTATATTAGAAGAAAGATGTGCAGAATTTGGTCAGTATCTAACCAAGTTGTTGTCCATGTTGAGTCAGCAGGCTTATTGTTGTGTAGCATGTCATATCACTTCCATTGATCTGTTTCAGGACATACAGCTATACATCATCAAGTCATTACCATACACCTACCACAGATGCTGCCCAATCATCACATTCATCAGCATCAGGCACAGAAAAGACATTTGAGCAAGTGTCACTCCATCGATCACATAATTCTTCAAACTACACTGGAGATATTAATAACAGAATAGATATTACTTCTCAAAAGACACAGAATCAGGTGTCATCTTATCAGCCTTCTTTAGGCCAACAGA
The DNA here is from genome assembly GCA_020796225.1 of Arion vulgaris. Lineage (NCBI taxonomy): Eukaryota > Metazoa > Mollusca > Gastropoda > Stylommatophora > Arionidae > Arion > Arion vulgaris. Next base: position 40,531,546 of record CM036768.1, read on the forward strand.
AACATCAGAAACAGATTCCTGTGTGGAACAGAATGACCAGTCTAGAATCTGCATTACCGGTACCTCGTCACTCAGACCAAGACTTCCAAGACTCAAAGGCCTACGCTAACAAAGTTTACATGAATCCTATAGATTTACAGAAGACAAGACAATCAAAGCTTCAACCAGGAGCTAGTCTTGGAGTAGAAGGATATCCTTCTCACACAAGTCAAGGATCCAGAGAAAGAGTGATACATGGAAGAATTCCTACTTTAGATAGGCCATATTCTCGTCCAAGGTAAGGTACACAATTGAGAGTTGCAGCAACAACACAAAGCACTTACATGAATTCATGATCCATGACCACGCATCCATGATCCAGGACCACCCACCCAGGACCACCCATCCATGACCCAGGACCATTCATTCATGAACCAGGACCATTCATTCATTGCCATTAACCCACCCATCAATGACCACCATTTCATGACTTATACCATCCATGACCGAGAATTTTTATCTATTTATATTTGAAGAATTTATGTCTTCCATTCCACTCCACTCCCTCATGGAACATGTTCATCAAATTGATTGCAGTGTATATCACCTTATATTTTACAGAATGACAGTGTATATCTGTGCTATATTTCACAGAAATTAATGACAAGTGTATATCTGTGCTATATTTCACAGAAATTAATGACAAGTGTATATCTGTGCTATATTTCACAGAAATTAATGACAAGTGTATATCTGTGCTATATTTCACAGAAATTAATGACAAGTGTATATCTGTGCTATATTTAAGACCAGATTTGACAGAATAATTATCTGTGATTTCTACTTTTATATCATGTTTTTGTAATGTACTACATGTCTACATTTGTAATGTACTCACACTGTCTACATTTTTAATGTACTCACAATGTCTACATTTTAATGTACTCACATTGTCTACATTTTAATGTACTCACAATGTCTACATTTTAATGTACTCACAATTGTCTACATTTAATGTACTCACAATGTCTACATTTTAATGTACTCACAATGTCTACATTTTAATGTACTCACAATGTCTACATTTTAATGTACTCACAATGTCTACATTTTAATGTACTCACATTGTCTACATTTTAATGTACTCACATTGTCTACATCTGGACTCGTGTGTAGAACATATTCTTGCTGTCTTTCTCTCACTCACACACATACACTCAACAACATAGATAAGACATGTACACAGTTTTGTCTGACAATGTCTGGCATACAAGGAATGATCTGTTTATCTATATAAGGTCAACAATAGAACACCTTGAGGCTACTGACAGCAGTATAATGAGATGGCCTTATAAATACAAAATGCACACAGGAAATTGATAGACAAACAAAAATAATACTTACATATTCATATTTGTCCTCCTCCTATTATGGAGAGTTGATTTTGACATTTAGTGATTGAAATTGTGCTCTTGAATGCTGAATGACTGATTATTTAAGTCACAAATCTTCCATCTGTCTCTGATCTCATCTGTCTCTGATCTCATCTGTCTCTGATCTCATCTGTCTCTGATCTCATCTGTCTCTGATCTCATCTGTCTCTGATTTCATTTATGTACTTCTCTCAGCTTTTTAATATCTCTCTGTCTTGAATAGCATACGTACTGATGAAATCAACATTGGCCAAAAATAGGGAGGGGAAACATATCAGTCTGATACAAAGTTTGATACAAAAATACATGATGAAGAGACCAATAAGTTTGCCACAAGTAAACACATCATGAAGAGACCAATGGGTTTGCCACAAGTAAACACATCATGAAGAGACCAATGGGTTTTGCCACAAGTAAATACATCATGAAGAGACCAATGGGTTTTGCCACAAGTAAACACATCATGAAGAGACCAATGGGTTTTGCCACAAGTAAACACATCATGAAGAGACCAATGGGTTTTGCCACAAGTAAACACATCATGAAGAGACCAATGGGTTTTGCCACAAGTAAACACATCATGAAGAGACCAATGGGTTTTGCCACAAGTAAATACATCATGAAGAGACCAATGGGTTTTGCCACAAGTAAACACATCATGAAGAGACCAATGGGTTTTGCCACAAGTAAACACATCATGAAGAGACCAATGGGTTTTGCCACAAGTAAATACATGATAAAAATGAAAACAGAACATGTGTATTCCAGACAAGCAATACATATTATTCAATAGAAAAGTATAAGTTGTAATATCACCATTCATATCACAACAGACTAAGATACTACCACCTTGTCAACAAGCTAGGAACCTCTGATGATGAATGCGACTGTGGCAGTGATCAAATGCTCAGCCTAAAACAAAATAGAAATGACTGTATATTTTACAAATATGTCCAACGCATGAGGAGCAGAGAGGACTGATATGGACATTATTTGTGCCATTGCATGAAAATCACTTTGGTGATCTCAACAACCTGAGGCGAATCACTTCTTTCTTTAAACATAATCTCAAGTTGATGTCTGTAAAAGAGCACAGAAGAAGAATAGAATAATGGTTAAACTTATCATTTGTTAATATTCCACTCACTTATTTGTTAATATTCCACTCACTTATTTGTTAATATTCCACTCACTTATTTGTTAATATTCCACTCACTTATTTGTTAATATTCCACTCACTTATTTGTTAATATTCCACTCACTTATTTGTTAATATTCCACTCACTTATTTGTTAATATTCCGCTCACTTATTTGATGTCGTTTACAGAATTGAATAAGTTTTTGTTTAGAAAAGTTGTAATATCTGTAAATGGCAACATGTTGTGTGAGAAAGATATCCTTCTAATTCAAGACTTGCTTCCTGGTTGAAGCTTTGCTTGTCTTGTGTACATCTCAGCTGACATACAAGTTGTTTTCAGTTTGACATAGACAAGCGAATGCAAATAGTGTCACAAAGTGTTTGATAGGTAAAATAAGTAAACAGAATCTATGTTATAGTTCGTTCCAAAATTCGTGATCACACTAAGGTTTAATTTGTACGAAATCCACCTGATGCATACCAGTGATTTTTGCAAGCAGTCTTATATATCTCACGACCTTACGAATACATGTTTAACTAATTGGTAGGTAGCTTGGTTGATGAAAAAAAAACGTTTTTGTTATATAATTTTGCATAAGCACAACAAAATGATCATCAAAGTTTAGAACTTACAGTAATACACAAAATGGTGGCGAATGATTGCTAAGGCGTATTCCTATTACATATTATAAAAGAAAGGTGACATAGTGAACAAATGATACCTTCCACTTCTATAAATGAAAGTAAATGTTGCGTACATACGCCAATGAGAGTCGGTAGGAAACATTGTGAACTGATTAATTCCACGGGATTCCCGATTTTGATTCGCACTGAATTGCATGTAAAATACGGAAATACTTAGTTATAGACAAACTTGACAATCGTACTGTAAAATTTAGACAAGTATACCATATCAACATCGCTGCAATTTTAGTAATAACATATAATAAAAATCTTACAGAACTAAAGGTTTGGGTGGGCAAAAATACTTTAGGAAGGTCGTCACTGTTCTTCTTTCTTTTGTCCTTCTCTGCTTTTTTCCCGCTAGGCTGCAGGTTTAACTGATGATCGGTTTTCGAGATAATGCACGCTCGGTCGCTTGATATGGTGTGGTATTGTGGAGTTTTAAGATGTCTGTAACTCCATCAACCCATCTTTTCTTGGTCTGCCCTTTCCTCTTGATGATTCCATTTTCAGGTTGTACGCTCTTGCAACTGGTGTATTCGGGTTCATTCTGACCAAGTGGCCAAATCATTTGAATCTCTGTTTTTCAATAAATCTAATAGCAGGTATTGTTCCGACTGTTCTTCTAATTTCCTCATTTCTTATATGGTCTCTTCTTGTTTTATTTACTGCTTTCCTCAGGCATCTCATTTCGCATGTGGTAATTTTCCTTTCTTGTTCTTTTGTCAGTGCCCATGTTTGGCTCTGGTAGCACAGTGTTGGTATAAAGATTGAATTTATAATCTGTCTTTTAGTCACTACTGGAATAGCTGGGTGTTTCAAAATTGGGGTAAGCTGGTATGTAATGTTGTTGGCTTGCTGGATTCTAGTTTCGATCTCTCTGTCCAGTCTACTATCAGATGTGAAGATACTTCCAAGGTATTTGAATTCTCTCACCTGCTTTAGCGTTTGGTCATTTATTTGTATGTTGATATCATGTTCTCTGCTTATAGTCATGACTTCTGTCTTTTGAATGTTGATCTTCATGTTGTATTTGAGGCAGCTATTGTTGAGTAAGTTTATGTGTTCTTGAAGCTGTTCAATATTATTATGGAATATACACTGGTCGTCAGCAAGAGCTAAGTCACTGTACCTATTTAAAATATGTAAGTCACTGTTACCTATATTAAAATATGTAAGTCACTGTTACCTATATTAAAATATAAAAATCAAGAATTTATGTCAAGTGGATGATTTTATATCGGTCTGCAAAGATGATCACGAATTTTGGAACGAACTATAGTAGTTTTACAACACACAAAAACAAGATACAGCAACATTTCATTCAAACAACCTTGTATCAAGCAGCAGATACAGGAACAACACAGAATACAAGATGATAATCTTACATAACAGACATCATGTACACAGATAAAAGATACAATTTGTATGTAACATACAACATATATAAACATAATAATCAAAATTGATTGTAACCGTAATCAAGAATTGATGATTGTAAAAACTTGACATAAGTTTTCAAGTATATAGAAATTATTTTCATGTTCTAAATTTAGTTATGTTTTAAGAATCTCTCAGGGCTGATCTCAATTTGCATATGATCAAATCAAAATGATGACCTGCAGTATTGTTACTTATATTAATTGACTCGTTGATACGGTCACTGTCAGGGACGTGTGGTATATTTTCTCAGTATGATACAAGTCTTCAAAATGCCGCCACTTAAATGTTTTTAAAAAAATAATCTTGAATGTGATTTTTTTAAAACTGCACAAAATGTACGATTTTTATTTTTATTTTGAAAATATAAAACTACTTTAAAATAATGATATCAACTACAACAATGTACTATAGTTTTACCCTTTTAACTTTAGCAAATTCGTTAATTAGGAATGTGTAGTCTAGAGTGGCAGCCAATGTAGATTCAACAGAAATTAATGACAGATTTCTAAGTTTTGTTTGGCTTATTGAACTTCTTAACTAGTGTTTTATTAATTTTAATTTAGAAAAACTTGCTACAGAGACAGGGAGTGTTAATAAAATTCTCAGAGCTACAACAGTATTCGAATACAAAGTAATCAAGTTATTTTGTCACAAATAATTTAAAACATCCAAAGGTTTCATAGAATATGGTAGCACTCGGTATACATCATGTACTTCTACTTGAAGATCAGTAGCATTTATATCTGATTCATTTTCGACTGAAAGTACTGACTGCAGACTGGTACAATAATTGTCTTTTGTAATAATTGCGTCTCAGCTGACGCGGTATATTACAAATAAAAATAATAGCTTCAGCTGTCAGATCAAAAGTCTTTCGCTGAGCGCTCGCCAACGATACACCAGAAACTGAACTCAAAGGGTACGAAAGCGCTTGGGCAGAGGCGTACGATAAATCATAAATCGTAGACATCAATACCGGAATAACATAGACCAATATAGAAAAGCATTGCATTAAGATTTTAAATTATTGAATGGTTCAAATTGTATTTTGATTTCGCTGATTATACTGCCGCCTCTCTGTATCATAGCATGGCACGGCCCTGGCCATTGTCATTGCTTTTGGTGAATAACCATGTATACTCCGATCTCTTTCTCACACAGGAAGATGTCAGTGCACAAACTCCATAGCACTGATGAGGGACCCTGATTTAATTTTTAAAGAGTGTAACAATTTTGTATTCATTTTATTTTAATCTTTTCCGGGCAGCAACTTTGCAACATACTCAACTGACAAGGTTTCTTTTGCATGCTCAACTTGAGCACAAGACCAGCATTTTATTATCCGTTTATGATAGAACTAGGAACTTGATTTGGCCTACATTGAAATCAAGGATCTCTGGGAAAATATCCTTATTGCTCTACACGGGACGCAAATCAAGTATCTTTGGCGCGAGAGGTGCGCTTCAGACCTCCACGTCACTGAGATATGTTGCTCATTTGACACGGTCAACACTTTATGATGACAATCAATATCGTTGGACAAGATGCTTCCTCACGTCACTGAGATATTGCTCGATGACTAAGGTCAACACTGCTATGATGAGAATCAAGTATTGACAGAGTGCGCATCAGATCTCCACGTCACTGAGATATGTTGCTCGCATTGACTACGGTCAACACTTCTATGATGAAGCAAATCAAGTATCTTTAGAGTGAGAGGTGCGCATCAGACCTCCACGTCACTGAGATATGTTGCTCATATTGACTACGGTCAACACTTCTATGATGAAGCAAATCAAGTATCTTTGGAGAGAGGTGCGCATCAGACCTCCACGTCACTGAGATATGTTGCTCATATTGACTACGGTCAACACTTCTATGATGAAGCAAATCAAGTATCTTTAGGACAAGAGGGTGCATCAGACCTCCACGTCACTGAGATATGTTGCTCATATTGACTATGGTCAACACTTCTATGATGGAGCAAATTAAGTATCGTTGACAAGAGGTGTGCTTCAGACCTCCACGTCACTGAGATATGTTGCTCTATTGACTATAGTCAACACTTCTATGATGGAGCAAATCAAGTATCTTGACAAGAGGTGTGCTTCAGACCTCCACGTCACTGAGATATGTTGCTCATATTGTCTAAGGTCAACACTTCTATGATGGAGACTACCTTCACTTATGTTACAAATTCAAATTTGCCAGAAAGAGATTGGCAGATTTTCCACAAAATACAACCATTTCTGCAAATCTTTTTTCTCTAATCCTGTTTAGCCATACAGCATCAGGATAAGAAAAGTTTTCTAGTACATGCTTTTGTGTGCGATTTGTACATGGTGTCTTAGTTACTGCCTCTGTTATTTCTGTGGTTGACCTATTGCGTGGGCGACTTTCTTCTTTGTATCCCCTGTATCTGAAAAGCATTGCCCATTGAACCACACTGTCTGTTGGTAATCTGCTTATGTGGTAGAACCATTTGTTGTTTCTTGATGAAGTTCAGTACTGAAGTTGTACCCAATGTTTCCTAATGTCTCCTTTTCCTAAACCTGTCTTTTCTTGATACTCCCAGCATTCCACACATCTCTGTCGTAATTAGTTTTCTAGTCCAGGGCATGCGGGTGTTTATGGTAATTAGAGAAATGACAGGCTTGCATCAACAGCATTGATTGTTGGGGAGTTGAAGATGGATAAGGGGGATATTCTTGGTCTCTTCGCGACTGTCTGTTGGATGAGGACACTAAAATCTATGTTTGATTCGATCAACAATTTTGGCAGTTTGGAGTTACCCGTTGTTCAAGTCAAACTGGATGCCTGAGAGGCAGATCAGCTTATTCTGGTTTGAAGTAAATAATTTATGGAACAGCAGCAAATTAATATATTAAAGGATACTAATATAGAAATGAGCAATGGTCAAAAAACGAGTAGAGAGTGACCCAGAAACAAGTACATTTACCTAATCATACAGCTACTTCTAGTTGTTTGTAAGCTATAGGCAGAATTGAGTATTTGTGTCATGATTGATGTCTATTTTCACAACAATAGTCTGTTCTCACAACAATAGTCTATTCTCACAACAATAGTCTGTTCTCACAACAAGTCTGTTATCACAACAATAGTCTGTTCTCACAACAATAGTCTATTCTCACAACAATAGTCTATTCTCACAACAATAGTCTGTTCTCACAACAATAGTCTGTTCTCACAATAGTCTCTTCTCACAACAATAGTCTATTCTCACAACTATAGTCTGTATTAGATGGGAATGTCCGTCTGCCCAGCGTGTTCGTAGCGCGTTGGACTATGGGTGAATATCCCTCTGTGTGTGCAGGTTCAATTCCGCGGGATGGCAGAAAAAGCCACAGATCCCCAGATTTACGGTGTTCGTGGCACCGAACCAAAGGGCTACAATGTCCATGGCATCGAGCCGAAGAGCTGAAAAGCTCAAGTGCTTCTGGATCGGAAAAAAAAAAATTAGATCGGAATGTATATAAACAATTTGTTATGTTTACAAAAAAGGGAGGAATTTTTTCAACTTATTTGTGTTTACAAAAAAGAGGAATTTTCTAAAATTATTTGTGTTTTGACTGGATATTGTTTCCTACATTCCATGATTTGTTTCCAGTTATTTGAGCGGTTGTGAAGAAATGTTTGATTGTTATTTCTTCACACAACCGGATTTTTAACCATTTTAGAATGACATAACTTTGACCTTGTTAAGTATTTAATATTTATGTTGTTTGTTATTAGTTGCTAAGTATTATGTAACTGTATTATACTGAGCAAGAAGTGGGAGGGGCAGCCAAACAGTCTTTCTTTCTCAGTGTAATAATTATTATTATTGTTCAGTCCAACAATTCCTGTTAGCTGCCCCCCCTCTCCCATAAATGGAAAAATGTTATACCAAACAATTATTGTTGAAATTGTGCTAAAAGAATAACCACATCTGATCCAGCAAATAGAAACAAATTGTGGATATAACTTGGCTACTTTCTGTATTTGATTGTGTTTGAGCTAGCTCAGCGATGAATGTCAAACAGTTGGATTGATTGGCATATATTACCAGACCAGTACCAGTGTAACTGACCACATAGGACATATTGTGTGCTCATAAGTAACAGTATTCAATATATATGAATTGTATTGTTGTTTTTGTGAGACATTTAATATTTGTTTTTTCTACTGTTGACCATTTGTACAGTTTAAGACAAAGATATACCAGATTTTGAAATTGTAGTTTGTGAGTACCTTTTCTCAGGAACTTGAACACATTTTGTTTATCTGGAATATTTTGTGTAGGAGAGCTGTGTGTTAGACATTTTGTATATCTGGAGTATGTTATGTGTGGGAGATGTTTTTTGAAAATTTGTGTGTGTCTAGAACATTTCATTTTATGTGTGGGAGCGGTTTTTTGGATAACTTTTATATGAATACATTGTGGAGAGCTGTGTTGGGCACATTTTGTATATCTGGAGTATTTTTTGTGTGGGAGCTGTTTTAAAAAAAACATTTATTGATTTAAAAAAAAAAAAATTAAAATCTGTTTAATATGAAATTTCATATTTATTAGTTGCACTGTTTTTCTAATACTCTGAGAAAGTGTTCATCTTTGTGCATTAGTTTGCTGCACTCATTTTCATTTTAGAACTATATTTTATAACTGTGTGCTGACATAAGACATATCTTATGTATATTAATCTGATAATACTATTAGTATTTTGTGAGCATACTTCAATGTCAGCTAGACAGTGTTTATGAATAAACTATTAGTATTTAGACATATTTTATAACTGGATTTTGTGAGCATACTTCAATGTCAGCTAGACAGTGTTTATGATCATTCTTTGATATTTATTATATGACAATTGTTTAACATGTTCTGTTTTTATTTAATGCAGTTCTATTATCATCATCATATAGATTCTCATATTTGTAAGAATGACACAATTTTAGTTGAATGTACATTGTTAATCTTAAGATATGAGAAATGTTAACAAAGTCTAGGTTTTCATGTCTTAACCCTTTGAACCCTGGCCAACTATACCTTAAAAACCCTCGCCCCTGGGCTCCTGAGCAAAAACAGTACATATCAGAATTGTTTAAAAAACACGATAGATTGGCAGAATTAAGTGTCTTATAATTTTTTATCGACTTACCCCATCATCTCCAGTATTCCTGCTTACTATGCCAGTCTTCCCAACATGTAGATCCTTCCTTTAGACACAGGAAATTTTGACAAAATTTGCACCAACATTTTGTCTTCACTTTCTTGACTGGACTGTCTTTGTAATCCATGTTTGGAAAGTCACTGACATGTTTGTTATATTTGAACATCAGTCGGTTCAAATAATTCTTCTTCTAAATGATCATCCGACTCACTTTCGATTTCGTTATCAGAATAATCATATTCTAAGTCTAATTCATCTTCAGAATCATTTAAAAGAAGTTCAACAGCTTGCTCTGTTGTCATCCCTTTCGAGTGACCATTTCCGAAATTTTCAGCGTGTCGTTTCATCTTTTATAAAATTAATAAAAAATTATCAAATCTCTATGTTTCTAAGTTTAGTTTAGTTTAGTCGTCGGATCACCATCACTGCACGTCGAACAAATTAGTCCATAAGTGCTCCGATCTCTTCCTTAGTATGTCCATCAGCGTGTGGCGACTAACGACACCGGTTCTTTGTTGGTTTACAATTCTTCTTTGTCTGCCAGCATAGCGTTCTTGTCAAGCTACACCACACTTAACTTTGAGTTCTTGCAGTCTGGTTAGTGTTGTGGATTCACCGCTATTACGTGAATCATGTACACGCCCTCTCTCCTTAAGGAATTTATAATATCAGCCTGGTCCATTGCTCGTCCGCTTTTGACAGCAGCCATACCTGCAAGCCTATCCGCACGTTCATTCCCCTTACACCTGCATGCCCTGGCACAAAAATAAAACTGATCTTTGTCAGCTTAGACCTCCCCAGCGATTCTATCCAATGTCTCCTAGCCCATCCTGTTTCAATCTTCCTGAGCATACTCATTGAGTCACTGAGAAAACATGCATGGATAAAAGTCTGTGATTCTAGCCAAATCATCGCTTTGGTAACCGCCATGATTTCCATAGTGAGACTGCTTGTAGTCACGGCAAAACCACCACTGTCTTCCTTCACAACATCACCTCCGACCTGAGCAGTGAAAGCCCACGAGCTCCGCACATGTCGAATCACCGAATCATCCGTATAAATGATTACATCATGCTCAGATGCGTTCTCAGAAATTAATGCCTGAACCTCTGCCTCCACAACAAGTGGGTTGTTGTTGCCTGCATTCTTTATCAAGTTCGATGCATACAGAAAAGGATGTAGCATTGCTCTGGCACTGGTATCCATTCTTCATCGGGATCAATGTCTTCAAGTGTACACACCTGTTCAATACAGTCCTCGGCCTGACCCATCCAAGATTTTCCTCTTTTTAACCTATTTCCTTTTGTCTCTTTATTTCCTAGTGCAGAGGATGTTGTGTGTCAGCATTGACTCGAAGGTATGCCGTGCACGGCTCATCAGTATTCTATACTCCATAGTAGGATAGTCAAGGAGATAGCGCATCGCCCTGCACGAGGTGTCTTTAGTGCAACCAAGTATAATGCACATCGCCTCGTTCTGTATTCTTTCCAGTCGTTCTATCTGACTATGACTGAGAGTCAGGATCGCCAGCGCATACTCAAGCACAGAAAGGACCAGACCCTGGTATAAAAGACAAAGATAGCGCTGTTCACAATCCTTCAACAACAACTAGGAGTTCAAAGATAACTAATAGACAAGTACTTCAACAACAACTAGGAGTTCAAAGATAACTAATAGACAAGTACTTCAACAACAACTAGGAGTTCAAAGATAACTAATAGACAAGTACTTCAACAACAACTAGGAGTTCAAAGATAACTAATAGACAAGTACTTCAACAACACCAACAACTAGGAGTTCAAAGATAACTAATAGACAAGTACTTCAACAACAACAACTAGGAGTTCAAAGATAACTAATAGACAAGTACTTCAACAACAACTAGGAGTTCAAAGATAACTAATAGACAAGTACTTCAACAACAACTAGGAGTTCAAAGATAACTAATAGACAAGTACTTCAACAACAACAACAACTAGGAGTTCAAAGATAACTAATAGACAAGTACTTCAACAACAACTAGGAGTTCAAAGATAACTAATAGACAAGTACTTCAACAACAACTAGGAGTTCAAAGATAACTAATAGACAAGTACTTCAACAACAACTAGGAGTTCAAAGATAACTAATAGACAAGTACTTCAACAACAACTAGGAGTTCAAAGATAACTAATAGACAAGTACTTCAACAACAACAACTAGGAGTTCAAAGATAACTAATAGACACGTACTTCAACAACAACTAGGAGTTCAAAGATAACTAATAGACAAGTACTTCAACAACAACAACTAGGAGTTCAAAGATAACTAATAGACAAGTACTTCAACAACAACTAGGAGTTCAAAGATAACTAATAGACAAGTACTTCAACAACAACTAGGAGTTCAAAGATAACTAATAGACAAGTACTTCAACAACAACTAGGAGTTCAAAGATAACTAATAGACAAGTACTTCAACAACAACTAGGAGTTCAAAGATAACTAATGACAAGTACTTCAACAACAATAGGAGTTCAAAGATAACTAATAGACAGTATTCAACAACAACAACTAGGAGTTCAAAGATAACTACTCAAGAAGATAGAAATGAAACAAATTAGATATTTTAGTTAAATTTAGAGACATGACACTCTGCTGACAACCATCTAGAACATAAACGGACAACCATTTGAGACATGACACTCTGCTGACAACCATCTAGAGACATAACACTCTGCTGACAACCATTTAGAGACATGACACTCTGCTGACAACCATCTAGAGACATGACACTGCTGACAACCATTTAGAGACATGACACTCTGCTGACAACCATCTAAAGACATGACACTCTGCTAACAACCATTTAGAGACATGGCACTCTGCTGACAACCATCTAGAGACATGACACTCTGCTGACAACCATTTAGAGACATGACACTCTGCTGACAACCATCTAGAGACATGACACTCTGCTGACAACCATTTAGAGACATGACAGTCTGCTGACAACCATCTAGAGACATGACACTCTGCTGACAACCATCTAGAGACATGACACTCTGCTGACAACCATTTAGAGACATGACAGTCTGCTGACAACCATTTAGAGACATGACACTCTGCTGACAACCATTTAGAGACATGACAGTCTGCTGACAACCATCTAGAGACATGACACTCTGCTGACAACCATTTAGAGACATGACACTCTGCTGACAACCATCTAGAAAGGTAAGGTAGAAGATAGGAGGGCAAGGGGAAGGCAGAGATATAATTGGGAGGTAAACCTCAGGAGGTCAGAAGGTGGACAGTCAAAAGTCTGGCAGAGTGTACTGTCATACAAAGGACAAAACTTGTTGGAGGGCCATCACTGGAATATGTGCGAGAATTAGGAGTTAAGTTTGGACACGCCAGACAGTGTCATCTTCGTGGTAGATAGATGAATATATACTAATCAACTTCTCATGGGTACATTTTAGCAAGTAGACTTTAGAATGGCTGCTGTAGCAGAGAATAGAGCATGCATAGGAATGCCCAACATGCCATGATGTCGATTGCATAACATAACATACTGATTGCTCAAATACCCTGCTGGCTAAATATTATCGATATAAGTATTTTGTTTTTAAGTGTTTCGACATTGCTGGCTAAACACATTATTTATGTATTTTGTGTACTAGCATTTTTTGTCCTAGTATTTTGTGTCCTAGCATTTTGTGTCCTAGTATTTGATTCTACGGTCATTCAATCATAGTATAAATGTGTCATCAATTTCCCTGTCATCATTGGACATGCAGTCACTAAACAACACTTGTATGTTACCTGTATCCTTGTTACCTGTATGTTACCTGTATATATATATATTTATCCAATACTACTTAACTAACTTCTAGCAAGTTACTTCTGAAATAGACATGTTTTGCAGATCATTTTTCACTGACTGTTGAGAACAAATATCTAGACTATATACATGATAGTTTCTCTGATGCTGTTATTTCATATTTTACCATAGAGACAGGACTCTGTAAAACTTAATGTGAGGAAGTGTGTCCATTTGATTCATGGAACCAGAGATGGATCATATTGGTTTAACTGGACCAGTCTACTGATTGCTTGGACTAGTCCAGGCCTTGACATACATATCAATAATTTATATGGTCACATATACCAGATTGTATTATATGCTATTATCATGAATAAATTTTATATATATTCCAATTGAAGAATGATTTATATGTCTATGTATATGTGTTTGAACGCATGCATTTGAAAATAAATGTCTGCGAAAAATAATGAACATAAAATGGAATGAATTCAGAAGTGGAGATGAAGTCAGAGAAATGTCTGGTCAACCACTAGTAGCAACTGTTATATGAAGGAGAAGATGGAGATATGTTGGACACACCTTGAGGAGAAATGTCTGGTCAACCACTAGTAGCAACTGTTATATGAAGGAGAAGATGGAGATATGTTGGACACACCTTGAGGAGAAATGTCTGGTCAACCACTAGTAGCAACTGTTATATGAAGGAGAAAATGGAGATATGTTGGACACACCTTGAGGAGAAATGTCTGGTCAACCACTAGTAGCAACTGTTATATGAAGGAGAAGATGGAGATATATTCCTTCTTGGCCTCCCCACTATTGGTCACAGAATTGAGACTTGGAGGGTTTGATCTTATCTTAAAATCAACGCAAACAAAGACCATCCCTCCATGAAGAACTCTGTAAGGAGAAAGGTTGTAGACTCAAGAGAGGCAGATCATGGCTGAATCAGGCAGAAGGTACCCTTGGGAATATATATGAACCTTCCGGAATCGAACCAGGATAGGAATGGATCGCTGTTCCATCCCAACTTCAGACTGCTTTTACAGTCATTACATCCATTAAGAAAAACTGTGAACAAAATAATCCATCACTAATCAACGCGGAGGTTGAGGCTCTCTTGAATGACCACGTCAATGAAACAGATGCAGTAATCTACACCGATGGTTCAGTCATTCCAACAACGCTGCGCATGGGCTTTTCTGCACGTTCATGAGGGAAAATAATATGAGAGGCCAGTGAGGCCTACGAGACAACCACAAGTAGTTTGACGATGGAGGTATGGGCGGTTACAGAGGCGGTGACGTGGTTGTCATCTCATAACTCGCGCATTTTTTTATACTCAGTGACTCCATGAGTATGATTCGTAAAGTTGAAACAGGAATGGTGAGACGGAACTGGGTGGAGTTACTGGAGATTTCAAAGAAATAACCATTTTTGTCCCTGGACACGCAGGAGTCAGGGTAATGAACGAGCTGACAGATTGGCAGGTATGGACACAGTATCTGAGGGGGCTGCAATGGACCAAAATGACATTCTTAACGCACTGCGAGAGTCTTTTCGAACAGAAGAGTTTCAGGATTGCGAGTCCCACTTGCTGACCAGATTGAGAGAGATGGTTGTCAAGATTGGTGCAGCCCGTAAAGAATGGCATACCAAATATGCAAAGAGACTGATTAATCAACATCGGACTGGTGTGTTGGGTCGATGGACGCTGCTGGATTTGCTGAGGCGGAGATCGGAGCACCTATGGACATGTCCGGAGTGCTATAATGATGATCATCATCATTGGCCTCTTTGTCTCAGGAGACAATAGGTGTTGCGTCACATAATATGTTCTGTGCTGAATCAGAACGTTTCATGTGGCTGTAATGGTCTGGAGTGGCAATCCTTGCCACAGTTGCTGCAGGTAAAACTGGAGACTAGAGCCGATGCATGGGATGTTCCTCTCTCTGTGCTCTCTTTTTTCTCCACATATGATGTTTTTTCTTTGAATGCCCCTCACTGCCGCTCGCCATGCTTGCCCGTCTTTGGCCAACCACTCCCAGTGTTTTTTGTCTATGCCGCATGAAGCTATGATGATAGTTCTCTGATAACTGATGGAGATATGTTGGACACACCTTGAGAAGAAATGATCAAAGAATATCAAAGCAGGCATTGAAGTGGGATGCAAAAGGTTCAAGAAAGAGAGGACAACCTAGGGAGACCTTGAAATGAACTTTGCTGAGAGAGGCAAGAAATATTGGTCTGAGTTCTTTGTGTTGACTATATTAGTTGTCTCAACTCCTCGTATGCTGGTCACCTTTGTGCTGACTATATTAGATGTCTCAACTCCTCGTATGCAGGTCACCTTTGTGCTGACTATATTAATTGTTTCAGCTCCTCGTATGCAGGTCACCTTTGTGCTGACTATATTAGATGTCTCAACTCCTCGTATGCTGGTTACCTTTGTGTTGACTATATTCTGTCATTCTGTCTCTTCATTGACTAAGTTTGCTATTGTCTGTCATTCTGCATGCTCCATTTTGTATATGTTATATATATATATTTGATTTTATTGTTTATCTTCTTTTTTTCCACTTCTACATTTCTGTATTTATTTCGTTATTAATCAAAGATTTTCATGTTAGGGCCGTTAGGAATATATTGTCTGCTTCTATATGTTCTGTGTCGTGTAAGAAATTCACTTCTGTTGTATCGTTTGCTTGATAAAGACCTTGTGGTTGAAATGTTGCTGTGTATTGTTATTGTTTTTGTATAACAATAGTACTTTGTTTTTATGTGTTTCGCCATTGCTTCATAGTTTTACTGCAGTCTTCCATTATATAAATAATACTCGTGTTTGACATATGTTTTCTTCATTAGCTAAGTTAACCAGACCTTTTCTTCCAATCCTTCGGTCTCTTTGCGACTGTCTGTTGGATGAGGACACTAAAATCTATGTTGAATCGATCAAGCGATTTAAGCAGTTTGGAGTTACCCATTGTACAAGTCGAACTGGATGCCTGAGAGGCAGAGTGAGAGGTGTGTTTAATCAGCGAACCACAGGAACCATCAGTATGCATACTCTTCGATATCTGTTGGGGAGACTGAGCACCTATGGGTCTGTCTGGAGTGCAATGACGTCAGTTTAGTAACCAATAACCAATACTTCCAATCCTTTTTAAATGACAGACAAACAAATAATATACTATTTGCAAATCTCTGAAGAAAAATAAGATGGTTGTATGGTCATGTATCTTTATTTATCATTTTCTCATTCAGATTTCAGCGGCTAAATTTAGAAAACAAAGAATATAACCACTAAAAAAAAATCAGTCATTAACATGAATGATTTTACATCCTTTTTACAGCAGCTAAACATCATCATAAACTAAACAATACTGCAATAGATTCCCAGATAAACTAAACAATATTGCAGCAATAGATTCCCAGATAAAACTAAACAATACTGCAGCAATAGATTTCCAGATAAACTAAACAATACTGCAGCAATAGATTCCCAGATAAACTAAACAATACTGCAGCAATATATTCCCAGATAAACTAAACAATACTGCAGCAATAGATTCCCAGATAAACTAAACAATACTGCAGCAATATATTCCCAGATAAACTAAACAATACTGCAATATATTCCCAGATAAACTAAACAATACTGCAATATATTCCCAGATAAACTAAACAATACTGCAATAGATTTCGGATAAAACTAAACAATACAGCAATAGATTCCCAGATAAACTAAACAATACTGCAATAGATTCCCAGATAAACTAAACAATACTGCAATAGATTCCCAGATAAACTAAACAATACAGCAATAGATTCCCAGATAAACTAAACAATACTGCAATATATTCCCAGATAAACTAAACAATACAGCAATAGATTCCCAGATAAACTAAACAATACTGCAATATATTCCCAGATAAACTAAACAATACAGCAATAGATTCCCAGATAAACTAAACAATACTGCAATATATTCCCAGATAAACTAAACAATACTGCAATAGATTCCCAGATAAACTAAACAATACTGCAATAGATTCCCAGATAAACTAAACAATACTGCAATATATTCCCAGATAAACTAAACAATACGCAATAGATTCCCAGATAAACTAAACAATACTGCAATAATTCCCAGATAAACTAAACAATACCTATCCAGTAACGCAATAGATTTCCCAGATAAACTAAACAATACTGCAATAGATTCCCAGATAAACTAAGCAATACTGCGATAGATTCCCAGATAAACTAAACAATACTGCAATAGATTCACAAGTGAGTGAGGAATTGAAGAACAAGAAAAAGTAGAGTCCTTGACTAGAGAGGTTAATCAAAAAATACAGAGAATGACATGTCATATGACAAAAATATATTGCTAAATAAAAGAATTTTAGGTATATAGATCTGAATATAGATCTCAAAGATAACTTCTCACACACTAAAAAACCAATAGCACTTATTGCAGACATAGAAAGTAGGATCCAGGATTCTGAATATTAGTGTTACAGATGATTGCAAGAATTTCTTTCCTGAAAAAAACCCCATATTTTTCTAAGACTTCAAGGTTAACAGGAATCACGGGGCCACAGGCGCAATAAAACAAAGAGACAAGATTGTGACAGGGTCAGTGACCTGGCACTGACCAACACCATACTTCATTTCCATGTAGTGGCCCTGGAAAGACTTGCACTGTAGTGTGGCAAGACAGTTAAGGACTGAAGGAGAGCTACTGTGTGATAAGGTAGTACAGTCACAGATGGTATGAAATCTATATGCTCGACAGATAAGCAGAATTTCAGGGCAAGACTGTGTAAATGGCTGATGTAACATGCTTGTCCTGTGTCTGTGCAAGGAAAGACTGCACTAACCTGTAGACACGAAACATGTGGAAGTAGGGTGGATTTGATGAGTACAAAGATCATCTTGCTCTAGTACCTGTAAAGATTACTGTGGTTTCTCATCTTCTGTCCTAGTCCAATGTTTCTGATTCTTTGAAGATACAGAGTTGAAAATGTCAAATTGCCTGGTGGTACACAACCCAAAATAGTTGAAAAAGTTTCTAATCCGAAAAGGCATCACAGTCAGAAAAAAAACAAAAATAGAAGGGACTGTCAGGTCAGAAAAATATAAGAATTTTCTTAGAGCAAAATATTCAGATGCGGCTGTTCTACGTGTGTAGAAGCCTACAAACCGACGCACAACATATTCTTGTTCTCGCCACAAACCACACAGATTGCAAAGAGTGATTAACATGGTTGATAAGAACAAACACAAAGAAGAAGAAGAACAGGAACCACTAGCAGTAGTGAAACAACATAAGCTTGTGGAATTTGGGAATGCAATGATGCACAATACACTTTTGAGGATTATCTTGCAGGGAACAGTCAAAGGTGGTAGAAGAAGAGCAAAGTCCTGGATTGACACCATTAAAAGTAAGATTTTCCCACACTCGAATGAAAAGTTGAGGACAGAGAACAATGGTTTGGGTTTTTTAATTATTATTATAAAGAACATTATATTCAGAATCCAAACGGAAAGTGAGAAGCAACATATATAGAAAGGTACAAATATTATATCCAGAATCCAAACAGGGAAAGTGAGAAGCAATATATATAGAAAAGTACAAATATTATATTCAGAATCCAAACAGGGAAAGTGAGAAGCAACATATATAGAAAATACAAATTGGTGAGACACTATCAACTGAAGTAGATACTGCAGAATACATTGTTGAACAATGTCACATGTAAGAGAATATGTGGCTTACTGAGACTGTATTACTTGTAAACCTGAGGGGGCTCTATTGGTGGTCTAAAGTAAATCATACACTGTTAATTGAAGCTACTGGTACAGATGACTATATATTTTACTAGCAGGAGAAGCAATCTTAGATCTTACAAAATACAATCGCGAGATCTTACAAAATACATTGCTAAAGAAACTATTACACAGTATACATGAAGTGATCCACAACAGTTTCCTGCAATGTGGTCAGAAGAAAATGTTCTTTTTGATCAATCAGGACAGACTTATCAATCATGACCTTCTAATTTTATGATGTTGAATGACTAACTTAAATATATGGCATAATTCATGTTGACTACAGTTCAAATTTTCTTTCAGACGCACTGCAACAAACTTCTTAAATATCAATGGAATCAAGCAACATCAACAATGTTGGATTATCTAGGGACAAGCAAGTTGGTTATTAGTTGCTGAATTGACGTCATTCCACTCTGGGTAGACCCATAAGTGCTCAGTCTAACCCAACAGTGTTGAAGGGTCCTGTGGCTCACTAGTTAAACACACTCCTCACTCTGTCTTTTAGGCATCCAGTTCTACTTGTGCAATGGGTAACTTCAAACTCCTTAAATCGCTCGATCACTTCAAAATCTATTTTAGTGTCTTCATCCAACAAGCAGTCCAGGACAGTAGTTCCACATAAGCATCTGGAGGTTTGAAACTTCAATAGAAGACATCCACTCATAACAAAACCTGCCATTTTGGATCTTTCGAAACATCGACTGAATGTCAGATGAACAACCAACAAAGTAAATAGAGTCCCAGAGAGCCAATGGAGGGTAGCAGTAAGGTCTTAACTTCCATTCTCATACTGGAAGTAGTTGTCATGTGTGCTCCACTTTGCTGTGCCTTACCATGCACACTCTAAGAAACCCCAGCCAGATGTCTTATTATGATACAGACCCACAACAACAACAGCATCACTTGCCATATCTTCTATCAGTTGTTTAATTTCAAATTCAGCCTTTAGATGTCCCATTCTCTACATTCTCACCTAAGAGTAATGATAACGTTGCAGGATAACGTTGCAGCAGTTGTCCATGATAATATCTATCAGGATCCATTCTTCCCATTTTTGATAGAGTCGCAACCGTGGTCACCTTGGCTAATTGTTCTCTCAGCCTGGGCCATCCACAACATGTCACGCTTGATTCTCATACCCTTAACATCACTAGCGTTCTTGTGCAGCGGATGTCTGTTATCCACAGTACCCAGCATATATGCTTTGGTTTGGGGCGATAGCATGTCGGGAACATAGTGACAAAATGCCAAGCATATATCTCATCCTCACAATGGAAGTATCTCTATTGCATCCAAAGATGCATGCCTTCATTCTGAATATCGCCATTACGCAAGTTAGTTCAATGGAAATCACTAGTTTTCTTGTGTCAGTTTCCATGTAATATTAAAAACCTGATTTGTTAAAAGTTATGTATTTAAATTCTCTCTTCAAGACAAGCATATACAAACACATTCACATATCCGAGAATTCAAATATTCATAAATATTAAGACATTAAATTAAAAAGAAAACTTAAATCCTGAGACAAAATAACTTCATTTTTTCGGTGAATATTTTGGATTTTGTGGCCCCTCTGTGTAAGATTTCAGCTCATAAGGAATTGTCTTTGCATCAATATCCAACTTGTGTCTGGCAAAAATTAATCTTATATCAGTGTGGAGGTAAATTTTGCCAGATTGACTGCTTGCACATCTGAAAATTAAAAAAAATATTATATTGAAAATTGGAACAATGTTCATTGATGTAATATTTGCTAAATCACCAAATTAGAGCTACATACTTGCAATATCCTAACCTAACATCCAAATAAACAATGAAGAACTCCAATGTGTAGAGAGTTACCAATACCTGGGCTCAATAATTAACAATAACGGTGACTGCTCCAAAGAGATCTCAAGAAGATTGGCAATAGCAATCAAGAAGTTAAACACTATGAAGAATATTTGGCAAAGCACCAGCAAAATATTAAAATTAAAAATATTGAGAACATGCATTTTTCAGTGGCTACTTATGGTTGTGAATCGCGGACCATTACACAAAAACAAGAACGAAAATCCAGTCCTTCGACTCTTCTCTTCTTTGCGTTCGTTCTTACGACCAATTTGAATCACTCTTTGTGATATGTTTGATCTTTGCCAAGAACGTATATACGTTGCACATTGGTTTGGTAGGACCCTAAACTCATAGACTTCTACACGTTTAGGACTCGTGCATCCGATTTCAGCCAAACCTCCTTAGTCGCCTCTTACGACATGCGTGGCAGGTAACATAGGTTCTATTCTTCATGTCCCAAATGTGGGCCCTGGTAACCACTCGGGCCATTCGTAACTAAATGCTACCAAAAGATCCTACGAATACCATGGACAGAAAAAAAAAAGAACACTGATGTCCTGAAAGAAGAGAATTGGCTGATAAACAACATACTATACAGAAAAATTAGATACTTTGGTCACTTTAAGCGTCACGATGGCCTGGAAAGAACAATATTAGAAGGCAGGGTCCCAAGACGCAGAGGCAGACCAAGAAGAAGATGGCTAAAAGATATTAAAGAAACCATGAATATGACCATCGACGAAGTGGGTGAACTGGCTAGAG
This sequence comes from Arion vulgaris, assembly GCA_020796225.1. NCBI lineage: Eukaryota > Metazoa > Mollusca > Gastropoda > Stylommatophora > Arionidae > Arion > Arion vulgaris. The sequence continues at coordinate 40,553,641 of CM036768.1, forward strand.
ACAGTGAAAACAACGTTCTATAAAGGAAGTGGGTGAACTGGCTAGAGACAGTGAATTTCAGATGTGCTACAAAGAGAGCAACGTCCTATAAAGGATACGCACCTTGATGATGATGACTTGGAATATACTATATATTAAGATTGGTTACTGGTTACTAAACTGACGTCATTGTACTCTGGGCAGATCCTTAGGTGATCAGTCTCCCTTAACAGATATCAAAGAGTATGCATACTGATGGTACCAGTGGCTCGCTTATTAAACACACTCCTACTCTGCCCTCAGGCATATATATTAAAAGTTTTAATCATATGACACATGCTATTAGAAGAATTTTCAGCATATAAAATACTATATTACAAACTTGTGTATTATACAACATATGTAACAGACTATTAGAACATGCTTGAATCATCATCATCAAGTTAGACGTTAGACCAAATGATGATGATGATGTAACCTGATCTCATATCTTCACTGTATCATCTGCTGTGACTCTCTTTAGTCCGAATTAGCTTAAAACCAAATGTTGTTGACATATGCTAACATAAAAAGAGTTTGAGTATTATACAAAAACATGGAATATACTATACTGAATACTTGAGTATTATACAAAAACATGGAATATACTATACTTAATACTTGAGTATTATACAAAAACATGGAATATACTATACTTAATACTTGAGTATTATACAAAAACATGGAATATACTATACTGAATACTTGAGCATTATACAAAAACATGGAATATACTATACTGAATACTTGAGCATTATGAAAAACATGGAATATACTATACTGAATACTTGAGTATTATAGAAAATATGGAAACTGTAGATGACCTGGCAGAAACGGCAAGCAACTGGTAGTCTTAAAATCAGCCAAAATAAAACAAGAATAATGCAAAGCAACAACATACAGCAAGACCAGATATTGATTGAGAAAATGACAACAACATACAGGAAGACCAGATATTGATTGAGAAAATGGCAACAACATACAGGAAGACCAGATATTGATTGAGAAAATGGCAACAACATACAGGAAGGACCAGATATTGATTGAGAAAATGGCAACAACATACAGGAAGACCAGATATTGATTGAGAAAATGGAAACAACACACAGGAAGGACCAGTTGGAGAGAAGCATTATAGTGTTGATGATTATGTGACCAGTTGGAGAGAAGATGATTATGTGATCAGTTGGAGAGATGCATTATAGTGTTGATGATTATGTGACCAGTTAGAGAGAAGATGCTTATGTGATCAGTTGGAGAGATGCATTATAGTGTTGGTACTTTATCAGATCTTATAATTCTATGTTATCAAAATCATTTGTATATGAATTCATCATGGCTACTTTCATACATATAAACACAAGAAACAAACCTCAAATGTATAAGGTATCTGAGATAAGATGGAGCTGTATGCTTCTTGTCTATGGGGCAGTAGATAGTTCGTTGTCGTATAAAAGTTTGAGATGAGGCTGGCATGTCAGTGAGGTCAAATACAACAACAAACATCTTCACAACCGTCTTGTTTGGGTTGAACAATGTCTATCAAGGGAGGAAACCAACATAATTCATCAAATTGTTCAACTAAACTTGAAAAATGAAAAGAGCTGTAGGATTACAGACACATAAATTTAGACAAATATATTACAGACACATAAATTTAGACAAATATATTCTATGTGAATTGTTTCAAATTTGGTGTTCACTTTCATATTTTTAAACAACAAACGATAGAAGAAAACTAGTCACAACAGAGATGAAGTGTCTACGCAGAATGCTGGGTGTAACAAGAAGAGACCGGTTGAGAAATGAAGACATCAGGAAAAAGTGGGTACAACATCAGTACTAGACTTCATCAAGAAACAACAAATTAAATGGTTCGGTCACGTAAGCAGATTACCATCAGACAGTGCACCTCAAAGAGCAATGCTGCTCCGATACAATGGGTACAAAGCAAAAGGCCGCCACGCAAAAGATGGACCTCAGAGATAACAGAGGCGACGAAAGAGACTATCTACGAAGCGCATACTAGGCCCGTTTTAGAAATCTCTTCCTGACCTGACGCTGTGAGGCATACAGGATTCGAGAAAGAAAGAAAGAAACAACTTCTCCAATTTTGCTATTATCACATTTCTGACAGAGGCAAGAAAGCAATAAATATGTTGTATCTTATTATATAATACATATTATACAACACTCCACACAGACCAATAGGAGCTCAGTTCTTCACAGCAGATGACATCACAGCACTTCACACAGACCAATAGAAGCTCACAGCAGATGACATCACAGCATTCCACACAGACCAATAGAAGCTCAGTTTCTCACAGCAAATGTTAAAACAGTATACATACTAATAGTTCTGTTGATTTGCTTGATGAAACACATCTCTCATTCTGTCTTCTCAGGTTCCAGCTTCAAGTCCCATTTATATATTTTATTCAGAATTCCTTCAGGCACTGTATAGATCCCCAGACCCAAGTATTGATTCTCATTAAATAGATAGTCGCTGAGCAACTCAAGTACTTTAACATTATCCATTTTCAGCACTTCAACTATAGGAGCTTTAGATGCATACTTGTCTGCTTCAACTATAGGAGCTTCAGATGCACGCTTGTCTGCTTCAACTATAGGAGCTTCAGATGCACGCTTGTCTGTTTTAACTATAGGAGCTTCAGATGCACACTTGTCTGCTTCAACTATAGGAGCTTTAGATGCATGCTTGTCTGCTTCAACTATAGGAGCTTTAGATGCATACTTGTCTGCTTCAACTATAGGAGCTTCAGATGCACACTTGTCTGCTTCAAGTATAGGAGCTTTAGATGCACGCTTGTCTGCTTCAACTATAGGAGCTTTAGATGCATACTTGTCTGCTTCAACTATAGGAGCTTTAGATGCATACTTCTCTGCTTCAACTATAGGAGCTTTAGATGCATGCTTGTCTGCTTCAACTATAGGAGCTTTAGATGCATGCTTGTCTGCTCTCTCATTACCACAAACATCAGCATGTTCAGGACAGTCATCATCATCATCAGGTGCTGTGCCGGCTGGCAAAGGCGATCATGGATCTCCACAAATCTCTATCTTTGGTGTTTGCTATCAACTCAGATGTTGACGCTCTACTGTGCCATGAAGTCAGGCTATCCAAAATTTTCTCTCTCTCTGTCTTATCTACCCTCGATTTTACCGGTTGTCACAATGTGTTCTAAACCTCCCCTCCTCATCACAAGCCCGAAAAATGATGACCTCTTTCTTATATTGATGATAAGCTTTCTCTGTGTCTTGATCTCATTCAACACCTCTAGTCATTTTAGGGCAGTCTAGGACAGTAGTCCCATATAAACTTATGATGGATGGAAGCATTGATAGATAACATTCACTTATGCTGCAACTGACTGTTTTGAACATTGTAAAGCATAGAACAATTAACTCTTACCTACATCACAAACAATAATGCTTGCTGGAAACAGCATATAATTATGGACAGATAATACATGTAAACACAAAATTACCACTTGTACTGTCCCTTTCTTTGGTATATGATAACCCTTTTTGCCAACACTCTCAAGGTTTATATGACCCTGGGGAGTAAAAGTTGTTATTCTTTGAAGTACAATCATTTGAAATGATAAACACAAATAGTAACATGTTTAGATGTGTAAAAAAGGTTTTACGTTATAAATAATTTTGAAAAGTACAAGCACAAAAGTTGGAATACAATTTTGTAGCTAAAGTTAAATCAAAGAAAAAAAAGAAGACACATAATATACACAAACTTAATGAACCAAGTCTGCTGGACTTGAACACGTTTCTTTCTAGACTCTATGAATCGAGTCCATTGTGATTGCACTGCTTTCTACTAAAGCAAACACAGTTCTGATGAATAATCTGCAAGAAATAACCGTTTCACTGAGCCTAAAAAGTCAACTAGTTCCTGGATATGTCTCAGATTGTCGCCATGAACATGTCTACTGAAACTGCACTAGTAGAACTAAAGTTAGAGAGTGAACATTGTAAACTGCACTAGTAAAACTAAAGTTAGAGAGTGTACATTGTAAACTGCACTAGTAGAACTAAAGTTAGAGAGTGAACATTGTAAACTGCACTAGTAGAACTAAAGTTAAGTAACATTGTAAACTGCACTAGTAAAACTAAAGTTAGAGAGTGAACATTGTAAACTGCACTAGTAAAACTAAAGTTAGAGAGTGAACATTGTAAACTGCACTAGTAAAACTAAAGTTAGAGAGTGAACATTGTAAACTGCACTAGTAAACTAAAGTTAGGAGTGAACATTGTAAACTGCACTAGTAAAACTAAAGTTAGAGAGTGAACATTGTAAACTGCACTAGTAAAACTAAAGTTAGGGAGTGAACATTGTAAACTGCACTAGTAAAACTAAAGTTAGGGAGTGAACATTGTAAACTGCACTAGTAAAACTAAAGTTAGGGAGTGAACATTGTAAACTGCACTAGTAAAACTAAAGTTAGAGTGAAATTGAAACTGCACTAGTAAAACTAAGTTAGAGTACATTGTAAACAATCAGTGTTGGAGATGTATACTATTCTTCATAAACAAATTAGTTGAAGGAAAAACATCCCACATGTCCAGGTCTAGGAATACAAGATTTCCAGAAAGACATCTTCTCTAGGAGTCCATCCTGATTAAGAAGCAACTGCTACCATGCAGAAAGGTCAATGAAAATAGGACACATGGCTAGGTTTAGCAGCCATACTACATTCATACTGTGAATGGATTCGCCAGAAAGGTGCAAAACAGTGCAACATAGTTTGCTTTATAAGTAAGGAATGAAGAGGAAGTAATGCACAAATAGAAACTAGATTAGTCTATGTATAAACAGAATAGGCATGATATAATTGTGAACAAAGTGTCACATAAAACATACAAGTAAAATAATAAGTCTCCAAGTGCTGAAAAGATAATCAATAAATGATAAGAAAAGTAAGGAAGTAATGTTACTACTCACCAAGTACGGAGATGGTGCGTTATCATCTGAGAGGGCAAAGAAAAATGCTGACACTGGTAAATGAAGATGCTTGGGACAGAAAGATCCACTTGCTCCAATCTCTGCTGTGAATCCATCCACTGTTCCAACTGGGTCAATGCGGCCATTCAAAATGGACTCCTATAATGATATTAAAACTTTGAAAAACAACAATAATACATATTTGACTAATTATATAACAGCAACAGCTGCACATATAACAACAACTAAATTTTCATAAAGCAACAGCTGTTCATATACAACTAAACTTACTAACAACTTAGCTGTTCACATATAACAACAACTAAACTTTTCACTAACATAACTAAACTGTTCATATAACAACTAAACTTCATAAGCAAGCTGTTCACATATAACAGCAACTAAACTTTTCACTAACAGCAACTTAGCTGTTCACATATAACAGCAACTAAACTTTTCACTAACAGCAACTAAACTGTTCACATATAACAACAACTAAACTTTTCACTAACAGCAACTAAACTGTTCACATATAACAACAAATAAACTTTTCACTAACAGCAACTTAGCTGTTCACATATAACAGCAACTAAACTTTTCACTAACAGCAACTAAACTGTTCACATATAACAACAACTAAACTTTTCACTAACAGCAACTAAACTGTTCACATATAACAACAACTAAACTTTTCACTAACAGCAACTTAGCTGTTCACATATAACAGCAACTAAACTTTTCACTAACAGCAACTAAACTGTTCACATATAACAACAACTAAACTTTTCACTAACAGCAACTTAGCTGTTCACATATAACAGTTTACATAAAAATAATTCCTCGCGTGCTATACGTTACATAGGGCCTGCAAGTAATTTCTCCATACCACTCTATCCTGGGCAACTCGCTCAATCTCCTCCATGGAACTGAGACTGATATTTCCTGCCTCTCTCAGCAAAGTTCATTTCAGGGTCTCCTTAGGTCGACCTCTCTTTCTTGAACCCTTTGCATCCCACTTCAATGCCTACTTTGATATTCGTTGATCATTTCTCCTCAAAGTGTGCCCAACATATCTCCATCTTCTCTTTCTTATAACAGTTGTCACTAGTGGTTGACCAGATATGTCTCTGATTTCATCACTTCTCCTGAATTCGTTCCATTTTATATTCATTATTTTTCGCAGACATCTATTTTCAAATGCATTCAACTTGCTTTCTATATCTTTAGTCATTTTCCAACTCTCACTGGCATATGTTAGGATTGATACAACATTTGAATTGAAAATTCGTAATTTAGTTTTAATACTATATAACTTGCAGTTCCATATTTTATTTAGACTTTTAAAAGCTGATGTTGCTTTGCCAATTCGTATCATAATTTCTTTTCTAACATTTCCTGTGCAATCAAAATTGCTACCTAAATAGGTGAACTGCTCTGTTAGTTTACATATAGTTTTATGTATTATAAAAAGCAAACACTGCCTCACCATATCACGATAAGATGTATACAACAAATCTGTATTAACGAACTTGAACTTGTAAAATATATAATTACTTCAAAGTTTCCTAGTAAACAGTTAGTAGATGCTGGTGCACTGGTACTCAGAGTTCGCCTTTTCTCCTCTTCAGAATCATCATCGCCATCATTGGCATTGCTGGCCAACTTGGAGCATGAAAATGCACTGTAGATGTGGTCATGAATATAATGTCAATAAAACAGTTTTACAAAACAATAAAAACTAGTCCAGGAATCTTTTTGAATCAAAACTGTACAGGAGAGACATTTACATGAACAAGAAGAGAATAAATAGTTTTCTGTGAGAAGGGAGAAAAATGGATTTCTATGAATAATTTGGAAGTGGATAAACTGACATGAGCAAGGAGAAAGTGGATAAACTGGCATGAGCAAGGAGAAAGTGGATAAGCTGACATGAGCAAGGAGAAAGTGGATAAACTGACATGAGCAAAGAGAAAGTGGATAAACTGACATGAGCAAGGAGAAAGTGGATAAGCTGACATGAGCAAGGAGAAAGTGGATAAGCTGACATGAGCAAGGAGAAAGTGGATAAGCTGACATGAGCAAGGAGAAAGTGGATGAACTGACATGAGCAAGGAGAAAGTGGATAAACTGACATGAGCAAGGAGAAAGTGGATAAGCTGACATGAGCAAGGAGAAAGTGGATAAGCTGACATGAGCAAGGAGAAAGTGGATAAACTGACATGAGCAAGGGAAAATGGGTAAGTTTAATGAGCAAAGAAAAGTAAACACATTTCTATGATAAAATGATGTATAGATTTATAGAACAATATAGAGTCATAGAGAGAAAGTGGATATAATGAGCAAAGGAGAAGTGGGTAATTTCATGATAAAGGAGAAAGTGATTAGAGTAAAAGTGTATATGTATTTCTATCAGAGCAAAGTGAAAGATTGTACATGAGCAAGGAGAGAAGTGGATAACTTACATGAGAAAGGGAGAAATATAATCTGAGAAAGAGCAAGGGAGAAATATAACTGACAATGAGGAAGGAGAAAGTGGATGCTGAAGGAGCATAAGAAAGTGGATAACATTGCATGACAAGAAAAGTTAAATATTTATATCAATAAAAGTGGATAAAACATAAGACAAGAGAAAGTGATATATGCATGAGAACAGAAAGTGGCATAAACTCAGTGTGGTTTTAGAAGGAGAAAGTATCAAGCTGACCAGAGCAAGGAAAAGTGGATAAGCTGCATGAGTCAAGGAGAAGTGGATAAACTGATGAGTTTCAAGAGAAAGTGGATAACTGCTGAGCTAGGAGTTTGTGCTTTGTGCAATACTCGGCAGGAGAAGTGCCATATCGACTGAGAAGGAGAAGAGTGGGATAAAAACTGAATGAGCAATGGTTAAAACCTATAAACTTGTTAGCTAATATAGTAATATTGTAAATTAAACTACAGATCAAGGAAAGTTTATAACTTGCTAAATCATTCAGTTGGATAATTTGTTTATGACAAAAAGTGATTGAAAGCTGACATTTTGCAAGAAAATGATAGAACTGCATTTTTGATGCAAGGAGAAAGGAATAATCTGCATGACAAGAGAAGTGATCAAAGCTGCTGAGCAATGTGAAATGGTACCTGACATGAGCAAGGATAAAGTGGATTAGCTGTCACTGGATGTGTACAGCTGGTCATCATGTCTTCTATCACTGACTCAAGGAGATTGGATAAACTGACCATGTGCACATGAGGAAGTGATCAATACTGTTTCATGACAAAGTGAGAGTGGAGTGTCTGACATGATGCAAAAGAAAGTGGATAAGCTGGACATGGCAAGGAGAAAGTGGATAAACTGACATGAGCAAAGAGAAAGTGGATAAACTGACATGAGCAAGGAGAAAGTGGATAAACTGACATGAGCAAGGAGAAAGTGGATAAACTGACATGAGCAAGGAGAAAGTGGATAAACTGACATGAGCAAGGAGAAAGTGGATAAGCTGACATGAGCAAGGAGAAAGTAGATAAACTGACATGAGCAAAGAGAAAGTGGATAAACTGACATGAGCAAGGAGAAAGTAGATAAACTGACATGAGCAAGGAGAAAGTGGATAAACTGACATGAGCAAGGAGAAAGTGGATAAACTGACATGAGCAAGGAGAAAGTGGATAAGCTGACATGAGCAAAGAGAAAGTGGATAAACTGACATGAGCAAGTGGATAAGCTGACATGAGCAAGGAGAAAGTGGATAAGCTGACATGAGCAAGGAGAAAGTGGATAAACTGACATGAGCAAGGAGAAAGTGGATAAACTGACATGAGCAAGGAGAAAGTGGATAAACTGACATGAGCAAGGAGAAAGTGGATAAACTGACATGAGCAAGGAGAAAGTGGATAAACTGACATGAGCAAGGAGAAAGTAGATAAACTGACATGAGCAAGAGAAAGTGGATAAACTGACATGAGCAAGGAGAAGTGGATAAACTGACATGAGCAAGAGAAAGTGATAAACTGACATGAGCAAGGAGAAAGTAGATAAACTGACATGAGCAAGGAGTTGATAAGATTTAATGAGCACAGACAAAGTAAACACATTTTATGATAAAAATGATGTATAGATTTCACAAAAACAAATATAGAGTACATGAGCAGTACAAATATGATGTATAGATTTCACAAAAACAAATATAGAGTACATGAGCAGTACAAAAATGATGTATAGATTTCACAAGAACAAATATAGAGTACATGAGCAGTACAAATAAGGAGTGGATATTAATGAACAAAACTGAGTGTGATATATTTCTTATGATAAAGAAGGAGTGGATTTCTATGAGTTAAAAAGAGGTAGTGATAGTATTTCATCAAGCAATAAAGAGTGAACAGATTTCATAAACAAAGAGGAAGTGGATGATTTACAAGAGTAAAAGAGGAGATATATATCTAGAAAAGAGGAAGTGGAGATATATATATATGAGCAATGAGGGAGTAAACAGAAACGTATGGGATGCATGAGTATAATAAAGAGGGATTCAACATTGCATGAACAAACAGGATTAAATTTATATATTAAATAGCGGATAAAACATTTATACGAAAAGTAATATTTATATGCATAAAGAGGGATTAACATGAATATTGTGGCTCAACTCCCAGTGTGGTTTTTTTAGAAGCACCAAATATCCGGTCTACCCCCAGAAGTGGTGAACAATCCCTTTGCCTTGTGAGTCGAAGGTCGTGGGTTCGAGTCCGGACCGCACCGTTCTGTTCACGAGTGCAGTTTTTCCAGAGACCCTAGGATTGTTGCTGGAGCTACGGAGTTTGTGCTGTGCAATACTCGGCAGGTGGCGTGCCATTTCGCTGAGAGGGACCAAGCCATATGGGGTAAAACCCGTGCAATGAAGTCAATCCTTCAGCTTTAAAACCCTTTAAAAAATTGTTAGCTAATATATGTTAATATATGTTAATATTTGTTAATTAAAATATTTCAGGTATCTCCTGTAGGCCAGTTTATTTACACTTGCTTGAAATCACTTCAGTTTGTTGATAATTTGTTTATGTTTACCAAAAGTATTGAAAAGCTGAATTTTCTCAACAAACATATTTCTAGATATGCATTCTCTTCAATTTCTAATGTTTGTAGAAAAGAATATCTGCTGCACAAGCTACGCAGCTTATTCATACAGTTTTTCTCTCTAGCATGTGGTGTCCTTGGCGAGCCAAAATTTACACCCTACTTCTCTATTTTTGGCTGTCCACTGTATTGTGTTCCAGCTGTGTTTCATTTCATGTCTTTCCTATTACCACATTTTCATTTACCATCTGTTGCCTCTCTTTCTCCAGTTGGTTGGCTTCAACTTTTCATTACCCTCTAGTTGTCATTCATTGTAGTGGTAGTGTCTTCATTACTGTTTCCATAACATAAAGTGTTTTCATTGTAGTTGGTAGTGTCTTCATTACTGTTTTCATAACATAAAGTGTTTTCATTGTAGTTGGTAGTGTCTTCATTACTGTTTCCATAACATAAAGTGTTTTCATTGTAGTTGGTAGTGTCTTCATTACTGTTTTCATAACATAAAGTGTTTTACAAGATGGGATTGTTAAACCCAAGCTAAACCCCCAACCTGGGGGACCAGAAAGCCCTATTTAGTTTGGCCTCTCCTCAGTGACCTGTCCAACCTGGGTGACCCTGACAGGAACATAAGTACACACTGTCCTAGCCTACTTTATTTCACACATGAGTTGATGATGATGAATTATCTAGCAATGGCGACAGTTTAGATTCAGAATACTTATTTAGAATTGCCTACTTAATATTTAAGAACTGGACATTTGGTTATACATATTTTGAGATGTTATACAAATACATTAATGGATTGTTTACATATGCACTATTTGTCTTTGAAACATGGGGAAAGATCTGAATAAATTGATAGATACGCAGGGTGTCTTTTTTTCACTGGAACAAAGTGAACATATTTCTCAATGAATTAATGCAATTGTTTCTCTCTCTCTCGCGCGATCCCGGCCTAGACTGATGAACCAACTTTTTCATGAATTTTACCATGTTTTTAAGGGATTCCGTTCCTCCGTACACTTCGCGAAGCTCTGTATTTTGGGGCCAGGTTTCTTTTCTTATACCTGCTATCAATTGACAATCTTGCAGAACGTGTTCTGCCGTCATGTCTGCCTTTTTGCAGGGACACAAGCTAGTTGTGCCAATTTTAAATTTGTGAAACATGTGGGCACGGAGCTTGTTGTGGCCCGTACGGAGGCGAAGTATGGCAACTTGTTCACTACGAGACAGACCATAGTATCCATTGCTGTTGTTAGCCTGAGGATGGTCTTTTGTTCATTTGTCTCTGTAGTGCCAGCCGATGGTTGTTCTGGCTTCCTCATAACTGATCTCGAGATCAGTCTGAGGTAGTCGCCGCCTTCTTTAGCTAACTTGTCGGCTTCTTCATTTCCGCTTATAATGCAGTGTGATGGGATCCACTGAATGACGGTGCATTTGAGAGAGCGCACTAGTTCATCGAGGGTCGCTTTGAGCTCATTCAGCTCTGTTTTGCCTACGCCTTTGAGTGCAGTGATGACCGATAGAGCATCAGTCAATATCACGACTTTGTATGCAACTGTTTCAAAATATCTTGCATCATGTGTAAGTTGAACAGCAGAGGTTCATGTATTGACATCAGTACTTGCATCATCACTACTTTTATTTCAGTACTGTCAAATTATATTGATAACCAATAACTGTCAGAATCACTCCACATTCTCTTGTTGTCAATAGTTATCAATCTACACAACATTGTGGGAACACATGTCTAGTCCAGTTAGCAATCTACACAACATTGTGGGAACACATGTCTAGTCCAGTTATCAATCTACACAACATTGTGGGAACACATGTCTAGTCCAGTTAGCAATCTACACAACATTGTGGGAACACATGTCTAGTCCAGTTAGCAATCTACACAACATTGTGGGAACACATGTCTAGTCCAGTTAGCAATCTACACAACATTGTGGGAACACATGTCTAGTCCAGTTAGCAATCTACACAACATTGTGGGAACACATGTCTAGTCCAGTTAGCAATCTATACAACATTGTGGGAATACATGTCTAGTCCAGTTAGCAATCTACACAACATTGTGGGAACACATGTCTAGTCCAGTTAGCAATCTATACAACATTGTGGGAACACATGTCTAGTCCAGTTATCAATCTACACAACATTGTGGGAACACATGTCTAGTCCAGTTATCAATCTACACAACATTGTGGGAACACATATCTAGTCCAGTTAGCAATCTACACAACATTGTGGGAACACATGTCTAGTCCAGTTAGCAATCTACATAACATTGTGGGAATACATATCTAGTCCAGTTAGCAATCTATACAACATTGTGGGAACACATGTCTAGTCCAGTTAGCAATCTTGCAACATTGTAGGAACACATGTTCTAGACATCAGTTAGCATATCACTACATTTCATACTAATTATATTAGCATAACCAATAACTTGTCAGAATCATAATTTTTTTAGTCATAGTTAGCAATCTACACAACATTGTGGGAACACATATCTAGTCCAGTTAGCAATCTACACAACATTGTGGGAACACATATATAGTCCAGTTATCAATCTACACAACATTGTGGGAACACATGTCTAGTCCAGTTAGCAATCTATACAACATTGTGGGAACACATGTCTAGTCCAGTTATCAATCTACACAACATTGTGGGAACACATGTCTAGTCCAGTTAGCAATCTATACAACATTGTGGGAACACATGTCTAGTCCAGTTAGCAATCTATACAACATTGTGGGAACACATGTCTAGTCCAGTTAGCAATCTACACAACATTGTGGGAACACATATCTAGTCCAGTTAGCAATCTATACAACATTGTGGGAACACATATCTAGTCTAGTTATCAATCTACACAACATTGTGGGAACACATATCTAGTCAGTTGCATCTAACAACATTGTAACATTCTAGTCCAGTTATCAATCTACACAACATTGTGGGAACACATATCTAGTCCAGTTATCAATCTACACAACATTGTGGGAACACATATCTAGTCCAGTTAGCAATTACACAACATGTCATATCAGTCCAGTTACAATTCACTTGTGGGAACACATATCTAGTCCAGTTAGCAATCTATACAAATTGTGGGAACACATGTCTAGTCCAGTTAGCAATTACAACATTGTGGAACACAATGCTAGTCCATTAGCAACTAACAACATTGTGGAATACATGATCTAGTCCAGTTACAATTACAAACATTGTGAAACAGCTAGTCAGTTAGATAAATTGTGACAATCTAGTCAGTTAGATTACAACTGACATGTCTAGTATCACAACATTGATCAGTCAGTAGTACATTGTGGACACATATCTGTCAGACAATTATGATGTAAAAGCACTTGTGACAATAACGTTGCATGGTAGCAATTAGATAGTCTATAATGTTGACAACTAGATCAATCTATGATGTACAACTAGATCAGTCTATGATGTACAACTAGATCAGTCTATGATGTACAACTAGATCAATCTATGATGTACAACTAGATCAGTCTATGATGTACAACTAGATCAATCTATGATGTACAACTAGATCAATCTATGATGTACAACTAGATCAGTCTATGATGTACAACTAGATCAGTCTATGATGTACAACTAGATCAATCTATGATGTACAACTAGATCAGTCTATGATGTACAACTAGATCAGTCTATGATGTACAACTAGATTGTCTTATGGTATAGTAAAAACTGGAAAATGGATCAGAATGCATCAATGTAAATTTAGCATAAATTTTACCATGCAATAATACTTGGCATGGTGTGCGGTTTTTGAGCAACTGTCATATATTTCTGGGGGGCAGGGTGTACAACTTAGGTCCATAATGTGTTGTAAGCTTCAAATAAAGCAGACTAAGTTACTTCAGTACTTTCTGGAGGATGATGAATATCAACAACTTGAAGAGCTAACCATCAGATTAGACGTTAAGATTCTGTGTTTCTGATTTAGTGTTTAAGAACAGAAATCATTGCCCTCATGATAGACCCATAAATTGTTTTTATACATAGAACTAATAGCAAGAACTAGCAGAACTAATAGCAAGAACTAGCAGAACTAATTTGTACCATATACAACATAACATCAAGTGTAGAATGAACTTACTTTTTTATTGCCCTAGTATTCAGGAGGCTGACATCATAGTCAAATGTACCACCTGGTTTCCTTTTTAAAGGGGCCTGATGACAAGACATAAGGACTATTATAGGAACTATTAGTCAAAACATTGATTTGAGTGTTTTCTATTTTGTAATAAATGGGAACATATCAAAACATTGATTTGAGTGTTTTCTACTTTGTAATAAATGGGAACATATCAAAACATTGATTTGAGTGTTTTCTACTTTGTAATAAATGGGAACATATCAAAACATTGATTTGAGTGTTTTCTATTTTGTAATAAATGGGAACATATCAAAACATTGATTTGAGTGTTTTCTATTTTGTAATAAATGGGAACATATCAAAATATGGAGTATAGAATACTGATGAGCCGTGCACAAGCATACCTTCGAGTCAATGCTGACACACAACATCCTCTGCACTTGGAAATAAAGAGACAAAAGGAAATAGGTTAAAAAGAGGAAAATCTTGGATGGGTCAGGCCGAGGACTGTATTGAACAGGTGTGTACACTTGAAGACATTGATCCCGGTGAAGAATGGATACCAGTGCCAAGAGCAATCGCTACATCCTTTTCTGTATGCATCGAACTTGATAAAGAATGCAGGCAACGCAACCCACTTGTTGTGGAGGCAGAGGTTCAGGCATTAATTTCTGAGAACGCATCTGAGCATGATGTAATCATTTATACGGATGGTTCGGTGATTCGACATGTTCGGAGCTCGTGGGCTTTCACTGCTCAGGTCGGAGGTGATGTTGTGAAGGAAGACAGTGGTGGTTTTGCCGTGACTACAAGCAGTCTCACTATGGAAATCATGGCGGTTACCAAAGCGATGATTTGGCTAGAATCACAGACTTTTATCCATGCATGTTTTCTCAGTGACTCAATGAGTATGCTCAGGAAGATTGAAACAGGATGGGCTAGGAGACATTGGATAGAATCGCTGGGGAGGTCTAAGCTGACAAAGATCAGTTTTATTTTTGTGCCAGGGCATGCAGGTGTAAGGGGAATGAGCGTGGATAGGCTTGCAGGTATGGCTGCTGTCCAAAGCGGACGAGCAATGGACCAGGCTGATATTATAAATTCCTTAAGGGAGAGAGGGCGTGTACATGATTCAGGTGATAGCGGTGAATCCACAACACTAACCAGACTGCAAGAACTCAAAGTTAAGTGTGGTGTAGCTCGACAAGAACGCTATGCTGGCAGACAAAGAAGAATTGTAAACCAACAAAGAACCAGTGTCGTTAGTCGCCACACGCTGATGGACATACTGAGGGAGAGATCGGAGCACTTATGGACTAATTTGTTCGACGTGCAGTGATGGTGATCCGATGACTAAACTAAACTAATATCAAAACATTGATTTGAGTGTTTTCTACTTTGTAATAAATGGGAACATATCAAAACACCAGATACAGAGTAATTTTACAAGATTGTCTTGACTTTCACCTCCTGTATTAACTGTTTCTTTCTCGTGTATGTGCCATCAGTAGGTGATCATATGCCACCACAGATTCCTGTCACTAGTGCTGTTAATAACCAGCTCTGCAGGTATTCTTCTGCACATAATGTTAAACTTCCAAGTGTCTTCTCTCTTTATTGTCCATTACCACTTTTTCCATTACTTTAAAGAGCTGTCACAATGTACTAGAACTAATAAAACTGCATATGATAACACTTATAGCCACCATTACCACATTGTCCAGCTATATCATCATCACTACAACTAAACACATTTAAACGTGTTTATACGGCTTACGTGGATATACTGTCCTGGGCTTGCAGGTGTTTACGGTAATGAGAGAGCGGACAGGCTTGCATCAACAGCATCGATTGTTGGGGAGTGGAAGATGGATAAGGGGATATTCTTCGGTCTCTTCGCGACTCTCTGTTGGATGAGGACACTAAAATCGATGTTGAATCGATCAAGCGATTTAAGCAGTTTGGAGTTACCCGTTGTTCAAGTCGAACTGGATGCCTTAGAGGCAGAGTGAGAGGTGTGTTTAATCAGCGAGCCACAGGCACCATCAGTATGCATACTCTTCGATATCTGTTGGGGAGACTGAGCACCTATGGGTCTGCCCGGAGTGCAATGACGTCAGTTTAGTAACCAATAACCAATAACATTTAAACCTCTACCATCACACACAGTGACAACAAACAAACTCTTGCTGTAAAAATAGACTGAGTACACACAGTGACGACATACAAACTCTTACAGGACTAGACTGAGTATAATAGCCATCCATCGCAAGCGATGATGACAACAATCTCAGACGTGTGCTGTTGCACCTCTCTGGTGTGTGCGGAGGTGACTGTAGAGTCCAATCCTAGAACAGAATCCCGACCACAGGTGGGGCATACATGATCAAGGTTGAGACATGTGCGTGTTGTGTGTTCTGTCTTTTCGCGTTGCTCGTTTTCTCTGTGACTCAACAATACGATGATTCTCAGCTATTCGGGTTCCTCTTTGTTGTTACAGCACCACAATTGGCAATCTTGCCAAGGGATTCCCAGCACGTATTGTCTATATCGAAGCATTTCAGAGACACTTTAAGAGTGTCTTTAAAGCGTTTTCTGTCCACCAGCTAAACTTCTGCCCCTTCAAGCTCGCCATACATCAACTGTTTTGGGATGTGTTTATCAGGCATCCGAGCAACGTGACCGACCCATCTCACTTGGGTCTTCTGCAACAGGGTGTTGACGCTTGGGATCTTGCTCTTGTGAGGACTTCGCTGTCTGGAATTTTGTCCTGCCAGTTTATTTTTAGTATTCTGCGTAGACAGCTTGTGTGGAAATGGTTTAATTTTCTTGCGTGTTTGCTATACACTGTCCATGTCTCGCTTGCGTACAGCAGCGTGGTTAGCACTATGGCCTGGTAAACTTTCATCTTTGTGACTATGCTTATCCCCTTCTGTTCCCACACAGTGACACGTAACCTTCCGAACGCAGCACTGGCTTTGGATATCCTATTGTTGACCTCAGAATCTATGTTTGCCGATCTGGATAGGAGGCTGCCAAGATAAGCAAAGTTGTCCGTTGACTGGAGACGCTGGTGTTTAATGTTGATGACTGGATCGTAATACTGTTCTCTAGGGCGGGCTGGAACATGACCTCTGTTTTTTTGGTGTTAATAGACTGAGTACACACAGTGACAACATAGAAACTCTTACAGGACTAGACTGAGTACACACAATGACAACATACAAACTCTTACAGGACTAGACTGAGTGGGCAGACCAGTACGGTTGTTAAATATCATTGAAGCACTTTTTGCTGCCATTCTTCGCAAGCCTGTATGACTTACATTATCACAGTTTTGCTGCAAAGAAAGTACATTGTCAGAGCAGCAGATATACATTGTCAGAGTAGCACATATACATGTTTATGTCAAATTTCACACTAAACTTTTGACTAGACGACTCCTCTCAATGTGAACAAATATCCAAATAATCTAACCAGAAGTCAGGATAACTAAATAATATCTAAATAATCTAACCAGAAGTCAGAATAACTAAATAACTATCTAAATAATCTAACCAAAAAGCCAGGATAACTAAATAATCTAACCAGAAGTCAGGATAACTAAATAATCTAACCAGAAATCAGGATAACTAAATATCTAAATAATCTAAACAGAAGCAAGGATAATTAAAATAATATTTAAATATTCTCTACAGAAACCAGTATGACTTTAAAAAGTTGCTAGAAGAAAATGGACAATCATTAATATGACAGAAGTTAGGGTCAGCAAATCAGTGCTGACCAAGATTTTACTAAATCTTCAAGTGATGCAGATAGTAACAGGCTGCAGTCTGGATAAGCAAGAAGGCATAGACGAGGGAAAGCAAATCAGGTCCATAAAATATCATGGCCGAAAGGTGTAGATATCATATTAAATTGTGATATTATCTTTAAAAACATCAATTTCAGTGTCACAAAGAACAAGAAAAATTTAGATTCAAATCTGAAAGGTTTAACAACAAAATCCTTGGAGAGGACTGTCAAATCCGATAAACACCTACATGTTGTATTCATGGATCAGGAAAAAGTGATAGTGGATCAGGACAAAGTGTAGAAAAGAAAAACGATGTGAAAAATATTGTCAAACTATGGAATTAATGAACACTTAATAGATGCAGTAATTAATACATCAATGTATGTGAAATTACAGAGTAAAACTTATCTTAACTTTCCACCCCATAGTTCACTGGTAAAAATGTTTTATTCCGTCATCTGTCTATCCGTAAGTCAGATCCTGAGATCCGTTCTGTCTTCCCCAACTATCCTTTGGTGGCTTACAGACAGGACAGAAGTCTTAAGGATATGTTGGTACACAGTCGCCATAAGTCCAATATCCAGACTCATTTTGGCACTGTCCAGTGTGGCCATCAGCGTTGCAACACGTGTGCTTATGTGATACAGACGCATACTGTATCTTTTCCTTTAGCCACATTTGTTATTGACGATGGTTTCACATGTGAGTCTGTAATCTTATCTATGCCATTATCTGTAAGCGGTGTAGCAAGGCTTATATCGGCGAGACAGGCAAGAGGCTCAGTGACCGATTCGCCCAACACTTGGCGACATACGCCAATGCTCTGTGACCCCTGTAGCCACCCATTTCAATGATACTGGTTATTTAGGAGCTCACGATGTCCAGGTCACAGCCATCCGATCATGTTCTTCGAATGATCGCAGTCGATTTGCTCTGGAGAATCAGTTGATTTCGTTGTATGGTATCTTGCGACCACGTGGGCTCAACGTATTACATTCCTATGCTTCTTAGTACTTTCTCTTCCCATGCCTTGTAACCTATATGGGCATATGTTGCATGTATTCAAGTTATATATTTACTAGATTTTTCATTGTTTCTATTCCGTTCTATTTCTAGTTTTTATGTGTGTTTTTGTGTTACATTTATTTCGTTATTCGTTTTATTCCCAGATTTTCATTAGAAACGTTTGTATTTGGTCGTCCATTTGTTTTTTAAATTTGTCACTCCTGTTGTTCGTTTGCTTGATAAAGGCCTTGTTGGTCAAAACGTTGCTGTATTTTGTCATTGTTTTTATAATTTGTAAAACTACAGTACTTTGTGATTACGTGTTTTACCTCACTTGGTGAACTGCTCTGTTATTTTTATCATTTTAGATTCCAGGGTGATATCTGTATTTCTTGCCATAGGTGTCTTTATTATTTTGTCTTTTCATAGCTTATCTGCAGTCCAACTTTTGATGCTATAGATGACAAGTTGTCTGTTTTCTTTGCATATCTTGGTTGTTTCTACTTAACAAGGCAATATCATCTGCAAAATCCAAATCTTCTTGTTGACCGTTTTCAACCAAATCAATGCCAGTTTCGCCCCCTGCAACATTTTCGCATCACCCAGTCAATGGCCACTACAAACAATAGCGGAGATAGAATACAGCCTTGCTTTACTCCGGTTTCAACCATAAACCAGTCGCTGTGTCCACCATCAGTGCGAACTGCACACTGTGAACCATCATAGAGACTCTTCATAATGTTTATTATTTTGTCTGGTATTCCATAGCATCTCAGAATATTCCACAGGGAGATTCTGTGTAAACTATCAAAGGCTTTTTTTAAAATGGATGAAATTTAGTATAAGTGGTTGTTCTTCTCAATATGTTCCTCCAAAATTAGTTGTAGGGTAATTATTTGGTCTAAGCAGCTTCTCCCAGGTCTAAAACCAGCTTGTTTTTCTCTCAGGCTTGTGTCCACTGCTCCTTTGATTCTATTAAGAGTGATTTTGCAGAAAGTCTTGGTCATTACTGATAATAGGGTGATCCCTCTCCAGTTGTTGCAATCTTTGAGATCACCTTTTTGGGGATCTTAACAATTATTCCCTTTTTCCATTGATCTGGGACAGTTTTTTTTTCCCCATACTTTATTAAATAGTTCTTGCACCTGGCTAATAGTTGTATCATCTGTCACTTTGAGCATTTCTGCAGTAATGTTGTCATCACCCGTTGCCTTATTGTTTATCAAGGAATGAATTGTCTCCTTGACCTCAGCTACATTTATCATTTCTTTGTTAATTGGTAGAGAGTTGTTTCTTGCCTCTTCGTCAAACTTGAGTAGTATTGGTGGATCAGGTCTATTTAGGATTTCTTTAAAATGTTCTGCCCATCTTTTCTTCTGCTCAGTATCTGATGTTAGTACTTTACCATCTTTACTCTTGATTGGGCCACCCTTTGAAACAAATGTTCCAGTAAGTTGTTTTAGTGTATTGTATAGCACTTTACTGTTTCCAGTCTTAGCTGCCTTTTCCCTTCTTCAGCCAGTCGATTGATATATGCTCTTTTATCTCTTCTAGCCGCTCTTTTCACTTCCTTGTCTTTTAGTCTATATTCCTCTTTAGCTTGGATTTCATCTGTTGCATCCTTAGTATTAAATATCGCTAGTTTCATCTTTCTTCTTTCTTGAATACATTTCCAGGTGTCATCACTTATCCAGGGTTTTCTGTCTTTCGTCTTTAATCCTGCGCTATTATTTGCTGCCCCCAATAGTGTGTCCTTTATCTTAGTCCATAGTTTATAATATGATCTTTCTGCCAACATTATGCTATCAGAGCCAAACCTAGATGTTGATATCAAAGAATAGAAGAAAACTAGCCATGGTAGAGATAAAGCATCTATACAGATTGCTAGAAGAAAACTAGCCATGATAGAGATAAAGCATCTATACAGATTGCTAGAAGAAAACTAGCCATGATAGAGATAAAGCATCTATACAGATTGCTAGAAGAAAACTAGCCATGATAGAGATAAAGCATCTATACAGATTGCTAGAAGAAAACTAGCCATGATAGAGATAAAGCATCTATACAGATTGCTAGAAGAAAACTAGCCATGATAGAGATAAAGCATCTATACAGATTGCTAGAAGAAAACTAGCCATGATAGAGATAAAGCATCTATACAGATTGCTAGAAGAAAACTAGCCATGATAGAGATAAAGCATCTATACAGATTGCTAGAAGAAAACTAGCCATGATAGAGATAAAGCATCTATACAGATTGCTAGAAGAAAACTAGCCACGATAGAGATAAAGCATCTATACAGATTGCTAGAAGAAAACTAGCCATGATAGAGATAAAGCATCTATACAGATTGCTAGAAGAAAACTAGCCATGATAGAGATAAAGCATCTATACAGATTGCTAGAAGAAAACTAGCCATGATAGAGATAAAGCATCTATACAGATTGCTAGAAGAAAACTAGCCATGATAGAGATAAATCATCTATACAGATTGCTGGGAGTATGAAGAAGAGACCTGCTTAGAAATGAAGACATCAGCAAGAAACAACAAATTAAATTTTAATGGTTCAGACACATAAACAGACTATCAACAGACAATGCATCTCAAAGAGCAATGCTACTTTAATATAGTGGATACAAAGAAACAAGTCAACCACGTAAAAGATAGACAAAAGATATGACAGAAGTAGTGAAAGACATGTTAAAAAGTGCCCACAAAAGTCTGCTGTATAAATTTATTTTTATGCCAGACAAAACAGGATTAGAGAAAGAAAAAAAACTATGATAATGAAACAATGCTATCCCCAAGTAAACACATATGTATATGTATACAATTTCAACAAGCAGATTGTCCCAGTTATTTTATATCAAAGTTGATAAATGATTGGAATGCTTGTACAAAAATTAGAAATTGTGTTGAAGAAGTAGGAATAAATATATCCTGCTAAATTCTTCCCTGCTCACTTGGTTTTATTGATGAATTTTATCATTTAAAATAAGAAGAAATGAATGTACATCACGATATGCCTGAACATTGTATGTACATCACAATATGCCTGAACATTGTATGTACATCACATGCCCTTAGTCTTGTTAATATTCTTCTCCCAATCATCAAACACTTATTTAATTGTTTTGATGACTACCATTTGATGATTTAGGCCTTTTCATGACTAGGTGCTTTGTGTTACCAGAGCCAAACACAGACAATGAGCAAAGCGCAGTCACCAAAAATAACTACATGTGAAATGTGTGATTGTGAAAAGTTACAAACAACACCACAAAAGACAGTCACCAACATCACCATAAGAAAGAAAGTTGGCACAGAACCTTGCTTGAATTACATTGAGAAACAAAAAATGAAGTGGTTTGGTCACTTAATAAGAATGCATCCAAACTCCACAGTATACAGAGTCTTCTACTTCTACAACAGAACATCAGGAAAGAAGGCGAGAGGAAGACCATGAAAAATATGGTTATATGGCATAGCATAATCCTGTCAAAGAGCAAAAATAACAATCACCCAAGCCACCAGAACAGTGCAAGACAAAAAAAACCCACGACACTGGGCAACAGCCTAGTAGCAATGTGACGACAAAAGAAGAAAACCACAACACTGGGCAACAGCCTGGTAGCAATGTGATGACACTGGGCAACAGCCTGGTAGCAATGTGACGACAAAAGAAGAAAACCACGACACTGGGCAACAGCCTGGTAGCAGTGTGACGACAAAAGAAGAAAACCACGACACTGGGCAACAGCCTGGTAGCAGTGTGATGTCACTGGGCAACAGCCTGGTAGCAGTGTGAGACAAAGAAGAAAACCTGACATGGGCAACAGCCTGAGCAGTGTGACGTCACTGGGCAACAGCCTGGTAGCAGTGTACGACACTGGGCAACAGCCTGGTAGCAATGTGGACAAGAGATGACTACAGTTACAATGTTGAAATAAATACCATACATATTTTAAATGTTTCAATAACTACTATTCACAATGTTGAAATAACTACATACATATTTAAATGTTTACATACTTCTATTCACAATGTTGAAATAAATACTATACATATTTAAATGTTTACAATAACTACTATTCACAATGTTGAAATAACTACCATACATATTTTAAATGTTTACAATAACTTCTATTCACAATGTTGAAATAAATACTATACATATTTTAAATGTTTACAATAACTACTATTCACAATGTTGAAATAAATACCATCCACAATACCTGTTGAATCACAGATATATGTGATGATGATGTCTCATCTTCACTTTTGGTCTCTCTGTCCATACAACTGGGAGTGGACACAGTCTGTGGGGAGGGACTGAGTTCCAACCTGGGATTTCATTGTGAAAAGGAGGTGACCTTGAGTGGCTGGGGAAATCATGCTTGCTCTTGTTTCCTATGCCAGGGTTTGACCTCAATCTCATCTCGAGATTGACTTCAGCTGATAAACTTGATGGTCTCATAGCTTTATAACTCTGTGAAGGAGTGGCAACCTCAATCAATGAACTTGACAGCAGAGACATAGCAGGTTCTGCTTTTACCTTACATTCAGATTCAGAAATATAAAACACCACATCATTAGACCAGTCACTGAAAACATCATTTTCTTGTGCAGTATACTCATCTTTCACTTCAAATCCATTTTTGCTGGTAGCTTGTTTAAGTGTTTCTGTAAGGTCTCTTTTGTTGCATGATGATTTACTCTCATCTGTGAGCTGAGATATGTCATTAGTACTGCATCCATCATCAACAGAAACATCAGATGTCACTGACAATGGCTCATAAATCCCATTGACAGCAGTTGTTTGAACTGTGGTTGCAGAACTATCAGAAGTTGTTGTGTCAGAAGTTGTTGGAGGACCTACAATATAATTATCTTTGTATGAACAATTTGATTGATTGTCATTTGTCTCTACACTTGTTGTCGTTGGTGGGATTTTGTTCTGCAAGTGATGAGACATTGGATTGGTAATATCTGAAAGAATCTGGCAATTATCCTCGACTGATTTAGCTGCAGTTGTGTTCATTCTTGAAATTGTATCTAGACTTGTCTGAGCATTTGATGATATTCCATGAGGTTCAGTTTTGTCTAAAGAAATATTTAGAGCTGGTTTTTCTTCCTGTCTGTCAGTGGATATCCTGTCAGTTTGATAACGTGAAGCATATTCTATGTCAAACTGACATGTCGCTTGAGACTCATCTTCAAACAATGTAGGCACAGGATGAGGAGTTTCTGTAGCAGGATTCCTCCAAGAATCCAGATCATGGTGAGCCGGAAGTCTATGATCCTTAAGGGAATCAGAACAATTATGCTGAAGGTCACGTGAATTGTAATGTTCAGGTTCAACATTAAAAAATGACCTATAATTAAGGTCAGCTTCATCCTGAGATGAAGGCTGAGGTAATATGACCTGTGAAAGACTTGTAGTACTGCTGTTGTCATTATGGCATAGAATGTTATTAGTTGCATCATGTGGGATTGGGAGGGGAAGAGGTACAGTGGATGGCAATGAATATGTTGAAATATTGAATGAATTCAATGATGGCGGTGATGTGGTTGATGGTGAAACTGATGGTACACAAAAGGTGGCATCAGAAACTGTGAAAGTCTGAGATTCGGTATTGCTTGATGATGCCCAATATGATTTAAAATCAAACTGAGTTTTTCTTGGTATATTAAATTGTCTTCCTGAGGGAAATTTGCTGGAGTCATCATCATCATGTTGCTCTAATAAACTGTTTCCTGAAGTCCCATTTAAAGAGAATGTGCACAAAGTGTTCTGAATATCTAACAAGCAGTTACCCATTCCACTGCTCCTCTCTCCTTGAAATGTCTCTTGTCTGCTTGCAGGAGATGTCCTAATACTACAGGTAGTGTTGGTGATAGAGAATCTGACACCAATAGTACAGACGATGTTGATGAGGAAGATGATGAGCATGATGAAGATAACAGTGGGGATAGTGAAACCAATCTTTCTGATGGATACAAAACTGAAATATCTTTAGAGTTAATGTTTGGTAGTTTCCTCTTTGGATGCTCTTCCCTTTCCAGGATATTTTGCTGATGGACTGTGCTATCAAGCAGCAAAGATGATAGATCAATATTAGAATTTAGTGATATCAAACCTGCATGTTCTTCAATCTTTGTAGTGTGAGCTGGCTTTGTATTCTCAAAGTAACTCAGATTTAATTGTCTGCGTGACTTAGTACAATTATCTCTGTCTACAAAGCACTTTTTGATGCTCTCCTCTACAGTGGTATCTGGATTTTTGTGTGATCTCTTTTTTGATTGTTCCTTCTTTACTTGGCTACTTTCCTCGTCTGTTTTAATCACACAGTAATTGTGAATTGATTGAAGATCAGCATTATCTTCTGTAACTTTAATCTCATTCGTCTGCTGCAACAAACTGTCACCTCTAGATAATATTTCAATACCGTTGCTGGGTGCATCATGTTTATTCAAATTCTCTTCTTGATGTTTAGTGTTATCAAGAAGTATATCTTCTTCCTGATCTTCTTTACCATTCGTGGTTAAATTAGATAAGATAGCAAGGTTAGACATATACTTTCCTATGGCTTCGGGGCCCACAGCATCACCAATCTTTGATTTGAAAAACTCAGCTTCAAATAAGTCACCAAAATCAATACATTTTTTGGAATTGGTAACTGCTGTGCTTGGTACATCACAAGAAAATAAAACCTTAGGACTATGAAGTATATTAGTACTGTACAGTTCTTCCACTTTCCTGAAAGAGTCACTGTCAGCATCATAAGAGACTAGAGGCAATAGGTTCTCTTCAAATATTCGTCTAGAACCCGGTTGAGGTACATCTTGGTCACAAATTAAATTAATTTCTTCATACAGAGGATCTTCATTAACATTACTATTCTCCTTTAGACACTTCTCATTATTTAACAAATGAGATTCATGATTGTCAAACAATGTCCTACATACAGAGAGATCAGATTTAAGCCCACTATTCTGTGAGCCTGTAATACTATCCAAGTCACTCTGTGATAACACTTTCTGTGGCTGGAACACATTATTCTGGTCAGTTAGTTGTATCAGCTGTATTTTATCATCCAAAGTTTCAGCTAATGGTAAATGGAGGTCAGGAGTAGAGATTGTCTCATAAAGTCTGTGTGGTCAATGACTGAAGTGTTCTCAAAGCAGTGTCATCTAGTTCTTTGCTGGTTTCACAAGGAACAAATCTAAAATGATTGAGTATTGAGAATTCATTTGGAGATTCTGTCAGCTTCAGTGGTGCATCATCCTTTGAAGTCATGCTCAGATTTGTTGGTAACCAAGTCAAGTTTTGTTCTATTGATCTATCTTTAACTGATTTGATGAATAATTCTGATTTCAGTTGTGTTGTCTGGTTTAGTGTTGTCTGGTTTGGAGATGCAATTGGTGTGTCATCCGAGTCTTCCGGAGACCTGGAGATATTGATTGTCAGCTGAGAGAACTTGGAATCCTGAAACGCATATTTCTCATCAAATCCGGCTGATACTACTTTGACAGCATCCTCTAAACCAGCATATTCTATGTTATCTCGGCTCTCTCTACTATAAGACTTGATTTTCTTTGGTTTACAATTACTTTCTCTTTGTGCCAAGTTTGTCAACATTGTAGTACTGTCAATGAAAGCTTCGGTGTTATGGAATTTAGTAGAAAACTTTGGGGGAGTGAACATTTCTTTCTGTGGTGTATTGACTATTGACAATCTGTCGGAGAGTATTCGTATAAGCTCCTCCTCAGTAGCTTCTTTCTGAGAGATCTTACTTTTCTTCCTTGCTTGCATTTTACTTTCAATACCAGTACTGTAGTTGAATGTTGTTATATCCTGACTGTGATTTGAGTTGCTATCATGAAGCTTCTTTTTGGGGGGAGACAATGAAAGAGGATATTTCTTCCAATCATTACCACAATTTGCACTATTTCCTAACAGAGTCTGTGACAGCTCTTTCATTCCTTCATTTTGTAATGGCCACCACATTTGTAAATTAGCTTCTAAATCAGGTTGTCCATCGATGAAACTTTTCTTAAATTTGGAATACTCAGCTCTTTTCTTTCTTCTTATTACAGTTTGAACATCAACTTCTTGATCTGTCTCTCTATATTCTTCACCTCTAATCAATTCTTCCTGTTTTCTGTCCTCTAAATACACATTGCCACTTGTTTTATTGTGTTCAACGCACAAATCACTCTTTCTATCATCTGTTATTGTTCTTGAACGCACCCTTCTTTCCCGATCCAATTTTACACAATCTTTGTCATCGTATTCTTGAGAGATATCTAAAATAGGCAAATTGTTTTTAAGACTAGTCTTCTGAACCAATAGCTTGCTCAGAAGAGCCTGGCTTGTTTTTGGACCAGAAGATTTCATTCTTCCAAATATATTAGGAGTAAACATGGTCACATCTGAAGCTGGACTCTCACACAATTTCAAGGATTTCTCTTCAGTTTCATCCCCACTTTCAAGGTCTGTATCAATGCCTATGCTGGTGGCATATAAAACATCACCAGATCTCTGAGCACCATCTCCACAATCAAAAGTCTTCATTCTGGCCAGATTCTTGGTTTTCTTGGCTAAGATATCAGCATCTGACAGAAACTGTCTGTGATCTGGTTCTGAATAAGAACTGTGTGTGTTGTCAGTTCTAGAGAATCTAGTTGATGGAATATCTCCTGTCAATGTAAATGAGGAGTAACTTGAACCCTTTTCTTCACTCAGGAAGACCTGTGCTGAAACCTCTTGCAAAGATTTCAAGGATTTTTTGCTGCCTTTTGACTTCTTTGTCATTGCACTATAACCTGCTGTGGATGAAACTGTATTCTTGGACAGTCCAGAAGCACACATATTACCCATGAACAAATGTTCTGTTAATGAGCAATCTTTAAACTGTCCATGTCTGGCCTTGAATTTAACCTCCTGTGACTTTTGTTTGCGAGTACTGTCTTTTCTACATAGAGTTTCACAGGAGTTGTTTCCCATTGTTTGTTCTTGTAGGCAGACAAGATTGGGAACACTGGCCTGCCTTTGCAGTGACGAGATCCTAACTCTGACGTGATGAAAGTTGGCCAGGCAAACTGGAAAACTATGGATGTCAGGTGTTTGAGGAAAGTCCAAACTCATTACTTCACCAGGAGCATACAGTCTATCGAAACAAATAGAGAATAGTTAGTTTTTGTTGCTTCAGATATTTCCACTTTATTCTCAAACAGACATAAAGAAAGAAAACAGACATACAGAAAGAAAACAGACATAAAGAAAGAAAACAGACATACAGAAAGAAAACAGACATACAGAAAGAAAACAGAAATAAAGAAAGAAAACACACAGAATTCGATGAATAATTATAATGATAAATGACTTTACGAGACAAGACTAGCATAGAGAGGAATTATATTGTAAGGAATTCTACATAGTCTTGTCAACTTCTGAATGCCACCATAGACATGTCCCCTACCATACATACATGAAATGTCCCCTACCATACATACATGAAATGTCCCCTACCATACGTACATGAAATGTCCCCTATACCACTGAAGCACATACATGAAATGTCCCCTACCATACATACATGAAATGTCCCCTACCATACATACATGAAATAGAGAAAGCAGTGGCATCTTAATAGAATACAAAATATCATATATTGTATCATGGAACATTGCTACCTTGAATGAAAACAAAACCATCTAGCAATTACACAGCGACACCATGAACTAACTCAGCAACACCATGAACTAACACAGCACACTTCTAACACAAAAACCTGTGCTAACACAGCAACACCATGTGCTAACACAGCAACACCATGTGCTAATACATAATTCTATCTTGTGCCTTTCTATGGCATCTGGATCTTTCAGAGCAATTTTTTTTTCTCCGAGTCTGTAGCTGTTTGCTTTTGTTTTTTTTACAGTGTGGGATTACATTCAACTCTTCACAGTCACCTTTCATGACATGTAAGAGGAGACAGTGGTTCTATTCTTCACTATCCCAAAAAATTTCACAGGTGAGGAGGGGTGCTTTATATAAGCGTTTAAAAATTCCTGACAAGGATTAGATCAAATAAATCAAAACATAATTAAAGTAAATATACAACTCACAAACTGTGATTTACTAACAAAATATTTCTTATCGGCACTCAACCTACATCAATCTAAGTATACAACTCACAAACTGTGATTTACTAACAAAATACTTCTTATCGGCACTCAACCTACAATCTAAGTATACAACTCACAAACTATGATTTACTAACAAAATACTTCTTATTATCAGCACTCAATTCATACAACTTCACAAACTTTTTATAACTAAAATTCTCTTGATCAAATACATCAAACATAATTAAAGTTTTACAACTCACAAACTATGATTTACTAACAAAATACTTCTTATCGGCACTCAACCTACATCAAAGTATACAACTCACAAACTATGATTTACTAACAAAATCTTCTTTATCAGCACTCAACCTTCATACATCTGTCTGTTGCTCATATTCAATGACTATATCTCCATGTCTATTGTATAGTTTTATAAATGTTTTCACTAAAATGGCTCTATGCTGCAAAGAATACCAAATTAAAAACAAAACATGTTGCCTTGCAGGCTGACGGAGA
The DNA here is from genome assembly GCA_020796225.1 of Arion vulgaris. Taxonomy (NCBI): domain Eukaryota; kingdom Metazoa; phylum Mollusca; class Gastropoda; order Stylommatophora; family Arionidae; genus Arion; species Arion vulgaris. The sequence goes on from CM036768.1 coordinate 40,583,293, forward strand.
GTGAACTCAGTAAACGCCGGCTGAAATCGGACACATCGCCGAAGGATAAGCACCAGAGCTCCAAATGGTGTGGAAGATGTGACATATCACACCGAGTGGTTACTGCGGGCCCAAATTTAAGGTGTGAAGAATAGAACCACTGTTACCTGCCACGCATGTTGTAAGAGGCGACTAAGGAGGTTTGGCTGAAATCGGATGCACGTGTCCTAAACGTGTAGAAGTCTATGCGTTTAGGGTCCTACCAAACCAATGTGCAACATATACACGTTCTTGGCAAAGATCAAACATATCACAAAGTGATTAAAGTTGGTCGTAAAGAACGAACGCAAAGAAGAAGATATCACACCCGTTCATGGTGTAGGCTGTTTATATATCACATTAAGAATGATCAAAATGGCCGAAAAGAATGATCGAGAAGAAGAAGAAGAAAAACAATAAGATAAAACTGAAAGGTGCAGTTTGAAAATGCCACTAATAAAATATATATAAAATCTTGATGAAATAAAATCATTCAGATAAAAAAAAAATTATAAGAATATTGCACAGACATCTGAGATTAAATCATGTTCAATGTAGTACTATAGTCCACAACAACTCAACTTATTGGCTAATCATTCAGATAAAAAAAATAGATTTCTATGTACAGTGTTAGGCTAGATAATGCAGTGAAGACACACCTGTAGGCTAGCAGTCCTGGAAGCTTGCCACCACTAGAGTACAGCCATGAACTTATCTGAGAGAAGTGTAAGTATGACCTCACTGCTTGAATAAGCATGGAAGGAGATAAACAATCATCTTGTCTGAAATAATACAAATTCCACACAAGCATGTTAAGTCAATGGAACAAGAATTAATAGCTATTAGAAACCTCATCAAAGTCAATACAACAAAGTAATCTATAAATAACAAATATTATTGAACAGTCTAAATTAGATGTTGACTAATTGATTGATTGAATGATAGATTGAATGATTGATAGATTGATAGGACCATCATCATTGCACTTCAGTGAGTAACCATGTGTGATTTGATCTCTCTTACACAGGAAGATCTCAGTTGCAGTGCACAAACTTCGAAGCACTGGTGAGGGTCCCTGGTGTAATTTTGAAGATGGTGAAGATATTTATGTTGGCATTTGATTTTAAATCTTTTCTAATGAATTTGGTCCTGGCAGCGACTTCCAGCCTGCTCTTCTGGATTTTGAACTGCCATGGGTTCCTTTACGTGCTCAAATTGAACACAGGACCTACGTTTTATCGTCCATCTCCGATAGGATAAGGGACTCGGTCTCCCCTACACTGAAATCAGGTATCTCTGGAAAAATAACCAGATGGCTCACGAGGAGCAAACCTGGTACCTTTGGCACAAGAGATGAGCACATAACCTCTATACAACAGAGACCCCTCCACAAATGTAAACCGGTGTTCTGATTTCTGTAACACTGTAAATATTTTGTAAACAATTTTTGAACGCTCAGTTTTATTTTCCATATAAGTTTACACGTGAGATGCTCTAGCTTAACCCCTTCAAGCTGCTGAGCAGATATACAGGCTTGTGGTACTTTTAAAGATGACGCAAGGTCAGTATACCGGCTACCTCATTGCAATATAGGTGCTTTCAAGGTAAAAACAATTCCAAGGTAAAAAACAATTACGGAGTGAAAGTGTTAATGCATAAGTGTTCGTCTATTGACTCAGACAAAAGCATGGGTGTTCACATGCATTTCTCCAGAAGGGGATGTTCGTCTATTGACTCAGACAAAAGCATGGGTGTTCACATGCATTTTTCCAGGAGGGGATGTTCGTCTATCGACCCAGACAAAAGCATGGGTGTTCACATGCATTTTCCAGGAGGATGTTCATCTATTGACTCAGACAAAAGCATGGGTGTTCACATGTATTTTTCCAGGAGGGGATGTTCATCTATCGACTCAGATAAAAGCATGGGTGTTCACATGCATTTTTTCCAGGAGGGCAAAATGACTTTTTAAAAAAAAAAGCTGAAAGTTTACTACGCAGAAATGGATTTGACCAGATTAACATAAAAGTTACCAAAATGTCATCTTTCAAGGGGGTGACAATTGCTTCTCTTCCTTTAACTATGAACGCACATGGTCACAAGATGGTTGTGGGTTCAATCCTCGATTCAATTAGATGTAAGCAGGCTAACACAATGTGATCACTGGAGAAATTAATAATGGTCAACTACTTTGTATTCTTTTAAACCACAGAAACCATCAGCGTGATTACTCTTCAACATTATCTGGGAAAAACTGAGTACCAAGCTATGAACCTGTCTAGAGTGTTTGTTCAACAAACAATAAGTATGCCTGAATAGAAATATGCTCATCATCCAATAAGTTGTTCTGAGCACAGCTTTGTCAACCTAACAGTCCTACACATTTCTCTCTGATAAACCAGATGGCCCATCTACATTGCCGCCATGCTCAAATCATCTAACACATCCTGAATCCATCTTCTTCATCGTCATCCTCTTCTCGTCTTTGTCAGGATGCCTCAATATATATTTGTCTTCTCCCGTCCTTCATGTATTTTAAACGTTTCGAATATATTTCAATTTTTTTTAAATTTTTATTTGTAGCATCTGCCAGATTTCTTTAATCTTGAGCTCCTTCTGTATAGATCTATTTGTTCTCTTCTCTGCACATGGTATACGGACGACTTTTCCGTAACAATTATATTTAAAAAACCACATATATGCTTTTTCACTATCATGTTAAATGGTCATGTCTCACACCCCTATGTTGCTACTGGGAATATGTATACTCTTATTATTCTGTTGCTACTGGGAATATGATATTATTCTGTTGCTACTGGGAATATGATATTATTCTGTTGCTACTGGGAATATGATATTATACTGTTGCTACTGGGAATATTATATTATTCTGTTGCTACTGGGAATATGATATTATTCTGTTGCTACTGGGAATATGATAATATTCTGTTGCTACTGGGAATATGAATGATCATATTATTCTGTTGCTACTGGGAATATGATATTATTCTGTTGCTACTGGGAATATGATATTATTCTGTTGCTACTGGGAATATGATATTATTCTGTTGCTACTGGGAATATTATATTATTCTGTTGCTACTGGGAATATGATATTATTCTGTTGCTACTGGGAATATCATATTATTCTGTTGCTACTGGGAATATGATATTATTCTGTTGCTACTGGGAATATGAATGATCATATAATTCTGTTGATACTGGGAATATGATATTATTCTGTTGCTACTGGGAATATCATATTATTCTGTTGCTACTGGGAATATGAATGATCATATAATTCTGTTGCTACTGGGAATATGTATGATCATATAATTCTGTTGCTACTGGGAATATGTATGCTCTTATTATTCTGTTGCTACTGGGAATATGCATGCTCTTATTATTCTGATCTTTGTTGCCATATCAGTTCCATGCTATACCATTTTAATTTCTTTCTTCTCTTGATAACTATCATACCATCTCGTCCATCTCGTGTTACTAGTGAAGCAAAATATACAAAATAGTTTCATTTAAAAAAATATTTTCTCTACCTTGATCAAATAAATATTCCATGCCAAGTTTGTTTTATCAGTTGCTATTATTTTCATTTTTGTCACATTGAGATATAGATTTTGTTTGTTGCTTTTCTCTTGCACTGCCATTATTAATATCTCAATTATTCAACACTTTCTGGGAGACTTTTAAAAAACTATGTCTGCCTAGAGTGTTATGGCATCAGTTCTTATGAAAATATGGAAATTTCTGCTGCATGTGCACATTTTAAATTATATTTGTTCAATAGACTACAATTGTGTTAAATTTTTTTTTAAAGTTATGGGCTGTAAGTAGTGATAAGTCTGCTGTCTGTGCTGAGGCAGACCAAGAAGAAAATGGCTACAAGATATTAAAGAAACCATGAATATGACCATCGATGAAGTGGATGAACTGGCTAGAGACAGAGTGAATCTCAGATGCGCTGCAAAGACAGCAACGTCCTATAAAGTACACGCACCTTGATGATGATATTCAGTAAAGAATAAATGAGTTTGAATAGAAACATGCTCATCATCATCATCAATATCTAACTTGTGCCTGTCAGAACTAGGATCCCATGACAGCAGCTCTAAATGTCTTCCTGTCTTGTGTGAGGTGTTCGCTGTCACTGCAGTCATACTCAGTTTCTCTATGACATCTTACGCCTATATTCTCTTTGGTCTTACTCTTTCCGTCTGTTCGGTATCATGCCCTCCAGAACAATCTTCTCCAGAGTAGATAATATTTAATTTCTTATTTTTCTCTTCTTTATCATTAAACTTCTCTTCAATTTTAAGCTTCTGTAAAATGAACACATTTGCTCTTTTTTCATTCTGGGTACTTTCCTGTAACATTTGCATTCACAGGAATTTTAATCAATTTTAAAAATTGTTTTATCAATAATGCATGCCTATCTCAGGCATACATTGCTATAGGGAAAATATAAGCCCTTAAAAAAGAAATATGCTACAGGCATCAAATATTGGAATGTCTGCTGTCTCTGTTAATTCTAAATGATGTCTGTAACATGTTGCTCCCACCTTCTTTTACTCCCATCAATGATCCATCTCTCAACGAGGAGAGTGTTCTCTCTTGAAAGTTTCGTGACAGCACCCTCTGTTACTGAAGCTTCTTCTCTGCCATGGACACAGTCAGGAAACAGAAGGATGTCAAGACATACTGGAATACTGTTCAACCATAATTTCTGAGCCAAGCAGCAAAACTGACTTGCACGAACACACTGAAATGACATACAACATATGATGCACACATTTCTCATAATGGAATAATTAAAGAGATAGCAAACAAAAGTAAGATTTGATGTCACAAATAAAGTAAAGTAGACAAGAAATACATATATATATCTTTGCAATAAAAAGATCACAGAAAACGGAGAACAAAACTTATCATGGATAATCAGCATTCTTCTTTTTTTGTCGTCACACTGTTACCAGGTTGTTGCCCAGTGTCATGGTTTCCTGTTTTTGTCATGCGCTGTTCTGGTGGCTTGGGTGATTGTTATTTTTTTCTCTTTGACAGAATTCTGTTATGTCATCTAACCCTTTATTTCATGGCCTTCCTCTCGCCTTCTTTCCTGATGTCCTGTTGTAGAAGACTGTATACTGTAGAGTTCGGGTGCATTCTTATTAAGTGGCCAAATTACTTTATTCTTTGTTTAATCAGCACACAACAGACATAAATTGAGTAGAGTTTTTAAGTTTAAACATCAGTCAAGGCTATAGACTAATTTCACTGTGCTGGATTTCCCCATATGACTTGGTACCTGTCCGCAATAATGGCACACCCACCTCCAGAGAGTATTACACAAAGTACAAACACCATAGCTCTAGCAACTATCATAGGATGTCATCAAAATGCATCTGGAACCAAATGACTTGCCTGGGTTCAAACTCATGACCTTCAAAACACAAGACAAACCACTTAACACCTTCACCATAGACTCCCAATAGAGCTTGCATGAGTGTGAGTAGAATCATGGGTGAAAGTAATGCAATAAACAATATATCTATCAGCATCAAAGATCAGCACCAAAGATCAGCATCAAAGATCAGCATCAAAGATCAGCATCAAAGATCAGAATCTAGCTGATCAATGTAAACTGACAATCTGAGAGATAAGTACTGGAGTTTGATAATTAAAACAAACGAAAAAGATGTGCTGAGCAGTCAAATACAGAACCCATTTTATACTATTTTTTTTCCAAAACCTCAGAATAATGGATCAGGTCATTATATTTCTCCTAAGTATGAGACCCTGCAGACTCAACAGACACATAGACTAGGAATAAGTCACAAACAGCTCTCTGCTAGTGTCAGGCAGAACAGACACAAGTGTATGTCCTGCAAGACTCCTGTGTGAAGAAGAAGCAGCACGTGGCCACACCCAGTCTGCATGAAAACAAAGCCTTGAGGAAATCTTTTTTTCTTCTTTCATACGCCAGGAAATCTGACGGACCTGAAACTATACGCCCAGTTTGTGGTTCACAGTGAATTAATCGCATGTTCAGAGATCGCAGAAGAAGAGTACCATGAGGTATACTGGGAAATACAGTATTAGACTCCTATTTTTCGTTGGCCAACAACACATGATGGCTGATCATATTTTCATGGCCAACAACACATGATGGCTGACGTAGTTAACGTTATACTGGGAAATGCAGTATTACTCATATTTTTCATTGGCCAACAACACACGATGGCTGATGTAGTTAACGTTATAATGAGAAATGCAGTATTAGACTCATATTTTTCGTTGGCCAACAACACATGATGGCTGACGTAGTTAACGTTATGCTGGGAAATGCAGTATTAGACTCCTATTTTTTGTTGGCCAACAACACATGATGGCTGATCATATTTTTCATTGGCCAACAACACATGATGGCTGACGTAGTTAACGTTATGCTGGGAAATGCAGTATTAGACTCATATTTTTCATTGGCCAACAACACATGATGGCTGATGTAGTTAACGTTATACTGGGAACCTTTACTTATCAAGTGTTTCTCTGGTACCAAATTGAGGCTGGATCAGCCCGAGAGCCATTACAGTCAGAAACAAATCTTATTTAAACTGCAGAATTTGATCCTGAGACCACATGCCTACGAAGCATGTGCACTAACCACTATGCTGTTGAGGCTCTTGTGTGTTGATAAGTGTCATAGATATACTGAAATACATTACATTATTTAATGAACAGAACAATAAAAAAAAAAAAAGGTTAGAAATCTTCAATTTCAGGCATCCCAATGCACTTAGTCCCTTTCAGCACACTAATAGTGTCAGCATTTGAATACTTATACAGTAGATTTGTGACCATTTCAAATTAATCTCAAAATCAGAAAATTTGGATACCAATTTTCAGCTGGGTAGATTAGAGAATCGACAGTACTGGGATTCTTATGGATTCTTATGGGGATTTAAATGCCAAGGTGGGCAACGAAAACACTGGCAGGGAAAAGAGATGGGAGTAAATGGTCTTGGAAGCATGAACGAAAATGGTGAGATATTTGCAGACTTCTGTGCCTCCAATGAGCTTGTCATTGGGGTACACTCTTTCCGCATCGAAGATGCCATAAGGCAACATGGATCTCGCCAGACCATCGGACGGAAAACCAGATCGACCATGTGGCAATTCGCCAACGATGGAGAGCATCACTACAAGATGTTAGAGTGAAGAGAGGAGCAGACATAGGATCTGATCACCATCTGGTAACTGTAAAATTAAAAATGAAACTATCGGCAAAGAAGAAACAACAAAGTACACGAATCAAGTTTGATGTCAAGAAACTCCAATCGCAGGCCACAAAGGAAGTCTTCCAGATTGCTCTAAAGAACCGTTTTGAGGCACTACAGACAACAGAAGAGGAAGGTACAGTGGAGAGTAGGTGGAACACCTTAAAGCAGGCGACGGTTGGAGCCTGTGAAGAAATACTTGGGAGACCATCATCAATCAGGAAACCCTGGATCACGGACGAAACATGGCAGAGGGTGGAGGAGAGGAAGAAGCTGAAACAAGAAGTAAACCAGTCACGAACAAGACAACAAAAACAGACGGCAGCAACTAGATATAACGAGATGGCTAGAGAGGTAAAAAGACAGCTGAGAAACGATAAAAGAGCATTCATAAATGAGATAGCAGAAGAGGCAGAGACAGCAGCTAGGAAAGGGACTCAAGGCTTCTATGAGACTAACCAGATTGTTGAGGGAGGAAAATAAGCAGAGCAGGCCAGTGAGAGATAGACTGGAAAACTTTATAAAATTGATGAATAACTGGGCGCTGGAAAGAGCATTTCCAGGAAGTGTTAAATGAGACCTCCCACAAACCCACTAGATTTAGGCAAGGAGACCCGCTGACATAAACGTAGGGAGATCACAAAACAGGAAATCCGCAATGCCTTGAAAACTTGAGAAAGGGCAAGGCTGCAGGAGTTGATAATATCCCAGCGGAAGTCGAGGAGGGAGGAGAAGAGATGGTAAACCAACTCCACATATTGTTCAACTTGGTGTGGGACAGGGAGGAGATACCAGCAGATTGGAAGAAAGGCTCTCGTGAAACTGCCAAAGAATGGCAATTTGTCAAACTGTGACAAGTGGAGAGGGATCATGCTGCTCTCCATTCCCAGCAAAGTCCTCACTAGGTTATTCTGGACAGGATGAAAGACGCAGACCAGAGGCTTAGGACTAACAGGCGGGATTCCTGAAAGATAGATCTTGCAATGACCAGATAGCCACCTTAAGAATCATAGTGGAACAAACAATGGAGGGCAGGTCCGCTCACGTGGTGCTTGTGATTTTGAAGGCTAATTGACAGCATAGATAGGAAATCAATGTGGGGATCCTAAGAAACATGGTGCCGGAGAAGACTGTCGACATCATCAGGCAGCTGTATGAGGGGTTTGCCTGCCAGGTTATTCATGATGAAGACTGTCAGAGGAGTTCCTGGTCACTACTGGTGTAGAAGGATGCCTGCTGTCCCCCTCCTCTTCTTGGTGCTACTTGATTGGGTCACACGCAGTCTACGCCAGGTCTGGAAAAGGCATACAGTGGACACTTATGTCAAAGCTAGAAGACCTGGATTTTGCGGACGATCTCGCTTTGCTTTCGCATAGACTACAAGACATGCAGGAAAAAGTGGATGTTCTGGCACAAACGGCACAACGAGTCGGCCTTAAAATCAGTCAAGAGAAGATAAAGCAATGCTAGCAACAACATACAGCAAGATCCAATACTGATTGAGGGAAAGGACATAGAAGATGTGGATGAATTTGTCTACCTTGGAAGTATCAGCAGATCAGGAGGTACAGATGAGGACATAATGCTAGGATTAGGAAGGCCCTGACAGGCCTTTGCGATCCTGCACATGGTGAAGTCCGCACATCTCCACGAAACAAAGCTCAGGATTTTCAGCTCAAATGTGAAGTCGTAGCTGTTGTGCTCGGAAACTTGGCAGTCACTAGGCAAATACAAAAGATCCAGACCTTGTCAACGGATGTTTATGGATTCTCAGATTGAGATGGTATGATAGAGTTACAAACACGGATCTGTGGATAAGAACAGGGAGGAACCTATGATGACACAGGTCAAGAGGAAGACATGGATAGGCCATACTTATGGAAGACACAGTCGAGTGTCACTAGACAGGTGTGAGTGGAACCCGCAGGAAAACTGAAAAGAGGACGCCCTAAGCAGACTTGAAGACGAGGTCTTACTGAGAGCTGAAGAGTGCCTCAATTGACCTGGAGAACATAAAAAGAACAGCCAGAGACCTGAGAAGAGTGGCGATACAACTGTTGAGGCCTCATGCTCCACGAGGAGCGTGAGGATTAATGATGATGAATGATGAGTACTGGGATTTGAACTATACACATTGGTGACTAAATCCAGTACAATGTTGCTGTGCTATGTTGAACTCAATGAAGATTTGGAACTAACAATGGAACTAAGAATGCTGTGTTGAATCCAATGAAGATTTGGAACTAACAATGTGAACTAAGAATGCTATGTTGAACTCAATGAAGATTTGGAACTAACAATGTGAACTAAGAATGCTGTTGAACCTCAATGAAGATTTGGAACTAACAATGTGAACTAAGATGCTAGTGTTGAACCTCAATGAAGATTTGGAGCAACAATGTGAACTAAGAATGCTATGTTGAACCTCAATGAAGATTTGGAACCAACAATGTGAACTAAGAATGCATGTTGAACCCAATGAAGATTTGAGCTAACAATGGAACTAAGAATGCTGTGTTGAACTCAATGAAGATTTGGAGCTAACAATGTGAACTAAGAATGCTATGTTGAACTCAATGAAGATTTGGAACTAACAATGTGAACTAAGAATGCTATGTTGAACTCAATGAAGATTTGGAACTAACAATGTGAACTAAGAATGCTATGTTGAACTCAATGAAGATTTGGAACTAACAATGTGAACTAAGAATGCTAAGGGTAATAAAATAATTATAAAATATCTGCCCATGAGCACACATAATTTTTAAAAATAAATTAACCATTATACATCTCTTTTTGTTGCAATCTGAATATAAAATAGAGCTGCAACTTATCATTAACATTTATATTAGTTTTTTAATTCAATGTTATTCATAATGTACATAAGTAAGTCTATGTAACACTATGTATGTCGTTCACTGCAGTTTCTGTAAGCAAGAATTAGGTTGCTAGTCCTAACCTAGTCCATGATAATCTTGGAAATATTGTTCCCGATAGACACAGATTTGTACAGATACGTTACTGATAAAACTTTTGGGATGCAAACCCAACTATACAGTACCATCATCATCAAGGTGCGTATCCTTTATAGGACGTTGTTCTCTTTGCAGCACATCTGAAATTCACTCTGTCTCTAGCCAGGTCACCCACTTCTGAGATGGTCATATTCATGGTTTCTTTAATATCTTGTAGCCATCTTCTTCTTGTTCTGCCTTCTGCCCTGGGACCCTACCTCTAGTATTGTTCTTTCCAGGCCATCGTGACGCTTGATGTGACCAAGGATGTAATTTTTCTGTATAGTATGTTGTTTATCAGCCAATTCTCTTTAACGTTTAGTTCTTTCTGGACATCAGTGTTCTTTCTTTTTTCTGTCCATGGTATTCGTAGGATCTTCTGTAGCATTTAGTTTCGAAGGACTGGATTTTCGTTCTAATTTTTGTGTAATAGTCCATGATTCACAACCATAAGTAGCCACTGGGAAAATGCATGCTCTCAATATTTTTAATTTTAGTATTTTGCTGGTGCTTTGCCACATGTTCTTCATTGTGTTTAACTTCTTGTTTGCTATTGCCAGTCTTCTTGAGATCTCTTTGGAGCAGTCACGTATGTTAATTATTGAGCCCAGATATTCGTAGCTCTCTACACATTGGAGTTCTTCATTGTTTACTTGGATGTTAGGTGAGCCTTTTGCTTTGTCAGTTGACATGAATTTTGTTTTTTGTGTATTCAAATAAGATGTTGGCTTCACTATGTTTCCTGGTCGTCATGATTAGGTTTTCCAAACCTTCTTTGCTGGTGGATAATACTGTATCGCTCATGATCTAAGCCTGGTATGCTTGCCACCTATAGTGAGAGGGTCAGAATTCACATAGTTGGCATCGGCTTTTACATTCCTCATGATGTTCTCCGCATATATGTTGAATAAGCATGGTGACAAAATACATCCCTGTCGTACTCCCTTTGAATCTCAACCATTCAGCTATTTCACCTCCTATTTTAATGGTTGCCTGTTGTTCGTGGTATAGAGACTCTATGAGTTGTATTATGTGTGTTGGAAAGTGCATACCTCATACCACATCTACTATAAGTTATACTGTCACACAGAGTCAGATCTGCTTAGCCAAAGGGAAGGTAATCAGAGTTGACTTATGCTCATCTTGTCTTAGTACTGACTATCATTTTGGATGTTAACATCAAGCTATCCAAAATTCTCTCTCCGTCTTTCTCTGTCTCGTTCTCCGTTGGTTTTACTGACTGTCACTATCTGTTCTAAGCCTCTCTTTCTCAGTACCAGCCTGAAAATGATCATTGCATTTTTTCTATATTCATAAGTTTTCTCTGCGACTTGAACCCTTTCAGCACATCAACAAAAGTCATTTTAGCAGTACTTGGATACTTAACGTTCTCTTGTAAAACCACATCTTTGTGCCTCTAGAATTTTGCTATCTGTTTGTTTACTATCCATGATTAACAATCATATGTCAGTATTGGTTCTAAATCTCTCTCTCTCTCTCTCTCTCTCTCTCTCTCTAGCCTGTTACGCCCCTGGCGTTTAGGGCAGCAACAAACGTACACCATTCTTCCCTGTTCATGGCCTTCCTCTGTATTGTGTTCCAGCTATGATTCATTTCCTTCAGCTCTTGCTCTATCGTTCTCCTCCAGGTCGTCTTGGGTCTTCCACGCTTTCGCCTACCCTCGGGAGTCCATCTCAGTGCAGTTTTCGTGCGGAGCCAGTCTCCATGCGCATCACATGTCCAATCCATCTCCAGCGTCGTCTTCGGATGATAGTGCCCATATTCTCTTGTTGGCATCGTGCAAGCAATTCTTGATTCGAGATAGTAGTCGGCCAGTACACGCGTAAGATTTTCGCAGACAAGTTGTATGAAAGGCGGAGAGTCTGGACATATCCTATTCTGTCATTCTCTAGCATTCCGATCCGTACAGCAAAGTTGACAGCACACAGCTGTTATAGATACTAGTCTTGGTTCTGATGCTGTATTGGGCAGATTTTCAGGCGGTCTGAAGGGTCATGAATGCACTTCGTGCTTTACTCAGTCTGTTTTTAATGTCAGATCCAGCGCCTCCTTCATTGCTAAAAACACTTCCAAGGTATGTGAAAGCGGTTGTATCTCGGAGGGTTTTACCTTCTAGTTTGACTGGTGCTGGGGTTGCTATGTTCAGAGTCATTACTTCAGTTTTCTTCTGATTTATTTTCAGCCCAACCATCTCACTATATTGGTTAAGGCGGCAGGTCTTTTCCTGGATATCTCTATGTGTATGAGATAGGAGTGCGATGTCATCTGCAAAATCTAGGTCTTCCAGAGTGGATGTGAGCGTCCATCTAATACCTCTTGCCTTATCTTCCGTTGTTATCACCCAATCTATGACAGTGTTGAATAATAGGGCTGACATAACACATCCTTTGTACGCCTGTTTTTACTTCAAACTTTAGTTCTGAAGTTTCAACACTGCATGCAAACTTGCTGTAGCAGCTTTTTATAATATTTAAAAAACACAGTGGATTCCATACCATCTTAAGATACGCATAGACTTTCGATGTGTATGCTATCAAAAGCTTTTTCAAATCTACAAAGTTGATATAGAGTTTGCTTTGCCATTCTGTGCATTGTTCTATGATATTTCTAAGAGCAAATATTTGGCCTATACAGCTCCGTCCTCTCAGAAATCCTGCTTGTTCCTTTCTCAGTTTCTTATCCAGCGTCAGTAATACGTTATACGATGATTTTGCTTAAGATTTTACTTGGGACAGAAAGCAGTGTTATTCCACGCCAATTATTACAATCAGCAAGGGAGCCCTTTTTGGGTATCTTGATGATGACTCCTCTGTTCCATGCATCAGGTATTATTTGGGCATTCCATATAGTAGTAAACAAGGGTTTCAATATATTAGCTGCAAGTTCTGGGTCTATTTTGAATAGTTCTGCGTTTAAGTTATCATTCCCTGGTGCCTTGTTATTCTTAAGAGATTTAATTGCTGTAATGATCTCATCCTGGCTGGGTGTTTCAATGCCAATTTCTAACTCCTCTGTTGGTTCTGGTATGTCTGCTACTACCGTTGGAGGTGGTCTGTTTAGCAATTCTTTAAAATGCTCTGTCCATCGTATTTCTTGTTCCTTTTCCGTTGTCAATAGTATTCCATTCTTATCCTTATGAGAGTATTTGATCTTCTGTAATGTTTTCCGCTTATTAGCTTTGTAATTTTGTACACTGTTCCCTGATCACACTTTTTGCTGCTTCTTCTGCCTGTACTGCCAGGTCTTCAACATACATTCTTTTGTCGGCTCTCACAGCCCGTTTGATTTCTTTACTTGCGCTTTTGTACTGTTCTTGGTATCTTGCTTTCAGTCTTTTGGGCTTGCTTCTAACAATTTCTTTTTAATATTCTTCGGCTGTCTATTATTTTCCATGTTGTTGGTTTTATCCATTCTTTTCTTTTCTTTGTGCGGTACCCTAGACATGTTTCACTGCTCTTGCTATATATAGATGCTATGTTGTCCCATGTTCTATCTATGTTGTCAGTTTCATCCGTAGTTTCATTACTTTCTAGGGCTTGGAATCTGTTCTTTATCTGCATTATAAACTTATCCCTTACTTCGTGTCTTTTAGTCTATCCACATCGAACCTCTTTTGGAAGTTTTTCTGTTGTCCTGTTTTTCTTAGTTTAAGTTTGACATAAGCTGTGACTAGGTGGTGGTCACTACCAACATCTGCACCTCTCTTGACTACAACATCTAGCAGCGAGCGTCTCAAGGGTCCATTGATCATTATATGGTCTATTTGGTTTTTTTCTCTGCCATTAGGGGAATACCATGTTAATTTGTGGATATCTAAATGTTGAAATAGGGTTCCTCCTATACGAGATTGTTCATGCTGCAGAAGTTTACTAAACGTTCCCCATTTTCGTTCATCATACCACATCCATATTTTCCCATAGTTCTATAACTATGCGTGTTGTCTTGTCCGACCTTTGCATTTAGATCTCCCATAACAATGATAACATCATGGGATGGTGACTTGTCTAATTCTGCTTGTAGGTTTTCGTAGTACAAGTCTTTCTTTGTATCTTCGCTATCATTAGTTGGCGCATAGCATTGTAGGATTGTGATGTTTGTATGCTTCCTTTAGTCTGATCTAATCAGCGGCTGCTGATAGGTTTCCATTCTAACAGACACTTTTCCACGCCCTTTCTTAGGATTACTGCTACTCCTTCATGGTGTAGGTCATCGTCTCGTCCAGAAAAAGGACTGTTTCACCTGTTGCAGTGGTACTTCTTCCATTTCCTGTCCATCTGCTCGCTAACCCCTAGGATATGTAGATTATATCTTCTCATTTCTGCTGTTATTTGTGATAGTTTTCCGGTTTCGTACATTGTTCTTACATTCCAGCATCCAATTCTGGTCTTGGTTTGGCATTCAGGACTTCCGTCCTCATGAAAGTAGCTTCCTTTCGGCTTTCACCACTTCCAGTCATGTGAGTCAATGACTCTGGTAGCCCTTCATGCCCGTAGATAGGTTGTATGTTTGTTGTTGTTTCCGTAACTTTAATTTTTTAAAGGATGGGATCGTTAGTCCCAAGCCCAACTCCCAACCTGGAGGACCAGGAGACCATGCTTCGTCTGTCCCTCCTCAGTGACCTTTCCGGCTTGCCCTTCCGGGAACATAAGTTCCCGCCGTCTAGCTCACTGTATCATTGGAGACGAAGCCTCCCCACCACTACAAGGTAATGGCCTCATGGGGAGGTGGTTCTAAATAGTACTGAAGAACTCTCTTGACTTCTATAGACAACAACTTGTTGCATACAATGCCTTTAATTTTCCTGGAATGCTGTTTCAGTCTGCTTATTCTACTCTTTCTCACATCCGATGTTATACAGAAGTACACTTACTTGTCCCTGCATTCTTCTCTATCATGCTAACCTATTTCTCGATCATGTGGATGCTGAAGGCAATGGAAACGCAAATGACTCTCCCAAGAAAAATTATTTTAAAAGCAACAAATATTGTCTCCTAATGGTGCTAACAGAGACGCTGAGCGTGAGTTGTTAGTGAACTCGCTTCTCAAGGCTGGTGGTCTGGGTTCAACTCCGCAGTGCGTGTGGAATTTTCCCACGCGACGTCTCAGGTCACCCAGCCTCAACTGGGTACCAGACATGCTCTGGGAAAGTAAAGGTGGCAGGCGTGATGCTGACCACATCATCCATCGTGTGTCAGCGGTCAATGAAAAATACAGGCCTAACACTGTATTGCCCTATATACACGAGGTATGAAGGATTCCTTTACTTTCTACTTTTTTAATGGTGCTAACAAAGATTTTCCCCAAAACCCTTATACGTTGAACCAATCGTGGGCTACATGTGATAACAGCAAAGTGTGAACAATTCTTTTTAAAAATTATTGATATTATAGTAGTTGTATTATTTTATATTATATGATGTCGGCCGAGTTAAATAATTGTATTGATCACGTTTTCCTATAGGATTAACTAAACTCTAGCTATAGTCGCAATTTTTGCTCGATTACTAATTATTTAAAAAAAGGAAAACAAGCAACTTTATTATTGTTATGTGGTCTCTCTAATTTTCTATGAAAAAGTGCCCAATGGGTAATGTGATCAATATCAAGCGGCAGGCACAACTTTTAGTGTTTTCTGGTATCCAACTTAGATTGAGTTGCCCTGTAAACCCTTTGTGTTTAGAAAAAGCCCACTATGTCTAATCAGTGCTGATCACATCAAGTATTGTATATATTTACCTCTGATTTTTCTGAACTGCATTTGTGGGCTAGGCGGCCCCTTATTACAGGACAATGTGGTCCTTCAACTCTGCCTTTGACTGAGATGTCAGGAGTTCGAGCTTCAACAACCAATAACACTAACTCCTTTACAAGCTGCAAAGGACTTTTCATGGGTTCATCCATTTCAGCATTAGTCTCCCCTGTCGAACAAGAAGATATTTCAGCATTAGTCTCCCCTGTCGAACAAGAAGATATAAACAATAATGTTCTGATAATTAGTCTCACCTGTTGAACAAGAAGACATAAACAATAATGATCTGATAAACATTGTTTTATTGACAATAGAATTTAACTGAGATCACATTACATATGACTATCAGATTAACTACAATTGCTTAGTTCAATTCAGTTCTCTTGATCGACATGCACACACATTGAACAAGTTAACTCTTTGTGGACCAAACACCATCCTAGTGGCTTTGGGTTGGACGATTTTACCAGGAGCCACACTAAAGAGCATTTTTTATTATAAAAAGAAATGGCTTGTAGAAACATGTCTTTTGCGCTGGTCTACTAAGAGTTAATACATGCTTCATCCTCCAATGCAACAGTCATCTCAATGATCACACGCTCCCTATACCCAAGAGAAGTTTGCTGGCAAATCTCTTTCTACCCTGCAGACAGCATAAACATTCTTGTCTGTACTTAACTCATATTTCAGTCACATATATTGAATAGATGACATTTATAATGTCTGCCCTGTCCATACTTCTTCCATTTGCAATCTTACAGCCGCCATTTCATGACTATACATTCTTTCGTGATTTGTAGTAAATGTAATGGAAAGTCCATTTCTGGTATTATTCCCCACAGTTCCTGCTGCCCTACACAATAAAACACCTTCTAGTAGATAATACAACATGATTTAAAGATCCACATTATACTCTGTAGGTTTTACTCTGTAGGATTGTCGTCCTTATGTTAAATATATGATCTCATGTACCTCTGTTACTTCTAAATCCAGCTTGTGTTATGTTGCTATTTTCTTCCATTTTCTTATACAGTCTTACAATAACTATCTTTAGTCAGATTTTACTTGTGTGGCTAATCAATGCCACTGTTCTATAGTTAGTATGTAATTTGCTGTCTACTTTTTTAAATATAGGAATAAATATGTATTTTGCCCATTACCCATCAGCACACTTTACTAAATGTCATAATCAAATGTCATGTCATAATTAAATGTCATGTCATAATTAAATAGCATATCCTTTGCAGAACACAGCTCTGCTCATCATAGACCATCTGAAAGATTTGATCTTTAGTCAGTTATCTCTCCTCCTCCATCGCATTGTTCAAATTTTCTGAAATGCAATACTATCACCATTGTCTTGACCGTCCCCTGGCCCGTCTTTCATATGTCCTACATTAACTCATATGATGCGGCAAGTCACCTGACAAACCATTAGAGCGGTACAAAATCTCCGACAAACCACCTCATGTGTCCAAATGTTTTACTTGTAAGCAATTGTTTGTCCAGGATGAACTATTGTTTGTCCAGGATGAATTACTGTTTGTCCAGGATGAACTATTGTTTGTCCAGGATGAACTATTGTTTGTCCAGGATGAACTATTGTTTGTCCAGGATGTACTAAGAGTATTTCCGTAGCACTTTTGTTCTGGAAGTCTTGGATGTTCTGATTTACTGCTTGCGTAGTGGTCCATGATTCCTATCCATATATTGCTATTGTAAAGATGCACGTCCTCTCAAATTTTACTTTTGTTTAATGTAGATTGTTTGTTTATTGTTAAATTATCAAATGTATAATTTGTAAATAATGGCATAAAATCCAGTGGAGTTTTTTGTGTGTGGTTATGTAAGGTATTAAAGCCTCTTTAACTTAAGCCGAGGCACGTCCTTTTCAAACTAAGGCTGAGTCTTTTATTTGTTATATCACAGCTTGAAGGCCAACAAACATTAAAAATAAGAATTAATTCCTTTCGGAGACTCCAAGTTAATGATTACTTAGGGAAGAAAGTAACTCCAGGAGACCATCTTTATTCAGCAGACACGCACGCAGAGTCAACATGCTTAGAGGCCATGTTGACCTAGAAAGAACTAATGAGGACATACTGTAGTACATTGGATCGAGAGATAATCGTCCAACTGTCCCTAACGTGATCATGATTTATGTGTTATTGTTAATCATTTGTAAACATCAAATAGGTCACACTACATAAACAAGGGCAAATCGTTTAAATGTACAATCACACCAAGCTACAACTGACAGAAAATATAGTCTACAAATCAGATGATAAATGTAGTGAGAAAAGCAAGTGTAATCAAGTTGGAAGCAGAGTTGTGTTGGTAAGTCTGGGGTTCAATTCCGCGGGCTGGTATAAAAGCCACAGGTTCTCCAGATTTACGGTATTCGTGGCACCGAACCGAAGGGTTACGATGCCCATGGCACCGAGCCGAAGATCTGAAAGTTCAAGTGCTTCTGGTACATGACATTTTAACATCTCAGTTATATGTACTATGATGGATTGAATAATTGAAAGGACCATCATCGTTGCACTTTGGTGATTAACCATGTGTACTCCGATCTCTTTCTTACACAGGAACATCTCAGCAGCAGTGCACAAACTCTATAGCGCCGGCGAGAGTCCCCGATGCAATTTTGAAAATGGTGAGAAATTGGTAGGAATTTTATAACTACTAAAGATCTTTCTTAGCAAGCCCTTGGCGACGGATTTCTAATTTAATATTTCCGATTTTACACCGCCAAGGTATCTTTTACGTACTCAACTTGAACTCGGCGCCTATGTTTATTTGTCCATCTCCGATAGGACTAGCAACTCAATCTCACCTACAATTAAAAAATGATCACTAGAAAAAAAGGTCTCATCGCACAACACGGGAAAGGCACCGATGACTTTTGAAGCGAATGCGAAGTCAATACCTCAACTTCATAGAGGTTTCCACAGGGAGTACAAATATTGTTACTAAAACTTCAAACTCCATTGCTCGGAAATGATGTTTGTGAGGCTAGACCTTCTCAGCGACTCCAACCAAGGTGTCCAATCCCAACCTGCTTCAATCTCCCAGAGTCTACTCAGTGAGTCACTAAGAAAACATGCATGGATAAAAGACTTGACTCCAGCCAGACCATCGCATTAGTTACTGCCATGATATGCAAAGAGTGAGACTACTTGTAGTCAAGGGAGACAAAACTACCATTCTTCTTTTACATCACCCCATCTAATTTGAGCAGTGAAAGCTCAGCGCGTGCCGAACTACTGACACATCTGTATAAATGATGACATCGTTCTCATAAATAAATACCTGAACTTCTGCCTCTACGACCAGTGGGTTTTCTTATCTCTATTCTCTATCAAGTCTGACAACATACTGATAATGATGTACTGAATCTTGCTAGCACATTTGTATCCATTTTTACCCAGGTCTAATGTCTTCAAATGAACATTACCAGTTGAATACAGTGTGGCCCATCCAAGATTTCCTCTTGTTTATATATTTTCCTTGTCTCTCTTATGCCCATAGCAGCGGATGTTGTTTGTCAGCATTGACTAGAAGGCAGGCCCGTGCACGGCACATCCTTGTTATGTCTTCCATAGTAGGATATGAAAAGAAGGCACTGCATCGTCCTGCACAAAGTACCTTTAGTACACCCTAGTATGATGCGCATAGTCTCATTATGTATTCTTTCTAGCCGAAATGTGGGAGTGAATGGGGAAGAATAACAGCTACAAGAGAAGTGCAGAGAGCAAATTAAGCCTTTATGTATTGCTTTCGTGGATCTGACAATGGCATTTGACACAGACAGCAGGCCAAGTCTTTATAAATTACTGAAGCATATTGGGTGTCCCCAAAGCTGCTCCAATTGATTGTCTTCTTCCATGAGGGCATGAAAGCCAGCATAGTCAATGGCAGCACATCTGATAGTTTCTGAGGTTAAGAGAGAGTCAGCAGGGCTGTGTCCTTGCCCCATCTCTTTGCATCTTCTTTGCAGTCCTTTTGAACCACGCATTAGGGGACGCAGATGGTGATGTTTTCATACGCACTAGATCTGATGGTTCACTATTTTAACTTGGCTCGCTTAAGAGCCAAGACAAAAACGACAGAAATTCTTCTCAAGGACCTCCTTTTCGCTGACGATGCTGCCTTAGTCGCCCACAGTGAGACTATACTGCAATGCCTAATCAATAATTTGTCAAAGGCATGCGACCTATTTTCTCTGACTATAAGTATCTCCAAAACAGTTTTGTGTCAGGGAGGTAACACAACAACTATCACTTTAAATGGTAACCATCTAACACCAGTTCAAAAATTCTGCTTTCTTTGGTCCATGGTCACTGCCAGCCTTCTCTTGATGAAGAAATCAACGCTCGTATAGGGAGTGCGGCTACTACATTCGGCAAACTATCAATACGGTCGTGGGACAACACAAAACTAATATTGCAGACGACGATTCAAATATATAGAGCCTGTGTAATTAGTTCTTTACTATATGTCTCAGAAACATGGACAGCCTACTCAAGACAGGAGAGGAGACTTAACATCTTTCACCTTCGATGTCTCCGCAAGATTATGAACATCAGGTGGTACGACAAGATAACCAACTCTGATGTACTGCAACGTGCAAACCTGCCTTCCATCATGGGCATGCTCAGCAGTAGACGACTAAGATCGTTGGTGCATGTGAGAAGAATGGAAACTTGTAGCATACCAAAACAAATGTTGTTCTGTGAACTTTCGAAGAGGAAGAGGCACCAGGGCAGACCACTGCTCAGATATAAAGATTGCAAGGTCTCAATGAAAAACTTTTCTATAGGTCCCAGCACATGGGAAAACTAGCTGATGACAAGAGTTGTGTGGAAAGCCATAATGCGCAAGTGCGCAGAGTCTTTTGAGAAGAGACTTATGTATGAGCTGAACGACGAGAGAAAGGCGAAAACTCAGAAGTTGTCACAGAAAAACACTTGCCAATTGACCGTCTGTAAAGACGAAAAAGGCCATATATATATATTTATGTGGAAGACGGTAAGCCAGATATAAGATGACAGATATAGAAACTGAATATCTGGTTAATTAATAAAGCTGATGTCACTGTATGACAGGAAGACCAATAGGTGTTCAGTTTGTTTGTGAAGGTGGCAAAATGTCGTGTTAACATACTCGACACATTCAATCCACAATAAGCACAATATTTCTGAAGCTGCCGTGTTGACAGAAGCATACTGATGGTCCCCGTAGAACCTTGGTATAGACAAATCCCATACATCATCGCAAGGGATTATGCTCTCATGCAATGTTTGATGTCAAATTCTCTGTCTCGTTATTTCATATACAATTTTTCAATGAGGAAGGAACACAGATTATACAACCAAATTGAGTTAAAATGAGGAAGGAATACAGAGATTTCACTAAGGATATTCCCAATATTCCAATGAGGAAGGAATACAGAGATGCCACTAATGATATTCCCAATATTCCAATAAAGTAGAAATATATATATCAGTTGAATAGGGAAGTAAAACTCGGAAGGGCGAAAGTTAACGGATAACACTAATGAGTTTAGCTATAACAACAGCAATGTCTCAGTTACTATAATAGTATAGTAAGACTATTGGTGAGAAAGATCTTTCGTCAACCAGGACATATATCACAGGAACCGTTCAACCATCTCCTTGGTATCATGAACAGCTAACAACCAACCATACATTTATGCATGGTTTATCACAGGTGAGATCCAGTTTCTAGTCCTATCGGAGACGGACGATAAAACGTAGGCCCCGTGTTCAATTTTGGGCACGTAAAAGAACCCTTGGCAACTCAAAATCGAGAAGAGCAGACTAGAAAGCCGCTGCCCGGGAAAAATTCATTAGGTAAGATTAAAAATAAAATTCCTACTAAATATCTTCATCATCTTCCAAATTACATCGGGGGCCCTCGCCGGTGCTAAGAAGTTCGTGCACTGCAGCTGAGATCTTTCTGTGTACGAAAGAGATCTGAGCACACATGGTTACTCACCGAAGTGCAATAATGATGGTCCTATCAAATCAATCAATTCTGTCGTACAAAGATCAGGAAGGTAGCAGCTCATTTTGTCAGCTCAAAAACCGACACGCCCCCACACAACAACTAGGTAATGTGAAGTGACATGAAACATGAAGAATAAATTGATACATAAATCATTCAGACTTTTATTTTTTACCAAAGCTTTTTTAGTTGGGTTCTGGGGAGGGTGAAAAAAAGGAGGAGGGGTGTGTGTGTTAATGTGGTTGCGTGTCATATATGTCTGAATGCGACACTTGCCTGAGATATGAAATTTGTCTCAAGATAAATCTAATCTTCGCTAGATTTAGATAAACAACATCTTACAACCTGCTTGTCTCACACAGTCTGTAGCTCAAGCGGTAGTGAAGTCGATCACAAACCCAAGCGTACCTGGTTCAAACCTGGTGGGCATATTTGGAAGCAAATTCGTTTCCGTGGGATTTTTATAAAGGTAAAAATAGACCTCACCGTTCAGAAAGCAATGACAAACTACTGGACGTATAAGAGCTGCCTAGAAAATCAACGACACGTTTACTGTGGTTGATGGCTAAGTCCTGTAAGGATATGCCACGATTTTCATTTCACCCACCACTACATGGATCCGTTAGTAACGAGTATGGCCGAGAAAGAAATTACTCGTTACTTGA
Organism: Arion vulgaris; assembly: GCA_020796225.1. Taxonomy (NCBI): domain Eukaryota; kingdom Metazoa; phylum Mollusca; class Gastropoda; order Stylommatophora; family Arionidae; genus Arion; species Arion vulgaris. Next base: position 40,606,084 of record CM036768.1, read on the forward strand.
CAACTGCTAGTCAAATGACCATTATTTGTTCTGTTATGCTAAATGGTAGTAATAGAAATAAAATCCACACGCAGACTGTAAATCATTGCCCCAAGCAATAGAAATAAAACAAATAGAAATTGCCTACTTCGGATTGCATTCTGGAACACCAGAACAACGTGTTCAGGTAGTTCCACTGACCTCAACAATCACAAGAAAAAAACAATAACAGACGTGAGAAGAACAGATATAATTGATGCGTCTTGTCATCGATATATCAATGGCCGTAAGAAAGGTGCCCCCGTCCCGAGAACTAGTTGTCAATAAATCGTTCAGTCTATACAGCAGGAAGTTAATGTTAGTCACGACTAAAGATAATAATAATACATACATACAATCACGTATGTGGAGAAAAATGGTTGAATGTTTGATCAGAGAAACATACTAGACCATGAACTAGATTATGTACTGTCATTATTGATATCCAATCTTGTCAAGATCTTGTTTGAAGTCACTCCAGAGTTGTTACTTCTGTATTTTCTTTATGGTTTACTGTTCAGCAAATATCATTATTGTGTACACATGGAGTTCCAGATCTTGCGCGTGCGTGCATGCGTGTGAATGCGTCAGTGTGATTGATACATATATGTATGTGTGTGTATAAGTGTGAAAAAGTCAATGTGTGGTGATAGATTGTGTGTACACATGGAGCTCCAGATCTCGTGTGTGTGTGTGTATGTGTGAATGCGTCAGTGTGATTGATACATATATGTATGTGTGTGTGCGCGCGCGCAGTGTCAGAGAGAGATAGGGAGAGTGAATGTGTCGCTGTATGATAGATAAATTCGTGTATGTATGAATGCGTCGCTGTGTGATAGATAAATGCGTGTATGTATGAATGCGTCGCTGTGTGCGAGATACGTGTTTTATGTATGTATGTATGTGTATGTGTTAATGAGCTACTGTGTGAAGAAGAGATCTAGGTGTGTGAAGCAGAGATTTAGGTGTGTGAGTGAATGTAACAATGTGTGAAGCAGAGATCTAAGTGTGTAAGTGAATGTAACAATGTGTGAAGCAGAGATCTAGGTGTGTGAGTGAATGTATCGCTGTGTGAAGCAGAGATCTAAGTGTGTGAGTGAATGTAACAATGTGTGAAGCAGAGATCTAAGTGTGTGAGTGAATTATCGCTGTGAAGCAGAGATCTAAGTGTGTGAGTGAATGTATCGCTGTGTGAAGCAGAGATCTAAGTGTGTGAGTGAATGTATCGCTGTGTGAAGCAGAGATCTAGGTGTGTGAGTGAATGTATCGCTGTGTGAAGCAGAGATCTAAGTGTGTGAGTAATGTATCGCTGTGTGAAGCAGAGATCTAGGTGTGTAGGAATGTAACAATGTGTAACAGAGAATCTAAGTGTGTGAGTGAATGAGTAACTGCGTGACAGAGAGATCTAGTGTGGAATGTGAATGTATCGCATGTAGAAGCAGAGATCTAAGTGTGTGAGTGAATGTATCGCTGTGTGAAGCAGAGATCTAAGTGTGTGAGTAATGTATCGCTGTGTGAAGCAGAGATCAGTGTGAGTGAGATTATCGCTGTGTGAAGCAGAGATCTAGTGTGTGAGTGAATGTATCGGGGTGAAGTGAAGATCAGTGTGGTGAGTGAATGTAACAATGTGGAAGCAGATCTAAGTGTGTGAGTGAATGAGTAACTGCGTGAGGAGATCTAATGTGTGTGAGTGAATGTCGCTGTGTGAAAGCAGAGATCTAAGTGTGTGAGTGAATGTATCGCTGTGTGAAGCAGAGATCTAAGTGTGTGAGTGAATGTATCGCTGTGTGAAGCAGAGATTTAGGTGTGTGAGTGAATGTATCGCTGTGTGAAGCAGAGATCTAGGTGTGTGAGTGAATGTATCGCTGTGTGAAGCAGAGATCTAGGTGTGTGAGTGAATGTATCGCTGTGTGAAGCAGAGATCTAAGTGTGTGAGTGAATGAGTAACTGTGTGAAGCAGAGATCTAAGTGTGTGAGTGAATGAGTAACTGTGTGAAGCAGAGATCTAAGTGTGTGAGTGAATGTAACAATGTGTGAAGCAGAGATCTAAGTGTGTGAGTGAATGTAACAATGTGTGAACAGAGATCTAAGTGTGTAAGTGAATGTAAAATGTGTGAAGCAGAGATCTAGTGTGTGAGTGAATGAAATAATGTGTGAAGCAGAGATCTAAGTGTGTGAGTGAATGAGTAACTGTGTGAAGCAGAGATCTAGGTGTGTGAGTGAATGAGTAACTGTGTGAAGCAGAGATCTAGGTGTGTGAGTGAATGTAACAATGTGTGAAGCAGAGATCTAAGTGTGTAAGTGAATGAGTAACTGTGTGAAGCAGAGATCTAAGTGTGTGAGTGAATGAGTGAACTGTGTGAAGCAGAGATCTAGGTGTGTGAGTGAATGAGTGAACTGTGTGAAGCAGAGATCTAAGTGTGTGAGTGAATGAGTAACTGTGTGAAGCAGAGATCTAGGTGTGTGAGTGAATGAGCAACTGTGTGAAGCAGAGATCTAAGTGTGTGAGTGAATGAGTAACTGTGTGAAGCAGAGATCTAAGTGTGTGAGTGAATGTATCGCTGTGTGAAGCAGAGATCTAGGTGTGTGAGTGAATGTAACAATGTGTGAAGCAGAGATCTAAGTGTGTGTATGAAAGTGAGTGAGTCACTGTGTGATAAAGAGATCTTGGTGTGTATGTGAGAGAAAACAACAATAGACAAGAAGAGTAACTATCTAATGAGTCATGATGTGTGTAAGACAAAAGCTGTATGTGAGGTGTATGTAAGATGTGTGTAAGACAAAAGCTGTATGTGAGGTGTATGCAAGATGTGTGTAAGACAAAAGATGTATGTGAGATGTATGTAAGATGATGTGTGTAAGACGTGAGATGTATGTAAGATGATGTATGTAAGATGATGTGTGTAAGACAAAAGCTGTATGTGAGATGTGTGTAAGATGATGTGTGTAAGACAGAAGCTGTATGTGAGGTGTGTGCAAGATGATGTGTGTAAAACAAGAGATGTACGTGAGAAGATGTGTCACACAAGATATGTGAGAGCAATGAGATTATGTGATATTGAATGGCGTCTATGTAATGTGTGTATGAAGGGACACACTTGTATGAAGGGACACACAAGTTTACCGGTATGAATGTGTGTGTGAGTTACAAACGATGTACGTGTGTGTCAGTGTATCACATATTATATGTGAATGACACAAGTTGTATGTAGATGCATGTTACGGGATGGGCTATCGTAAGTGTGTATGTAAAGAATATAAAGGGACATACTTGGAAGGGAACAAAAGGCATGTGGGTGTTGATATGATCTGGTTAAACTACTGTTTTGTTTCGCTACTGTGTTGGCAACGACAACGGTCAAGGCCGAAGCGTGTAGTAGTCATGACTGTTTATGCTAATTTACCTATTGGGTGTGATCCCCAACTTTCGTGCGCTATGATTAGTGATTCACGCTTTATGTAGCCTTGCCAAGTACGAGGTTTTCCCGTCCAAATCTGCTAGTTGCGAATCAGATATGCATGAATAGTAGCTGGTTGCGGTATTATGAGTTAGTTTATATTCATTTGATAGTTTTGAACTGCCGCGGTTTCTCAGCTCACTGGGCCCTCATGTCGACTTGTCTTTGTAATCTTTTAATCAAAGATGAAATATGGAAACACGAAGAAAACAGTTTTCACTGTCTCTCTGTGGTGTTTCGTACATGACAGTCGTCTAATAAGCAGCGTTCTGGAATCTGCTGTTTGATAAAGACAATTTTGGTAAAACAAAATCACTATGTCTTGTTTTTGTACTTTGTAAAACTAGCTTACTTCTCTTGTTTTTGTACTTTGTAAAACTAGCTTACTTCTCTTGTTTTTGTACTTTGTAAAACTAGCTTACTTCTCTTGTTTTTGTACTTTGTAAAACTAGCTTACTTCTCTTGTTTTTGTACTTTGTAAAACTAGCTTACTTCTCTTGTTTTTGTACTTTGTAAAACTAGCTTACTTCTCTTGTTTTTGTACTTTGTAAAACTAGTTTACTTTGTTTGACTTTGTAAAACTAGCTTACTTCTCTTGTTTTTGTACTTGTAAAACTAGTTACTTCTCTTGTTTTTGTACTTTGTAAAACTAGCTTACTTTGTTTGTACTTTGTAAAACTAGTTTACTTCTCTTGTTTTTGTACTTTGTAAAACTAGCTTACTTCTCTTGTTTTTGTACTCTGTAAAACTAGCTTACTTCTCTTGTTTTTGTACTTTGTAAACTAGTTTTTGTACTTTGCAAAACTAGCTTACTTCTCTTGTTTTTTTACTTTGTAAAAACTAGCTTACTTCTCTTGTTTTTGTACTTTGTAAAACTAGCTTACTTCGTGTAAAGAAGAAAATAAAGTCTGACCACGTGCGACACGACTGACTCGACCCACTTAATTAACACATCACGAACGAGCAACATAATTATTTTCGTTCCGGGTCATGTGGGCGTGAAGCGCAATGAGCGAGCAGATCGGCTGGTTGATACAGAGCAGTGATCGTTGAAGGACGGGCAATAGACATGTTAGATATCATCACTGTCAGAAGAGAAGCTGATCGAATCGGTAATTTTGTGTGTATAGACACACGAATCGGCATCGTTATCTATAGTGACGGAGATAAGACTGAAACAGGAAACTGCCCGACACGAACACTTTGCTAAATGTACACAACGTTTGATTAATCAACACAGAACTGGGAAAGACCATTCACATTTCGCTAATGGAAATGTTGAGTAAATCTGAGCACCTCTTGACCTGTCCGGAGTGCAATGATAATGATCATCACTAATGACTGCATGCCGTAGAGATTATAAGAAAATAGAAGCACACACACACAGACTTGCGCGCACAGTTACACACACAGACTTGCGCGCACAGTTGCACACACACAATAAACAGTGCAGTCGTGGCAACATCAAGACACACTTTAATAAGAATCGTGATAGCATAGAAGAGTGTACTTGATACGTAGACGCATAGTCCCATGTGCAAATCTCCAAGTTAAGTAAGAGTGCTTTCTTCCGATCACAACGGTTCTGATGTAGACCATGCCACAACTGGGTACCAGAGAAACACTGGAAATTAATTTAAGTTAAGCTTGATGCTGACCACATCATCCATCATGTGATATTAGTCAAAGAAATATATAAGATTAACACCACATAATAGACCCCATGGTATGAAAACTGATCATTTTTAATCCATTTTTTTAACAAACGCAAGCAGTAATAACACACATGGAAAGAGGAAAAAACAAGAAATCATATAGGAACGGTATCAGGAACAAAAGAGATCAATACAACACATTTAGGGTGACATGACACTCCACGGTACCAGACAAGCAGGAACTAAGTGTTATCGCTGGTGATCAAATCGTATATTTGTTCCAGCTTGTTATAAAATGGTACATATGTAGACTCACTTACCTCATCTTTTCTAATGATCTAGTGGTGCGTAGGCTGTAGCCCTGTATATACTAAATGTAGTATTTATCCTGTACATATCATTGCACGGCTGGTGGCCAATTACAGGGCTGGTGTGCCCATTGCAGGGCTGGTGTCCCTATTGCAGGGCTGGTGTGCATGTGGATTTCCTACCAACAACAGAAAAGGGGCCATAATCGAATTGTCTTAGCACTAGAGGACGAGCGAGATTTATGTACAATCTTAATGGTACAGCAGTCAATGTAGGGTTCATTGTACTCATTCCCCGCCTCCAGATTACAAGCTGGTCGTGCCAAGTTGTACTATACTTTAGACATGTATTCAAATGTTGAAGGCAAGAGAATCTTCACGTCTTCAGTCCAAACACAATTAAGATAGGTGCCAAGACATCAGAAAATTACATATATTGCAAGTAGGACCCAGCACTTTTCAGTACCAAGAAAATGACTGTAATTGGAAAGGGAGGAGCAATATAAAAAACGCTGTTAGAATTGAAACGATTTATTTACAAGATAATTAACGCATGTTAACAAAACAACAAAGGTCAAAATTGATCAACAGATTACATACATCAACATAACACAAACAAGGCTACACAGGAAACCAATATTGCTCATACAATTATTGTTAAAACTGGGTTGCAAGTACGAGGCGATTGAAAGTAATGCCTCCAAGTCCATAACTTTGTTAATATACATAATTTGCAAATGAAACATACATTTTCAGAAAGCTTGAGATGTCCACTACACAATAGAGTAATTATTTTTCGACATAGTCACCTCCACGTTCCACACACACGCCAACGTCGAACTAGTTGTTGCATCCCGTCGAAGAAAAATCTGATGATTTTTCACGAAGCCAGGTACGCACATCTGCTGCCACATCCTCGTCAGAAGCATATCTGTTTCCCTTGAGATGTTCCTGAGCTTTGGGAACAGGAAAAAGTCACAAGGTGCCAAATCGGGGCTATATGGTGGGTGTGCTAAGATGTCGTCAAAATTGAGACGCTCTAATGCTGCCGCTGTTTGTCTACTGGTGTGTGGACGCGCATTGTCATGTTGAAGGACTGCGTGTTTTCCAGGACGAACACGTAGCAGTCTTGCCGTAGTTTCTTCATCGTTTCCACATACCGATCAGAATTGACAGTATTGCAGCGTTCCAAAATTCTGTGTGGATTACGCCTGGCAGTCCCAAAATGGTCATCAAAACTTTTCCCGCTGACGCGACAGTTTTGAATTTTTTTGGAGTGGGTGCGTTTTTGTGCCTGTATTCTATAGACTGGCGCTTGTTTTCAGGGTCGTAATGATGCACCCATGACTTATCGCCAGTGACAATTCGGCAGATAAAGTCATCGCCTTCTCGTTCATATCGTATCAGGTGTTCCTGACACGCCTGATGTCATCAGATTTTTCTTCGACGGGATGCAACAACTAGTTCGACGTTGGCGTGTGTGTGGAACGTGGAGGTGACTATGTCGAAAAATAATTACTCTATTGTGTAGTGGACATCTCAAGCTTTCTGAAAATGTATGTTTCATTTGTAAATTATGTATATTAACAAAGTTATGGACTTGGAGGCATTACTTTTCAATGCGCCCTTGTATGTGCTATTTTTCAAATACACAGAAACTGGAATACATTAAGTGCATGTCAGTATAACATAACCAATAAGGGCGAGTCAAATATTTGTATGAGTCGAACATGTATAGATTGTTATTTCTCGAAATCGTGGGGACAAAATAAGAGAACACAAATGTCACAGAAAATATGAGCAGACAGCAACTATGCAGTATAGAACTTAGAATAAACATGATCAAAAACGTTGGTTTTTCGAATGATTGTGTGACCGTCTATTTTGACATTTGGTGTTTCAGACTTTACAATGTAGTTGTTTAGGGAGAACCATGATAGCACAGCTTTGGTGTGGTTTATCGTTGCACCAGAGACATCGCACCAGGCCATGATGCGGTCTAGCTCCTCCTGTAGCTTATTAGCAATTTCCTCCCTGTTTCTTCCCTGTCTGTACACCATGATGTCGTCTGCAAATGACATTGTCCTTCCCTTACCAGATAGTTGCTGATGTGTAATCATTATGGTGAATACGTTGAATAGTACTGGAGATAGTGGGGATCCTTGTGGTAGGCTTGGTGAAATTGTTGTTGGCTAAGAGTACCAATTACCACACTTGAGTGCCACTTTTCTCTCGAACAAGGCCCTTGCAATCCATCTGTTTTCCTCTTTCATACGCCCGCTGCTAATTCAGGCGGAAAGTCATGACGCCTGGTATTGAGCTTCTAACTGATTTTTGCGTGGGCCTATAATACCATTTTACACGCATCCCTCAACCATATGGACAACCTCGCCGACATCCGCGGTACTTGAAGCTTGGATCCTTCAAGTGTGATCGCTGCAGGAGACCTAATATCCGTGTAACTCTTTCTCGGACACAGTTAGTTTAGTGAAGGCATATCGGGTGCCTTCTCTAACGGCTTTCCTGCCTTTGGTGAGCTCGTTCCATGCACAACGTAAGATAACCGCTCTGTAATGATCTTTTAGTACCGTAAATTTGGGCGTAGATCTACGCCAAAGAGCATTAGCTTACATGCGCTGACTGGGTGAGGTCGCTAAGATAAAGACCCGAACAATCTCGACCCTTCTAGGACTAGTCACAGGAAGTATCACCTTTCATGTTTTGCTTTATCAAACAAACGATCATATGTTGGCGGTATGCTTAGTCTTTATGTGATCACATGTTGGTGGTATGCTTAGCCTTTATGTGATCATATGTTGGTGGTATGCTTAGCCTTTATGTGATCATATGTTGGCAGTATGCTTAGTCTTTATGTGATCATATGCTGGTGGTATGCTTAGCCTTTATGTGATCATATGTTGGTGGTATGCTTAGCCTTTATGTGATCATATGTTGGTGGTATGCTTAGCCTTTATGTGATCATATGTTGGCAGTATGCTTAGTCTTTATGTGATCACATGTTGGTGGTATGCTTAGCCTTCATGTGATCATATGTTGGTGGTATGCTTAGTCTTTATGTGATCATATGTTGGCGGTATGCTTATGCTTTATGTGATCATATGTTGGCGGTATGCTTAGTCTTTATGTGATCATATGTTGGCGGTATGCTTAGCCTTTATGTGATCATATGTTGGGTATGCTTAGTCTTTATGTGATCATATGTTGGCGTATGTAGTCTTTATGTGATCATAGTTAGGTTTGTACGTATTTGTGATCACATGTGGGGTATGCTTAGCCTTTATGTGATCATATGTTGTAGTGGTATCTTAGCCTTTATGTGATCATATGTTGGCAGTATGCTTAGTCTTTATGTGATCATATGCTGGTGGTATGCTTAGCCTTTATGTGATCATATGTTGGTGGTATGCTTAGCCTTTATGTGATCATATGTTGGGTATGCTTAGCTTTATGTGATCATATGTTGGCAGTATGCTTAGTCTTTATGTGATCACATGTTGGTGGTATGCTTAGCCTTCATGTGATCATATGTTGGTGGTATGCTTAGTCTTTATGTGATCATATGTTGGCGGTATGCTTATGCTTTATGTGATCATATGTTGGCGGTATGCTTAGTCTTTATGTGATCATATGTTGGCGGTATGCTTAGCCTTTATGTGATCATATGTTGGCGGTATGCTTAGTCTTTATGTGATCATATGTTGGCGGTATGCTTAGTCTTTATGTGATCATATGTTAGCGGTATGCTTAGTCTTTATGTGATCATATGTTGGCGGTATGCTTAGTCTTTATGTGATCTTAGACATGGCGTTTGGGCGTCATCTGTGCAGGATGATCGGCGTCCGAAAAATATTGCGCTTAGTCAATGCTTAGGTTTGTACCAGTCAAGCTTTTGCATTATCGGCCATACTTTTTTTAATCCACGGTGAGTTTGTTCTGAGTAGGAGTATTCTCAGCCGCTTCGGGGCGCGTGTCGTTACTTGGCAATTTGCAAGGGTTTTACCCTGTATTTTCCCTGTCTCCGGGAAACACTGGTCTAGGGCTGCGCACAGATATTCTAGAGGGTCGTTTCAATCGGCGCTAGCAACGCAACTGAAATTTTGCGCTCGCCGTCATCACCTGCCTCAGTTCTTTCGGGGATGTTAGTTATTGCAACAGTACCCTGCCCGGTTGTCCCAGGGAGGGCAGTTTCATTAGGCACTAAAAACGCAACTTTTATGATTTGCACTTGTCCAACCATACCCACCTCAGTTCTTCTGGGGATGTTAGTTGTTTTGGCAACCGTACCCTGTCCGGTTGTCCCAGGGAGGGCAGTTTCGTTAGGCACTGAACGCAACTTTAGAATTTGCTCTCGGTCAACTTTACCCAATTGTTTTCTCTGTGCGTGGCCTCATGTATGGGGTTTGCCTCATACCTTCCCATGTAGCGACACAGTGCTGCGTTGCCGTGTCTCCGAGATACTTGCCAACACTTTTGATTCGTTGTGCATCTTTCTTATTGATTCTAGCCCCACAGCTGGCAATTTGCTTGCGACCCTTTACTCCAGGGGAGTTGGCCCTCTTTTCCAATTAGGATGCACCTCTCATTCCTTCGTGTGCAGCCTTTCCCATCGGACGGGAAGTTGCTACTTGTGGTAGACCATTGTGTTGACATTTGCCGACACATTTACCGTACATTTCCTGTTTCGGACCTGTCCTGACACGTAGTTTAACTTATGCACAGGGCTCCGAATTTCGCCCCATATAGGCCCACGTCTCTGTCCTGGGATACACCTCTCATCCCTACATGTTCGTCTGTACGCCTTAAACATTGGCCGGGAGGCTGATAGTTGTGGTGCGACCGTTGTGTGCTCATTTTCCGTGCCACTAGACTGCCCTGACACGCAGATTGACTTGGGCGCAGGTCTCCAAGTTCCGCCACATGCACCTCGCATCCCTTTAATTCTGTCATTTACTCCGGGGAAGTTAGCATTCGTTTGCAGACGACTCGTACACTGCTGTTTTTTACCAACTCGGACAAAATTGTATCGTTCATTCGGCCATGAGATGTGTGCATTTTGTTCGTAATTTTGTGGACCTGCTTTCCTCTTCCGTGCTTGCACTGCTACCAGTAGCTCTCCTTCGATCCCTGTACCCACTTGGCTAGACCGGAACCAACGTATGTTACCAGGGTCACCACGTGGAGGTGGGGCACAGGGTCTTTAGTGCCGAACCACTAATCCTGGCGCAGCCCCCATGCGCCGTTGACCGCAAGCAATCTATCTTATGAGCAATGTATCGATATTGAGTAGCGTGAGCATGTGTATAAGGTAAGTGATTGGAACTTTGTTATAAGCATCCTCGAGATCAAGTACAACCACGCATGTCTCCAACCCAGCCTGATAACCTTCAATTTTTAAGTACTATGTTTAATAACTCATTATTATACTCATTTTCTTACGTTGATTAAGAAAAAATAGATTTGTGTATGTATGTATGTGTGTGTGGAGTCCTTTTCCAAAATTAATTTTGCTTAAATTAGTGTCTAGTAGTGTTCGATACTTTTCGGGGGCCGATCAAAATTGTTTGGCAGGCTAGTTTTGGCCCGCAGGCCATAGGTTGCCCACTTTTGTGTTAAATGGTAGGTAAGGTTAGTCCTTGCTAACTTTGATAGTGACGAAGCTAATCATGACAATGACGAAGGAAACTATGACGGCGACAAAGCAACTTATGCTTACCTACGGCACACATATGTGGACTTAATGTATTCATGGCACTTGACATAGACATTACGTCACAGTACATGGGTACAATATCTCACAAGAAACCGGTATAGATTTACACAGTTTCACGATAGCTACTATTCAATTTGTGATACATCTTTTCCTTAATTATCATCATCATTAGTAGTTTTCATCGCGCCCACGAATGCATAAGGTAGAGTCAAAATGTCCACTCAATTCGATCGTGTGCCCTTCTTTCCCTCTCTCTCAATGTTGTATGCATAGTTCTAGGCTTTCTGTGCTACAACATTTGTTATACACACTCTAACCTACTAACAACATATTATTAAAGGCTCTTGGGTTAAACGTTGTTGTGTATTATTATTGTTTTTGTATTTCGTCAAACTAAAGCACTTTGTTTTTACGTGTTTCCTCATTATTATTATTATTATTATAGCTTACATTTAGTAAAAGTTGTATTAGTCTTAGCAACACAAACTACATGATTAATTTAGACTGACGTTAACAAACACTATTATTTTACATGATTAATTTAGACTGACATTAACAAACACTATTATTTTACATGATTAATTTAGACTGACGTTAACAAACACTATTATTTTACATGATTAATTTAGACTGACGTTAATTAACAAACACTATTATTTTACACGGTTCAAACTCGTTAATAAATGTTTAATTAATAAAAGTACTACTATTCTAAAAGTACTGCTATCAGTGCCAAACATGGCTCCTGACTAAGACACAAGAAAGATTACAACATGTGAAATGAGATGTCTACGAAAAGCTGTCAACGTTACAAGGAGAGATAGAGTGAGAAACGAGAATATCAGAAGCATCGTTGGTACTATACAATGCATACAGTACATCGAGAAGCAAAGAATCAAGTGGTTCGGCCATCTAATGAGAATGGAACCACATTTACTACCATCACATGCCTACAATAATCGTCGCTCAGGGAGCAGAGCACGTGGCAGGCCAAGAACACGATGGATAGATAACATCTCAGAGTCCCTGCGAAAGCATGGACTGACAACGTCAAGCGCAACACACCTGGCACAAGATAGAAAACTAACTCTCCCACGGCGCTTCACGGCAAATGTGGTTAAGATAAGATAAGACTACTATTCTAAAGAGGACAAATTTGATAACGAATTTGATAAAAGTATGATAATTCTAAGCTTTGAGTTTGTGTGGCGAAGACAAGTAGTTGATCAAATCGTTTGTCTTACGTTTCAAAGGTTGCGGGTTTGAATCTGAACCGCGTCATTCGGTTCACGAATGCATTTATCCCATAGACTCCTAGATCTGAACCGCGTCGTTCGGTTCACGAATGCATTTATCCCATAGACTCCTAGATCTGAACCGCGTCGTTCGGTTCACGAATGCATTTATTCCATAGACTCCTAGATCTGAACCGCGTCGTTCGGTTCACGAATGCATTTATTCCATAGACTCCTCCTAGATCTGAACCGCGTCGTTCGGTTCACGAATGCATTTATCCCATAGACTCCTAGATCTGAACCGCGTCGTTCGGTTCACGAATGCATTTATTCCATAGACTCCTAGATCTGAACCGCGTCGTTCGGTTCACGAATGCATTTATCCCATAGACTCCTAGATCTGAACCGCGTCGTTCGGTTCACGAATGCATTTATTCCATAGACTCCTAGATCTGAACCGCGTCGTTCGGTTCACGAATGCATTTATTCCATAGACTCCTCCTAGATCTGAACCGCGTCGTTCGGTTCACGAATGCATTTATCCCATAGACTCCTAGATCTGAACCGCGTCGTTCGGTTCACGAATGCATTATTCCATAGACTCCCTAGATCTGAACCGCGTCGTTCGTTCAAATCATATCCATAGACTCCTCCTAGATCTGAACCGCGTCGTTCGGTTCACGAATGCATTTATTCCATAGACTCCTAGATCTGAACCGCGTCGTTCGGTTCACGAATGCATTTATTCCATAGACTCCTAGATCTGAACCGCGTCGTTCGGTTCACGAATGCATTTATTCCATAGACTCCTCCTAGATCTGAACCGCGTCGTTCGGTTCACGAATGCATTTATTCCATAGACTCCTAGATCTGAACCGCGTCGTTCGGTTCACGAATGCATTTATTCCATAGACTCCTAGATCTGAACCGTGTCGTTCGGTTCACGAATGCATTTATCCCATAGACTCCTAGATCTGAACCGCGTCGTTCGGTTCACGAATGCATTTATCCCATAGACTCCTAGTATCTGTCCTACACCGCCCTAAAAAGAAATTACAGGTAGTAACGACTCCTGTATTTGCCGAAGCTACGAAGTTCGTGCTTTGTGCAATACTCTCAGTAGGTGACGTGCTATTTCTGAGGAGAGGGAACAGGTGATATTGTGAGAAGTCAGTAAAATTAAGTCAATCTTCCATACTTAGATCATTTCTATAATCAACTATCTCCATTGCTGAATTATTGTATTGTGAATGCATTTGTTCTTATTCTATATGTACATTATATTTTCATGAATCTTCTACATAAGTTGACAGTTCATGAATCTTCTACATAAGTTGACAGTTCATGAATCTTCTACATAAGTTGACAGTTCATGAATCTTCTACATAAGTTGACAGTTCATGAATCGTCCACATAAGTTGACAGTTCATGAATCTTCTACATAAGTTGACAGTTCATGAATCTTCTACATAAGTTGACAGTTCATGAATCTTCTACATAAATTGACAGTTCATGAATCTTCTACATAAGTTGACAGTTCATGAATCTTCTACATAAATTGACAGTTCATGAATCTTCTACATAAGTTGACAGTTCATGAATCTTCTACATGCAAATTGACACATTGCAATTTGTAGTCACTATGATATGAACAAGTCTGCCATTATATTGTGCAGTCACATCACTAATAAACAGCAACTTAAATGTGCAGTCACTATCGTACTAATGCAAACCAAGTCTGCAACATTATATTGTGCAGTCACTATCGTACTAATGCAAACCAAGTCTGCAACATAGCATTATATTGAACAGTCACAATATCGTCACTAATAGCAAACCAAGTCTGCAACATTATATTGTGCAGTCACTATCGTACTAATGAACAGTCTGCAATTATTGCAGTCACTTCGTACTAATGCAACCAAGTCTGCAACATTATATTGTGCAGTCACTATCGTACTAATGCAAACCAAGCCAGCAACATTATATTGTGCAGTCACTATCGTACTAATGCAAACCAAGTCTGCAACATTATATTGTGCAGTCACTATCGTACTAATGCAAACCAAGTCTGCAACATTATATTGTGCAGTCACTATCGTACTAATGCAAACCAAGTCTGCAACATTATATTGTGCAGTCACTATCGTACTAATGCAAACCAAGTCAGCAACATTATATTGTGCAGTCACTATCGTATTAATGCAAACCAAGTCTGCAACATTATATTGTGCAGTCACTATCGTACTAATGCAAACCAAGTCTGCAACATTATATTGTGCAGTCACTATCGTACTAATGCAAACCAAGTCTGCAACATTATATTGTGCAGTCACTATCGTACTAATGCAAACCAAGTCAGCAACATTATATTGTGCAGTCACTATCGTACTAATGCAAACCAAGTCGCAAGAACATTATATTGTGCAGTCACTATCGTACTAATGCAAACCAAGTCTGCAACATTATATTGTGCAGTCACTATCGTACTAATGCAAGCCAAGTCTGCAACATTATATTGTGCAGTCACTATCGTACTAATGCAAACCAAGTCTGCAAGCAACATTATATTGTGCAGTCACTATCGTACTAATGCAAACCAAGTCTGCAACATTATATTGTGCAGTCACTATCGTACTAATGCAAACCAAGTCTGCAAGCAACATTATATTGTGCAGTCACTATCGTACTAATGCAAACCAAGTCTGCAAGCAACATTATATTGTGCAGTCACTATCGTACTAATGCAAACCAAGTCTGCAACATTATATTGTGCAGTCACTATCGTACTAATGCAAACCAAGTCAGCAACATTATATTGTGCAGTCACTATCGTACTAATGCAAACCAAGTCAACAACATTATATTATGCAGTCACTATCGTACTAATGCAAACCAAGTCTGCAACATTATATTGTGCAGTCACTATCGTACTAATGCAAACCAAGTCTGCAACATTATATTGTGCAGTCACTATCGTACTAATGCAAACCAAGTCTGCAACATTATATTGTGCAGTCACTATCGTACTAATGCAAACCAAGTCTGCAACATTATATTGTGCAGTCACTATCGTACTAATGCAAACCAAGCCAGCAACATTATATTGTGCAGTCACTATCGTACTAATGCAAACCAAGCCAGCAACATTATATTGTGCAGTCACTATCGTACTAATGCAAACCAAGTCTGCAACATTATATTGTGCAGTCACTATCGTACTAATGTAAACCAAGTCTGCAACATTATATTGTGCAGTCACTATCGTACTAATGTCAAACCAAGTCTGCAACATTATATTGTGCAGTCACTATCGTACTA
This sequence comes from Arion vulgaris, assembly GCA_020796225.1. Taxonomy (NCBI): domain Eukaryota; kingdom Metazoa; phylum Mollusca; class Gastropoda; order Stylommatophora; family Arionidae; genus Arion; species Arion vulgaris. The sequence goes on from CM036768.1 coordinate 40,621,810, forward strand.
ATGCAAACCAAGCCAAGCAACATTATATTGTGATCACTATCGTACTAATGCAACCAAGTCGCAACATTATATTGTGGATTGTTATGAAGAATAATAGAAGGAGAGTTAGAATGAATACATGACATGTAGGTGGGTTTCAGACATGTAGGTGGGTTTCAGACATGTAGGTGGGTTTTAGACATGTAGGTGGGTTTCAGACATGTCAGATGTACCATGGATCACTTTAAATCACACAAAAATGAGAAATTTAAGAAGATAGGGTTTTATCATATTTAATCTACCTAATTGACTGTGTCGTTAACAACAAGTAGCAGTTAATGGTTGCTGGTGAAACAGAATGGCTAGAGTTGCTGGTGAAATAGAATGGCTAGAGTTGCTGGTGAAACAGAATGGTTAGAGTTGTGGTGACTACTAAAGTCGAGGTTTTCATGGCCTATAATGAGCGAAGTCTGCAAGGCATGCTACATGAAGAATTCAATAGTACTTGTATTTAAAGACGACATAGTTCTCAGTTATGTCCTATTTGTCCAGGTCTCCGTGCATACACTTGATGCAAGATAAACACCGTCAAATTATATCTTGTAGTTATATCTGTCGAACAACTCTATTCGCTTAATTCTAAAAAGCATAGATGATCACCTTTTATCCTTCATTGTCTCTTGATATTTGAGACAATATATTCAAAACTTTCTTCACTTCAATATCAAACAGCATTGTTTCTCAGTATGATTTGTTGTGTCTACGATGAGACAGGGTTTGCACACACTACTCTGTTCAAACAGCAAACGAAGAGCTTTTAAAACGGACAAACTGTGTATCTTTATAGACTATCATTAATACTCGAAGATGGAATTAAATTGCACATGTGTATGTCAGTAGGAGCATTGGTTAGGACAACTCTTCAATGGATAGCGGATGGGAAAAGAAAGTCCGATGGAAACGGAGAAAAACGAGGTGGAAAGAGAATTTAAATATTGTGGCCTGACGTGGAAAACAATTAACAGTAAGACGACACAACAGCAGCAATGAACATCTTTTGTGTGCGGTTTATGTGTCATACGGGACGCGAAGAGAGATAGATATATTCTTGTTAACCAGCATTAGTTTCCCTATACGATTCTGTAATGTGGGTGTAAGAACGATTCTGTAATGTGGGTGTAAGAACGATTCTGTAATGTGGGTGTAAGAACGATTCTGTAATGTGTGAAGTTTTTAAGAACGATTCTGTAATGTGGGTGTAAGAACATTGATTCTTGTAATGTGGGTGTAAGAACATTAATTGTTGTCATTATCTAAAACATGTTCATTCATCACTAAAATAGTGAGACCATTATACTGTACGTTGTCTGTATCATCTCTGACATTTGAATGAGATTTTCAATGCACAAGTTAAATATATAATAGGACAGTTTACAACTATGCGATTCTATTTATGTTATATTAAACCACCACGATTCACTGTGAGGCCTACCAAATCAACATGATGTCTGTCTCATCGTCTATTTTTTAACCGGCTGGTTGATCTAAATATATCATGTTTACCGAATGTATTAGATGTGATGGTAAGCCCATTCACTCGAGGACTGCTCCCGCCCAACACACACTGAGAACTGAACACAGATGATAGAAATCAATGAATGGCAAAGAAAATATGAAATTAACCACATGACCGTGGGGAGAGGGGTATGATGACTGCCAGATCAAATAGCAACAATCAGATTTATAATAGAGTAATCTAACCAACGGCAAACACAGATGTATATGTGTCACTTGGTGGCTTGACACAGATGTATGTGTCACTTGGTGGCTTGACACAGATGTATATGTGTCACTTGGTGGCTTGACACAGATGTATGTGTCACTTGGTGGCTTGACACAGATGTATATGTGTCACTTGGTGGCTTGACACAGATGTATATGTGTCACTTGGTGGCTTGAAGAGAAAGATAAACACAGATGTATATGTGTCACTTGGTGGCCTGACACAGATGTATATGTGTCATTTGGGTTTTTTTTTTTTTTTTTTTTTTTCGTCCGCTTTCAACTCAGACGAAGTTCCATCTCTGCTGAAACTGATTTTTGCGTGAAAATCTGTTTTCCAATTTCTTACAATGGCAGCAGCGTGCACATTGTAAATTACTTTACACTGGCAGCCGTGTGCTCAATGTACTCGTAATTAGTATTCCTCGCCATACAGGCAGATTTTCTCCGACTTCAGAGGTACTCACGTTATCGTCCTGAGTAAGACCAAGGAACTCGAACAAATGCCGGACAGTAGGTTCGAACCCGAGCTATGAGGCGTCTCACAGCCAGCAGGCCGAGCTACTATCAACTACTCTAGGCAGTCCCCCTGTCACTTGGTGACTTGAAGAGAAAGACAAACACAGATGTATATGTGTCACTTGGTGGCTTGAAGAGAAAGACAAACACAGATGTATATGTGTCACTTGGTGGCTTGAAGAGAAAGATAAACACAGACGTATATGTGTCACTTGGTGGCTTGAAGAGAAAGATAAACACAGATGTATGTTTCACTTGGTGGCTTGAAGAGAAAGACAAACACAGATGTATATGTGTCACTTGGTGGCTTGAAGAGAAAGACAAACACAAATGTATATGTGTCACTTGGTGGCTTGAAGAGAAAGACAAACACAGATGTATATGTGTCACTTGGTGGCTTGAAGAACACAGTATAAATAAGGGGAAGGTTGTGTGGGAAGGTTGTGTGGGGCGGTTCCGTGTGGCGGTTCAGCACGGCTTTGGTTTAAAATTATCTGATTTAGAAGCAGATCTGATTAACAAGTTGGCTAGCTATAAGTATACTCTCACGTATTAATTTGGAATACTCAAGTAAGAAATGAATTGACCACAAATAAAGGAATCTGAAATAAATGTAAATATACATGTTGAAGAGTGGACTGCAGATCACAGCGTCATGTAGAAATGAATATAGCAAAATGTCTCTGCACAAATATACATGTTGAAGAGCGGACCGCAGATCACAGCTTAATGTAGAAATGAATATAGCAAAATGTCTCTGCACAAATATACATGTTGTAGAGCGGACCACAGATCACAGCTTAATGTAGAAATGAATATAGCAAAATGTCTCTGCACAAATATACATGTTGTAGAGCGGACCACAGATCACATCTTAATGTAAAATGAATATAGCAAAATGTCTCTGGATAAATATACTGAATATAATCATCAAATTGATTCCGAAAAAAATAATATAAATATAATTGTAAGATTGGCTGTTCTGAATATGATCTTGGTATAATGACAAAAATAGCTTTGAGAAATGAAAAAAAGAAAAGTAGAGCACGCGCGACACACAAATACACACACATCATAATATAAGTAGACACATGCTAATTCCTACCAGGTGAAGAAAACGGATGTAATAATATGAGTAAATACTCAGTTGCAGTTGGATGCATAATAAACAAAACGTTAGAACACGTATGATCTAGGTGTGTGGACGAAATGTGGGCAGAAGCAAGACACATTTACACACACACAAAAAGGCAAAATGTTAGGGTCCAATGTAACGCTTTAAAAAATGAAACACAAATTGCGAGAACCGGGGAAGAACTGATGACTTCAAACAAGAAAAGCGTGCATTCCCGCATTACCAATCTTCAGGTTTAAAAAAGAAACAACACACACACAGGAAAGACTGGCCCAGTTATGTCAGCACAACCAATCACATAAGTCATAATAATAACGCTCAAAAGTTTAACACCTGTCTACTAGTCATGTGTGTTTCGGTTATTTTTATGTATTTGTAATTAGTAGTTACTTTTTCAACAAAACGGGTACTTAGTACTCGTTACTTAATCGTTAATTAGTGAAGGTTGGCTGTAGTATGTAACGAACTGATGGCTAGCGAGCATTAAGTTAATCCTAGAGTTAATTTCTACAACTTAATAATTAGATTGACCACTACTACCTTCAAGCAATCCACAGTACAGTTAATAATTAGATTGATCACTACTACCTTTTAACAATCCACAGTACAGTTAATAATTAGATTGACCACTACTACCTTCAAACAATCCACAGTACAGTTAATAATTAGATTGACCACTACTACCTTCAAACAATCCACAGTACAGTTAATAATTAGATTGATCACTACTACCTTCAAACAATCCACAGTACAGTTAATAATTAGATTGATCACTACTACCTTCAAACAATCCACAGTACAGTTAATAATTAGATTGACCACTACTACCTTCAAACAATCCACAGTACAGTTAATAATTAGATTGATCACTACTACCTTCCAACAATCCACAGTACAGTTAATAATTAGATTGATCACTACTACCTTCAAACAATCCACAGTACAGTTAATAATTAGATTGATCACAACTACCTTCCAACAATCCACAGTACAGTTAATAATTAGATTGATCACTACTACCTTCAAACAATCCACAGTACAGTTAATAATTAGATTGATCACTACTACCTTCAAACAATCCACAGTACAGTTAATAATTAGATTGATCACTACTACCTTCAAACAATCCACAGTACAATTAATAATTAGATTGACCACTACTACCTTCCAACAATCCAAGTAAAGAATAATTAGATTGATCACTACTACCTTCCAACAATCCACAGTACAGTTAATAATTAGATTGATCACTACTACCTTCAAACAATCCACAGTACAGTTAATAATTAGATTGACCACTACTACCTTCAAACAATCCACAGTACAGTTAATAATTAGATTGATCACTACTACCTTCAAACAATCCACAGTACAGTTAATAATTAGATTGATCACTACTACCTTCAAACAATCCACAGTACAGTTAATAATTAGATTGATCACTACTACCTTCAAACAATTCACAGTACAGTTAATAATTAGATTGATCACTACTACCTTCAAACAATCCGAAGTAAAGTTAATAATTAGATTGATCACTACTACCTTCAACAATCCAAGTAAAGTTAATAATTAGATTGATCACTACTACCTTCAAACAATCCGAAGTAAAGTTAATAATTAGATTGATCACTACTACCTTCAAACAATCCGAAGTAAAGTTAATAATTAGATTGACCACTACTACCTTCAAGCAATCCGAAGTAAAGTTAATAATTAGATTGACCACTACTACCTTCAAACAATCCGAAGTAAAGGCAATATTCAACGAGATGTTCTACAATCACTATAGAAGTTATATATATAAAATAAAATGATGCAGTTAGAAGGTAATAATAAACAGAAGTTAGTATTAACGTTATACTGTATTTTCTTGACAAACCAACCAGCATTCAACAATGACATAACCGAACAAAATCCAAGAGGAAAACGATGAAGAGGAGCAAGCAGACAGGCTAGCTGCTAGAGCAGTGATCGAGGAAGTAAGAGCAAATAACAGGTCAAGCTGCATCAATGTCATGATAGAGGAGGTTCAATTAGATGACCTTTTTTTTACCGACTGGTATAAATCCGCATATATAGCTAGAATGAAGATAAAACTGAAGCCTTAATCTGACAGAAGTAGCACTTTGCTAATAGGAGATAAACTAGCATAATCGACAGAAGAGCACTAGAGGAGATAAACTGAAGCCTTAATCTGACAGAGAGTAGCACTTTGCTAAGTATGGAGATAAAACTGAAGCCATAATCTGACAGAGTAGCACTTGCTAAGTATGGAGATAAAACTGAAGCCATAATCTGACAGAGAGTAGCACTTTGCTAAGTATGGCGATAAAACTGAAGCCATAATCTGACAGAGAGTAGCACTTTGCTAAGTATGGAGATAAAACTGAAGCCATAATCTGACAGAGAGTAGCACTTTGCTAAGGGTGCAAGACGTTTGATTAATCAGCAGAAAACTGGAGGGGACATTCACTTTACACTGATGAAATTGTTGAGGAAACCTGAACACCTATGGATCTGTAGAGAATGCAATGATGGCGATCCTCACTAATCAGTAATACTTATTAATATCAAGTTAGTAATATAACTACTGGGGTGTATGTAGCTTAAGGGTAGTAAGCAAGTTAGTAATATAACTACTGGGGGTGTATATAACTTAAGTGGTAGTAAGCAAGTTAGTAATATAACTATTGGGGGTGTATGTAGCTTAAGCGGTAGTAAGCTCAATCCCAACCCAAGAGTACCTGGTTCAAACTCCCCGCGATCAGGTGGATCCCATCTCACTGTGGTATTGCAGGCAATGAGAGTGCCGATGTTGCAGGCAATGAGAGAGTGCCGATGTTGCAGGCAATGAGAGTGCCGATGTTGCAGACAATGAGAGTGCCGATGTCTTAGCTAAGGATTCCATCTCACTGTGGCATTGCAGGCAATGAGAGTGCCGATGTTGCAGGCAATGAGAGTGCCGATGTTGCAGGCAATAGAGTGCTGATGTCTTAGCTAAGGATTCCATCTCACTGTGGCATTGCAGGCAATGAGAGTGCCGATGTCTTAGCTAAGGAGGGCAGTGCCAGAGAGCAAATTTACTAACCCCTGTCTTTTCAAGAAGTCAAAACTCTCATACAGAGAAAATCTGCAGTAGACTGGAAGACAAACACTGGATATGATTATGGAAAAGACTCCCTCAAAGATCTAAGCAGAACATGTCATTATATTTCGACTAAGCACCGGACACAGCAGACTCAACAAACACTTATATAGACTAGGAATAAGTCAAACAGCTCTCTGCCAGTATCAGCAGGCGAAACAGACACCGGAGCATATCCTGCACGACTGTCCTCTCCTGAGTGAACTGAAAAGCAACACGTGGCCACACCCAATCGACCTGAAAACTAAGCTTTGGGAAAACCTGACAGACCTGAAGCTGACTGCCCAGTTTGTGGTCCACAGTAAATTAAGCGCATGACCAGAGATCGCTGAAGAAGATCATCAAGATACTTCATATTTGGAGACAGAAACATGATATCAAATAAGAGTGGATACGGTACAACTAGTACGAGTATGTGTGGTTTATGGTCTCAATATTTGGCAGACTTCACAACATGCTACAAACTTGAAATTTAGTATATGGGTAGCTTAAATAGTGTGGACACTGTAGAAAGTATAAAAAATTATTAGAACATGATTACACACATGATTAAAGGTTAATTAAAATGACCAGGTCGCGAAGTGGTGACGCTGTTGTCTTGTGTCCTGAAGATCGTGGGTTTGATTCCGGATTTATTATCCGGAGAACGCATTTATTCATGGAGATTCCTAGAAATGTTGCAAGAGCTACGGAGTTGTGCTTTATGCAGATGGCGTTTCATTTCTGCGGAGAGGACCGGCCATATTTCGAAACGCAGTGCAATAAAATCAATCTTTTGCCCGTAAACTTTGTTGTTTTATTTTGAAGAAATTGTGGGTTTTGTTAATGCATATACTGTTGTAGTGTAGAACATTTCACGGTCTGGGTTTAGTATACGTGCGCTTACATCATATGTTGACTATTAGTAGTGTTTTAGTTACAACGACTATTATATTGTTGCAGCACTGTAATTGTTTTAACATATACTAAACAGTGTACTTGATTATTCATGTCTTTATTTGAAACATACAAATAAGCTCATCAATCATAGAAGCAACTACTTGTCGTGCACGTTGTTTTCCAGTTTCTGGCTGTAGTAGGCTGGCTATAAGTGGACTAAAAATAGCTACTAATCAATACTTCTAAAACTAATCATTTGTTAACTAGGATATCAGGGGAATGAACAAGTTGCAGTTAGTAACTATGAATTATGTCCCTTTATCAGAGCCACACATAGCTTTAAATATAGTGCATTACGAAAATCGAACCTCTGTCAAATTAGTTGCAGACGTAAGGGTTGTCATTTTATTTTACTTAAAAGCTTTTCATTTGTTATTGTATGTGGACAGAAAATTGCAGGATTCTTCTTAGACATTCATTTATAAATGTTTCCAACTTGTGTATTATGGTGTATTATTTTGGTGTAGAGAGATAGAGGCTAGAGTACAAAAGCAAATGCTGTAACCTACCAGCTAGCCCCATTGTTAAGGCACCCAACAATTTAACAGGCAGCTAAGCAACAGATGATCAACAGCATTTTATACCTACTTTGTGTTACCAGAGACAAACATGGATAATGAGCAAAGCGCAGTCACAAAAATAACTACATGTGAAATGCGTTGCCTGCGAAAAGTTACCAACAACACAAGAAAGACAGAGTCACCAACATCAGCATAAGAAAGAAAGTTGGCACAGAACCTTGCTTGAAATATATAGATAAACAAAGAATGAAGTGGTTTCGCCACTTAATAAGAATGCATCCACACTCCACAGTATATAGAGTCTTCTACAACAAAACATCGGGAAAGAAGGCAAGAGGAAGACCACAAAAAAGATGGTTAGGTGGTGTAGCAGAATCATGTGAAAGAGCAAAAATAACAATCACCCAAGCCACCAGAACAGCGCAAGACAAAAAACAGAAAACCACGACACTGGGCAACAACCCGGTAGCAGTGTGACGACACAAGAAGAAGATAAATGGCTGTAATCTCCTGAGTTATACAAACACGTTTGTGTACTCATTTCAGAACATGTACATATGTATTTATAATAAAATAATGAATTAAACATGAACTTTCTACTGTGTAAACGTAACGATACGAATGCCCCGAATACACTTTACAAGAATACCTATTCAGTTAATGTATTGCTCAGTCATTTTTCTGTTTAAAGTTTTCCTTTTTTATTTGAGAAGTACGCGTCTACAGTTTATTTAATCTTTTTTTTTTTTTTTTTTAGAGGAGCCTTCAGTGTCCGTTTCGTGTTTTAGTGAAAAGCGGACATTGAATTCACTGACTTACTGTAAAAGCTTGAATAATAAATATATTTCTTGCATCAATCGTTGAGTTACATTAGCTGTAGGTTGGTGTGACAGGTATTGTATTTGTTTATCCTCAATTCAGGGCGGCTCTCTAAAGAAAATGATGTCATTCAGTGTTGCTGACACTATCCATACACTCATTATTGAGTTCACCTGTAGTGAAGACATGGGCCGCCGATATGTCTCAGACGTTTAGTCATAGTGTTGATTTTATTATTGAGTGCGTGGCATTATCTGTAAGGTAGAATTTAGTTGTGTCATGATGTCAATGTTAGATTTAAGCTGTGTCATACAGGACACATATAGTTATTTTCAGCCAAGATAAAAGATACGTGTCAGATGAACGTGTTAGTCGTTAGCAACGGTTTGAATATCGCTACAACTGGTCTACCCATAACTGCACAGTTCATGAGCCAGTGAAAAAGTCCCCGAAAAGCTCATCATTGTCCCATGTGAACTCGTGAAGGAATCAGCAGTCCCGACAAAAATCAACAGCGACATATGTATTACATACATAAAGGCAACCGCCACAGCCAACCTCCCGTCACTTGAATTTGCAATTCATGTTGAAACAAACAGCAGTCACAACACGAACCAGCAGTTCGCACACACGTTAATGAAAAGGGCAGCAGGAAAATGGCAAGCAACCAGCAATCCGCAATTTTCTGAATAAGCAGTTCACAAAACAACCATCGTGTCACAAACAAATAGTCTCCAGAATGAAATTTCCAGCTCACTTGATCACACCAAGCACTCAGGTCATTAGCCGGGGGCGACGAAATCTGAGTCCTACGAGTTCAAAAATGAGGGAAAATGCGCCATCTAGAAGCAAATAATCATTCAAAGTTTGAACAGCCTGCTCTACTTTCCGTCATGTTGGTCATGTAGTGGATAGAAGATAGTACATGGATACAAATAGGATATGTTAAAAGTATTGGTGATTGATATGATCATCAGTATTGTAAGTCAGTAAATAACCATGTACTCTCATCTCTTATACACAAGACATTTCAGCTGCAGTGCACGATAGCCGTATCACTCACAAGGCTCCTGCTGCAATTTTAACACAGTTAAAAATATGTAGAGCTTTTGCATATTTGTACTTATTATTTTTGCACAGGCTGCAGCCTTCCAATCTACTATCAATTTTAAACTGCCAATGGTTCTTGTATGTACTCAGTTTGAACAAGGAGCGTAGGTGTTATCGTCCGTTCTCAGATAGAACTAAGTAATCTATCTCAATTGCTCTGAGATCAAAGATCATTGACAAATAATTCGCATGGGACACAAACAGACTACTTTTGGATCGTAAGAACAAATACACACACAGTATATACACACACACAGTATATACTTGACAATGTTGGTACAATTTTACATATACATATTCCTTAAAACATAAGGGAATAAGAAGCATTAATGCTGAGATGCAGGGGAAGAAAATAATTGGGAAGAGGAAAGTTAGTAGGACATCGGAGACCAAGTGAGATGCAGGGGAAGAAAATAATTGGGAAGGAGAAAGTTAGTAGGACAGCGGAGAGCAAGTGAGATGCAGGGGAAGAAAATAATTGGGAAGGAGAAAGTTAGTAGGACAGCGGAGAGCAAGTGAGATGCAGGAAAAGAAAATAATTGGGAAGGAGAAAGTTAGTAGGACAGCGGAGAGCAAGTGAGATTTGTGGTGTGTGCAATTTTTGTTTCTACTTCCGAGTGATAAAACAATGTAACCGATCTACAGAAAGTTGACTATAAATTGTCTTCATATTTTCAGAAGAAAACGTTAATGTAAAGTCGACATAAAATGACAAAGTACCAAAACTACCCAAAATCAACCACTAAGATTGCCGGCTCAGAAATAATACTACATCTCAATAGACGAGGCAGATGCTCAATAGACGAGGCAGATACCCAATAGACGAGGCAGATACCCAATAGACGAGGCAGATGCTCAATAGACGAGGCAGATGCTCAATAGACGAGGCAGATGCTCAATAGACGAAGCAGATGCTCAATAGACGAGGCAGATGCTCAATAGACGAGGCAGATGCTCAATAGACGAAGCAGATGCTCAATAGACGAGGCAGATTATACTATGTGTAGCACGAGCTCCATCCTAAATACATGAATTCGTGGGACCTAAATGATCCTGAATAGCGAGTTTACAACGTATACACATGTGTACCGACGTCTTGGTTGATGCAAGCTGTACACACATGTGTACCGACGTCTTGGTTGATGCAAGCTGTACACACATGTGTACCGACGTCTTGGTTGATGCAAGCTGTACACACATGTGTACCGACGTCTTGGTTCATGCAAGCTGTACACACATGTGTACCGACGTCTTGGTTGATGCAAGCTGTACACACATGTGTACCGACGTCTTGGTTGATGCAAGCTGTACACACATGTGTACCGACGTTTTGGTTGATGCAAGCTGTACACACATGTGTACCGAAGTCTTGGTTGATGCAAGCTGTACACACATGTGTACCGAAGTCTTGGTTGATGCAAGCTAACTTTTCTTCTAAAAACTGTTTTGATTCTCCCCAGCAAATATTGTCTCGTACGTGGTGATTATAAAACCTTGGAAACATTCATTAAATAAATGCACTGTGAAAAATGACCACCCTACAATTACTTTCAATGGACATGGTCCTGGTATTGTTCTATAGTTTAACCACGTCAGAATAATGTTTAATATCCGACTGTCGTAGAAATGCCACGTTCAGCACAAAGTGTATGGAAATGTCAGGAAATGCACTTGAAATCTTTAGATATGGACACGACAAGGCTAATATAATAATATGTTAACATTAGAGAAATATTGAAGAAGTAAATGGTGGAAGAGAAGAAGAAGAAGAAAAAGAGAAATATTGAAGAAGTAAATGGTGGAAGAGAAGAAGAAGAAGAAAAAGAGAAATATTGAAGAAGTAAATGGTGGAAGAGAAGAAAAAGAGAAATATTGATAATTGCATTTATATACTAATAAATCAGTTACTTTAAGAGCATATTTTTTCATGATGAACGTAACGAAGTAACAAAACCACTGTCCGCTGCATGATGATGGTGATGATAACACGGTAAGATGATGCACTGATCTGGAGACTTAATAAATTTGTGAAAAAACTGATCTCGACTATGGAAGGGTAAGGTGACATGACACTCAACTTTATACAGGAGACTATAGCAAATATCAATACTTTACTATTTGATGAAAGAATCTGGCTAGCTTGTTTTGTGGCATGGTCACATCAAAATACATCGCCAATGTCCCATCAAAATACATCACCAATGTCCCTTTACATCATCTCATTAATATGGTGAGAATCATCATCATTATATCACACAGGGCAGGTCCATAAATTGCTCATATCTCCTTCCTAATTAGATCTTCTCTATCAGCGTATAAAGATTAATCACATCCGTTATGTGTTGATATGTACATCCGTTATGTGTTGATATGTACATCCGTTATGTGTTGATATGTACATCCGTTATGTGTTGATATGTACATCCGTTATGTGTTGATATGTACATCCGCTATGTGTTGATATGTACATCGGTTATGCGTTGATATGTACATCCGTTATGTGTTGATATGTACATCCGTTATGTGTTGATATGTACATCGGTTATGTGTTGATATGTACATCCGTTATGTGCTGATTAATTCAAATGTATCATGCCTCTAACAAAGTGTTCATATCTGGCAGTTCCCATTTTCAATCCCATCTTCTTCACTCTGGACTGGGATGCAGATTTATAAGTGTTTTAGAGTCATCTATACAACCTGCTTATTTCACAGCGCCGACGACATCTACACCATCTATTACTTTTGCGGTGTCGAGGTGTAGATTACGGTGGTATTACGAGTGTCATCATAAGAGCTTCGTAAAAATAAGTATTCAGAGACTGCTATTCCATCAGCCCAGCGCTTACAAGGCTGTCCTCATTCTTTGTTTCAACTATCGCCATGTTGCCCACATTCATATGTTCGTATGTCATATGCTAAGTTTCCTATTTTTCTAAATTGTAACCATCTGTGTTTGATCGAGTAATTTTAATCTTATAGTATGGACATTAATTATCGTCAATATTTAATACTAAGTTGGCCGCGGTGCAATGGCCTGTACTCGTGTGTGTTCTGCGTGCTTCGTGTTTCCGCATGTATGACTACGTATGTGTATCTATATACATATTAGCCGTTTACAATTGGTACAAACATAATTGCAAAGTAAAGATACGCAGATGACACAGTTCTTCTTTTAAATAGTGACAAGCAGTGGCGGCTCGTGATCATTTTTGTTGGTGGGGCCAGACACAAATTTTTGCAAAAATCATGGTCTAAATAAATATACAGTATATATATATATGGAACTGCAGTAAAACTATTTGATTGGCAAAACACGTAATTACAAAGTACTGTAGTTTTACAAATTACAAAAACAATGACAAAATACAGCAACGTTTCGATCAACAAGGCCTTTATCAAGCAAACGAACAAACAGGAGTGACAAATTAAAAAGAAACACAAATGGACGACCAAATACAAACGTATCTAAGGAAAATCTGGAATAAAACGAATAACGAAATAAATGTAACACAAAAACACACATAAAAACTAGAAATAGAAAGGAAAAGAAACAATGAAACATCTAGTAAATATATAACTTGAATACATGCAACATATACCCATATAGATTACAAAGCATGGGAAAAGAAAGTACTAAGAAGCATAAGAATGGAATATAACATGAATACATGCAACATATACCCATATAGATTACAAAGCATGGGAAGAAAGTACTAAGAAGCATAAGAATGTAATACGTTGAGCCCGCGGGGTCGCAAGGTACCATACAAAGAAATCAACCGATTCTCCAGAGCAAATCGACTGCGATCATCCGAGAACATGATCGGATGGCTGTGACCTGGACATCGTGAGCACCTAAATGGCCAGTATCATTGAAATGGGTGGCTACAGGGTCACAGAGCATTGGCGTATGTCGCGTAAGTGTTGGGCGAATCGGTCACTGAGCCTCTTGCCTGTCTCGCCGATATAAGCCTTGTTACACCGCTTACAGATAATGGCATAGATAAGATTACGGACTCGCATGTGAACCCATCGTCAATAAGAAACGTGCCTAAAGGAAAGATACAGTACGCGTCTGTATCACATAAGCACACGTGTTGCAACGTCGACGGCCACACTGGACAGTGCCAAAATGAGTCTGGATATTGGACTTAAGGCGACTGTGTACCAACATATCCTTAAGACTTCTGTCCCGTCTGTAAGACACCAAAGGATAGTTGGGAAGACAGAACGGGTCTCAGGATCTGATCTAGGAGAGACAGATGACGGAATAAAACATTTTTCACCAGGGAACTATGGGGTGGTAAGTTAAGATAAGTTTTACTCTGTCAGAGTTAGTAGTCCTATGCTGGCTGGTAAGGGCCTGCTGGCGAGTGAATATGAATACATATGCTGCTGGCCCTTACCAGCCAGCATAGGACTACTAACTCTGACAGAGTAAAACTTATCTTAACTTACCACCCCCATAGTTCCCTGGTGAAAAATGTTTTATTCCGTCATCTGTCTCTCCTTAGATCAGATCCTGAGACCCGTTCTGTCTTCCCAACTATCCTTTGGTGTCTTACAGACGGGACAGAAGTCTTAAGGATATGTTGGTACACAGTCGCCTTAAGTCCAATATCCAGACTCATTTTGGCACTGTCCAGTGTGGCCGTCGGCGTTGCAACACGTGCTTATGTGATACAGACGCGTACTGTATCTTTCCTTTAGGCACGTTTCTTATTGACGATGGGTTCACATGCGAGTCCCGTAATCTTATCTATGCCATTATCTGTAAGCGGTGTAACAAGGCTTATATCGGCGAGACAGGCAAGAGGCTCAGTGACCGATTCGCCCAACACTTACGCGACATACGCCAATGCTCTGTGACCCTGTAGCCACCCATTTCAATGATACTGGCCATTTAGGTGCTCACGATGTCCAGGTCACAGCCATCCGATCATGTTCCTCGGATGATCGCAGTCGATTTGCTCTGGAGAATCGGTTGATTTCTTTGTATGGTACCTTGCGACCACGCGGGCTCAACGTATTACATTCTTATGCTTCTTAGTACTTTCTCTTCCCATGCTTTGTAATCTATATGGGTATATGTTGCATGTATTCATGTTATATTCCATTCTTATGCTTCTTAGTACTTTCTCTTCCCATGCTTTGTAATCTATATGGGTATATGTTGCATGTATTCAAGTTATATATTTACTAGATGTTTCATTGTTTCTTTCCTTTCTATTTCTAGTTTTTATGTGTGTTTTTGTGTTACATTTATTTCGTTATTCGTTTTTATTCCAGATTTTCCTTAGATACGTTTGTAATTTGGTCGTCCATTTGTGTTTCATTTTAATTTGTCACTCCTGTTTGTTCGTTTGCTTGATAAAGGCCTTGTTGGTCGAAACGTTGCTGTATTTTGTCATTGTTTTTGTAATTTGTAAAACTACAGTACTTTGTAATTACGTGTTTTGCCTGGTCTAAATATACCACATTTCTACTGGCCCTAAAAAATAGTGCGCTGAAAATGCGTGAATTATACTAATTAGGGAGAAAAGACGGTGAATTGCAGACTGTATATGATATTTTAGCGTTATATGACCAACTTTCGAAGCTGATCAGTATCATATTAAAAGTAATAATTATGAACAAATAATTTATAACTTAATAACTACACGTTATACATTATTTTTGGTGGGGCCCGGCCCCACTGGCCCTTAATAACGAGCCGCCACTGGTGACAAGTAACTGGAACAGATAATTATGTCTGTGCAAAAACACAGTGCGAACCAGAACAATGTTTTTCTGAATACAAAGAAAACTAAGATTATGTACAATGACAAAGCAAAATGTCAACCCAAGATTAACACTAATAATGAAAACATTGAAAAACATTACACATTTGGAATACCTTACCATCGTAATTAATAACAATGAATTGTACAAAAGAAATCAGAAGGAGAATGACTATCCATGACAACTCAGAGGGTGATTAGTATGAAAAATACTACGACGCAACACAAGTACAGAAACAGACACACACAAATTCTGAGGAAATAGATTGTTCCTGTGTTAACATGTGTGTGTGTGTGTGTGTGTGTGTGTGACTCATGGATCATAAGACAAAATATAAAGAACACAATAGAATCTCTGTTCCGTGAATAATTATTGGAAGGTTATCGACAAAGAACATACAAAATATAGACATTCTACAAGATATGAACATCAACAAACATTGGCTAAAACAACATAGTGTCATGGAAACTAAAATATTTTGGTTACAGTAAACGTAACAGTGGTTTGGAGAGAACAGTAACGGAGGTCATAGTTCCCGCAAGACGAGGCATCTGACGACCAAGACGAGGCATCTGACGACCAAGACGAGGCATCTGACGACCAAGACGAGGCATCTGACAACCAAGACGGAAGTGGGAACAGGACAGAAACCTTAAACATGACATTGTAGGGGAGAGAGAATCTGCTAGAGACCAAGAGTTGTTCATGCGGGATGTGATGAGTGTAACGTTTTAGATGATAATTAATTAAACAAACAAACAAACCAACCAACCAACCAACCACCCGTTATATATATATATATATATATATATGGCCTTTTTGTCTTTACAGACGGTCAATTGGCATGTGTTTTACTGTGTTAAATTCTGAGTTAGTACTTGTCTCTCTTGTCTTTCAGCTCATCTCCAAGTCTCTCGTCATTGTTGCCTTCCGTGTTGTATCCGAGAGGAAAGCAAGGATAAAGTGTCCTCTCCATTTATGCCTAGTATGGGCAGCTGTTATGGGGAATGTACCTTGTCCATTTTGCAAAAACTCCCACTCTAACCTACTGTTTCATCCAATGGAAAGACAAAGTCCATACCTCTGGAATCAAGCAACGTTTGCAGGGGATGCCAGAACTTGGACTGGAGTACGCACATAACTATGAACTGCGTTAGGGTCCCTCCGTCCGGATTTATGGTCACGGTTTACTCCTCTAGCATTCTGCCTAACCGTGCTGACCCACAAGGATCCTATCCTATATGTATCACAACCATATCTCTCTTTTCTCGCCATCGTACAACCATATATCTCTCTCTCTCGCCATCGTACAACCATATCTCTCTCTCTCTCCATCGTACAACCATATCTCTCTCGCCATCGTACAACCATATCTCTCTCTCTCTCGCCATCGTACAACCATATCTCTCTCTCTCGCCATCGTACAACCATATCTCTCTCTCTCTCCATCGTACAACCATATCTCTCTCTCTCTCTCCATCGTACAACCATATCTCTCTCTCTCTCTCGCCATCGTACAACCATATCTCTCTCTCTCGCCATCGTACAACCATATCTCTCTCTCTCGCCATCGTACAACCATATCTCTCTCTCTCGCCATCGTACAACCATATATCTCTCTCTCTCGCCATCGTACAACCATATCTCTCTCTCTCGCCATCGTACAACCATATCTCTCTCTCTCTCCATCGTACAACCATATCTCTCTCTCTCGCCATCGTACAACCATATCTCTCTCTCTCGCCATCGTACAACCATATATCTCTCTCGCCATCGTACAACCATATCTCTCTCTCTCTCGCCATCGTACAACCATATAACCACAGTCTTTTTTTCCGATCCAGAAGCACTTGAGCTGAAAGCTCTTCGGCTCGGTGTCATAGACATCGTAACCCTTCAGCTCGGTGCCACGAACAACGTAAATCTGGGGAACGTGTAGCTTTTCTGCCAGTCCGCGGAGTTGAACCCGTACTTTCAGAGGACTAGTCACCCGTAGTCCAACGCGCTACGAACACGCTGGGCAAACCACAGTCTTAAAGAAAGCGGTCAGATATCTGGGAAAGTGGAGGACAACTATTGTGGGCATATATTCAACGAGGGGCGGAGATAAAAAAAAAAAAGAATGAAAATGAGTTCTTTACTGCTACTAACATTTCTTGTTTTTTTTTTAGTAAGAATGTCCTATTTTGAAAATTGTATAAAGTGGTCAGGATGACTAAGTTCTGAAGTTTTAATAAATACATCTACCATTTTTCATAACCAGTTGATGAGGCTAGGTCTTTTCTCCATTTCTGGTTTGCCTCACTCCGTCAGGATAAGAAGAGATTTCTAGAACGAGCCCTAGTTTGCGCTTCATAAATAGTGTCTTTCATCGACTCTGTTATCTTTGAGGTATGTTATTAGCAAATACTGATTAGTTAAATTCTACCCGTTGTAAAAGTCGAACTGGATGCCTGAGAGGCAGAGTGAGAGGTGTGTTTAATCAGCGAGCCACGGGAACCATCGGTGTGCATACTCTTCGATATTTGTTGAGGGAGACTGAGCACCTATGGGTCTGCCCGGAGTGCAATGACGTCAGTTTGTAACCAATAACCAATAGTTGAATTCTAAAACAACAGATTTCAGTCAACATAGCATTCAATGTTTTATATATTACTACCTAATGTTGTTTGAACATGGTTTGAACATGACGGCTGCAGGGCAGGACATCTGGCCTATGAGAGAGAGAAATTCCGAAGGACTGTTGAGGTGGCAAAGTTCTGCTCAGGACAAGCTATTTGATGATGATGATGAATGTCGTTGTATGTTTTAAAATAATGATACAATACAGGTTTAATAGTAGTTTACTTTTTATCCCATCTGATCCCATGTGAAACTTAACAAAACTCTGTAGAACAATATATCTATTCAATAGTTAGATACATTCAGTGCTTTGCTGTGAGATATGCTATGTAATGCTGCATTACAGAAATCAATATGAGTGGGTGATGTCTTAATGATGGATAACTATGGTATTCGAGATATTACCCAGAAAATAAATGCAATATGACTATTGCATAATGTGGCCTAATACCAAAGCCTATAAGCTATACCGGATTAGAATGAGAGAAACCGTTGGACATCGATACAGGTCAAACCAAACATGCACTTTCATGAAAACTTAATATTTCATACACACACGCCTGCTTACAAAGAATACATTTTTAAAGGGCAACATTGCCATTGTCTTAAAGTCCCTCCACACTGTTATATATTACATAGACCTGGAAGTAATTTCTCCATATCACTCTATCCTTGGCAATCCGTTCAATATCTTCTATGGAATTGAGTCAGACATTTCACAACTTTCTCAATTACATTTGTTCTGGGTTCCTCTAGGGCATCCTTTCTTTCTTGAACCATTTGTCACCCCCTTCAATGACTGCTTTGCAATTCTTTGATCATTTCTTCTAAGAGTATGCCCAACATATCTATATCTTCTCTTCCTTATAAAAGTCAATACTAGTGGTTGACCAGATATTACTCTGTTATTTTTCCTGAATTTGTCCTATTGTATTTTTAATTATTTCAACTTTGCATAACCCTCTATAAATGCAAATCGGAAACAGAACAAACAGACCACTATACATCAATGATGCATAATAGCAGTTCAGTAAAAGAGACTTCGTACTAATATTACATCTACAAGTGTAACAATAGTTTGAGATACCAGATGTTCAACTGAAGATGGAAACTTATGATATGTGCAATTAAGTAACTGATAAAATGACAGTTGAACATCTGTTACAAAAGTGGTAAGCATTTATGAGAACCACAGAGAAAAGTTGACATTGCCATCATTATTAACATTCTACAACAAACGATATGGAGATATCAGCATCATTAGGAAGAAAATTATCTACATGTTAACTGTCACAACAATAACAGAAATAAGCCAAGTTGAAATTGTTTTAAAAACCTATAAATCTAAGGAAAGTATGAAAAAGTATGTAGGTCAAAGGCAGGGACTATCACAGATGACAACTAGACATCAGAACAACAAAGATATTATTACAAGATACAAGACCAGGTCTTGGAGAGAGAGAGATAGAGAGGAAATGTAGGTCAAAGGTAGGGACTATCATAGTTGACAACTGGACATCAGAACAACAAAGATATTATTACAAGATACAAGACCAAGTCATGGAGAGAGAGAGAGAGAGAGAGAGAGAGAGATAGAGAGGAAATGTAGGTCAAAGGTAGGGACTATCATAGTTGACAACTAGACATCAGAACAACAAAGATATTATTACAAGATACAAGACCAGGTCTTGGAGAGAGAGATAGAGAGGAAATGTAGGTCAAAGGTAGGGACTATCATAATTGACAACTGGACATCAGAACAACAAAGATATTATTACAAGATACAAGACCAAGTCTTGGAGAGAGAGAGAGGAAATGTAGGTCAAAGGTAGGGACTATCATAGTTGACAACTAGACATCAGAACAACAAAGATATTATTACAAGATACAAGACCAAGTCTTGGAGAGAGAGAGAGAGAGAGAGAGAGATAGAGAGGAAATGTAGGTCAAAGGCAGGGACTATCATAGTTGACAACTAGACATCAGAACAACAAAGATATTATTACAAGATACAAGACCAAGTCTTGGAGAGAGAGAGAGAGAGAGGAAATGTAGGTCAAAGGCAGGGACTATCATAGTTGACAACTAGACATCAGAACAACAAAGATATTATTACAAGATACAAGACCAGGTCTTGGAGAGAGAGATAGAGAGGAAATGTAGGTCAAAGGTAGGGACTATCATAGTTGACAACTAGACATCAGAACAACAAAGATATTATTACAAGATACAAGACCAGGTCTTGGAGAGAGAGATAGAGAGGAAATGTAGGTCAAAGGTAGGGACTATCATAGTTGACAACTAGACATCAGAACAACAAAGATATTATTACAAGATACAAGACCAAGTCTTGGAGAGAGAGAGAGAGAGAGAGAGAGAGAGAGGAAATGTAGGTCAAAGGTAGGGACTATCATAGTTGACAACTGGACATCAGAACAACAAAGATATTATTACAAGATACAAGACCAAGTCTTGGAGAGAGAGATAGAGAGGAAATGTAGGTCAAAGGTAGGGACTATCATAGTTGACAACTAGACATCAGAACAACAAAGATATTATTACAAGATACAAGACCAAGTCTTGAGAGAGAGAGAGAGAGAGAGAGAGAGAGAGAGAAGAAGATGTAGGTCAAAGGCAGGACTATCATAGTTGACAACTGACATCAGAACAACAAAGATATTATAAAGATACAAGACCAAAGTCTTGGAGAGAGAGAGAGAAGAGCAGGAAATGTAGTCAAAGGTAGGGACATCATAGTTGATCAACTGGACATCAGAACACAAAGATATTTTACAAGATACAAGACCAAGTCTTGGGAGAAGAGAGAAGAGAGGAAATGAGGTCAAAGGTAGGACTATCTAGTTGGAATACTGACATCAGAACAACAAAGATATTATTACAAGATACAAGACCAGGTCTTGGAGAGAGATAGAAGAGAAATGTAGGTCAAAGGTAGGACTATCATAAGGTGACAACTGACATCAGAACAACAAGATATTATTACAAATACAGACCAGGTCTTGAAGAGAGAGAAAATGTATAAAGGCAGGACTATATAATTGACTGACATCAAATCCACAAGTTATATATTACAAGATGCAAGACCATATCTTAGGAAAGAGAAGAGAGAGAGAGAGAGAGAAAAGAAATGTTGGTCAAAGGCAGGGACCTTCATAGTTGACAACTGACATCAGAACAAGCAAATGATATTATTACAAGATACAAGACCAAAGTCTTGGGGAAGAGAGAGAGAAGAGAGGAAATGTAGGTCAAGGTAGGGACTACTGCTAGTTGACAACTGACATCAGAACAACAAAGATATTATTACAAGATACAGACCAAGTCTTGGAAGAGAGAGAGAGGAAAATGAATCAAAGGTAGGACTATCATAGTGACAACTGACATCAGAACAAACTAAAGATATTACTCTACAAGATAAGACAAAGTCTTGAGAAGCAGAGAGAGAAGAGGAAATGTAGGTCAAACAGGACTATATAGTGACATGAACATCGAACAAACAAGATATTATTACGAATACAAGACCAAGTCTTGAGAGAGAAAAGAGAAGAGAGAGAGGAGAAAGAAATGTAGGTCAAGGCAGGGACTATCATAGTTGCAACTGGACACATGAACAACAAAGATATTATTAAAGATACAAGACCAAAGTCTTGGAGAGGAGAGAGAGAAAAGTATGTAGGTCAAAGGTAGGGACTATCATAGTGACAACTGACATCAGAACAACAAAGATATTATTACAAGATACAAGACCAAGTCTTGGGAGAGAGAGAGAGAGAGAGAAATGTAGGTCAAAGGTAGGGACTATCATAGTGACAACTGACATCAGAACAACAAAGATATTATTACAAGATACAAGACCAAGTCTTGGAGAGAGAAGAGAGAGAGAAAAGATGTAGGTCAAAGGTAGGGACTATCATAGTTGACAACTGGACATCAGAACAACAAAGATATTATTACAAGATACAAGACCAAGTCTTGGAGAGAGAGAGAGAGAGAGGAAATGTAGGTCAAAGGTAGGGACTATCATAGTTGACAACTGGACATCAGAACAACAAAGATATTATTACAAGATACAAGACCAAGTCTTGGAGAGAGAGAGAGAGAGAGGAAATGTAGGTCAAAGGTAGGGACTATCATAGTTGACATCAGAACAACAAAGATATTATTACAAGATACAAGACCAAGTCTTGAGAGAGAGAGAGAGAGAGAGAGAGAGAGAGAGAGAGAGAGAGGAAATGTTAGTAGACTGAAATGAATGATATCAAGTCAAACTACAAAAGAAATGAAATTTGAAATGATGCACCACCAATTACAGAGGGATAATGATATCAGTGTCTGAAAGCATTACTAAACAGAATAATGTTGAAAACAATTAACAAGAAACATTTAACAAGATCATAAACAGTTTCGCCCGAGTGGTTACCGGGCCCAAATTGGGGTGTAAAGAATAGAACCACTGTTACCTGCTACGCATGTTGTAAGAGGCGACCAAGGAGGTTGGGAGTGGGGCTAGCTACCCCACACCATAAAAACACTAGATGGCTACAGAACGGAGAGTGAACCGAGTAAACGCTGGCTGAAACCGGACACATCGCCGAAGGAGAAGCACCAGAGCTCCAAATGGTGCTGAAGATGTGACGTAAAACACACCAATGCTAAGGCTGCATGAATCAAGATTTCACATGAATAGACTTTATGGGGAGATCTGGTACATCGGTCTGGGCAGTGATCGCAAGAGAGAGAGAGAGAGAGAGAGAGAGAGAGATAAACAGGCAATTGAGAGCAGAACAAACTGGTTTTAGAAAAGAGATCATACACAGATCAGATTAAAACACTGTCTACAACAGTAGAGCTTTGCTCAGAATGAAATCTTTCATTGTACATTGAATTTGTATAAGATGAACAAGTATTTGCCAGTTTTGATAGAGAATCAATTTGAATGCTGTTGTACTATGAAATCCCTCTCAAGTTCATTAACATAATAAGGAAAACATACAAAGAAATGAAATTGTGTAGGAAGGACAACCCATAAAAAACATTAGAGCCTTTTTTTAAAAATGAGATGAATCTCTACTTCCTTGTTTACTACTAAATTATGAAAACGATATTGGCAATAAAATTTAGAGAATTACAACTGTCTAGTTCTAAAATAACATTTAGAGAATTACAACTGTCTAGTTCTAAAATAACATTTAGAGAATTACAACTGTCTAGTTCTAAAATAACATTTAGAGAATTACAACTGTCTAGTTCTAAAATTATTTAATTTTTTTAAACTCACTTCATACTATGGAATCTCACGTATTGGAAAATATGTTGTTTGGTCCATATTTTTTATTTACCAACAGCACTAGATGGATGATGTGGTCAACATTAAGTTGACCACCGTTACGTCAGTCTAGTGTTTCTCTGGTAGTCAGTTGAGCTGGGTCGAACTGAAAGCTGTTTGTAGCAGTAATAATACCATTCCAAATAGTGATGGAATCGAGACACCCTCATCTAGAAAGCAAGTGTGCAAACAACTGTACTATTGATTCTATAATAGGAACTACTGTAGGAATTAGAATTTACAAATAGTATGCCAGCTGTAGGAACGAGAATTTACATATAGTATACCAGCTGTAGGAAATAGATTTACAGATAGTATATCAGCTGTAGGAAATAAATTTACCAAATATAAAAATGTGGGTCAAACACTGTATTCTCAAATATATAAATGTGGATCAAATATACCATATGGTATGAAATCTTGCCTACTGATATGTTTTTCTTCCTTCTTCTTTTCTCTAATTCAGTTTTGCCTGACTGCATCAGGATAAGAAGAGATTTCTATAATACATATTATCAAGAGATTCAACCGCTGTTCACATTAAGCCCCCACCACAAGGGACTCTATTTGATTGTAGTTACTGTTATTCTCAAGCAAAATAAACCAACTAAAACAGCCTATCTATTCACAGCAACATTTATTTAACAACAAAAAACAATTGCAAACAAAAAGAATATGTGCTAATATGTTTTGAGGTAGCGAAAATATCATGTGAAAAAAGTACTATTTACATATTTGATAAGAGCTTAAAGAAATATGTCCACAAAAGTAATTTCTTTTTTTTTCAGATGTAAAACTGTCTGCTTCAACTAGGTATTTTGAAGATCTGTATGGGGATATTTTGTTATTCATAATATGACAATGCCATCAGATATCAATCACTTTGGCTCTGGATGAAGGCAATTCTATTTCCAATCGACTGAATTTTATCAGAAGCATTAACAATTAAAAAGTTCTATAGACTGCCAAAATATGGAAGATATTGCAAGACCAAAAGATCCATTTAAATAACTTATGTGATGGTAATACAAGTGTTACAGAAGAGTCCTCCGTATATCTTGGACAGAGAAGAGAACAAATAGATCTATCCAGAAAGAACTCAAAATCAAAGAAAATTGGCTGATGTTACAAATACGAAAGAGAAAATTGAGATATTTTGACATATAAAAAGACATGATGGGCTGCAGAAGACCATCATGGAAGGAGGCATACCGGCAAAGAGAAGAAGAGGAAGACCGCGGAGAAGATGGATTTAGGCTGTAACTGATGGTTTGAACATGACGGCTGCATAGGCAGAACATCTGGCCTATGAGAGAGAGAAATTTCGGAGGACTGCTGGGGTGGCAAAGTTTTGCTCAGAACAAGCTATTTGATGATGATGATGGTAATAGGTTTTTCGTTCATGACCTTCATGATTTCTTGGCAGGGTATGATCAGTATTTTGCCACTGTTTTCTGAAACTGTTCTGGCCGCTTACAACTATTAAATCTAGCCCACCCAAGAACCTGATATCAAGTCTTACCTGTTACTATCTTCAATATTGTCCTTAAAAAATAAATAAAAAAAAGGTGAGTGTACTAGTTAATAAAGACTTGAGTGGGGATATTCGTTTTACAGCATTTGACAAAGCAAAGAAATATTAATCACTTTGACTCTCGATGAATGAAATTATATTTCAGTAAGTCTGCATTTCCGCATGGTTTAGTCACATTGCACTAAGTATGCAATCATCATAAACATTTTTTGTTTAAAAATCACTTTCAAATTTCGTGACAATAGAATAGGCAGGTGATTTATATTCTTCAGTCTAAATATTCTACACTTCACCCGAGTGGTTACCAGGGTCCAAATTTGGGGTGTAAAGAATAGAACCACTGTTACCTGCCACACATGTCGTGAAGAGGCGACTAAGGAGGTTTGGCTGAAATCGGATGCACATGTCCTAAATGTGCAGAAGTCTATGCGATTAGGGGCCTACCAAACCAATGTGCAACGTAGACACGTTCTTGACAAAGATTAAAGATATCACAAAGAGTGATTAAAATTGGTTGTAAAGAACGAACGTAAAGAAGAAGATTCTACACTAAGGGCAAAATGGCGGTTAAATTTCACAACCGTTTCAATGATAATGTACTTCTTCTTTCTTCTTTTGTCGTCACACTGCTACCGGGTTGTTGTCCAGTGTCGTGGTTTTCTGTTTTGTCTTGCGCTGTTCTGGTGGCTTGTGTGATTGTTATTTTTGCTCTTTCACAGGATTCTGCTACGCCATCTAACCATCTTTTTGTGGTCTTCCTCTTGCCTTCTTTCCCGATGTTCTGTTGTAGAAGACTGTAGAGACTGTTGTATACTGTGGAGTTTGGATGCATTTTATTAAGTGGCCAAACCACTTCATTCTTTGTTTCTCTATGTAATTCAAGCACGGTTTTGTGCCAACTTTCTTTCTTATGCTGATGTTGGTGATTCTGTCTTTTCTTGTGTTGTTGGTAACTTTTCGCAGGCAACGCATTTCACATGTAGTTATTTTTGTGACTGCGCTTTGCTCAATGTTCATGTTTGGCTCTGGTAACACAAAGTAGGTATAAAAATGCTGTTGATCATCTGTTGCTTAGCTGCCTGTGAAATTTTGGGTGCCTTAACAGTGGGCTAGCTGGTAGGTTACAGCATTTGCTTTTTGTACTCTAGCCTCTATCCAGTTTTCCATCTTCTGTGAATATGCTTCCTAAGTATTTGAATTCTTTCACTTGGTTTATTTTAGTGCCATTGACATGGATGTCTAGATTATGTTTTCTTCCCATATTCATTATTTCTGTTTTAGTGTTGTTGATTTTCATGTCATGTTTATAAATTTTGTTCAAGGTGTCAATATGATGTTGTAGATCTTGTTCATTTTGATGTATCAGGCACTGATCATCTGCAAAAGCAGTTCATTTATTTCATCATTATCTGAATTTGACTCTTGAATTATTTTATCCATATATGTAATAAAGAGTAGTGGTGAGAGGACACAACCTTGTCTAACACCTGATGTAATGGAGAACCAGTCGGTCATTCCTTCTGTTGTTCTTACTGTACTCTGGCTATCTTGATATAAGGCCATGATATTACCTAATAGTTGTCCCTGGACGCCATATTCTTCAAGGATCTTCCATAGTTTGCACCTGTTTACTCTATCAAATGCCTTTTCTTGGTCTATAAATATAAGTTGCTTACTTTGATAATTTACTATGCTACATAAATACATGACTAAATCCAAGCTTAAAGTTTTTCACATGCTGACAAGCTGTATGGCTGAGGATAGAATCAGTCGCTAACGTGAAACGGGACTTCTGGCAGTGCTACGGAGTATCATGCACTAGCGCCAGAACCCATCATAGCAAAGACGCAGTGTTCAGCGTTACCAACGGATATGGTGTGTTGGGTCGCTGGACGCTTCTGGATTTGCTGAGGCGGAGATCGGAGCACCTATGGACATGTCCGGAGTGCTATGATTTTCTTAACTTCTACACTAACTCGAGAGTTTATCTATGAAATATTTTTGTGAGAAAAACTTTGTTAACTGTCTGTACTAATTGGAGCAGGTGACAGTGTACAATACCTGTGAAATGGCAGCCGTGTGCTCAATGTACTCGTAATTAGTATTCCTTCGCAATACAGGCAGATTTTCTCCGACTTCAGAGGTACTCACGTTATCGTCCTGAGTAAGACCAGGGGACTCGAACAAATGCCGGACAGTAGGTTCGAACCCGAGCTATGAGGCGTCTCACAGCTAGCAGGCCGAGCTACTATCAACTACTCTAGGCAGTTCCCCAGTGCTATGATGATAGTCCTCATATAACTGATCTACACTAATCGAGAGTTTATATATATATATATATATATATTTTTTGTTGAGTTAAAAATACTATTGTTACTGTCTGTACTACCACTTGTTGAGCAGTGTAGGACAGGATGGACAAGAACCTGTGAAATTTAATGGCCGCATGGCTAGTGCAGTCACCGCAAAACTGTTCAAGTTGATTTTTTCTTTATGCACTTGACAGAAAAAATCCTTGGCTTTACCGTGGGCTGAACCTGGCTCCCGCATGGGAGCCACACTCTAATCCATTTGGCAGACGCTCCACTGATCGGGAGTAAAATTACAATATGAAGAAGCATAGAAACATAGTGTTTTGAGTTCGAGCAGCTGTAAAATACCATATAACGATATAAATTATTTCCAATAGTAAACTTACTCTGATCATTAGATGAAGATACCATCGATAACTAAGACCTAGATGTCACAAGCTCTGTGGTATGGAAATGAGTCATAGAACTGGTGGTATATTACGAAACACGTAATAACAAAGTACTGTAGTTTTACAAAATACAAAATTTTTTACTGTTGTAATATCTTTGTCAAAGTCTATATGTTGTGTTCTGTGACATTTGTTACTTTTGTTGTATCGTTTGCTTGATAAAGGCCTTTTTGTTTGAAATGCTGTATATTGTCATTGTTTTTGTATTCTGTAAAACTACAGTACTTTGTTATTACGTGTTTCGACATTCTACATAGTTTTACTGCAGTCTCCATCTATATTGGTATATTACGTAGATGTTGGCAGAAATGGTCACTAAACTTCTTGCCAGTTTTGCCTATATAGGATTAAGTCATATTACAAGGTTTGTAAATGATGGCAGAGATCAAGTTGCCAGACTTGCATGTAATTCCAAAATCAATAATAAACATATCTTTAAAAAATGATACAGCATAAATCTGTTCCGCATAAGTCTGTACCGTATAAATCTGTACCGTATAAGTCTGTACCGAAATGAATTAAAAACTAAAAATGGAGGTTCAAAGGCAAAGAATGATGTCATTGCACCAGTTTTTCCATATGGTTCAAACCCCTCTCCGCAGAAATGGTATGCTACCTGCCGAGAGCATTGCAGAAATCATGAACTGCGAGCCCTGAAACATTTCTAAGGAATCTCCGATGAAAAAATGGATTTACGAACTGAACAATGCGATCCGGATTCTAACACAAGACCTTAAAACAGGCAGCTTAGCCACTTTTTCAATGACATCCCCTCCCCTACCAAAGAAAAATAAAATCTAACAAGGTGTCTAAACCGAAGCTGCTTATCTGCTAGTTTATAAGATCCTACTATGCTGCATAGCTAATTTATCAATAAAGATGAGCAATTACTTCCCTAAACACATGACAATCACATGCTCAAGTCATTTCAATATTTACTTCTGACTGCAACAACAGTATCAGGTTTGTCAGTCAGTGTATTGTTGATAAATATAAGGTCCCAGAGAGCTTCAAACTGACAAGGAAAGATACAACTAGACCCATGAAAAACTTAGCCTAGGACATTCAAAGGATAGCAGATTCTGGTAAATTCTTGACGGAAAATTAACAGAAGCTTCAGACCTGCACAGTTAAAGGACCCAAAAGTAAAATTAATTATTCACCAACAAAACAGGTGAAAGATTGTCTTCCTGAAAATGGTTCCACTTCAATCAAATGAGAATAACGTATGAGAGAAAAAGAAGAAGAAATGGGAATAACGTTTGAGAGAAAAAGATGAAGAAATGGGAATAAAAATGGCAAATCCTCAAATTTATTTGCACTAATTTCTAGTCTTCCAGACAAAATGGAATAACCTTCCGAAATGTTTGCTACGCTGCAGCTAAGCATATCTAAAAGACTATAAACAATAGAGTCGCTCAGAAGGACTGAGAATCATTTATATTATAAAACTACATATATATATATATATATATATATATATATATATATATATATATATATATATATATATTTTTTTTTTACAGACGTCAATTTGAAGTATTTTACTGTGACAATTCTGAGTTTTCGCTTTTTCTTTCTCTTGTCGCTCAGCTCGTATATAAGTCTCTTCTCAAAAGACTCTGCGCCCCTTCGTAATTTGGCTTTCCACACAACTCTGTCATCAGCTAGTCCCTCCCATGTGCTGGGATCTATAGAAAAATTTTTCATTGAGGCTTTGCAGACATCTTTATATCTGAGCAGTGGTCTGCCCTGGTGCCTCTTCCTAATGTTTATTTGGTACAAGACAAACACCAGGGCATAAAACTGGCCGGCATGATATTGACCGTGTACCCATTGTGTTGATGTTGCAAAAAAAATTAAGTATAAAGAGATTGACAAGTAAAAGTGTGTCAGCATGTACCTCTCCATGGCAAGAATAGCACATGGAGACCACAACAGTCAACCTACATCATTTGAGTCATTTATACTTTAAACAAATATATATAGTGATGCCGTTGGCCATATTTTCAAAATGTATATATGTTCTCTTAATTACATCCTTCTCTAAGGGGTATAGAAGGAATAGCAACATGGACTATTATCCATATAGAGAAGACACTACTACAACTGGTAGTTTTCATGCATATGTATCATCAATACTGATTATATATTAACAAAATATTCACAGATTTAACTGTTTAATATATGTTTTGTATACTCTAGAACAGCGTTTCCCAAAGTGGGCGGTACCACCCCCCCTGTGGGCGCTGAAGCCTTCCAGGGTGGCGATATTGGGTTCATGAGCATGTGGGGATAGTTTTTATTCGTGATTTGTCCATTGAATAATCATTAAAAATTTGAATTCAGCATTTTAATTCATCTTATGCCCATCTTACACAATCCATTTTTTCCTCAATATTCTATTTCCTGTATGTAATTATTTGAAAATTGACCATGTATAACAGAAATATATATCAGTTTTCTATGTCAAAGAGAAAATAGAGCATGTATATATGTATGGAGGGGGACTATTATAATCGGGAGGGTGGGAGGGGGCGTTACAAAGTTTATGTCGTGCAAAGTGGGTGGTGGGCCGAAAAAGTTTGGGAATCTATGCTCTAGAAGCATAAATAAATGTAAATAAATTACTTCTTAGCAAATGTTAATTACTTAGACAGTGTACACATCGTCGAAATCCGGTAGGCGACTAATAGCAGTTAAGTATTTATATGTATGACATAATCAACCTGTATATTACAGAGCAACTGGGTATAGAAGCTATATACATTAAAACATAAATGACAATTCTGCAGCTATGTTTTGTTTGTATGTTTTATGTGAGATGAAATCATATTTAAGCAGAGACACTCTTTTCAACATAAGGATGGAGTCGTGTTTATGTTTCGTTTTTTCAGTAGCACAAAGATGTTGGTCATACATAAGAAAACTCCTTGCTGAGAATTCAACTATGTTTCACGTGTCAATCCTATTTTATTTATTGCTCTATATAAAGTCTGAAAAAAATAACACAATGAACAGGTTGCACGCAACTTCGCAAATTTCTAGTGTGAAGCTAGATCAAGGTTATACTAAATATAACAAGTAATGAAGTATATAAAATAATAATTTACAATAATAAACAAATTACAATGATTGAACGCCAAATTGTTAGAAGAGTATCATGTAACATTGACGCATACCACAGTTAATCATATGATAAATGAGTGAACATTAATAAAATGTTCCAAAGCGGCTAACAGAAGACATGATGAGATGGTCTCTAGTTTCAGTAATCGAGAGAACTGCTGAAATATAAATATAAAGTACGTGGCCATTATGATTATAAGTTCTTACCTTTTTTGGGCTTCATCGTTGCTTTTCACCAGTCGTGGAAAACAATTATCTTAAACTCTGAATTCATTTTCATTAGCAATACTTAGCAGTGTACACGGCTAGATGTACATCTTGGTTGATTATCAGCCAGCCATAACTGATATTCTGTGCAACGAAGAGAGAAATATCCGTTGTGTTCTGACTGGATCTGAAGGCCTGTTTATCATCTTCAATGTTGTTCTGTTCTCATCGTAGAGGTCACGTGACAATCCGATTGAACATCGCAACAATTATTTTAGTCATTTTTTTTTCTTCGACAAAGCAAAACGATTCCTACAACGCGTAACCGTTCTGAAATAGCTGAATATAATAGGTTGAACAGATTATGTTTAATCTGACTAAAAAACAAACAGTCAGTACATGTCAATATTACTTTTTTTTTATTCTCTTCATCAGCACTTCCCGTTTGACCTCTGAACTATAGTGCAAGTGACCTCAGTTTGACCCACTAACCCTTATGACTGGACTTCACTAATCGCTCACATTATTTTGTACTTTAAGCTAAAATGACTTTCTTGATATCATTCAGTCTTCGAAAGACAATAGCTGCGTATTTATATTGCTAGATTAAATTGAAAATATCCCACGGGCTATGAAGGTAATATAAAAGAAACACCGAGCGAGGAGACAAGAGGACAAAAATATGGTTCTAGGGGACTTCACTCTACTTATGTTATAATCAGCTGTTCGATTTCAGCTAAAAATAAATATTGAATAATAGATTTCACATTAGAACAACACTTCTATACAGAAGTAAATGTTGTAGGACAAGAAGAAATTAGAACAACACTTCTATACAGAAGTAAATGTTGTAGGACAAGAAGAAATTAGAACAACACTTCTATACAGAAGTAAATGTTGTAGGACAAGAAGAAATTAGAACAACACTTCTATACAGAAGTAAATGTTGTAGGACAAGAAGAAATTAGAACAACACTTCTATACAGAAGTAAATGTTGTAGGAGAAGAAGAAATTAGAACAACACTTCTATACAGAAGTAAATGTTGTAGGACAAGAAGAAATTAGAACAACACTTCTATACAGAAGTAAATGTTGTAGGTCAAGAGAAATTAGAACAACACTTCTATACAGAAGTAAATGTTGTAGGACAAGAAGAAATTAGAACAACACTTCTATACGAAGTAAAGTAAATGTTGTAGGACAAGAAAAAATTAGAACAACATTTCTATACAGAAGTAAATGTTGTAAGAGAAGAAATGTTGTAAATGTCTTAGACAACCCTCCTCCCGGGTTGTTGAGCGTCATCTGCCCCGGTTAACAGTCCTTTTTTGAACTACTTGGTTTGCCTGCCGTCCAGTTTTGTGTACGGTTTGCTCCACTAGCCTTTGATTGTCCCCAATCGAACTACAAGGCAGTAATAGTTCTCTGCAAGCTGAAAGGCGGTTATTGTTCTCTAGATGGAGACCCCATCTTCGAGGCTCGCCACCGCTTTGTCCATCTCGTATCTACATCAGCTTAACTTTCCGGATCTTGAAGCGGCAGTGTGAATGCAAGCGCCCCGTCATTACAAGGAAGTGACCTGGTGTGGAGACAGTATCTGAATAAATATAATCATAATGTAAATTCTCACATGGCCTTACCGATTGCGAGATTACATCTTGAGAGTAACACTAGTAATATCAAGTCTGTTAATTTTAGCATCAACGTGGGCCCTCCTTCTTGTAGACTTCGGTTGGTATTGAGTCCGCACCCGGTGCCTTCCCGCTGGACATCTGGCTTGTTGCCTTCTTGACCTCTGCTAAGGTAGGTGGAATATCAAGCTTGGCATTGATTGGGACCTGGGGCATGCGCTCTATGGCTTCATAACATATAGTGGATGGATGGTTGAGGACAGAACGGAAGTGTTCTGCCCAGCGATTTAGTCTGTAAGTTGTGTAAATAATGCATTTCTTCTACTTTTGGTGTCACACTATTACCGGATTGTTGCCCAGTGCCTTGGTTTTCTGTTTTTGTCTTGCACTGTTCTAGTGGTTTGGGTGACATATATTTTTGCTTTTTGACAGAATTTCGCTATGCAATTTAACCATCTTTATCGTGGTCTACCTCTCGCCTTCTTTCTAGATTTACTGTTGTAGAAGACTCCTATACAGTGGAGTTTTCCTGCATTCTTTTTAAGCCACTTCATTCTTTGTTTCTCAACGTAATTTAAACACTGTTCTGGCCTAACTTTCTCTGCTGTTGTTGATAACTTTTCGTATGCATTGTATTTCACATGTAGCTATTTCTTGCGTCTGTGCTTTGCTCATTCTCCATGTTTGGTGCTGATAACACATAGTAGGCATCAAAATGCTATTGATCATCTGTTGTTTAGCTATCAGTGAGATGTTTGAGTGCCGTAACAATGGGGCTAGCTGGTAGGTTACATTTGCTTCTTGCACTCTATCCTCTATAGGAGAAAAGTGGATAACAATACCTACTGAACACAGGCAATCCTTTGTAGTAGTTACCACGATAAACAAACCAAGTCGAGATTTGCTGCCCACAATAGCCAATGCAGAAGTTGAAGCAGTAATAGAGGACTACACATCAGAGGAAGATGCTGTTGTCTTCACGGATGGTTCTGTTATTCGGCACAGTAGAAGTGCATGGGCCTTTACAGCTAGAGCGAAAGTAAAAGTCATCAAAGAGGCCAGTGGCGCATACACAACAACTACCAGCAGCATGACTATGGAGGTCATGGCGGTGACAACATCCCTGGAGTGGCTACAGACGCAAACATTCACTCACGCTTGCATGCTCAGCGACTCTATTAGTATGATACAGAAGATCAAGGTCGGTTATGTACGAAGGCAGTGGATGAAAGTTAATGCAAAACTCGACAATCCAGATACTTAATCTTTGTCCCAGGTCACGCTGGGGTAAAAAACAATGAGAGAGCAGATACACTGGCGGGCAATGCTACGATTGAGAATGGGTCTTATATGGACAAAAGCGATATCATCAACGCTCTCATAGAAAACATACGCTCTTAAGATCTCAACGATGAAGATAAAGGGTATTCACAAGATCACTACGTTTCGCCCCCAGCACTTCTATAAAGAAGTAAATGGTGGAAGAGAAGAAGAAAATCACAGTAATCACACTCCTCACACAACAAATAGCGGACATTTGTTGGCTCTGTTTAAACAGACCCACAAATACGACTCTGAGATATAATTATATCATTAAGTGAATTATAATGAATATAATAACAACTACTATCAAAAATTGTTTTGAAAGCAAACTGAACAATTATTATTTCCATAATTGTCCCATATTATGTTTAATTCAGAGTTAATATTTTTTTAGAAATACCATGACCTTTAACCTTTCTTGTGGGGGGAAGTCACAAGATGTATCATAGGAAGACAAAATAGTCAACACATTAAAATGGTAATAACGATGAATGACGATGATATTTGAAAATACATATGATATAATTATATATGTACACACTGTTAACATTAAATGACAAAAGTTTGCTTACGTTAGTCGCAACATACTAACTAATTTAAGTAAAAATACAAAAGTCATCTGTCATGTCCTAGCAACAAATTCGAGTTCAGTATTTTGTAATTTTGTCGTCAGTAGTATATTCATTTTTTATTGTGCCAAAGTGTTAAATTTAAGTAAATTCTGATATCATATAATTATTTTATTCTTTTTCTAGTAACATACTTTTCCCTACTACTGACAGCTATGTCAATGTGTAATACATGATCAGTTCACAACAACGTACACGAAAGAATTTCGTCCCGTTTCGAAAGAAAGTGATTCAGTGTCACCGGCCCATACTCATCATTTATTATCATACTATTCATACACTTGGGCTAATTTTTCGAAACGTCACACCGTGACTGTAACGTTGCGTAACTTTTTTTTTAAAAATATGGTAGGCATACATTAAACATCGCCCGTGTGCTGCCGGGGCTCGCAAGAGGAGCAAAGAGTAGCAGCACTGCGACCTACAAGGCATGTCGTAAGAGGCGACTAAGGTGGGGTTTGGCGTAGGGCTGGCTACCCTATCCAGTAGAAAATTTTAGCCACAAAATCCAACCAACCATGAACAAGTCACATAAAAATAAAATAAAACTGTGCCAACCAAGAGGAAAGGAAGCTCTTCTAGAAGAGGTATGAAGCGATGCAGAGAAAGCCGCAAGGAGTCTACACCGCAGATTATCTTCCTTTCACCTAGGAAAAGCTCCAGAATTGGCACCTGGAATGTTAGAAGTATGTATCAAATGGGAAAGACAGCACAGGTTGTAAATGAGATGAAATTTCACGGATTGGCATCTTGGGATTATGTGAAACTAGGTGGAATGGTGCAGGCAAACAACGTCTAAACACAGGAGAAACAATGCTGTTCTCAGGCCATATGGAAGAAAATGCCCCCATAGTGAAGGAGTGGCTTTAATGCTATCTAAAGAAGCGGAGAAGGCACTAATAAAATGGGAAGCAGTGAGTCCTAGGATAATCACAGCAACATTCAGAACCACCGAAAAGAAAGTATTCTTGAATGTGACCCAGTGTTATGCACCTACCAATGATAAAGAGGAAAAAGTAAAAGAGGAATTTTACATAAAACTTCAAAATACTATAGGTAATCAGAGAAATGGGAACATCAAAATTCTGATGGGTGACCTCAATGCCAAAATAGGTTCGGACAACATAGGCTACGAGGAGATCATGGGAAACACGGACTAGGAATAATGAACGAAAATGGAGAACTATTCACTAATTTCTGTGCAGCGAATCAATACGTCATAGGTGGAAGTGTCTTTCCACATAAAAGAATACATAAAGCAACCTGGGTATCACCAGATCACAGAACAGAAAATCAAATTGACCACATATGCATAAACAAGAAATTCAGGTCATCTCTACAAGATGTAAGGGTCCTAAGGGGGCAGATGTAGATTCGGATCACCATTTGCTGATAAGTAAAATTAAACTGAAGCTTAAGCGATACATAACATCCCATGAACATAGACACCAATATAATGTAGGATACCTCAGAAGTCAAGAAACAAAGGAACAGTTCACGGTCACAGTCTCTAATAAGTATGAGGTGTTGCGGCAATTAGAAGATGAGGTGAGTGCAGAAGAATGCTGGCAGCAAGCCAAAAATATTTGGAATGAAACATGCACAGAGGTATTAGGAAAAAAGGAGCGGAATCATAAGGCATAGATAACTCCAGAAACTCTCAAGGAAATAGAAGAAAGGAAAAGAGGAAAGCAGATTTAAATAATAGCAAAACTAGAACTGCCAAAGCCATAGCCAGGAAAAGTACACAGAAGCTAGCAAGAAAGTGAAGAAACAAATAAAGTTAGATAAAAGACAATACGTAGAAGATCTAGCAAGAGAAGCAGAGGTAGCTGCAGGAAACCTTAGGGATCTTTACAATATCACTAGAAAGCTAGCAGGAAAATACAGACCATCAAATGGGTTGATCAAAAATAGTAGTGGGGAAACTATCACTAATGTTAGAGACCAAATGAAAAGATGGATGGAATACTTCAAGGAACTCCTGAACAGACCAGCACCTACAAACCCCCAGATATCCAACCGGCAGAAATTGACTTGGACATCAACTGTGAGAAACCATCCAAGGAGGAGATTAGTAAAGCCATTAAACTTTTAAAAGATGGAAAAGCGGCGGTCCAGATGGTATTCCAGCGGAGGCGGTTAAAGCCAACATAAACACATCCACAGAAATACTGTATAAATTATTTAGCAGAATCTGGGAGACCTAAGAAATACCAGCAAACTGGAGAGAAGGATACCTGGTGAAGCTACCAAAGAAAGGGGACCTTCAGAAGTGTGAAAACTATAGGGAATAATGCTGTTGTCAGTACCTGGGAAAATACTAAGCAGAGTCATCCTGGAGAGACTGAGAGATGCCATCGATATAAAGCTAAGAGATGAACAGGCAGGCTTCCGACCAAATAGATCCTGTGCTGACCAGATAGCCACATTACGTATAATAATAGAGCAAAGTATTGAATGGAAATCCCCACTTTATATCGGATTTGTTGATTATGAGAAGGCTTTTGACAGTATTGATAAGGAAACCCTTTGGAAATTAATGAGGCATTATGGAATCCCACAGAAAATTATTAACCTAATAAAAGCAACATATACAGATATGAAATGTAGAGTTCTTCATGAAGGTAAACTAACAGATACTTTTGGAATAGAAACAGGAGTGCGTCAGGGATGCCTCCTATCACCTTTGTTGTTCTTACTGACAATAGACTGGATTATGAAGACCACAGTAACTAACACCAGAAATGGAATCCAATGGACTCTGACAGAGCAACTAGATGATCTGGACTTCGCTGATGATATAGCCCTTCTGTCACATACACGAAATCAGATGCAGGATAAGCTAAACACATTGAATCAAAGGTCCCAGCAACTAGGGCTGAACATTCATAAGGGAAAGACAAAGATATTGAGAATTAACCAAGCAAATGACAACTCGATCTCCCTGGGGAAATCCCACTTCAAGAGGTAGAATCATACACATATTTGGGCAGCAACGTAGACAAAGAGGGTGGAACAGATAGAGATGTTAAAATAAGAATACAGAAGGTAAGAGGAGCTTTCATTGCACTGGGAAACATTTGGAAGTCCAAAGAAATCAAATCTAGAACAAAATTCAGATATTTAACTCTAATGTTAAAGCAGTTCTACTGTATGGGTCAGAAACATGGAGAACAACTAAAACAATAGCGCATAAATTGCAAACATTCATCAACTGGTGTCTGCGCAGAATAGAGGGAATAAGATGGTATGATAGGGTCACAAATGAGGAACTTATGGAGAGAACAAGACAGATTCCAGTGAACGAACAGGTTAAAAAGACGCTGGCGCTGGATAGGACACACTTTGCGAAAACCGGAGGGGAATATAACAAGAAGGGTCCTTGCCTGGAACCCGCAGGGACAGCGAAAGAAAAGGAGGCCGAGAAATACATGGAGACGAGATTTGGAGGCGGAGATCAACAATATAAAGAAGAGCTGGAGGGAGCTGCAGGAGATAGCTAGAGATAGGAAGACTTGGCATGAGTTGGTTGAGGGCCTATGCCCCAACCCGGGTAAAAAGGCAAAGAGAGAGAGAGAGATACATTAAACAT
The DNA here is from genome assembly GCA_020796225.1 of Arion vulgaris. Lineage (NCBI taxonomy): Eukaryota > Metazoa > Mollusca > Gastropoda > Stylommatophora > Arionidae > Arion > Arion vulgaris. The sequence continues at coordinate 40,660,325 of CM036768.1, forward strand.
GAGCTTCAAAACTTGGAAAAGCTAGAGGTTGGGAAATTTGTATTTTGAAAACATGAGATCACATTTACTACATGAGTTACACAGTATTATTACACTACAGAATTATCAATATTTTACATGTGCTTGTGATACCCTTGTCAGTTTGAAAATTAATAAAAAGCTGCTGCCCAGACATAATTAATTAAAAGAAATACCGACAAAAATTTTCACCATTTCCAAAATTACAACAGGGTCCTTTGCCTACTACAGGTTACTTAGTTTGTACATTGCTGCTGAGATCTTCCTAAGAAAAAGATCAGAACACACATGGTTATTCACTGACATGCAGTGATGATGATTCTTTCAATTAGTCTGCTTGTCTAGTGAATTAAGTAAATACATTAGACATCAATTTTAATAGGCATATACAACAACATCAACCAATGAAACATAACACTACAATACTTAGTTGTGATTGCAACTACATCAACCAATGAAGCATAACACTACAATACTTAGTTGTGATTGCAACTACATCAACCAATGAAACATAACACTACAATACTTTGATGTGATTGCAACTACATCAACCAATGAAACATAACACTACAATACTTTGTTGTGATTGCAACTACATCAACCAATGAAACATAACACTACAATACTTTATTGTGATTGCAACTACATCAACCAATGAAACATAACACTACAATACTTTGTTGTGATTGCAACTACATCAACCAATGAAACATAACACTACAATACTCTGTTGTGACTGTAATTTATTGCAAGTAAGATTTTTCAATGAATCATCTTATATTTACTCCTCGTGTATCCATCCTTTGAATAGAAAACAACTTTGTCGCAATCATTTTGTGGAACAAAATAAGAAAAACAGGTTAGAAGAAAAATGTAAATCACCCATAGAGTTTTTAAAAGGAAAGCAAAACAGTTAAAAACAGAAATTTAAGTACAAGATTGAATAAAAGTACATCATAGTCAAATCAGATGTCAATGTGCTGCTCATGAACAGAAATATACAAGAATGAGTTTCACAAATAAATAATGAGCTATTCATCAAGAATTTCTAGTTCACAAATTGAAAGACTGCTCATGTTGTGCTTGGATGAATACTTTGATAGTGACAGAAGAAAATATATTTGTATTTTAAAATTTACTTAATCTCTCCATTTTCTGTTATACCTCAATTCACTATAAGTTTTAAATACTGAAACTGGATCATCCTTATATTCAACAAATTATGAACATGCTGCATTGTTAGCTTTTTACTTCTTATATTTTTTCTTTTTGAGGATGATATTACAAGAAGAGAGTCACCAGTGTCTAGAGAAGGAGAAACTGAGGATGACTTGACATCAGAGGAATGTAATATAGTTCACCAATCTTCAGAGTCACCAGTGTCTAGAGAAGGAGAAACTGAGAATGACTTGACATCAGAGGAATGTAATATAGTTCACCAATCTTCAGACACAAGTGAAGACTCTCAACCGACGCCTGTCACTTTAGAAGAAGAGAAGAACTCTGAAACTGATAATGTAATCACCCATTCAGAGTTGAAGACTGATTGTAACTTAAATGAGACATTGAATGAACATGCAGAAATTGGTGTGACAGCATACGAGTTGAATAGTCAAGTGCCTGAGAACAAGAGCAACAGTGATAACTCTTCAGAAAAGCATGTACAGTATAGCTACAATGCAGAGCTACTGCTGCAGAGTATATATAATAAAAGTAAGTACAAAAGGGAAGTTAATTTTGTGTGCCTGATCTTGTCATGATGAAATAGTGTCAGTACTGTATAGATTCCATGCATTACATCACTAGGAATCTTGTACTCCAGGACAGGCTAATCAAACTAAATAGGTAATTGGGATAGACCATAGATTGATTGATGGATTGCTAGGACCAACATCATTGCACTTCTGTGAGTAACCATATAGGTTCCGATCTCTTTCTTACACAGGAAGATCTCAGAGGCAGTGCACAAACTCAGTAGTACCGGTGAGGGTCCCAATTACCATAGATACACAAGTATAACTTATTAATAGAAAGTATGATTATAGTTTCTGTGACTTGCTGGCTAAACACACTCAGCATCCGCACAAGTACACAATCTACATTTCAATCACAATCACATAAGGTAGATCATGGGGCAACATTTCCTCGAATACACAAGGAGAAGATCTCGAACTAGCACTTGAGACCACGGAATTGTTGTGCATCAATACCAGCGGTGTCACTAGAATTGCGAGTCGCCCAGGAGATGAGGATAGTGTTATTGATTTGGCACTTGTATCCCCTACACTCACTGCTGTGTGCAGATGGGGGGATTTTAGGGTACCATGGCAGTGACCACCGTCCGTGCATCATACTGGTGAACAAGGTAGATCAAAACAACATAGGCCATAACGCACTCTTTCCAGTACGACACCACAGGGCAAAGGCGTTATCAGTAGAATAAGGTGTGTCAAGCGGGCAAGCACACCAACAGTAGTAAACGTTGGGAACAGCCACCATGGTGGGATGACGAGGTGGAGAAGGCGTGGGTAGACAAGCGGTGTGCTGTTAGGAGGTGGCAAACTGCCAGGAAAAATGGAACTACCCATCCTGCTGACATCTTGCAGTTGAAACAAGAAATGAATAATAAAACAGGGTGTTTCAAAGCTATTGCAAGGATGGTAAAAAGTGAGAAGTGGGCTGAGTTCTGTCAACGTGTGGGCAATGACAAATCGTTGAATCTGTTCTGCGATTGCACAGAAGTATGAATGGTACAGTAAAGAATCGGTGTGTTATTGACTTCCAGAGCTTGGATCTTACATGGCAGAGGACAGATGAAAACAAGGGTAGGGCTCTGTTTGCGCACTATTTAGAGCAGAGTGACCAGAAAGACATTATAGGGCGAAACACTGCAAGACAATCCATTGTAGCTAACTGTAAGAACCAGGAATTAGATGTAGATGATTTGGTGACGGTGGAGGAAATCAAGGATGCTGTACGGAGAGCAAAAAACAGTGCACCTGGTCCAGATGGCATACGATATGGTGACATTGACGGGTTGTCTGATGGGAGTGGGAAGAACTGGCTGGCATCTACAACAAAAGCATTACGACTGCAATAATCAACGAAGAATGGTTGCACAGCTACCTGGTACCTCTGCCGAAGCCTGGCAAAGACCACACAAAAATTCAGGGCTATCGGGTAATCACCATGCAGAATACAATAGGCAAGTTGCTGGAGAAAATAATTGCCAGAAAAATATCCTGCCAACTGAGAGGTTACGTCTCCTTCCACCCACCCTTGGAGGTACGTCCATATAGAGAGACATGGCGTAATGCAGCGGTGTTCGCCTACGATGTCTATGAGGGTTTTCACTCGGGCATTGAGACATGTGCTGCTGCAATTGACCTTGAAGATGCCTATAATAGAGTGCCGTTGCATTTTTAATGGTGCAGCTGACTGAACTCAATATCAGCCCATTCCTCCTCAATTGGATCTTTGCTGCCCTCTTCCAGCGAAAGATAGTGTTTAAATGTGGCAGTTGGGCGTCATCAGCAACAACAATCCACCCTGGCTTACCACAGGGTCACCATTATCTCCGGTGTTGTTCAATGCCTATACTGTGAGCATCACAAAGAGCAGATCACGGGTAGAGGAAGGACAATGTCATATGCAGATGATGTGTTGGTGTATCGTCAGGGCAAGGATAGAGAACAGCTTGTGGAGGAACTTCAGTCAGAACTCGACCGCATAGGTAGATGGTGCGTTGAAGCAGGAGCATTGGTCAACCCCACAAAAGCAGCGGTGACATGGTTCTCTTTAAACAACCACATCGTCAACACTCCAACACCATCTGTGGTTTTGTGTTCAGAGGTAGTGGAGCGATCTCAGTCTATGAAATACCTGGGGTTGCGTTTTGATCGTAGTCTAGCTTTTACGGAACACATAGCTCATGTGATAATGAAGGCGAGGAAAGGTTTGCTGGCGATGAGGGTAATGGCTGCGGCGGATTGTGAACAGCGCCATCTTTGTATTTTATACCAGGGTCTGGTCCTTTCTGTGCTTGAGTATGCGCTGGCGATCCTGACTCTCAGTCATAGTCAGATAGAACGACTGGAAAGAATACAGAGCGAGGCGATGCGCATTATACTTGGTTGCACTAAAGACACGTCGTGCAGGGCGATGCGCTATCTCCTTGACTATCCTACTATGGAGTATAGAATACTGATGAGCCGTGCCGAGCATACCTTGAGTCAATGCTGACACACAACATCCTCTGCACTTGGAAATAAAGAGACAAAAAGGAAATAGGTTAAAAGAGGAAAATCTTGGATGGGTCAGGCCGAGGACTGTATTGAACAGGTGTGTACACTTGAAGACATTGATCCCGGTGAAGAATGGATACCGGTGCCAAGAGCAATCGCTACATCCTTTTCTGTATGCATCGAACTTGATAAAGAATGCAGGCAACACAACCCACTTGTTGTGGAGGCAGAGGTTCAGGCATTAATTTCTGAGAACGCATCTGAGCATGATGTAATCATTTATACGGATGGTTCGGTGATTCGACATGTGCGGAGCTCGTGGGCTTTCACTGCTCAGGTCGGAGGTGATGTTGTGAAGGAAGACAGTGGTGGTTTTGCCGTGACTACAAGCAGTCTCACTATGGAAATCATGGCGGTTACCAAAGCGATGATTTGGCTAGAATCACAGACTTTATCCATGCATGTTTTCTCAGTGACTCAATGAGTATGCTCAGGAAGATTGAAACAGGATGGGCTAGGAGACATTGGATAGAATCGCTGGGGAGGTCTAAGCTGACAAAGATCAGTTTTATTTTGTACCAGGGCATGCAGGTGTAAGGGGAATGAACGATGCGATAGGCTTGCAGGTATGGCTGCTGTCCAAAGCGGACGAGCAATGGACCAGGCTGATATTATAAATTCCCTAAGGGAGAGAGGGCGTGTACATGATTCACGTAATAGCGGTGCATCCACAACACTAACCAGACTGCAAGAACTCAAAGTTAAGTGTGCTCGACAAGAACGCTATGCTGGCAGACAAAGAAGAATTGTAAACCAACAAAGAACCGGTGTCGTTAGTGCACACAGCTGATGGACATACTGAGGGAGAGATCGGAGCACTTATGGACTAATTTGTTCGACGTGCAGTGATGGTGATCCGACGACTAAACAAGTACACAATATTTAAATCCAAATTTCCTCAATTCTAATATAGACTATCAATTGATGTTTAGTCATCCAACAAGTGGTCACTAAACAACTAGTTTTTCCTTCTTAACTGCAATTGAGATGAGCTTACTAAACTATATATATGTAATGTTCAGAGTTTTCTTTGTCGGAAAGATACCAGAGTATATATTCTGTTGATCATCCCATTTATTCTGTTGATGATCCATTTATTTTGTTGATCATCCCATTTATTCTGTTTATGATCCATTTATTCTGTTGGTAACCCCAATTCATAGCTCCTACTCCCAGGAATTAACTTAACATCTGTATCATTATTATGCATATCCCTCTATTACACATCCTTATTCCAAAGTAGAAGCTGATCACAAGATATTATAAAGTAAAAAAAGTAAAGGAACCCTTTCATACCTTGTGGTATATAGGTCAATACAGTGTTAGGCCTGTATTTTCATTGACCGTCGGCACACAATGGGTGATGTGGTCAGCATCACGCCGGCGCCTTTACTTTCCCAGAGCATGTCTGGTACCCAGTTGAGGCTGGGTCGACCTGAAAGCCGTTGTGGTCGGGAAAAATTCCACGCGCATTGCGCGAGTTGAACCAGACCACCAGCCTTGCGGAGCGAGTTCACTAACAACTACGCTACAGCGGCTCTCACAAGATATTATACCCATCTGCAATTCCCCATAGATGAGAAATTTGTGTATTCTACCATGATCAGAAAATATCCCAACCATTTCAGTCTACAATGGCTGAGCATGGTAAAAAAATTGTTACAATACTTGTTCTTTCCTACACTTCATTGTTGTTGATCATATCTTGCTACATAATCCTAATAAGTCTTTGAAGATACTGCATATGGAATATGTTTCGGAAATTGTTCTGATGCGTGTAGTTGTGTCATGTTTCACTACTATAAAGAAGTGAACTGAGAACACATACTTGATATACAAGGGTTTTGTTTCAATGGTCAGCTTTCTATTCATCCAGACACTCTTGTTGCCAGTCAGTCCATTGCTGTGTTACCTATCAAAATAAAACAAAACTTTCTTGGCTGTGGCAGACCCAGCTTGAAGCAAGCAGTAGTTGCTCTGTGACATGTCAAAGTATCTCCCACCTTCACAGGCAACCAATGATGCCCTCTTCTACACCAATTGACAAAGATTTATAAGCTGCTGTAGACAACTGATTCCAAATTTGATTCAGAGGACAGTAAAACCACGGATGGAGGGAACCTCTACATAGCACAATGCCGGAGAACAAATAATAGAGACTGTGGGTTCCACATACAACATGGTCCCTCTCTGGGCTTGTCTTGTCTCTAAAGAAAAAGGTAATTTATAACTCTCATTCTACAGAATGAGATAGCACAATAACTTTGTTTAACTTATTTACTTCTACATATCTGCCAGAGATACTATCATGACTTGGGTATTATCAATATTTTCCAAGATAAATCATGATTCTCATCATGTGTAATGCCTAGTGGTTCTGTGACTCTCATTATGTGTAATGCCTAGTAGTTCTGTGACTCTCATCATGTGTAATGCCTAGTGGTGCTGTGACTCTCATCATGTGTAATGCCTAGTGGTTCGGTGACTCTCATCATGTGTAATGCCTAGTGGTTCTGATCAACATATCCTTCTCCAACCATAAATTCCTTTACATGCTTGTTATTTCAGCCATCTTGAACAATAATCGGAAATTTATTCTCTTTTATTCTCATAATTTTGTTGTCCTCTATGTTGTTTTTTAAAATCAGGTTTTGGGCTTTCTTTCTTTTTATATATATATATATATATATATATATATATATATATATATATATATATATATATATATATATATATATATATATATATATATATATGTGTGTTAGCTCTTATTTTTTTTTAACAATGTCTTCTTGCAAATTTTCTTAATTTGATTTCTTCAATATCATTTCCCCCTTCTAGCAAGCAATGCATGATAATGATACAGGTATTAAGTTAATTCCTGGGAGTAGAAGCTATAGATTGGGGTGCTTGTTGGGGGAATATCAAGTGTGGAGTTTATTAACTAGGACTTTTCTCAATGCAGATTGTTTTACTAGTCACATGTGCATTGCAGGGGTTGTATTTTTACCTCTTTAGAGCACAACTTTGTTGGCTAAAACACAATGGGGCCAAGAAGTGTAAAACCATAACATTTACTTAGTCTTTTAAATAGGCATCAAGAGATCGTACAGAGAGAGCATCACACAATATTTTGAGTCATTTCTCAATTCTTCAGGGACTGTGATTTTGTTTTTTTTTGTCTACCAAACTTTAGGTCTTCTATATCTCTGGTTCTTGTTTTTCCATGTATGTTGTGGCAATCAGTATCTTGTTTCATTCTGCAGAGGAAGAGTTTTGATAGGTTAGTGCATTTGTTTTTCCATGTATGTTGTGGCAATCAGTATCTTGTTTCATTCTGCAGAGTGAGAGTCTTGATAGGTTAGTGCATTTGTTTTTCCATGTGTGTTGTGGCAATCAGTATCTTGTTTCATTCTGCAGAGGAAGAATTTTGATAGGTTAGTGCATTTGTTTTTCCATGTGTGTTGTGGCAATCAGTATCTTGTTTCATTCTGCAGAGGGAGAGTCTTGATAGGTTTAGTGCATTTGTTTTTCCATGTGTGTTGTGGCAATCAGTATCTTGTTTCATTCTGCAGAGGGAGAGTCTTGATAGGTTAGTGCATTTGTTTTTCCATGTGTGTTGTGGCAATCAGTATCTTGTTTCATTCTGCAGAGGGAGAGTCTTGATAGGTTTAGTGCATTTGTTTTGTAGGTGCCCTGTTCCAGGATCAAGTTTCACAGTGAGAGTGAGATCTTTCTAAACATAGCAGTTCTCAGATAGACTCAATATTAATTATGTACACGAAACATGCTGGAAATAAAGGTATCCTGCGTGATGTTAACTGCACCACCCATCACGAGCCGTCACAGAAAAATGTGGCCATAACACTGTTTTCCTCAATATATATTGCGATGTGCAAACATGTTTTTTAATTCTGCAGAGGTAACCAAACCATCGGGATTGTGACAATTCCTCTCCGGTCTGTGGAAGATGAACTTCTAGATGACCTTATAGTTTGGTTATATCTTCTTGTTATTTGAACACGAGAATTAAAACCCTCAGCAGTTAATATGGTTCATGAATAAATTATCTTCTCTCTAGTGATGTACTATTAAATACTTCATTTGGAGGGTCTCTCTGGTGTTCAAGTACAGTGCTCGTCCCTCGCTCTGAAAGTACTTGATCGCATCCTGTGTCAAGCGATGAAATTATTTTTCCAGTCATGTCTGTTCTCTTGAATTGAGTGAACATTTTTATGTCTTCTACTCTTGGTTGCAATAATGAGTGATGTTTATGTCTTCTGCTCTTGGTTGCAACAATGAGTGATGATTATGTCTTCTGCTCATGGTTGCAACAATGAGTGATGTTTATGTATTCTGCTCTTGGTTGCAACAATGAGTGATGATTATGTCTTCTGCTCTTGGTTGCAACAATGAGTGATGTTTATGTCTTGGAGGAGTTGTCTAGTTCTGTATGTTTTGCAGACCAAGCTGTTTATTATGTTACTTTATTTCTATGCTATTTCTAATCAACATTAATGCTGGAGTTATAACATTTCTACTTCTTCAGCTGATGTTTCTGTCAGCTCTTTGACAGTTCAACTTCTAACTGATGGTTTTATATCACAATTTTTACCATCTCTGCTGAAAACACAAGCTAGTATCAATCAAATCAAGTAAGAAAATATTGTTGTTATCGGATTTTGTAGTGCTTGTATTTGTGTTAGGTGGTGCACTGTTAGAATGTGATTTAAGTGAACGGTAGTCATGATATCAGTTGCGGAATAGTTCCCTGTTTTATATTGATATTTAAACATATCTATTTATTATTTATAATGCTGAAAAAGGGGTCTAAAGCTGAAAAAGGGTCTAAAGCTGAAAGATTAACTTCATTGCACGGTTTTATTCCTTGGCTCGCTCTCTCTCCGCATAAATGGCACGCCACCTGCCGAGATTACTGCACAAAGCACGAACTCCGTTGCTCTGGCAACAAGACTAGGAGGTCTCTGGAAAAATGACCTTGTGAACAGAACGGCACAGTCCGGATTCGAACCCATGTTCTTCGGAACGCAAGGCAAAGGCGTAACCACTTAGCCACCGAGATGACCCATTTATTATTTCTGTGAGGTATGACAATGAGAACTATCATCACTAGTCAGTTCATCATGACACTCTATCCAAATCAGTACTACCATCATTATCATCATCATCATCTTATTATTACTAGGTTTTGATGGAAATTAGTTTATCAGTTGACATTGTTTACAAATGACTATTTTCAATTAGATCATTAAAAATAGTTGCATGTATAAACTACTAAATGTAGAAGCAACCATTTCAGAGGTCATGTATATAATAATGATACCCCGCTAATATGCAAATTATATAATCAACCAAAGAATACCAAATACTGAGATCACCCAGGTCACAAGCATCAACAATATCAATGAGGAAATAAAAAAAAGGAGGTGGAAATGGTTGAGACATACATTAAGAATGCAGAAGACCAGACACCCACATGTGGCTTGTGTAATGGAATCCGGGAGGCAAGAGGTAGAGAATAATGGAGCTGAACTGTATACAGAGAAAGAGAAGAGGCGGGAAAGACCTGGAATGAACTAAGCTGACTTGCTCAAGATAGATCTGGTTGGAGGAAATTTGTTGATACCTCTTACATTTATTGATTGATTGATTGATAGGACCATCATCAATGCACTTCGGTGAGTAACCATGTGTGTGCTCTGATCTCTTCCTTACAGGAAGATCTCAGCTGCAGTGCACAAACTCCGTAGCACCTGCGAGGTTCCCCAATATAATTTTGAAGATGGTGAAGATATTTTTGTAGGAATTTTATTTTTAATCTTTTCTAATGAATCTTTTCTGATAAGTTGATACCTCAATATGCTTCAACGGGAGCTAACATAAGAAGGAATGATAAACACCAGACTAATCTCAATATGGTTCAATGGGAGCTAACATAAGAAGGAATGATAAACACCAGACTGATGCAGCACCTGGAAAAAAAAAATCTTTGAGACCCTGAGCATGCTGAGAAAACACAGATCCAGTGAAGACCAGATTACACAGATCACTCAGGAAAGTTTAGATAACTTCAATAAGCATACACTACCTGCTTTTGTAGATTTGAGACATCCAATATAGTATGGAGAGAAGGATTGAAAGTCAAGCTGTGTAGAGCGGTTTGTGTGGGAAAATGTACAAATAGATTAGATACTCCATAGAGACCAGATCTGCCAAATTACAACTTCAAGGACAGGTCAACAAGAAGATGACTTTGGAGCAGGGTGTCCTCTATGGGGGAGTTCTTTAACCAGCACTGTTCCTGGTGTACATAACTGTTGCTTGTGTACATAACTGTTCCTTGTGTACATAACTGTTTCTGGTGTACATAACTGATATCACAGTAAATATTCCCACAGAAAGCCACACCATCTCCTTCACAAATGATCTAGCTCTGTAGACTTCTGAAGAATATATGACAATGCAAACAGCTGGATCATGGAAGCACTATTAGCACTAGATGAGTGGGTCAAGACATGGCTAATGAAAAGAAATAATGAAGTGTTGTTTCTCCTCTCAAATAAATCACAGAATCCAAAATTAGTCCTACAATTTGTAGCTGAAGGAAAAAGCTATTTATGTATAACTTTTGATCGCTGCTTGACATGGAAGCCACAAATTGAGAAAACTAGACTCCAAGCAAGACATAGAATGGCAATCATGCAAAAAACTAGCAGGTTGAATTTGGTGGACAGATGAGAATCTGCTTGAAAGGTTATATACTGCATGAGTGAGACTAGTCCTAGAATATGGTCTTGCAGTATGGACGACAGAAACAAAGTTAAATTTTATCAAATCGATGGACAACGATACAAAAATAGCAATGATAATCATAAAGGGTGTGTAAAATTAACACAGAATTATACAGAATTAGAAACAATCTGGTAAAAACATAATAAAATTTGTGCTGTTCTGAAATCTATAAACAGTTCATGAAATCTTGACTATTTTATTATTTTAGTTTGTGTTTGAGAAGGTGTAGGTTGGGAGTGGTGATCGTGGTCTTCAGTTAGTTCCAAACACATTTTCACCTACACAATCTGAATTCTGACCAATTAATTTCTATTTTTCTTGAAGTTATGTAGTGTAGTAAGTGAAATTTGTTTACTGCAAGAAGTGAATCTTTCATTAGAGTCTTGAGCAGAATTAATTTACAAGTTTGAACTTTAACCAGTGTCTACAACCAATCCTATTTTTAGAGTTTGAGGAGCTACACATTATGAATTACCCCCAAATGAAATAGACCAACTTGACAGATGTGTAGTGTATTGCAGATTTAGTTACTTTCAGTTTCTGAGTATGTCATGTTGACAGTGAAACAACAAAAACTCCAAAGATATTGTTGAGATTTTAGTTGCTGAGTATATAAAGATATGAAAGTTTGGATGTATCAGATTGTTGTAAATTGTGTCTATGTTCTGCTAGTTTGTTATTGTTTAGCTGTTTTTAAAAAATATATGTTCTGAATCTATGGTTACTTACTGCAGGTCTAGTCAGTCTGTTCTCATTGAAACTGTACAACAGGAAACATCCAAGTTCACAGACTTCCGAGCCATCAAAGACTTGAAGGAAACTGTAAGTTTGTATGTTATCAAAAAAGTAACAAAAGTGACATGTTTTTAAAATCATCATTGTTATATTCTGAAGCATCCTGCTGTGTAAGAACAGATGCAGGAAACTCAGACTGGTTCACAGTCAATTCGGGTGTGAAGCAGGGCTGCGTGATGTCACCTATGCTTTTGGGATAGCTATAGACTGGATCATGCGCAAATGCACCAAGATGATCAACTAGGCATCAAATGGCTTAATAACAGCAGACTATTTGATCTTGACTTTGCCGATTACGTGGCCATATTGAATTCAACCACACAAGCAACCCACAAACTAACGAGCAATCTTTGCACACTTGCAGAACAAGTTGGTCTCCAGATCAATTCTGCCAAGACCAAAATTATGGACCTCACGAACTCGACAGACATCGTAATAAATGGCCAAACACTGGAGAAAGTTGAACATTTTACATATTTGGGTAGTAAAGTGTCAAACAACGGAGACACGATGAAAGAAATAAACTCTTGTATTGCTATAGCAGCTAGTGCCTTCACTAAATTAACGAATATCTGGCAATCTCAAGACCTTAGTATATGCACAAAAGTTAAATTATTTAGGTCATGTGTGATTCCTGTACTGACCTACGGTTGTGAAAGTTGGAAATCAACAAAGAAAATTGATAAGAAACTGGACAGCTTTGAGAATAAATGTCTACGAAAATTATTAAAAGTAAAATGGAGTGATTTCGTTTCTAACAACACAGTGAGAGATAGAACACACCAACAACCCGTATCAAATATTATAAGGAAACGAAGGTGGAAATATTTAGGTCATGTTCTTAGATCAGACGAAAAGAGACTAAATCGACAAGTCCTTATGTGGTCACCAGTTGGGAAAAGAAAACGTGGAAGACCAAAGACCACTCTTCGAAGAACCATCCAACAAGAAAGTAAACTATTGGGATGTAAAACCATACAAGATCTCCAACTGCTAGCAAAGAACCGTATCACATGGAGATCTAAAACCTCTGCCCTATGTGCCGCCTTTGGCTCGAAAGGAATAAACTAACTAACTATAGGCTGTGTTATTATTATCTAAGTAACAAAAGTGACATGTTTTTAAAATCAACATTGTTATAGGCTTGTATTATTAAACACATTAAAGTACCTGATGTTAGATGAGAAAAAAAAACAGTATGGCCTTTTATAATCAGAAGAGGAGAAATATCTCAACGGAGATATACTGACAATATAAGATGCAATAAAGCAAATCAAAATCATAGAACAAATTGCCCCAATTTTAAAATGCAAACTTGTCACCATAAACACTAAAAGATCATTGTACAACAGCATTTTTCTCCCAACATTATGCTTATCATCATCAGGTTCTATGCCGGCTGGCGTAGGCGATCATGGATCTCCACAAATCTCTGTGGTTGGTGTTTGCTATCAACTCAGATGTTGACGCTCTACCGTGCCATGAAGTCAGGCTATCCAGAATTTTATCTCTCTGTCTTCCTCTGTCTCGTCTACCCTCGATTTTACCGGTTGTCATGATGTGTTCTAAACCTCCCTCCTCATCACATGCCCGAAAAATGATGACTGCCTCTTTCTTATATTGAAGATAAGCTTTCTCTGTGTCTTGATCTCATTCAACACCTCAACATTAGTCATTTTAGCAGTTCATGGGATTCTCATCATTCTTCTGTAAAACAACATTTCTGTGGCCCTCAGAGATTTTTCGATCTGTGTGTTCATTGTCCATGACTCGCATCCGTATGTCAGTATTGGTTCTATGTAGCACTGAATAACTCACATTCTGATCGGGATTGACAAGGACTTGTTGCAGATAATGCTTCTCATTTTCAGGAACAATGTTTTCGCTTGTCCTATTCTACTCTTTATTTCTGATCGGCATCTGATGTTACCAGGATTCCAAGGTATTTAAATTGCTGCACTTGTGCTTTGATAACATTATGCTATCAAAGCTAAACTAGGATGTGACATCACATGACAGAAGAAAACTAGTCATGACAAAGATGAAGTATCTACGCAGAATGCTAGGACAACCAAAAAATGGCAAATTTATAAATAAAGACATCAGGGAAAAAGCAAAGGGCAAAAACAGATACTAAGAGCATACATATTCTCAGTAGCAATGTATTGGTGTGAGACAAGAACATTTAACAGATAAACCAAGAGCATACATATTCTCAGTAGCAATGTATTGGTGTGAGACAAGAACATTTAACAGATAAACCAAGAGCATACATATTCTCAGTAGCAATGTATTAGTGTGAGACAAGAACATTTAACAGATATACTAAGAGCATACATATTCTCAGTAGCAATGTATTAGTGTGAGACAAGAACATTTAACAAGATAGTATAAAAGCTGATACATGCTTTTTGGATATAAATGTTGTAGAAAAGTCATCCGTATAAGCTTATACATATATGCACCATTCTGCCCAGAACATCCATTTAACTTTTATGTAAACTCCATAGCCTGCTTTTATGATAGCTTTAAAAGTAGACCCATCATTATATGCCATTGTCTGGGTAGGCATTGATAGTCCTCTGTGATGTCATTGTCTGGGTAGGCATTGATAGTCCTCTGTGATGTCATTGTCTGGGTAGGCATTGATAGTCCTCTGTGATGTCATTGTCTGGGTAGGCATTGATAGTCCTCTGTGATGTCATTGTCTGGGTAGGCATTGATAGTCCTCTGTGATGTCATTGTCTGGGTAGGCATTGATAGTCCTCTGTGATGTCATTGTCTGGGTAGGCATTGATAGTCCTCTGTGATGCCATTGTCTGGGTAGGCATTGATAGTCCTCTGTGATGTCATTGTCTGGGTAGGCATTGATAGTCCTCTGTGATGTCATTGTCTGGGTAGGCATTGATAGTCCTCTGTGATGCCATTGTCTGGGTAGGCATTGATAGTCCTCTGTGATGCCATTGTCTGGGTAGGCATTGATAGTCCTCTGTGATGTTATTGTCTGGGTAGGCATTGATAGTCCTCTGTGATGCCATTGTCTGGGTAGGCATTGATAGTCCTCTGTGATGCCATTGTCTGGGTAGGCATTGATAGTCCTCTGTGATGCCATTGTCTGGGTAGGCATTGATAGTCCTCTGTGATGTTATTGTCTGGGTAGGCATTGATAGTCCTCTGTGATGCCATTGTCTGGGTAGGCATTGATAGTCCTCTGTGATGTCATTGTCTGGGTAGGCATTGATAGTCCTCTGTGATGTCATTGTCTGGGTAGGCATTGATAGTCCTCTGTGATGCCATTGTCTGGGTAGGCATTGATAGTCCTCTGTGATGTCATTGTCTGGGTAGGCATTGATAGTCCTCTGTGATGCCATTGTCTGGGTAGGCATTGATAGTCCTCTGTGATGCCATTGTCTGGGTAGGCATTGATAGTCCTCTGTGATGTCATTGTCTGGGTAGGCATTGATAGTCCTCTGTGATGTTATTGTCTGGGTAGGCATTGATAGTCCTCTGTGATGCCATTGTCTGGGTAGGCATTGATAGTCCTCTGTGATGTTATTGTCTGGGTAGGCATTGATAGTCCTCTGTGATGCCATTGTCTGGGTAGGCATTGATAGTCCTCTGTGATGTCATTGTCTGGGTAGGCATTGATAGTCCTCTGTGATGCCATTGTCTGGGTAGGCATTGATAGTCCTCTGTGATGTCATTGTCTGGGTAGGCATTGATAGTCCTCTGTGATGTCATTGTCTGGGTAGGCATTGATAGTCCTCTGTGATGCCATTGTCTGGGTAGGCATTGATAGTCCTCTGTGATGCCATTGTCTGGGTAGGCATTGATAGTCCTCTGTGATGTCATTGTCTGGGTAGGCATTGATAGTCCTCTGTGATGGTCATAAGATTTAATGTGTCAGAACTTGTAGATGCATTATTAATTAGTTTTGTTTCAATATCTGACAATTTAACATATGTGGTAAACTTCTTGCTAATCTCTGAACCTCTTCTATTTTTTTTCTGGTAGTATCTGTTTTTGATCTTGTTGACATAATGAAGGGGACATTTTTTTTAAAATTAAAAAAAAAAACCGGTTTTCTATGAGATGTTTGTTGGGAACTTCTTTGTTCATTCTTTTGCTTCTTTCATAAACTTACATTGCAGCTATATCTCATCACATCTTGAGTGCTTCCATATTTGTGTGTATTTCACATCCAACAGTTGACATTGACCTCAGTGCTTTACTAATTAGACGGAGATTGTTCTGCAATATGCCCAATAAATTGAACATACTGTTTTTGTTGAGATTCCTCTTTGTGCAGAAGCCTACTTTTTTCTTGTTCAGCTTTTCTTTATGTATCATATTGATAAATAAACTGTATTCAGACTCAACTGTATTAGTCTTGCAGATATTCTAGTTTTGCTCTTATAGAAATACTGTGATAATACAGTTTGTCACAGCTGTGATAGATTCTATTGTGTGTAAAATGTTCCTCAGATGGTCAAAGCTAAACAGTATCATAACAAACTGCTGAAACTAAGAAGAGAGATGACAGACTTGCATGAGAAATCCAAAAAGTTGAAGGTAAATCCCTGTGACAGACTTACATGTACATAGCTGAAGAGATGAAACAAACTAATTTATCTAAGAAGTTAGCATTCATTGAGGATGAAGTTCCAGATGACTTTCAGAAGTAACATACATTAACTAGCATGTGACCTGAGAGATTTGGTACCAGCAAGTCTCTATGATTTTTAGTTACTGAACTGACGTCATAGCCCTCCAGGAGGACACATAAGTGTTCAGTCTCTCCCAGATGATGTTGGCAGTGTATGCATACTGATGGTTCCCATCGTTTGCTGGTTGATCACACTTCTCACTCTGCCCCCAGACATCCAGTTCTGCTTGTCATCATCATCGAATAGCTTGTCCTCAGCAGAACTTTACTTCCCTAACAGTTCTTTGTAATTTCTCTCTCCCTTATAGGCCTCAGCATCCATCATGCTCAAATCATCAGTTAATCCTGAATCCAATTTCTCTCTCCCTTATAGGCCTCAGCATCCATCATGCTCAAATCATCAGTTAAACCTGAATCCAATTTCTCTCTCCCTTATAGGCCTCAGCATCCATCATGCTCAAATCATCAGTTAAACCTGAATCCAATTTCTCTCTCCCTTATAGGCCTCAGCATCCATCATGCTCAAATCATCAGTTAAACCTGAATCCAATTTCTCTCTCCCTTATAGTCTCAGCATCCATCATGCTCAAATCATCAGTTAAACCTGAATCCAATTTCTCTCTCCCTTATAGTCTCAGCATCCATCATGCTCAAATCATCAGTTAAACCTGAATCCAATTTCTCTCTCCCTTATAGTCTCAGCATCCATCATGCTCAAATCATCAGTTAAACCTGAATCCAATTTCTCTCTCCCTTATAGCCTCAGCATCCATCATGCTCAAATCATCAGTTAAACCTGAATCCAATTTCTCTCTCCCTTATAGTCTCAGCATCCATCATGCTCAAATCATCAGTTAAACCTGAATCCAATTTCTCTCTCCCTTATAGACCTCAGCATCCATCATGCTCAAATCATCAGTTAAACCTGAATCCAATTTCTCTCTCCCTTATAGCCTCAGCATCCATCATGCTCAAATCATCAGTTAATCCTGAATCCAATTTCTCTCTCCCTTATAGCCTCAGCATCCATCATGCTCAAATCATCAGTTAATCCTGAATCCAATTTCTCTCTCCCTTATAGTCTCAGCATCCATCATGCTCAAATCATCAGTTAATCCTGAATCCAATTTCTCCACTGTCTTTCCATTGGATACAATATATTGGACAGCATTATGCTATGCCATCTAACCATCTTTTTCGTGGTCTTCCTCTTACCTTCTTTCCTGATGTTCTGTTGTAGAAGACTCTGTATACAGTGGAGTTTGATGCATTTTTATTAAGTGGCCAAACCACTTCATTCTTTGTTTCTCAATGTAATTCAAGCAAGATTATGTGCCAACTTTCTTTCTTATGCTGATGTTGGTGACTCTGTCTTCTGGTGTTGTTGGTAACTTTTCACGGGCTGCGCATTTCACGTTATTTTTTGTGACTGAGCTTTACTCATTGTCCATTTGTTTCATTGTCATTTCTTTGTTATATAGAGGATTAAAGTATCTTTAAGCAGCAGAGGCTCGCCCTTTCAACCTAAGCACAAGCTTTTTTTGGGTTACATAAAATCATGTAGGCCAATAGACATGAACAAAAAAAAGAATGAGCTCGTGGAGAATCCAAGTAATCATTGTGTATGTCCTTTCTGAGTGCTTTATATGCCTGTCTAACATGTTTCCCTATTATATACTTCAAATTCATCTATAGACTGAGAGCTTTATATGCCTGTCTAACATGTTTCCCTATTATATACTTCAAATTCATCTATAGACTGAGAGCTTTATATGCCTGTCTAACATGTTTCCCTATTATATACTTCAAATTCATCTATAGACTGAGAGCTTTATATGCCTGTCTAACATGTTTCCCTATTATATACTTCAAATTCATCTATAGAGATTCAGAGATTCATAGATTGAGAGAGTCTGGCACTAAAAGATCATTAAGGAGTGGTATCTTACGTTGCGTATGGAACGACCTCACCAAAGCAGGAAAGCCGTTAGAGAAGGCACCCGATATGCCCTCACTAAAACTAACTCTGTCCAAGAAAGAGTTACACGGACATCAGGCCTCCTGCAACGATCACTCTTGAAGGATCTAAGCTTCAAGTACCTCTGAAGTCGGTGAGACTGTCCATATGGTTGATAATGCCTGTAAAAGGGTAATATAGGCCCATGCAAAAGTCAGTCAAAAGCGCAATATCAGGCGTCATGACTTTACGCCTGAATTAATAGCGGGTGATCGAAAGAAGAAAGAAGATTGAGAGAGTCTCAGAGTTTCTCATAATTCTTGTCATTTGTATTTGCTTTTATGAGATGAAATATTGAATGCTAGTTTAACAAACTGTTCTCAGAAGCGAGCATTAAAACTTCAACAACAGAAACAGAAAGATGAACTAACCAGAGCACACAACATGGAAAAAGAATTTGAGAAAGAGAGGATGTTAACTGCAAGAGTTGCCCCAGCACAGGATTAACGTAAACAAAAGTTTTGTTTCATTCTTGCATGTTTTCAATAGATGAGGTGGCATTCAATGCATAAAATAGTTATCAGTAAATTTGGCCTCATCATCATCATGTGCCATACCTTTTGGAATTTGTAATAAACTCCTTCTTCTACCATTTATTTTTGACCTCATTATTAAACCAGTTGTTATGGTGGATAGAGTAGTTTTTTCTTAACGCAAGGACATTTATACCATCAAGCATGCATGTGCAACGTATACACGTTCTTGGCTAAGATCAAGCATATCATAAAGAGTGATTAAAATTGGTCGTAAAGAACGAACGCAAAGACGAAGAAGAGATCAAGCATGCAACCAACTATCTGATTTGACCTTCTATCACCTCTGCCTGGATGACAGCATGGTTGTCACACATTGCACCATACATTTCAGAAACTCATCCTCAAGCATCATCTCCCTTTCAGTACTGATTTTCTGAATATTAGGTAGTTCAAGCTGGGCAACTCATCTCTTTTCTTTCCTCCACAACACCAAGAATGTTCGGCTCTGCTTTTGACCTGTTCTTTTTGTACTGAGTTTGACTTCTTGGATGAGATCATTAGACAATTTGTTATTGATCTTCCTTCCTAATTGAAGAACATCAATCATGCTCTCTCTACCTTTAATTGTCACTCATTTGTAATTGTCATCTCTTCTTGTTTGATATCTCTACCTTCTTTCTATTTCTCATCACGATGTTTCATCTTCTCTCCAGTTCTTTCTCAACACTCACCATTCTATTGACATGGCCACTCTGACCCGCCTCACTGATCTGGATCTTAATTTGAACTCTTTTGATTTTAGTGACAAAATCTTTTACCATGTCAACAATGTAGTTATAGCACCAAGACTGATCCCAGCCATGCATGCCTTTTTATTGGTCATCTTGAATGACTAATCTTTTGTAATGCTTTCCCTGTTCGCTGTCCTTCTTTATCATCTCTATATTGCTGATGACATGAAGGTCACTGATAGGTCTGGAGAAGCCAATCTTTTGAAGTTCTTTCAATTTGTTGGTGACTTCCACTCATCGATAAAATTTACATTCCTTACATTATAAATTTGCCTAATTCGTCAATTTCCTCTACATCAATATTTCTTTTGGCAACTTCTAGATCCCCCCTTCCCCGCCCACTTCAACTCTGTAGCTCCAGCAGCAATAATCTCATGGATCTCCAGAAAAAAACACTTGTGAACCGAATGATGCGGTCTGGATTTAAACCCACAATCTTCAGAACTCAAAGTAAACATCTTGACTACTTCGCCATGGATACCCCCACACCCACACACACCCTCTAAAGTTGTCAGTTATATTTACCAATAACAGACATAATTATTTTTTGATAATAATTTTGGTGATAACTCCTGATTGTTTTACATTCTAGCCTGTTTTTGACAGTATTATAGAAATGATTTTTGTCATCTTTTTGTTGGTATTTTTACTAGGATGGTGATGTTGTTTAAGGACAGACGGCACCCATAAACAAAAATATTGAGCATTGAGGTTGCATTTATGATTCTAAATGATCAACTTGATGTTAAAACTCGGGAAAAAATGTCAAAAATCCAATCATGTATATTCTATGAAAAAAATTTCATATAGAGGGTTTTTAAGGGAAAAGGCCCAAAAGTAACTTTACAAAATACATGATGATTTAAGTTCTATTCAGGTTAGCACTATAGAACTTTCATATGTTATAGTACATCTGCATATCTTGAACTGGTAGCAAAATATTTTTAAAGTATATTAAAATGAATTTTACCTGAATTTTTAACGCAAATTCAGATTTTTGACCCCAAAAATATGGGATAAGAGATATTCTTTTGCATGACACACAAAAACTGTTCAATGAATTCTTTTTAAAGTGGTAGGGGGTCATCAAATATGCATAAGAAAGAAGTGGGCAAATTTATACAGCAATCCTTTGAGTAGTTTTTGAAAAAAGTGTATTTAGCGACATACATTTACGGAAAATAACAATTTTGAGAAAAAGCCAAAAAACGAACATATTTTCAATTATTGACCAAATTAATTTACTTTAGAATCCCCCAAGGGCATTGAAACTTGCCTCAGCCAATGCTTTAGATGCTAACGCTAATTGTTTTACATCTTTCTATCTTTGTGTGCCTAAATTCTGTATTAACAAGAAAGATATGTGGTTTTTTAGGTGACTGCAAAATACTGAAAATAATGTTTTCCAAAGGAAAAGTTAAACTAAAACAGAAGTATCATATCGGTAAAATTTTACATTATTAACTACAATATTTACATCATTAGCAGTTACTTTTAAACTCCTCAATGCATATGAGATCTTAGGATACCAAGTCCATATAAGATTATGGAAAGATTCATTAGCATTGTGAGAACCACCATGAATATATTTTGTCAAAGAAGTCGCAAGATAGCTTGACAAATACTTGCATTATGTTGTCAAAAATAAAATTAGGCAGTTTGTTTTTAATCAACTAAAATTTTATCTTTAGGGCACAAGCTACTCAGCATATTTCAGTTCTCATGGTTATCTTTGTGATGTTTAAATATGGCTCAAACACTATTTATCCAATGTGCTCTAATTTTCCAGAATTTGTCATACAAGTTACATCACAATGATGCTGCATGAGTTTGATGGTGCTATTAGTTAATCTATCTGTGCTACCATATTACTATAAACACTTTGCTAACATCTGTTGAAGCAAAGTTATGATATTTCCTATATAATTAGCTAAAAAACATATACATGCCTAGTTAAAATATTTAATTAAAATACAAAACTACATTTTTTTTGTAAACTAAAGATAGCTTCTTGTTCAAAATTGGATGTATTATCTAAAATATAAAAAAACCCTCAAATTTCATTTTTTAAAGAAAAATCGTTAAATGTAGGGGTGCGTTCTGTCCTCTAATGTGTCTGTGCAGTATGATGAAACTTCATCATGATGAAACTTCAATCTGGGGTTATCAGTTATATGAGGACTATCATCATAGCACTTCGGACATGTCCATTGAACATTGGAAAGCTTGGGTTTCCTGGCTAGTGCGCATAATAGGGTTATTGCAGAGCAAAGTGGAGCATATAGGACAACTACTTCCGGTACAAGGATGGAGGTTGAGGCCATTAGTCCTGCACTCCAGTGGCTCTCAGAGACTCTGTTTACTAAGTCGAGTGCGTCACTTAGACAATGCTTTAGAAGGTTCAAACTGACATGTTGCGGTATATGGATGTCATCTATTCATGTTTCTAACATCCATAGGTCTTATGTAAATCTACTGTTCTGGGCATGTGGGTGTTTACAGCAATGAGAGAATTTGTCAGGCTTGCACCAACAGCATCTATCGTCTAGAGTTAAAGATGGATAGTGTGGGAATGTTCTTTGGTTTCCCTTCAACTGCCTGTTGGATGAGGACACTAAAATTACTGTTGAATCTTTCCAGGGATTTAAGTTTAGAATTACACATTATATAATCAGAACTGGAAGCCTGAGTGGCAGATTAAAGAGTGTGTTTAACCAGTGAGCCATGGAAACCATCAGTATACATACCCTTCAACATCTGTTGAGGAAGACTGAGCATGGGTGGTCTGCCTAAAGTTTTATGATGTTGGTGCAGTAATCAATAATTAATCTGTACTGTCTCATAAATGTTGTTCAGGAAATTTGTGACCCTCTTCCAGACTAAAGTCTTCAAAGTCAAATCATTTTACTGGTAATATATTTAACAATTTTACACAAAATAATGTGGGACAGATTAGTGTAATGCATAGACTGTTCGCCTATCAACTCAAACACAAGAAGGTTATGAGTTCAATCCCACACTCGATTTTCCATGACTGAGAAAAGGAATTGGACCACTTACCTCCTCCACACTAGGGTCTAGATAGGAAAGTGACAGGCATTTCATACCCTATGATCTGAAAAGACTATGGGAAATTGTATTTTTATACATATAATAATAACAGCACTTGTTGGCTCTTTATTAATGTATTTATTACACCATTTTGTTAGATTTACGGTGTATTCAACTTTCAATAAAAAAATTACAAGATTTTTGACAAAAACAATGACTCTTGCTGCTCTTATTTTGTCTACTTAGTCTAGGCAAGGTTAAGGTGCTGCTCTTATTTTTGTCTACTTAGTCTAGGCAAGGTTAAGGTGCTGCTTTTTGTCTACTTAGTCTAGGGCAAAGGTTAAGGAGAGAATAGAAATGGCCAAAAGTACATTTAATGATATGAGTCAGTTACTAACATCTAAACAGATAACAAATATGCGAACAAATGAGAATTAGCAAGGGCTATATTTACTCTGTGTTTTTGTATGGTTTCAGAAATATCCTAAGAAAAATATTTGTTGTCATGTTTTTGTTAACTGACCATGTTTTATTTTTCACTTGCTCTAGAATAATACTTAGAAACCACCCTTTGTGATTTTAGCTATGGCACATAATTAAGTTGTGCTGGGGTTAACAGCAAGTCAGCTGCTGTATTTCTTCTCTTAACCAAGTCCATCCAATTTTGACATGCTTTCATTTATGCTCGCTCTCCTTAGCCTGTGTTTCTTCTTGGAACAGTCCATACACTAATACATTTTATCTGAGAAACTGTTTCAGTGAAGGAATCAGCACAAGGTTTGATTAGAAAATATGTCACTTGTGAGCTTTGAGTCTCCAAATCTTGGCAGAACCACTATGTACACATACCTCACTCATATTATGCACACATACCCCACTCATATTATTCACACATACCTCACTCTTGTTATAGCCTTATTATTATTATATTCCTGTCTATATTGACATTATTCCTGTCATACCGTTATACGTTGGATCAGGCCTGCAAGAAATTTCTCCAGACTCTTTATACTGGGCAACTCATTCAATCTCTTCTATTGAAACGAGTCTGATATTTCTTGCCTCTCTCTCAGTAAAGTCTATTTCCCTTGAGCATCCTTTCCTTCTTGAACCATTCGCCTCCCACTTGAATGCCTGCTTTGTGATTCGTTGGTCATTTATTCTCAGAGCATGCTCAACATATCTCAATCATCTCTTTCTTATAACAGTTGTTACTATTGGTTGACCAGACATTTCTCTTATTACAACACCTTCCTTAAATTTGTTGTGTTGACTATTTTACACAGAGATCCATTTTCTAATACATTCATCTTATTCTATTTTACACAGACATCTATTTTCTAATACATTCATCTTGCTTTCTATTTCTTTTGTTATTATCTTGCTGGCATATGTTAGGATTGAGGCAATATCCAACTCTTGATGGCATATGTTAGGATTGAGGCAATATCCAACTCTTGCTGGCATATGTTAGGATTGAGGCAATATCCAACTCTTGCTGGCATATGTTAGAATTGAGGCAATATTGGATAGATTTGAGTTGGTGAGGAACACATACTCTTCAGTTATTCTGGGTCACAGTTCAGTTACATTTCTTTCAGATAATGAAGTTACATAATACATGTATGTACATAAACGGGATGATGAAAAAGGCAGACACAGACAGCGCTTGCTTGAGTCAGTCACACTGGCAGAACCATCTTGACAGCTGTCAGCTGCATGACACTTTGACAGATCGATGAGCTGGGGTGGAACACTGATCATTGGAGATTATGTTCATATGCTAAGAAATCTGATTCCAGAGATATTTCTCAAATATGCAGATGTGGTGACAGCTGGCAGGATTTTCCAAGATCAGCCATGTTGGGGAGACAAACCAGGTAGCTGTGGGTGATACATGGATAAACAAATGAAACTTGTGTATTTAAAGATGTCCATCTGGTGCTCTTTGAACAAATTTAATTTCACTTGTCTCTCTTTCTCTCTCTCTCTCAGAACTGCAGATATAACTGTACAGTACATGGATAAACCAATGAAACTTGTACTTAGAGATGTCCATCTGGTGCTCTTTGAACAAATCTAATTTCACTTGTCTCTCTCTCTCAGAACTACAGATATAACTGTACAGTACAGGAAATTGTCAATAAGTGTTGCTCAGACAGATTGTATACCTTGAGTTTGCCTGTTTCCAGGATGCACTTTAGAGCTTTCGTTAATGTTCAAATTCTGTTATTCATATAGTGAATACATTCACATTATAGAAATCAATGCTGGGAATCCCTTGCGCAAGATCGCCAAATGTGGCACTATAACAACACAAGAGGAACTCGCATAGCTGAGAATTGTTGAGGTGCTGAGAATTGTTGAGGTGCTGAGAATTGTTGAGGCGCTGGGAATTGTTGAGGCGCTGGGAAAGCGAGCTGTGCGAAAAGACAAAAACACAAAACATCCAGATGTCTAACCTTGATCATGTATTCTCCACTGTAGTAGGGGATTGTGTTCGAGGATGTGATTCTACTGTCAACTCCGCACACACTAGAGAGGTACAGCAGCATATGTCTAAGGCTGTTGTCATCATCACTTGTGATGGACTGCTATTATTGTATTATTATTCCATTCACCTGATTATTGTATTGTGTCTTACAATTCTGATGAATGAATGTGCAATTTATTTTATAGTATTGTTTTTTTAACAGATCGTAACATATTTGACAGCATCTTACTTGTTTGTGTAAATAGTAAATGGCTATCTGCACTAGAGTTGTGTAAATATAAAAAAATTGATGAATATACCAACTCCTCTCACCTGCAAAAATGATGTTGGACTTAACCATTATTTAGTTGACTGGTTGGTTGACTGATAATTTGTGATCATGTTGAAATCTATCTGTACATCAATATTATTATTATTTATTAATATAATCAAATATTCAGACCATCACTTGTTTCAATAATCTTGTTCTAGCACTGTTAAGGGGGATTCGGTAGTGTGGGGATCATGAAGCTATTTTCGTTGTTTTCACATTAATGTAAAATGTGTATAACCGTTTTGAAAGATTATGACTTAGAATAGTAGAAAAAATTAGTAAAAAAAAAAATGTCAAAGGGTTGCTATGGACACAATACAAAATGGCCACCAAAAACAAAATTTCAAATCCTAAGGCTCTGAATCTAATGAATGTAAATGAATTCTGTTTTCACTCTAAGGTGCGCAATTGTAATATCTAAAATATTACACATGATTTTAGGATATATTAAATATTTAATTTTTATAATTTTTGGGCAAAATTCCTCAAAATTTGGTCAAAAAAAGCTGTTTTTGGGGGTGTGTTTACCCAAAAATTCATTAAAAATGTAATATTTAATATATCCAAAAACTCATGTGTAATTTTTTAGATATTACAACTGCTCACCTTAGAGTGAAAACAGAATTCATTTATATTCATTACTTTCAGAGCCTTAGGGATTTAAATTTATGTGTTTGTCTGCCATTTTTTATTGTTTCCATGGCAACGCGTTGACATGTTTTTTTACTAATTTTTCTACTCTTTTAAGTCATAATATCTCAAAATTGTAATACAAATTCTACATTAATATGAAAGCAACGAAAAAAGTTTCCAAACCAGAATCCCTCCTTAAGTAATGTATACATTATACAGACCGTCACTTGTTTCAATAATCTTGTTCTAGCACTGTTAAGTAATGTATACAATAATCTTGTTCTAGCACTGTTAAGTAATGTATACAATAATCTTGTTCTAGCACTGTTAAGTAATGTATACAATAATCTTGTTCTAGCACTGTTAAATTGTGTAAACTGAAGTAATTATTGCAACAAATAAATAGAACACTGCAAAATTACTGTGTATTGTATGTTTGTTAGTTTCATCTGATTCTACTCCGAAATGCTATCACTAATATGAAAGCAAATCTTAACCTTAATATTTGTTCAAACATTAGATATTTTCCACATTCTCTTACAAAATGTCAAAATCAATAACAAACAATGTAATTAGTACTACTTTTAAAAAAAAAAATCCCAGACATTTGTTTTAAAGAAATTCAACACAGTTTATACCTGAAGATGGTGTTTTTCTAGTTTCTTCAGTTATTCTCCATAAATGTATATTAGCATATAATTCAATCCAGTCACCATTATAAATAACAAGTCTAAGAAATCACTTACCAACAGCAAAGATATTAAAAACAGATGGAAAGAATATTTAACCAAACTGTTAACACTTCAAAACATAAGGTACAAGAATATTTCAAAATGAGACATGGAAAATATCAGGAATTGAAGATTTAGAATCTCAAGTCGAAACGGCCCTAAAACAAAACAAAAATGGCTGCAGGCATAGATGGTATTACCAACAGAAATGTTATTTGAATATAAGACAATAGCAGTTACCTGGCTGACTACAATTTGTAACATAGCTTGGGAGACACAAGAAGCTCCAGACGACTGGCAGAGAGCAATTATAGTCCTCATATGGAAGAATAAGGAGACAAAGAGATTCGAAACATACATGGGTATCTTTCGTTTTAGCCATACAGGAAATATTTTTGCAAAGAGCCAGACAAATATTTGAGCCACAGTTAAGCAATAGTCGGTTTGGATTTATAAAGGGAAAGTGCCGCACAGATGCAATATTTTCACTAAAACATATCAGGATATGAATGATTGGTTCTTCATTACATCAGGTTTCAGACAAGAAGGGGTCGAACAAGGAGGTGTCCTCTCACCATTACTCTTTGTCACATATATATGGATAAAATAACTTAAGAGTAAATTTCAGATAATGCTGACATTAATCAACTGTTTTTGCAGATGATCAGTGCCTGATACACCAAAATGAACAAGATCTACAACATCATATTGACACCCTGAACCAAGATTGTATAAATCATGACAGGAAAATCAATAACACTAAAACCAAAGTAATGAAAATATGAAGAAAAACATAATAAACTAGACATCCATGTCAATGGCACTACAATCAACCAAGTGCAAGAATTCAAATACTTAGGAAGTATATTCACAGAAGATGGAAGATTAGACAGCGATAAAGGCTAGAGTGTAACAAACAAATGCTGTAACCTACCAGCTAGCCTCATTGTTAAGGCACCAAAACATCTCACTCAGAGTTAAACAACAGATGACAAACAATATTTTCATGCCTACTCTGTGTTACCAGAGTCAAACATGGAGTATGAACAATGCACAGTTGCAAAAAATAACTACATGTGAGATTTGATGCTTACAAACAGTTACCAACAACACCGGAAAAGACAAGAATCATTAGCATAAGAAAGAAAGATGGGACAGAACCTTGCATGAACTACATTGAGAAACAAAGAATAAAGTGGTTAGGCCACTTAATAAGAATGCAACCAAACTCCACTGTATACAGTCTTTACAACAGAACATCAGGAAAGAAGGCGAGAGGAAGACCACGAAAAAGATAGATGGTATAGCAGAATCCTGTCCAAAAAAAAATAACTATCACTCTTCTTCGAACCCTGTATATCGACCACTTGTTAAACCACTCTTTGTGATTTGTATATTATTTGTATATCGACCACTTGTTAAACCACTCTTTGTGATTTGTATATTACCTGTATATCGACCACTTGTTAAACCACTCTTTGTGATTTGTATATTATCTGTATATCGACCACTTGTTAAACCACTCTTTGTGATTTGTATATTATTTGTAGGCTAAGAGCGATTATACATTGTGCCAGCTATGCGCCTACAAGTAGGTCAGCACATCCGATTTCTGCAAACTTTTTATTTACTGGGGTAGCTTCCTAGGCTCCCACCTCAGTTGCCTCTTACAATATGCCTTATAGGTCACAGTGTTTCTATTCTTTGCTACCTTTTGTGAGCCAGCAACACACAGATGTAACTATCACCCTTGCCACTAGAGCAACGCAAGACAAAAACAGAATACCAAGACACTGGGCAACAACCCAATAACAGTGTGACAACAAAAGAAATAAAGACAAGAAGTAGCATATTGTACATAATTTGCTCTGTCTTGGTACTCACACTAATGACAAAATGCATGTGTAATGTTTTATTAATCTCTTTCTTAATTTTGCAATATAGAAATACATTTGAAAGCAGCATGATCTGCACAAGAAGTAGAATGAACAAAGAATTGAAACTCTGAATGTTGTATGAAAATTGTGGTTGGTTCAATGTTACATAATTCATCGCAATTGCTACAAGAAATATGAATACTTTAAAACATGAACAATTTATTATTTTAGGCAGCTGTATACAGTGTGTCGACTTTATTCATGTTTAATTAGTCAATCAATTATAAACTTACAAACTGGCAGGTGTCAACCATGACAGTCAAATGTTACTAATTCCTACTGCAACAGTGCTTTACCGTAAGCCCTTTACTAATTCCTACTACAACAATGCTTTACCGTAGGCCCAGGCTGAGAGAACAATTGGCCAGGTGACTACGGTTGCGACCCTACCAAAAGGGGAAGAATGGATCTCAACAGATGGTAGCATGATGAACTATCTCAACATTATCATTACTCTTGGAAGAGAATGTAGAGATTGGGGCAACATGAAGGCTGATCTTGCAGTTAAGCAGCTGATAGAAGATAATGCAAGGGATGATGGTGTTGTTGTATATACCGATGGGTCGGTTCAACGTGGTGAAAAATCCGGCTGGGGTTTCTTGGCTAATGCGCATGGTAGGGTTGTTGCAGAGCGAAGTGGGGCATACAGGACAACTACTTCTAGTATGAGGATGGAGGTTGAGGCCGTACTGCTGCCCTCCATTGGATTTCTGGGACTTCATTTACTGGGGCAGTTGTTGTATCTGACTCTCAGTCGATGCTTCACAAGATCCAGAAGGGCAGGTTTCGTATGAGTGGATGTCGTCTATAGAAGTTTCTAACCTCCAGCAGCTTACGGATATACTGTCCTGGGCATGCGGGTGTTTACGGTAATGAGAGAGCGGACAGGCTTGCATCAACAGCATCGATTGTTGGGGAGTTGAAGATGGATAAGGGGATATTCTTCGGTCTCTTCGCGACTCTCTGTTGGATGAGGACACTAAAATCGATGTTGAATCGATCAAGCGATTTAAACAGTTTGGAGTTACCCGTTGTTCAAGTTGAACTGGATGCCTGAGAGGCAGAGTGAGAGGTGTGTTTAATCAGCGAGCCACAGGAACCATCAGTATGCATACTCTTTGATATCTGTTGGGGAGACTGAGCACCTATGGGTCTGCCCGGAGTGCAATGACTCAGTTTAGTAACCAATAACGTAAGCCCTTTACTAATTCCTACTACAACAACGCTTTACTGTAAGCCATTTACTAATTCCTACTACAACAATGCTTTACTGTAAGCCCTTAACTAACTCCTACTATAACAATGCTTTACTGTAAGCCCTTAACTAACTCCTACTATAACAATGCTTTACTGTAAGCCCTTTGGATTCAAAGAAAATGTGCAAATTGATTTTCAGTTTGAAATTGAAAAATTAATTTAAAAATAATTAAAATAAAATTCCTCCAAATTTTCACTGTCCTCACAATTACATCGGGGACTTTTGCATGTGCTACAGAGTTTGTGCACTGCAGCTTAGATCTTTCTGTGTAAGAAAGAGATCAGAGCACAAATGGTTAATCATCAAAATGCAATGATGATGAAAATCAATCAATCAGAATACAAAGTTTTTACAATTTTTAATGAGCAACAGAACATCTGAACAAAGAGTACTGATAGAAAATAAACAACATAGAAACAGTTACACACAGTCATAGCACTTTTACAAAAACAATCAAATATATGCAATTTTTTTAATTTCTTAACTATAATTGATATGAATGTTTGTTATAACCTAACACTTCTGTAACAGAATGCATGATATATTGCTGAAAATGAATGAGGTAATGTACATATTGAAATGTTATAATTAACTTGATTGTTATCTGTTAACATCTACTGAAACTGACTGCATCATTATCATAGCAAAACTAGTCACGCCAGAGATGAAGTGTCTACATAGTTCATATGTACGGTTTCAACTTCACTGCAATGGGTCACCCCATAATTGCTCGTTCCTGTGCCAATGAAAATCACACGAAATGCTAACAACTGTGACATGTTTCCTGTGTGAACAAATTCCAGAATGAAACAGCCGTAGCGCCACAAAAAGCAACCTGCATCGCATAAATGCATATGGCCGTCACTAAAGTATCAACACAAAACTGTTCATCACTTGAATTGCAATTCATGTCGAAGGAACATCAATCACGACAAAATCCAGCTTTCTGCACACACATAACATTGCATATGGCAGATTGAGTTGGTTGCAAAACCGCTGTCCACAATTCTACACAAGTTTCTACGCAGAATGCTGGGAGTATCAAGAAAACTAGTCACGAGAGAGATGAAGTGTCTACACAGAATGCTGGGAGTATCAAGAAAACTAGTCACAAGAGAGATGAAGTGTCTACACAGAATGCTGGGAGTATCAAGAAAACTAGTCACAAGAGAGATGAAGTGTCTACACAGAATGCTGGGAGTATCAAGAAAACTAGTCACAAGAGAGATGAAGTGTCTACACAGAATGCTGGGAGTATCAAGAAGAGACCTGTTTAGAAATGAAGGCACCCGGACAAAAATGGGTAACACATCGGTATTGAACATCAAAAAACAACAAATTATATTATTTTGGCCCCATTAGCAGATTACCAACAGACTCAAAGAGCAATGCCACTCTGATACAGTGGATACAAAGGTCTTCCATGCAAAAGGTGGACATAACAGAGGTGATGAAAAACACTAATTATGAAGTACACACAAAAGTCTGTTCTAGAAATCTATTCTTATCCTGACGCTGTGAGGCAAAATAGGATGAGAGAAAGAAAGAGAAGTTTGGTTGGAGAAACACATAGACAAATATCTTATTTTTATTAACGTAAATACCTTTTATTTGAGTGCAAGTGATAATTTTTGAATGAATACTCTGGAAAAATGAGTTAACTTTCGTTTTGTTTACTATTTTAGCAGACAAGTACAGAAAAATGTTTGCAATCTTCAATATAAAATAATGGGTCTTTATTTATTTGATAAAAAGTTTAGTTTCTGCTTCCTTTTTCATGTGTAGAAACAGAAATACTAGTTAAGGTAACAGAATTACAGTAGCAATAGTAATAAGAGTAACAGTAATTATTCTAATAATAACAATAATGACAATACTATTATTAATTATAATTTAATAGCCACTATAGTGTAGTGGTTAGTGAATTTGCTTCATAAGGTATTTAGGTGGATTTCACAGTGAAAATGGGATTTTTTCTGATTGTAGCTGTTCTCAGGTCGACCCAGTCTCAATTGGGTACCAAGAAAAGCACTGATGAGAAGTGAAGATGGTTGTTGACCACATTGTTCATCATCTTGCTGAGACATCATCCAACTTTCTTATTTGTTCACTCTCAGATGTCAACTTGAATACGTTCACAGAAAGCAGTGAATCTTAGACTGAAATCTCTAACGTAGCAATGATGATGGCCATATGCAGTCTTCTCGCTTGCTCATTATATCAGGAAATGAGGATATTGCATTTGTAGATGTTCTGTGCAGCGTGGTGAAAAAATGACTAGAGTTTTCTAGCAGCTCGCATTGTAGGGTGGTTTTCAAACAGAATGGAGCATACAGGACAACTACTTCTTGTATGAGTAGGAAGGTTGAGACATTACTGCAGCCCTCAAATTGCTCTGTTTACTGGGCACATTATTATATCCAATTGAGTCCATGTTTCAGAAGGTCCAAAACTGCAGTTTAAGTGCATGTCATCAATAGATCTTTGCTGTCATTATTTAAGCTCTCTAACATTTTGGAAAGATCTTCTCATGATTTACTTTGTCAAATGACTTCGTGTAATTTATAAAACACAATTACAGATTGTTTTTACAACTAGCGGTCTTTCTATTAGTGCTCTTAGCATTTATATAGCATCTCCAGTGTCCTTGCTGTCAACAAATCTGCACTGTTCTTACTCAATTTCTAGTCTTATTCTACTTCTTATACTTTTCATCATCATTCTTAGTTGTATCTTTGTCATATTGATGATAGTGCTGTAATAAACCTCTTTATAATTTATGCTTGTATCAAATTTAGGTAGTTACACTATCACACCCTCCGCCCACTCGTTTTTAAAACTAATCTCTCAGACTCATAATTGCCAGGTATGTTTTGCAATGAAAAACTAAGCTTTCAAAACAAGACTAATTAAAATTTATCAAAACTATGTTTTAAAATGGTGCAGCACGAGACTATAAAAAACGCAGTGAAATACATATAATATGTATAACAACATAGCAATTCAAATTTGTTGCTTTGACTGACATTTGTAATATTTTGAAAGAAGTGAACAGGAATAACAATGTATTATGTCATGAATGTATTTCACAAAATTCATTATTTCATGAAATTTATTTTAAACAAATAAGTTAGGATTCTGATTCATGACCTAGTTTCTTCATGCTGATATCAGTGCCACTTCCCCCTCCTCTGAATCTCCTGAATCCAAGGATTGCAATAACTCCCAGAATGATTCCAAAAACAAGCATTCCAATAGCTATTCCGGCCATAGCGCCTGAAATAGCATAGAGCACAATTGTATACAACATTAGATGCCAAGGTGAATGATAAGTTTACATCTAAATTGTTGAAAATGAACAAATGCCAATGTGAATGATAAGTTTACATCTAAATTGTAGGAAATGAACAATGCCAATGATGAGTTTACATCTAAAATGTAGGAAATGAACAATGCCAATGTGAATGATGAGTTTACATCTAAATTGTAGGAAATGAACAATGTGAATGATGAGTTTACATCTAAATTGTGAAATGAAAATGTGAATGATGAGTTTACATCTAAATTGTAGAAATGAACAATGTGAATGATGAGTTTACATCTAATTGTGGAAATGAACAATGTGAATGATGAGTTTACATCTAAATTGTAGGAAATGAACCAATGTGAATGATGAGTTTACATCTAAATTGTAGGAAATGAACAATGCCAATATGAATGATGAGTTTACATCTAAATTGTAGGAAATGAACCAATGTGAATGATGAGTTTACATCTAAATTGTAGAAATGAACAAAGCCAATGTGAATGATGAGTTTACATCTAAATTGTAGAAATGAACAATGATTGAATTTGAGTATATGAAATGAACAAGTTTACATCTAAATTGTGGAAATGAACCAATTGTGATTGCATAAGTTTACATCTAAATTGTAGGAAATGAACAATGCCAATGTGAATGATGAGTTTACATCTAAATTGTAGGAAATGAACAAATGGATTGAATTTTTGTAGTAGTATAAACACATCATATTGATTTGACATAAGACAAGTTGACTTCTTGTCTGTTTCAAATGTACACCAAAACATAATGAAAATATT
This sequence comes from Arion vulgaris, assembly GCA_020796225.1. Taxonomy (NCBI): domain Eukaryota; kingdom Metazoa; phylum Mollusca; class Gastropoda; order Stylommatophora; family Arionidae; genus Arion; species Arion vulgaris. The sequence goes on from CM036768.1 coordinate 40,694,723, forward strand.
ACAGAAGATAGCTGGGAAAAAATATGATCCTTTTGTAATCAAGAAAAGCCTATATTTTGATATAAACTGATAATACAATATATTTTGCAATACACTGATATTAACAAGCATAAAAACAAGGAAAATTAAATATTTGAGACACATCAAACAACATGAGTGCCTAGACAAAATAATTTTGGAGGAAATAGTGCCTGGAAGAAGAATGAAAGGAAGACCTAGAAGACAATGGGTACAGGATGTCACTGACGATCTGAGAATGACGGCTGCTGATGTCGGCCAACTTGCACAGAACAGAGAGTTTTTCAGGACTGCTGTTATGGGAACCAAGTTCCGGAAGGGACAAGCTACTTGATGATGATGATAATACAATGTTATTATTAAAATTGCAAACAAGAAATTGAGAAATTTATAATGGCAGTGCAAGAGAAAAACAATGAACAAAATATATGTCTAATGTGACAAAAACAAAAATAACAATTGATAAAACAAAGACAAAGATTATTTTTATCAAGAGAAGAAAATAGAAAAAGTGAATAGTAAGAGAAGGAAATAGAATGAAGGAAATCAAAAAGAGAACAAACATAGCCCTACAAAAAACTTAACTAAAAATGGTGTGGAATGGAACACAGAATAACAAAAATCAGAATACTAAGAGCATGCATATTCCCAGTAGCAAAGTATAGGTTTGAGAAATGGACATTTAACAAGGTAGTGAAAAAAGCATCCAATGTAAATATTATCTCTGATTTGAATCTTGCAGAGTTGGGAAGAAATTTGATGTAAATACTATCTCTGATTTGAATCTTGCAGAGTTGGGAAGAAATTTGATGTAAATACCATCTCTGACTGGGATATTGCAGAGTTGGGAAGAAATTTGATGTAAATACTATCTCTGACGGATATTGCAGAGTTGGGAAGAAATTTGATGTAAATACTATCTCTGATTTGAATCTTGCAGAGTTGGGAAGAAATTTGATGTAAATACTATCTCTGACTGGGATATTGCAGAGTTGGGAAGAAATTTGATGTAAATACTATCTCTGATTTGAATCTTGCAGAGTTGGGAAGAAATTTGATGTAAATACTATCTCTGACTGGGATATTGCAGAGTTGGGAAGAAATTTGATGTAAATACCATCTCTGACTGGGATATTGCAGAGTTGGGAAGAAATTTGATGTAAATACTATCTCTGACTGGGATCTTGCTGTGGTTAGAAGAAATTTGATGTTAAGACTCTGACTTGGATTTAGCAGAGTGTTGAAAAAGACTAAACACATATTGAGGAGGGGTAATGTTTCGTTTCTAACAACACAGTGAGAGATAGAACACACCAACAACCGCATCAAATATTATAAGAAAACGAAGGTGGAAATATTTAGGTCATGTTCTTAGATCAGACGAAAAGAGACTAAATCGACAAGTCCTTATGTGGTCACCAGTTGGGAAAGAAAACGTGGAAGACCAAAGACCACTCTTCGAAGAACCATCCAACAAGTAAACTATTGGGATGTAAAACCATACAAGATCTCCAACTACTAGCAGTGAACCGCATCACATGGAGATCTAAAACCTCTGCCCTATGTGCCGCCTTTGAAAGGAACAAACTAACTAACTAATGTTTAGTGATGTTGATTATAACCAGTTTTTACTTTTTAAGATACATATTTATTTATACCCAATTTTTACAATTATAGTTTTTCTTTTCTTGTCCATTCACTCCAGCACAGTCACATGCCACAACTCTTTGTGATGTTGTTTGGATGTGATTTGAGTGTAAGAAAGTAATTTGTGATATGCTTAAGACAAAGCTGCGTTATCTGCACATCCAATGTCATCGTCTACCCTTTTTTTCGGCTTAGTCTTTCAGTTGATTCTTCATGGTAGATTTGGTAAGATTTAAATTCAACTATTTATATCTTACGTTTTTTCCAGATGACAGTTTTGCGGTCTGTTCTTTTTGTGTTCCAAAAAGCGGATTTACAGAATGTTAGTTTCTTTTTTTTAACCAACAAGTTTTTTTTTCAACTGTCATGTCACCTGTCATAAATAGTCGTGTCCGTCTATAACTTCCTGCCTCTAATTTTGTTTATTAATTCTTTGGTGCCATGTTTCAATACCATAAGACTAGATTCTGGATAATGTTATCCTTTTTTCAACAATTCTACCAATGAGCACAAAGTTATGGAACAACACATCTCTTCTAATAATATCGAATGAAAAGTTAATTTCTGATCTGTGTAAAAACGTTTTTGTGCATCAACCTTCCGTAGAGCATCTTTGTAAGTCCTTTTATGTGTACATGACAGCCATAACTTTCTGTTAAAAAAATATTTGATAAAAATACAACAATTAATAATAAGAGAAAGATTAGTAAGAAGACCATGAAGAATAATCAAATAAAAGATACAGATCAGTAAGAAATAAAGTCAGATCGGAGGAGAAGGAAGGAACATAGTCATCGTTGAACTAGTAATAAATAAACAAGACATATAATATACCAGCAGAGTAGCCAGAGGATGGTTGAGTGATTGTCACTGGTGGAACAAATACGCGATCATCAACTATACCAACTGAGTACGGTACAACAGTAACAGTTCTTTTTCCCCTGAATGAGGATACAACAATTAAATAAGTTATTTGTGGGAAAGATGTAGGTACTAATTGTTATCAGTTTGACAATATTGTAATGTGGTTGATAAATGTTGCCATTAACTCTTTCCACGCCCATTTATTTCCTCAATTTTTAAGCAGTTAATTCAAGGGAAGTAAAAAAAAAAAATTACGATCCCAACTACTTATCAATAAATAAACATATATATATTATTATATACTAAATTGAAGAAAACTGGACAACCCAATAGAATAACAAGGTTAAAAAGTAGTATAAGTAAAACAGAAGAAGTAAAACTAGAAAGACTTCTTATAGGGAAGCAACTCTATGACGCAGTGTGCGGCTTAAAGCGTGCAACGGACTTCCGCCATGGCGCAGTGTGCGGCTTAAAGCATGGAAAGAGTTAACAACTTTCTATCAAACTTCAAATATTCCATTGTTTATGGCTATCATTGTAATGTTTATTCCTTCTTTCTTTCCTTTAACATCTAAAGTTGCTATAAAACCATGCTGTATTTCTGTATATATACTGTATTAGGTAATTTACTATGAGGTGGCAAGGTGCAGCGGTGTGATGCTGTAATAACATGAGGAATTTGCATTTTTGAGAAAAGGAATTGCCTGAAAATACAGAACACACCAAAAAACCTCCACATGTATTTGATCTGGTCTGACATGACAGTCTCTGGTAAATAATGAGAAGCTTCAACTTTGATAACATTGTAGATGCCAGGCAAGCACTCAATTTTGTTAATTTTTTTTTTGATCCTGAAGCACTTGAGCTGAAAGCCCTTCGGCTCGGTGTCGTGGACATCATAACACTTCGGTTCGGTGCCACAAACACTATAAATCTGGGGAACCTGTGGCTTTTCTGCCAGTCCGTGGAGTTGAACCCACACTCACAGTAGACTTGTCACCGTAGTCCAACACGCTATGAACACGCTGGGCAGGCAGGCAAGCACTCTATAAAGATGCAGTGTGGTATTCATAAAGAACAAAATTGGCAAATTTTCAAAACAATTGTAGATTATATAACAAAGCTATATATTGTCTCCACTGCTTTTCAAAATATATTTGAAACTCATTATGTAATAGACATTGCAGGAAAACTAGACATTCATAGCTATAGGTGACTCAAATGTTTTGTAATCTCTTCCTGGCTGACAATATTCACCACATGGCTAGTTTTGGGTAAGAACTATAGGAACTCACCGCAAAATTAGAGACAGCAAACCAAAAATATAATATTGAAATTAATGCTAAAAAAGCAAGATATTAGTGAAAAATAATACAAATAAAATAAATAATAGTAGCATACGATTAAATGGATAAAAACTAGAAATTCTTCTTCTTTTGTCGTCACACTGCTACCGGGTTGTTGTCTTGCGCTGTTCTGGTGGCTTGTGTGATTGTTATCTTTGCTCTTTCAATAGAAATTAACAACATTAAATAGTTTTCATCCGACATATGTAATGATGGCAATTTTAGAGATGAGATCAAGGCTCAAGATGGTCGCGCTTTGGTTGCATGTTATTTTAAAAAGCAAAATCAGTACTTTAAAAAAAATATAACATATATAAATCACTAGTATTATCTGTTCTTTTGTATGTATGTGAAACCTGGTCACTTATTGCTGACATAGGGATTAGAATCCAGGCTGCTTCCAAATACAGACGTTACAGATGCATGCTAAGAATTTCTTTCACTGAACATAAAACTAATATAATTGTCAAAAATAAAATAATAAACTTTCATGCCAATAGGAACCACTATTGGCAGTGGTCCAGTACTCCAGTGCTATATTGAACCAATACTTATGCATGGCAGCAAATCATGGATAATGAACAATCAATAAAATCATTGGATGCCACGGAGATGTGGTTTTACAGAAGAATACTGAAAATTCCATGGACAGAGAAGAAAACAAACGAGGTGGTTTAAAATTAGGCCTGCACACAAAGAAATCTTATCGAAATAATAAGAATCAAACAATAAAGGTTCTTCTGGCATATAATGAGATGAGAAGGTTTAGAACATTTGGTGACTACAGGTAAAGCGATGATTTGGCTAGAATCACAGACTTTTGTCCATGCATGTTTTCTCAGTGACTCAATGAGTATGCTCAGGAAGATTGAAACAGGATGGGCTAGGAGACATTGGATAGAGTCGCTGGGGAGGTCTAAGCTGAGAAAGATCAGTTTTATTTTTGTGCCAGGGCATGCAGGTGTAAAGGGGAATGAACGTGCGGATAAGCTTGCAGGTATGGCTGCTGTCCAAATCGGGCGAGCAATGGACCAGGCTGATATTATAAATTCCTTAAGGGAGAGAGGGCGTGTACATGATTCACGTAATAGCGGCGAATCCACAACACTAACCAGACTGCAAGAACTCAAAGTTAAGTGTGGTGTAGCTCGACAAGAACACTATGCTGGCAGACAAAGAAGAATTGTAAACCAACAAAGAACCGGTGTTGTTAGTCGCCACATGATGATGGACATACTGAGGGAGAGATCGGAGCACTTATGGACTAATTTGTTCAACGTGCAATGATGGTGATCCGACGACTAAACTAGGTAAAATTCAGGGAAGGAGAGATGTTGGATAGTCTGACATCACGGTTCGACACAAGATCAACGTCAGAACTGATTACATGCACCAAGCAGAGTGAGTTGTGGAGAGACACGATCGCCTATGCTGGCAGGCATGGCACTTGATTGATTGGCAGTGGTGAAATGATGTAAGCTGCATGGTTTTGGCATGTAAAGAGGCAAGATATACAATTCTAAATATTATCTTGTAGAGAACAGTTAAGGGTTGTAGAAATTGAGAAGGACTGAGGAAGTCCTGGATAGACAATATTAAGAGCTCATAGGAGAAGGATTTTCCCTACACTGGCTAACAAAATATGAGAAAAGAATACATTAACAGGTTTTGTGTGATGTTTCCACTGTGACACCTTGACAGAACAGGTTAGGGTTATATTATTAAATTACTCAGTCAGCCAAAAGAACCATTAACGTTCATATTCTTCAAAATTTATCTGAGGAGGGGGGGAGGTGAACTGAACATCTATGGATATGCCCAGAGTGCTATGAGGGAGAACACAAACCAAAATTATATAGTAGATTGTGTTAATCTGCACAGAGTGCTATGAGGGAGATCACTAACCAATATTATATAGAAGATTGTATGGATATGCCCAGAGTGCTATGAGGAAGATAACAAACCAATATTATATAGAAGATTGTATGGATATGCACAGAGTGCTATGAGGGAGATCATAAACAAATATTATATAGAAGATTGTATGGATATGCCCAGAGTGCTATGAGGGAGATCACTAACCAATATTATATAGAAGATTGTGATCTTATATAGGAGATTTTCATGTATGTACACAATTTTTAAAAAATATTCTTGAATATTATGTCATCCCTAGCCATTAACATTCATATATGTTAAGTTTCTTATATTTCAATCAAATATTATATCTAACCAAGTATATTGAACAAATTTGTGCAAATAAAAATATTGTCAAAACAAAAAAAAATGTACATACCATATTATCATCTGCGCCACTGATTTGAATATAAAATGTTCCTGCAATGGCTGCCTGGATAAGTTCCTGGAAAATCTGATCATTTGAAGCATCATATTTTAATGGATTTAATAGTCCTGATATACCACGTATATCAAAGAGTTTGAATCTGACAACAACCATAGTACTGTTAGAAGGTTGCACCTGAAATGATATATTTGCAATGTTATGTTAGAAAATCTTCAAAGTTAATTGAAAGTTTCCAAATAAAAATCAGAATTTGAGAGCTAAACACAGTAGGTTTCTTCTACTTTTTCTTCACACGCTCCATATTGACCACTTGTAAACCACTCTGTGTGATTTGTATGTGATTTGAGCCTAAGAGGGATTATACATTGTGCTAGTTATGCACCTAGATGTAGGCCAACACATCATATTTCTGTGATGCTTTTATTTCCTAGGTAGCTTCCTAGGCCCCTACCTCAGTCGCCTCTTACAACATGCCTTGTAGGCCGAGCGTTACTATTCTTTATTTCTTTTGTTTCCCGGGAACACAGGCGCTCCAGAAACAATCCTAGGGGTCTCTAGAAAAAATGCACTCGTGAACAGAACGTCACAGTCCGGATTCAAACCTACGATATATAAACCACTGTTATTGTAAAAGAAGGACAATATAGCACCCATTTGAAAGGAGAATTTTGGAAGCTATTCAAAACATTGTCACCTAGACACTGTTAAAAAAAGATTGCTCGGTGCTAGCTGCAATTTGTAAATTGGATTTATTACAATATGAATATATTCAAAGAAAAACAATACTTACGTCAAGTTCTGCTATTCTTATTATAGCACGTAGTGAGGTTACCCTAATTATAGCTGCGTGCACCCCCCTAGTGAAGGCTAGAATATCAGGAGCTACATATTGGGCATATGATGCTGTGAAGGAGAAAGTAGACTGTTTAATGATGAACATGTTTAATGAGATGGTGAGGGAGAGAAAGAAAGTGAGAAAAAAGACTACATATTGGGCATATGATAAGCATATGATGCTGTGAAGGAGAAAGTAGACTGGTGAACATGTTTAATGAGATGGTGAGAGAGAAAGAAAGTGTGAAAAAGAGAGAGATGTCTAAAGGAGATAGAGATGTCTCAAGGATATAGGTGTTTTGGTGAAGTATAATTATAAAAATGAAGATAGTGAAATAGAAACTATATTCCTGAAAAATGAGGAAAAATGACACCAATTATATGTGTGTGAAATTGTATGTACAAATGGTAGATCATTTAATGATCAACACATAAAATTTGTCAGTTGGAATCTACAGCAATTTCACATTGGATAAATAAGAAGTCATTGAGAAAATGGTAATGTTTCCCACCAAGATGGAACAACATATATATTAGTACCCCCATTGAGAAAATGGCAATGCTTCCCACCAAGATGGTACAACATATATATTAGTACCCCCATTGAGAAAATGACAATGCTTCCCACCAAGATGGGACAACATATATATTAGTACCCCCATTGAGAAAATGGCAATGCTTCCCACCAAGATGGGACAACATATATATTAGTACCCCCATTGAGAAAATGGCAATGCTTCCCACCAAGATGGGACAACATATATATTAGTACCCCCATTGAGAAAATGACAATGTTTCCCACCAAGATGGGACAACATATATATTAGTATCCCCATTGAGAAAATGGTAATGTTTCCCACCAAGATGGGACAACATATATATTAGTACCCCCATTGAATTATCCTTCATATCCTAAGATGACAAAGCTTCAAAAGTAAACAAGAGTTGTTAAAATCTTACATAGTAATTGAATTCCAGCAAAGAGACTAAACTGCTGTCTTGCTATCATGATCGAGATATGGAAAAGCTATGAGAAGCAATCTCAGACAGAGAAAACAGTCTAATCTATTGGAGATTGTTTGTGTGTTTGTATTGATGTTTACAACTGTAGTGTCTAAGCCTGAACAAATCACAGTGCACAAATATTCTTATTATAAGAATATGGACAGCAATGATAATGCCTTGCAATATTGAGATATAGTGGTAATAAGAGAAGTCAAGTCAATTATTGGTTACTGAACTGACATCACAGCACTTCGGGCAGACCTATAGGTTCTTAGTCTCCACAAACAGATTTTAAAGGGTATGCATACTGATAGTCTCTGTGACTCGCTGATTAAACCCATTTCTCTATCTCTCAAGCATCCAGCTCTACTTTACTACATGTAATTCTAAACGTCCTAATCAATCGCTCTATTGATTCAATGTCTATTTTAGTGTCCTCATCCAACAGTAGGTCGCCAAGAGACCAAAGAACATCCCCCTTATCCATCCTAAACTATCCAACAATCGATGCTTTGATGCAAGCATGTTCGCTCACTCGTTGCCACGAACACCCACATGAGAAGATGAAATGAGACTATGGTAATAATGACTTTTAATATTTTAGATGTAGTATCAGTGATGATTACTAAAATGACTGATACTGTTGCTACTACTGATACTGTTGCTACTACTGATGCTGTTGCTACTGCTGATGCTACTACTGATGCTGTTCATGCTGTATACATAATGAGTAGTGTCTGCTGTTGATAGGGGTTGTGTTTTATCTAATCATAAAAGCACACTTACCTGCAACATAGAATTCCAAATTTAACATACTGTTGGGTTGAAAGCACTGAGTTACATCAGGAAATTTTGAATAATCTTCTGTGTCAAACTCATAAAAGTTGAACTGTATGAAATTCTACAAAAGATATTGATAAAAAATGCATTAAAAGTTTAAAATGATTATAGGCATTATACATAGTACCAAATCAGGTTGGAATCCATCAGCAGTCTCTATTTGCTTCATATATTTCTGATTAATGCAACCTTTATTTTGACTAATAACAAGCAAACAAAACCAGCATCCTCAGTCTATGGGCAAATCTATAATTTATTTTGTACAAATACAAATACCCTTTAAGAGCAGTGTTTTAAAAACTGTGTTCAGTGTTTGAACACTTTCATTTGTGACAGTTCTTCAATGGTTTTCCATCAACTTAATATCAAACAATAATATTGTTTCATGTTTTTTTGTTATTTTAAACAACCAAACATATTTTAAAAACTATTGATGATCAAGCTTGTAAAATTATTTAAAATTTCTGTAAGCAAAGCAAAAGTATTGATTATTAAGACAGTTTATTGCATTTAACAATGCAAACTTCATCCAGTTGCTTTTTATTATATTTCTTGACTTCCAAGAAATAGAATATTACATTACCATGAAAGAAACAAAAACAACTGAATTAACACATATAAATTTATAAGTATCAAGTCGGTTTATGTATAGAAACTGCAAGTGATGTGCTAATTATCTTCCTGTTCTTCAATGATCAATCAGTAGTTGTCTTCTTGTCTTTTGACTCAATGCAATGTAATGGTATATTTATTAAGTTATCAATTGTTTTCTTGTTCCATACAATGTGTTCCATTTATTTAGCCTTGGAGGAGGAAGAATTTTCCTGACATAATCCAACTCTGAGCATCCAAAGAAGTAGTGAGCTACAGTTTTATGAAGGTGCATACCTGGCTGGCAATCTGTAAAATTTAGATTTCTATTGACTCTTCCATCATCATCAAATTGCTTGTCCTTTGCAGAACTTTGCCACCCTAACAGTTTTTCTGAATTTCTCTTACTCATAGGCCAGATGTCCTGCCTCTGCTGCCATCATGCTCAAATCGTCAGTTATATTCTGGATCCATCTTCTCCGTTGTCTTCCTCTTCTCCTCTTTGCCAGGATGCCTCCTTCCAAATTGGTCTTCTTCAACACTTTGTGTCTTTTGATATGTTCAAAATACTTCAGTTTTCTCATTCTTATTTGTAGCATCAGCCAGTTTTCTTTGATTTTGTGTTCTTTCTGGATAGATCTACCTTATTCTCTTCTTTGTCCATGATATACAGAGGATTATTCTGTAACAGTTATATTCAAAAGCATATATATATATTTTCCACTGTCTTGTTAAACGTCCATGCTTCACACCCATACATTGTCACTGAGAATATGAATGCTCTTAGTATTTTACTTGCAAATATACTTGCACATATACTTACACATATTCATTATGTTTTACTACAAGCAGTATTTAAAAAACAAACAGATTTATACTATTGATGGTTCTAATTATTATTTATTTAGTTTTTTACACATCCCAAAGTAATTGCTAATTAATAGTAAGATATAATATAACCTAGTAAAATGCTGAGTTAATTCATCTTTTGGATTATTCTTTTCAGTTATTTCAGCTTTAAAGGACAAGACAACATCCAGAAACTACAGGACTGATAAACCCCATTCAGGCCAACCATCAACCAACTGTTTGGCTGAAAGCGGACATGCAGTTCAAGTAGTAGCATGTCCCTTGTGGAACATCGCATTCATCACAGTCCTCCTAAAAAGTTCTCTGTCTCTTGCAAGTTCTCCTGCCTCTTTCAGTGTCATGTTCAAGGCTTCTTTGATGTCCTGCTGCCATTTTCGACTTGGTCGTCCCCTGCCTCATTTTCCAGGACCCATGCCTTCCATTACCTTTCTCTCTAGACCACTGTGACGTTTAATGTGGTCAAAATATTTCATCTTCCGGGACATGATGTTATTTGTGAACCAATGCTCCTTGATATTCAGGTCTTGTAGGATATCTTTGTTTCTTCTCTTCTCTGTCCAGGATGTTCTAAGAACTTTTCTATAGTACCTTGTTTCAAAAGCTTCAATTTTGTATTTTAATGTTTGTGTTATGGTCCACGATTCGCATCCATATGTTGTCACAGGGAATATGCATGTTATCAGAAGTCTTACTTTTGTTTCTTTCTTTGCCATATACTCTTCATGCCGGTCACCCTCTGGAAAGCCATGTCTAGTCTTCTTCTAACTTCTTTCTTACAATCTCCATTGTTGGTAATTATAGAGACAAGATATTCAAAATCTGTGGCGTTCTCAATGTCTTCATTATTGATGGTAATTTTGGATTGAGATTTTGCTTTGTCAGTGGACATCATTTTAGTTTTTTTCTATTCAGAAAAAAGTTATGATCTTCACTGTGCTTCTTGATAGACCGAACTAGATGTTCCAAGCTGGTGGCACTATTTGAGAGTAGTACTGTGTCGTCTGTGTACCTTAGTTCTGGAATCAAATTTCCCCCCGATTGTAAATGGGTAAAACAATTTGCAGTTTTCGTCATTCTTAACATTTTGCATTCTATGTTCAGCATAGATGTTAAATAAATATGGGGAGAGTATGCACCCTTGTCTTACTCCCTTTTGCACTTCAAACCACTCGATGGTTCTCCACTATTCTGACTGCTGCTTGTTGTTCGTAATAAAGTGTCTCTATTAGATGTATCAAATGTGATGGGAACTCCATGTCTTTCATATTGTTCCATAATTTCTGATGTTGCACATAGTAGAACGCTTTTGTGTAATCTATGAAACAGGTATGGAGATCCACATTATATTCTCTACATTTTTCAATGATGTTTCTCATGTTAAAAATGTTGTCTCTGGTGCCTCTGCCATGTCTAAAACCTGCCTGAACTTCATGGATTTTGTGTTCCAGCTTTCTTCCTATCCTTTTCATGATGATCCACAGTAGGATTTTGCTGGCATTGCTGATTAATGCGATGGTATGGTAGTTATTATTTATATTATTGGCAAAGCAACATCAGCTTTTAAAAATCTAAATAAAATATGGAACTGCAAGTTATATAGTATTAAAACTAAATTACGAATTTTCAATTCAAATGTTGTATCAATCCTAACATGCCAGCGAGAGTTGGAAAATGACTAAAGATATAGAAAGCAAGTTGAATGTATTTGAAAATAGATGTCTGCGAAAAATAATGAATATAAAATGG